>OX402565.1:16114151-17314151 GCA_948098915.1 Lampropteryx suffumata | reverse complement strand
TGAGAAATATCTATGTATTAATACGTGAAGGAAAAACTTTGTACCCCTTTTTACGAAAATTGCTCGGACGGAGGAGTATGAAAATTCGCACACTTATAGTTTATATAGAGGAATGCAGAATGCAATTTTTTTTTAATTTTGCACAAAAAAAAAACATAAATTATTAATTAATTATGGTTGAATTTCGACCAGTGGGCGACCACTAGTTATTTTAAATCTATTAAAGCCTTCACGAGTGTTCGTGACATTCAGAAACACAACATACAGTCTAACGACAGTAATATAAAATTGTTATTACCTACTATTTCAACGATAATTGTCATGATACAATTATATTTGTAGAAACAAAGAAAATTTTAAAAACTAACGATTGTTTTGTACATACTAGTACTTAATTTATCGTTGTTTTGTAAAGCATAATCAAGAATTCTACGAGTCCTGCGTAATCCATCCCAAAGGCTAAGTTCGGGTAAATTATACATTCTTCATATTAAAAGCTATTGTAATTAAACTTTTACTCTCTGATGGGAGCTTCATCACATATTAATTACTGTTTACGCATTAGACCGTAAAGTTATACCCAATTGGACAAAGAGGTTGTATGTTTAGGGTAGCTTGTATTCGGAGCAATTATACTCGTATTACGAACCCACTGACATACGACTACCTACTTGGTGTTGGATTTGATTTAAATTAACTTAGTTATGTTCATAAATAAGTAAAATGTGTAGACACATCTCATAAAGAAACATATATACAAAATGTATTTATTGACCAAGAAAAAAAATACTGGTGATCCCTGCACTAAGGCAAGCCTGCATTGCGGGAGACAATTGCATAAAATAAACGATTTCCACAAACTACATAATATCAAAATTAGATACCACGTAAACAAGGTCATACACATGGAGGACACACCAAGGACAATACGGACAGATTCATTTAAAAACAGTAATCTGCTGTCCTACTTATAATAAACCTTTGAGCTCTTTATTGTGCTCAGTTTATTTATAACAGAATAGTTTTATTTATGAGCATACTTTATTTCACTTTCAGTTCCCCGGTGTATTGCTTAGTGCCTTCTTGTCTAAGCTCTATGGAAGACGGTGGATAATCGCACTTTTCTTCATCATAAGCTCCATCGGCAGTGGACTCCTCGCTTTGCCTGATGATTGGTACCTTGTCAAATTGATGGCTGGCGCTGTTGGAGTCGGCTCTGGTGGCGCTGTATTTTCGCTGTTGTAAGGCTATTTTTTCACAAATAATATAATATCTTCAATTTGAGACAGTAGCCTCCGATTTGGTAGTTTAGTGTAGTAATGTTCACATTTTTAAATGACACTTCCTCAATACAAAAAATTACGTGTGAATGTCGTTTTTTTGCAAATTTAATTGTCATCGTGTAAAGACGTGTTGATTAAAACTGCAAAAAATCTTAGGAAAAACAATTCAATAAAGGAACAAAATGACAATTTTAATTTATTTTAAAACTGTCATTTAAATATGTGACTTAAATTTGTATTTTGGTGTTGGCAAAATAAAAATCGAACGCATTACAATTTCTTAATTTTAGCCGGACTGGCTAAAAAACAATAGAATCACGGCTGCAATTTATAGTATATTTGCGTTGAACTGTATTTTCTTGGTTGGTAATTCTTGGTATGAACGTCTCTCTCGCAAACTGAATCCGAACTAATTAGTCTAATTCACAGGTATTGTATTAATAGGTAATGTAGATTTACAGAACTAAAATAACACTTAAACAACAAGAAAAACAAACAAATAAGCTTTTTTTTTTCAGGTATGTCTACACAACGGAGTTGTTTCCAACAGTGGCCCGTAACATGGGGATGGGCGCTTCATCGACCGCTAACCGTATGGGTTCCATGATAGCGCCGTTCATTGGAGGCCTACATGTCAGTACTGCGTGGATCCCACCGGCTGTATTCGCAGTGGCTCCTATTGCAGCAGTTTTGGCCATCTGGTGCCTTCCGGAGACCAAGGGAAAGCAGCTAGACGATTATTTGGAGGATGAGTGACATGGACAAACTTACTTTAGTTAGACTACGTTTCTGTTAAATATTAAAGTTAATTCACTGGTTTCAGAAACCAGTAAGTGAGAGTATGATAATTTAATAAGTTATAAGATGTCATATCAATTAAAACGATAACCGCAATAATAATAATAATAATAATAAAAACTTTATTGAGAACACTACGAAAAGAAATATGAAATTTAAGCCTTAGTGCATATATATAAATTAATAGTGTCCTACAATCGGCGGTCTTATCGTGGTTACTTAATTAAAACTTAATTAAATTGCAATCTTCATTTCAAGCAAAAAAAACATAACCATTATTGTTTAATTAAACATCGACGCAACAATAAATTAATTGCAAATGTCTATTTAATATATCTCATTAAGATAAGGTATCGCACAAATACTCGTACACTCAAGCTATTAAAGTCACAACACAAGATGAGTTAGTCGTGCATTCATAATGGAAGATAATAATATAAAGAACGTAAAGGATACTCCCAATAATCAAGAAGATACATTAACAAATGTTATAGGACAATTCGGAAGATGGCATATCATCCTAATGATACTTCTCATTGTTCCAACGAAAATGTCTGCGTTGTGGACACAAATCGTCATCATATTTTTAGCCCCAAAAACTACATTCTACTGCTTGAAAAGGTCGAATGAAACCGGTGGTGTGATAGTGAACTCAACGTGTTATAGTGACTGTGTGACATATGAGTATAGTTCAGACTTTGATAATACTATAATTTCAGAATGGGATTTGATATGTGAACGTAAATGGATGTCTAATTTCACTCAGACTGTGTGTATGTTTGGTATTTTATTAGGAAGTATTATTTTCGGGTTTTTTGCAGACAGGTAAGCTCAATTTATCTTATAGAATTCAACATTTTTGTTCTAGACTAGTTATAAATACATTAACTTGATACGTTTTTATTCTGATGATCATATCATTTCTTTAACTGTCGTTATTAAATTACAGGTACGGCAGGCGTCCAGCATTACTAACCTCATGTATGCTGCAACTAATAACAAGTATTGCCATACCATTCTCTCCAAACTTCTGGATCTTCACAGCCATAAGATTCTTCCTCGGCACAGCCAGCGCCGGCATCATGATCGTACCTTTCACGCTCATGATGGAACTCTCTGGACCAGAGAAAAGGGAACTGGTCACCTGTCTCATAAGTCTTCCGTTGACAGTTGCAGAGATGGTCATGCCTTTATTTGCATACTACCTGAGGTCGTGGAATACACTTAGTTTGGGGATAGCGATACCGAATCTACTGTTTCTTGTGTACTTTTTCCTGGTGCCGGAGTCACCGAAGTGGTTGATATCGACGGGGCAATTGGATAAGGCCAGTGAGATTATGACGCGAGTGGCTAAGAGGTATAAATAGGCTGGGTCAATATCAGACGTTTTTATTTTTAAAAAGCAGTAAATAATTTAAGATCTTGGTGATATAATTTCAAAACAACATGACATTTCAGCAACGACCTCCCAACACTTAAAATGATTGATGTCGCTAAGAAAATAGCCAATGAAGCAAACTCTGACAGATCACAGGATAAAGCGACGTACCTCGACCTGCTCACAAGGCGCAGTATCAGAATGAAGAACGCATACTCTTGTGTGTGCTGGTTTATACTGGGGCTCAGCTACTACGGGAGCAATCAGTACATTGGGCAGACGAGCTCAAATGTGTTTGTGACTATAGTGCTTGCAGGAGGTTTACAAGTAAGAACGTCAAATTTTTTTAATGGTAGTTTATTAATGCTTGAAAAACGTATGGATGTGGATGGATTAATCAAATAAAAGTCAAAACAAAAACGGTAAAACTGATGCGGCCGGTTGAAATGAAGCGAGGCTTTATCCAGCAGTGATACCAGGCTGAAATTACGATGAAACTCTTATCTTCTGTTTAACAACAAAAATGCAAGTGGTAGTGATAAGAAAACAAATAAGACGTAGGTTGGCTAAGAAATCCAAAACAAAGATCACTTGTACAAAACAAACCAAACACAGGCGTAAATCCACTTCATATAATTCTGAGACAATAGGTACGTATATAAATAATTAGTAATGTTTGCAATCCGCAACTGAATATTAAATTAGGAAAAAAAGGTATATTGTGTTACTAACTGTACATTATTGTTTAATAAGATTCCAGTACAATCATTGAGTAACTTCGTATGAGTCCATTATTACCTAACCTTACCATAAGGAATGTTTGCAAGATGATCTCGGTTGATGGATGAGAGCGCAGTTAAAAAATAAGGATAAAAATGTTTGAGATACTACCTAGCATACACTGCACACGAAATAGGTAAAAGTTTGTGTAGCGGTCAACCAACAAGTGTTCATTTCATTCATTCATTATCTTATAGATTCCAGGAATGTTGCTATCATTATTCTGCTGCAAGTATTTTGGGCGCCGCGCTACCCTCATATGTTACCTGGTCGTTTGCGGGGTCAGCAACAGCATGCTGGCCTTCCCGGACGACTGGTTTTACGTGAAGCTGCTAGTTGGTTCCGTGCAGGGCTTGTTTTACCGGTATGTTTAAATACCGGTACGACTGACTTTGACCTGGTACCGGTACATCCATGGTATCGATATAAATTATACCGGTATTTTTGAGAACCGATAAAATTAGACTTATTGATGTATCGGTAATTTCATCGGTATCGATAACTACAATATCGATACTTTCAATAAGTATCGGTATATTTACCGATATTATGCGCGTAAAATATCGATACAAGCAGTTTAATTTTGTGCAAGCGAGATCCCTCTCGCTTGCACTCGCAATCTTATTAGAAATACACGGCGTCGTTGCCGGTGGTTTTTGTGTTTGTTATTTTAATTTAGTAATAGCTTCGTACGCACGCGCGTTTAAAAAATCCAGTGAAGAGTGCTGAAAAATAAGTAAAAATGAATAGTAAGTAGGTACATACCCTTATACTTTTAATGTGTGTAATAATAATGTGAAATAACAGGCCGTTTGCTATCTATTCTATAACTTCTAGATGATTAAACCTACAGCGTCAAGTAAAATATGTGTGTAAGCTGCAGGTTTTTCGCATTTTTTTCCTTCACCGATAGAGAGTAGTATAGGTACTGATGCATAAATATACTTTTAAATAAAATTCAACAATGAAATAAAAAATACGAAAAAAAATACAAATTCCATAGGCTTTGCTACCTAAGTAGTTTAATAGATGCACATTTCAGGCTTCGTTATTTTACGTGTAAGTATTTTATATTAAGTACCTACTTATATAGAAACAAATTTAGGTGTCCAACCTACTCACATACGTACCTCTACAAATTAGAATTTTTTTTTCATTCGTGCCATTTTCAATAGTGTGTAGCTTTCTTAAATAGGTAGGTACGTACCAGCTCGCTTATTAATAACTGTGGGTATACCTTTATTTTCATATACAAACGATTACGAATTCAAATATGGACAAAGTTGGGATGATGATCCTCGTCCAATCGAAAGTTCTACAATACTGTCAACATTTTTTTAACACGTTACAAGAAGAAAAAGGTTGCAAAAAGACGATGCGAGTCTAGTACACAGAAATAATTTAAAATAAATAAATCATTTACTTAAAATGTGCCATTCTAACATAGTTCTTCTTCATAAAAAAGGAGAAAAAACCAACATTAACAATTGTAGGCCGATCAGTTTTATTTCACACATATATAAATCATTTATAAAAGTAATTTCTAATCGTATAGACGGTCAGCTTGACATGCATCAGCCCCCAGAACAAGCTGGCTTTCGGCCTAGCTTTTCAACCTCTGACCACCTTCATAGTCTTAATCAATTAATTGAAAAACATCACGAGTTTAGTAAACCCCTGTATCTAGCCTTTGTGGACTACGCAAAGGCCTTTGACAGTATCTCCCACAAAGCAATTTTTGAATCATTAAAGAACCAACAAATAGAACAAGCTTACATAGACCTACTAAAAAATATCTATAATAACAGCACAGCCACAATTCAACTTGAGAGCTGCGGTCCCTCCTTCAGAATCGAAAAAGGTCTTAAACAGGGTGACCCTCTGTCTCCGAAGCTTTTTACAACCACCCTAGAGGAAATATTTAAGAAGCTAGCGGCATCCTGGCTGACATACGGGATCAAAGTCGGAGATAAAAATCTTAGAAACCTGCGCTTCTACAACTTCGATTATATGGCTCCCAACATGTAACGGTACGGGTGCAACATGAGCATTTGACATGATTTTTGTCTTACTCAAGTTCATTTTAAGACCTGTTGGGAGACTATATCGTCGGCAAATCGAAGGTGAGTGTTGCGTTCGTCATTGATGTTGATACCATGTCTATGCCAGTACAAGAGCTTGAAAACATCCTTCAATGCAGAGGTGAACAGTTTCGGAGAAATAACATCTCCCTGTCTCACCCCTTTATGCAATGGAATTGGATTCGTGCTCTAGTCCTGGAGTCGGATAGACATGGTGGCGTTACTGTACAGACATTTTAACACTTCGATATACCGATAGTCGATTTGGCACCGCGGGAGTGACCCCAACACTGCCCAGGTTTCGACAGAATCAAAGGCTTTCTCATAGTCCACAAACGCTAAACAAAGTGGCCGGTTATACTCTTCGGTCTTCTGTATAACCTGTCGGAGCGTATGGATGTGGTCTATGGTGTTAAAGCCTTTTTAGAACCCGGCTTGTTCGGGATGCTGGAAGTCGTCAAACCTACGTGCAAGACGATTATCTAATGCTCGAGACCGAGACGAGAAGCAGTTCATTCAGAAAACTGATCAACAAGTATTTCAGGTTCTCAGTTTGGGATGTAGTTGTTGTAGCAGAGGAACTTTGATGGGCTTCTTTATATGTGGTTGTCATAAAATGCCTCAGTTTATTTAGTAGTATATCGGTTTTTTTTTGCTTTAACATCTTAGAGTCCTGTACTTTCTGCTGTCGATTGTAAATCATTTGTTTCTACGAGTATGCTATTGTCTAAGAAAACCATTCTGTGGTATATCTTGATAAGGTGGTTTCTGCAGCAGTTGTCTGTTCTTCTGGTGTCAGTATTGAGTTAAATTGTGAACCTAAGAGCAATTTCTGTAGGTCTTTCATTTTTGAACTATGCTTCTGCTAAGATTTAAACAATATATTTACTGTTTTCCAATTCACACTTGAGCCACTCTCTATAAAAATCTCCTAAGTTCTTCCATCTGTAGCTTTAAGGTAAGTAAAGGTAAACCCTTGACGGTTTTAGCGATAGCGATTTAGGTTCTCGGAAGATAACTTATTTCAAGGCCAAATATCGCTCCAGCATATCAAATGTAGAAATGTATCCAAATGTACTATTTGATCGCCTGACTCATTGAAGACTGAGTCGGGCTGAGTCTTCTGCGTGCGGAGTTTTTTCACCAATTTTCTAACAGTCTTATTTAAATCCTGTGTTTCATTATCGATGCCTGCATCACAGACATCCAACTGCAACGTGTGAGCTGCGCATCTGACAGATGGAATACAATCCGGGTCATTTCGATACGATGTCAACGCACTATCGAAGTTGTCTTGTAAACTCTCATCTACGCTATCTTCACTTATCATGTCAGATTCTGACTCTGTATCCGATCCCGATTCAACAATTGTATTGTCAGTAGAACTGCTATGACAGGTAATAGAGTCATTGATAGTGGTTCTTAGATTTTCTTGCAAAAAGTTCGTTATTTTTATGATATTTACACCATTATCGGTACGGCTAACGATTTTGACCAATTATTTTATCTATCGAGTCTTTTGTAAGTACCTACCTACTAAAATAAAATTTATCTAAGTAAGTTTCATAGATGAAGGTAAGTTTCTTACTTTATACTAGCTTATCTACCTACATATACTATTTAAAAAGGTAAGTCAGTAGCTACGTATCTAACATTGAAATTGAAAACAACAATACCTACTTATACTTACAAAAAAAAATACAAAATATCAATCACATGTTTTCTAACATGGTTAAAATCCCTTCAGAAATTTGTCACACGATATGCACTTTGCTGTAGATTCCGTCAGTTCAAAATAATTGACCACATTATTCGAAACTTGAAATTAATGTGCTCTGCAAATATTCCGCGCGTGAAATATGCACAAACTGGCAAGCACGCGCTTGTCCCTGTCCGTACGCTAGCACCGGAGAGCTGGCAACGTCGCAAGAACCGCTATGAATAACCGGTATTTTAGAGCAAAGTATCGATACTTCAAAAGTATCGGTACTCGAACTTATCGAAATGAAAGTATCGGTATTACCGCTATAATACCGATATTATTGGTACCGGTATCAAGCCCTGGTTCCGTGAGCGTCAGCACCGCGGCAGGGGCTTTTTCTGCTATGTAAGTATAATTTAGTCAAGTACATCCTAATGATGGAGTTAACAGTAGACTGCCCTGTTTTCGTTAAAGCTTGACAACAGTTATAATGGGATCTCTATCATAACGTGCCAGCAGTTTGCAACTAACTGATAGTGTTTCCTAAAAACAAATTTCACGTAAATAGTTTTATTTTTAGGTACATGTTCACATCTGAGTTATTCCCGACTGTGGTTCGCAACATGGCTTTGGGCTCATCCTCAATGTTCTCGAGATTGGGATCTATGATAGCCCCGTTTGCCGCTGGCCTAGGAGCCACCAGCCCCTGGATGCCACCAGCAGTCTTCGCAGTGGTGCCGTTGGTCGCTGCTGCTGCGTGCTTTTGCTTGCCCGAGACTAAAGGCGTGAAGATGGCTGATGTTTTAGAAGACTGATGACTATGATGGTCATTTGTGAATGGTGCGGAATCCAGTGTTTTTTAAGCTGAGTTCGTAACAGAACTGTTATTGCTTCTCATATTTTCACGCGGTGTTAAAATAAAGTTATGTTCATTTATAGGAAATATTTAAACACATAATGTATTTCCTTTTAGTTTTCCCACCACAAAGGTCCGATGTAGTACGCCCGTTATTTAAAACGACCAAAACTGGGTCAGAGCCACGCTAATAGTGGTTTGATTCTGCGTAAGCTTGAAAGCTTTGTAATGAGTTCGTGAAAGGGTAAATCCATAAAATGCTATTACTACTGTAATAATTTAGGAACGTCATACTTTGTTACTTGGAGTAGTTACTGCTTCCTACTTTAGTTAGCTTGTTGTAGTTAGGTAA
The DNA here is from genome assembly GCA_948098915.1 of Lampropteryx suffumata. Lineage (NCBI taxonomy): Eukaryota > Metazoa > Arthropoda > Insecta > Lepidoptera > Geometridae > Lampropteryx > Lampropteryx suffumata. Next base: position 17,304,921 of record OX402565.1, on the reverse strand, counting down.
AGTCATAATTATTAATCAAATTTTTCATAAAATCGATCTAATTATCCATCCTCTTTCAAACTATTGATCTATAAGTTTTTCTTCAATACGCTGTTTAACAACGGTGTTTTTCTAATTTTGTTGTTTTTAAAGAAATAAGTAAGTTGGTGTCAGTTTCAAAAATTCCTTGAAGGCAGTTTAATTTATGTCCTCGCGTCCAGTTTCTTTGAGATACTGCCAGGAAAATTCCATCCAAGAATGCTTTGCAAACAGAATAGCGTAATTAGCTTTGAAAGTCACGAGACTTCTTTGAAATTAAAGCACAAAACTTAATTAAAATGTCTAGAGTAAGAAAAATATATACTCCAGTAAAAGCTAATGCAGAAAAGTTATTACAATTCTACAGTGTAAGAGAAAAACGATCCCTTAAAAGTAGAAAAAATACTGCCTAAATAAAGGGTTTCAAATCAGAAAAAAATCAGAGATCAGCAAGAGTGGTTTTTAATCGGATGTCCTGTGATTCGTATTAAAAAATATCTCAATTCTATTGACAAGACACCATAAAACACAAATATATCCAATCCACCTGCTATCTTAAGAATAAAAGTATTGCGAATAGTTTCATGTAATTATGAATCTATACGTGGACTCAATCTAGACAAGACAAAGCTAGTTGAACTATATAGACGTTGCTATCTCATATAATCACGTCAATATCGTTAGGATAATGTAATGGCATACTCTAAATGCAAACGCACCTTCACTAACAAATTGGATACTCAAGCCATGATAGAACGTCATACGAAAGAGCGATCAAAGGGCTTATGATGGAACTAGCTTCTGCCCGATGCTTTGCCCGCGTGGTAAATATACCAAATAACATATATGGATATTCCTGGTTCTATGTATGTTTCACCAAATATTATCCAGATCGGTACAGATATTATTGCGAAGTGCAAAAATTCATTAAATCTATTGATCGGGATTATGGATGCGAAACCAGGGACAGGAATGATAATATTGCTAGTATACGTGTATAACGTATACTTGTATTGAGTACGGACATTAAACACTACATTCGATGAGTTTCGCACAAAGGGACAACCCATCTGTGATAACGTCATTTATGTACAACATACATATACATGTACGTGGTCCATGCACTCAAAGGCAATTTAATCAAGCATTATTCAAACACCGTCGATGCTACTGTCAGATTGGTTCTGCAAATCGAGGCTGTAGTTTAGTATTATGTTGACCCACATCGTCATTAGTATCCGCATTCATTGACACTTTCATCACGCATTTGGCCGCGTCACTAACACCCCGGCAATGTCCTCCCGTCTCGAATTCTCGACCCCATCTATCTTTATCGGACCCTCGGTAATTACATTTCCGAACTGTCTTCGGACTTTAACTGAATTACTGGTGCTGGCAAAGCCTCTTCCTAAGAAATTGGCCCTGCTACTCTGTGATTGGGCACTATACATAATGTTTTTCGGTAAACGAACTACATTTTGTCTTATCATCAGCATCACGTGGTCCGCGTTATCTGTATCCTGTGACCGTGAAACAACCAGTATGATGGAAGGTCAATATTACAAGGAGATATTGTGGTATTAAAACACAAGCAATAACCAGACAGGAATCAATATTTGCTTCTTTTCAATAGAATCAAAAGTAGGATAGACAGCTTTGCTCGACAAATCTCCTTCGCACACACACGGGAACAGATTAGAGACGTTTATTCCTGAAATAGAATCATGAGACACCCATTTACACCAGACCTTCAGCAATTAGGTTCCAGGGGACTTCGTGACAGGAAAAGGTTCTGTAATTACTTGTACAGTATTCAGTTAACCTAAACATGCCTCGTGTCTATTTAGTGAAGACAGGTTGGAAATAGCTTTCAGGAAATTAACTTCTTTTCCTCTAATAATTTGGGAGAGCGGCCGACCTCGCTTTTTCTTTATAAATAAACGGTAAAACCCTATAATAGCCTAATATTAACATAAGTTTCCAGGTGAGCGTTCTGTACACTTTTCTTTGATTATTCTTGTATTTTTTTAATATACTATTTTAGTTTTGTCACTGATTTCTGCCCAGTGTTGTCCAATATACTTATTTTATTCTATTCAATTATATTTTCTATCACTTTTATCTAAACAATTTATATTAGTAATTAAAAGGTCCTATTACTGTGTAGTTTCCTGCGCCAGCAAAGTAATATTTTTTAGCAAATTGTAGCATGTATATCTTGAAATCATCTTATAAGGTTTCAATCCCCATAAAGCCCAAAGTTAATAACTTATCGGAACCACCCATAGACAACTCTGATATTTATAAAAAGGGTAATACGAGTATCGTAATAACGGAATATACATACATATTTCATATCCATCAGTTAAACCGTGAGATGAGGCAATATAAGGAATCAGACGTTACTTTTTACGCTCGGTTATTGCATAAAAAAAGGGTTTACCTTAACTCGAGTTAAAAAGAATTTCATGAAATGAAAATTTATAGGTCAATGCCTGAACCTGCCCGCGCGAAATGGCGATGCTCAAACTTTGTTCCGAGAAAAGTACAACTCTTTCTAAACTAATATTACCTATAAATAAAGAAAAGATTAGATTTTTTGTGTTTGTATGTAATGGAATAACTCGAAAACTAATAAACTGATTTAAAAAACTATTTTACCTATACAAAGCTCCATTATCAGAAAATAATACAGGCTGTATTTTATTTTCCAAGGAATTAGCGACGTGCTTTGATGTTAGCCTACCTACAATATTGAGCCATTTGGTAAAATCGGTAAAATAAAATGACTTGAAATAAAGCCTATTTATTATATGACAGATCTGCAGAGAGAAGAGCGCGTCGAAGCTTGCCGAAAGCTTGTTAAACCCGTACTGATATATAAGTTTTTTGAGATAAGACCGGATTGTGACGTGCTACGAAAAGTGGGATGATTTACGATAATCGTCAGCGAACGCAATGGCAACGTTCGACCATAAGTCATGCATCTTTGCATGGTAAAAATGTTCTTCTCATGATAAGTCACACAGTTTATTGAGTTATATCTCAAAATTATATGTAAATTATCTTCCTATGAGATGGCAGAAATGTATAGATAATGAGGATAAGTACTTAAATAAATAAATAAACTACTCGTATATCTTAAAAAAACAAATGTTCGATGTTTCTGCTATTTTATGTTTTAACCCCTAATACTAATCTATATTCAACTAAATAGATTCACAATCAAATTTAAAGGTATTAGATTAAAATAATCACTGTAAAGCACGACCAGGTGAACCCTAACGAACCCTTGACCTTATGATCGGAAGGCAATGGTGCTACCACTAAACCACCAAGGTTTCTTATCTATTTTCATGGCACAGAAAACGTTGTTTGTACCTATTTATACCCCAATGTAATTATTGTCTATTATCGCGGTCGAGAAATCGTTGTTAACAAGGTTCATTCTACGCAGGCTGATCAGCAAATGACACTTCATGAGATTTATCTGTGTAACACAAACCACTCTACAAAAATAAGTAAAAAGTGCTTCTTTATGTATAATGCAAAATTCCAGCAATATCTAAAGAAAATTGGATATAATAACCATATAACTCATATCAATAGAAGAATAGAACCAGCATGGAGAGAAGCCAATTCTAGTAGATTAAATTGATCTCTCTTGAATTGACCAATAAAATAAAAGGGTGGTGAAGAGATGATAGCTCTTAATGATGTGATAAGTTTTATGATATTGGCCACTGGGCATTACAAACTAGGCATTACAAACATTTTGTTAACCTGACTTAGTATTTTGAATATCCTAGCAATCAAGAAATATATGAAATAAATGAATGAAATGTAATAGCAAACTTTTATACCAGAATCTTATAAACATTTACTTATATTCGGCACAGAACTCCGCTTGAGGGCTAGCGTCTACTTTACAATTTTTATATTCATCCCAGTTGGGATTGTAAAACTCACAGTAATCATGTTGGCTGGCTGCTCAGAGGTCATCGGGGGATTTATATGAAAAGTTAAATAAAACGTACACTGCTCTCTAGGTAATTGAAACTTTTGAAATACAAAGGTTTTAAATAATAAACGGGTGAAATGCTTGTAAAAGTAACTTGGTCGTTTATTTCATAAAGCCGTAACGCTTAAAAAGAAAATTCGTCAAAGAAATGTTGCTTGAATAGGATGTTATAGCGATGTAAAGCAAAGGTAAAGTAAATTGAACAGTTTCATTCTAATCAGAAAAGAAAACCAAACCACGACGCCTTTTAATAATTCAGTATAACAAAATGGACAACAAACCTGACACATTCAATCAAATCTTTTGTTAGAAATTTTTGCGAAGAACATCAAAGTTGTAAAGAATAAATCCAAAGTATCAAAAACTTCTCTAGAGATATAAAAAGCTTTGGAGACGAATCAATAATTCAATCTGGGAAAGTCCGCCTTCAGTAACAAGCTTGGAACGAATTTATTTAGCGGAAAACAGTATTAATGTGTATAGAGTTATTTTTAGTAGAGCTCGTTAGATGAGAGTTTGGATTTATCAATACACGGATCGTCATCATCATCTCATCTCACCCTTATTTATCCCAATGTCCCAGAGTCGGTACAACATGTTCTTGCTTTCCATTTAAAACATTGATGAGTGTGAAATATGATTAAAATTTAATCGATATTTGCAGACAATTACCTTCTAGAACTTGCATTGGGAACAGGAGGTTTAAGAATACTCTATGTCAGTTTAATAAGGTACCTCTTTCAACATTTGTTATATAAAATCTTTCAAAAATAACCTCGAACAGAAATGTAGAAATTTCAATTAAACAAGTCTAAGCCCTGACAAAGCGAACAGCAAACTTGCCCATGTAGAATGAACAAATAATGAAGCTCGGCCGGTGCCCGGGAAACAAAGCAGAGAATGGAGACAATTCCATGTGTTATGCAGTAGTTTCGCGGAAACGTTATAACCAAACTATATTGAAATACTTTTATAGATGTTTATCCATTCTGCCAGTTCGTTGTTTAAGTCAACTAAATTGTACAGAATATACCTGGTTGATATCAAAAAGATCTCACAAAAACTACTTTACAGTAACATTACAAAACTACCTCAGAACCAACATGATAATAAATTCATGGCTAACAAATAACAATCACAAGCGTAAACTTTTCTATCACAACAGTATAAACATAGACACGCATATATACACACAGTGTAGAGTTTCCTAGCATTGCATCCGCCATTTTGTTGTTTCCTAGCATTGCATCCGCCATTTTGTTGGAACACTTTTTATCGAGAGCGTTTTAGAAAAGCATAAAACATTTATCTTTGCAATTCAGATGATGATTTAAATTCAGCATTTAGGTAATAATGTGACAAATACTGACATGTAATGTAGTTTGCAGTATGAGGCAACAGTAAGCTTGGGCAAATATGTATTACTATTTCGTATAAACAAATAATGTAACAAGAGGTATTTGAGAAGCTTTTAGGAACTTTCTCAATAATATCCACAAAGAATTTGATAGAGTCTGAAACTCCCACGGGCACTAGAAAGGATTCGATTGAAGATTACTCTTATGTAACCTACACGTAAAATACACTAAAATAATAAATAAACACCCAATAGTCACCAAATAATAGAAACCAACATCTACCCGCTTTGTAAAAAGTATTCACGGGCATCATTTAATGGGAAACGTTTCTAATATGGCATAAGCTAAAATGTCGCAAGCAGAATCTACTTTCCACAATTTCCTACCTAATCTCTCGTCGCAAATCGAATCGGAACTCCATCACCGCCACGCCAACACTCTGGGGACTGCGGGGACGTTTCTAGATTTTCTTCCGCAGTGCTATATGAATGTAAATAGGTAAGTTCTCTACATCCAATGTAAGGCCACCCGTCAATAAGACAACATAAAAAGAAGAAAAATAAATAATATTGAGGAGTGTTTCAAAAGCCTTGACAATCAACGCAAAATCATAAATCTTGAAAAAGTACCAATACCAGGCATGAAATAGTACCAATAGTTTTGTTTCGTAGAAGTATCAATGAGAAGAGCGCCAAATATATTCCAACTCCTTAACTCCTTAAGTGTATTATTAGTCGAATGGGAAAAAAAATAACTCACGAATAAAGGTCGCGGGCGTCAACTACGTTCGCATTTACTTTACTGCAAGTAGATTTTGAATTTGTGGAATATTGGAAAAATTTCCACGTTCCCATTTCGGTTCAATAAACACGAACGAGTGTTACTGAAGTAACCTATTTCGTGGTATTCTGGATTCATATTTAACGTGTCCTCGGTTTTGCTTAGAAAGATTTAAAAAAAAAACCAGCCAAGTGCGAGTCGGACTCGCGATCGGAGGGTTCCGTACAAACCTATAGGTAAATAAGTAAAATTTCACCCATCACGACAATCGAGTCATAGTTGGATGATGTAACAAAAAATTTACAATTTTCGCAATTTATCCTTTATCTGTGCTATAAGACGTAGCTTTGCACCAAATTTCAAGATTCTGAGTTCACGGGAAGTACCCTGTAGGTTTTGATTCCCTTGAGAGTTGCGAGTTTGAATATATGCGACTTAAATTGCTGTTTCTCTTGATTGCGTTGACATAGAAGTTTGATTTTGTTACAGCTTAAAGGTACTATAGACCTGAGTGTTTTATATGAATTTCAATTTAATACCTCTACGCGTTCATGAGAAAAGAGGTTGTAAGTTTAAAATTAATAAAAATATTTTTATTATATGATGTAACTAAAAATGTGCGGTTATCGCAATTTATCCTTTATCTGTGCTATAAGACGTTGCTTCGTAACAAATTTCAAGATTCTGAGTTCGCGGGAAGTAACCTGTAGGTTTTGATTCCCTTGCGAGTGTCGAAAATTTGCGGCATAAACGGCTGTATCTTTGGATTGCGTTGGCTTAGAAGTTTGATTTTTTCACAGTTTTATGGGACAGTAGACTTGAGTATTTGATATAAGTTTCAGCTTGATACCTCCACGCGTTCCTGAGAAAAAGTGTCTTGACAGACAGACGGACAGACGGACGGACAACAAAGTGATCCTATAAGGGTTCCGTATTTTCCTTTCGAGGTACGGAACCCTAAAAATACAAAAAAATATTATTCGGGGTAGGTAATAAATGACTCATGAATAATAACATTACCAAACCGATTTACAATGATGTATTGTATGCAAAAAAATAAGAAATAAATAAGGAAATACGATAAATGTATTTCAAACAAGGTAAAAAAGAAACAGTTCAAAGCTCTTAAGACATAATCACGAGGAAAGCTGAAGGTTGATTCACTGTGTAAATGTTAAGAATGTTATGGATCAAACAAGCTATGCCATGAGCGCTTCGCATAACAAATCTATGCGATAGCGTGACGCAACAAAAATCTCATAATTTCTTAGAATTAACGTCGTTAAGCACAATCCCAATGACCTAATTTCATATTTGAGTCATAAAGCAGTATTATGTAAGTCATAAAGTGAGTATAATGTATGAGCAAGCCGGTCTCTCCATAAGCTGTGCCGTAATCCTATAATAATGCAAATGAGTCTTCCCGAATGATTATTCAAGTAACGTCTTAGATAACGTTATTTATTTAAGAAGCTCTAATTAATTTTCATAAAAGATATACAGTTTTAATATTCCGCTTGTACAGTACTGTTCAAATGTTGAATTTACCAATTAGAAGAAGACATTCTCTGATTATTTAAGCAAGCCTGAATGCTTGAGAGATTTTTTCCCAGTCAACAATATGTAAGCCACAAGCGATTCATTAGCTTTATTTTATTTTAAGCCACCCTTGCACGACTTTCCTACCATCCATCATAATACATCACGCAAACATGTTTTTCGCATGTTCTAAAAGCCTCAATGGCCCATCAAAGGGGCCATATAATGGGCCATGAAACAAGAAACTGTGCCCAATACCCGGCAACTGTCGTAAAATGAGGTACTGGGACGTTGGAGGTTTACGAGTCCCCTGATCTGACGGACCGAGAGTTCGAATCGATATGATGAAGAAACAATATATATATCTAAAGAAGTGTTTGAGCTTAAAATAATCTACAAGAAAAAAATAGAATACAAAGAAGACAAGAACAAAATAACAATTACTTATGTTAGTGCTAGAAATAGAACTTGTTTTTCCGGAGAAAGACGTGCACAAAATTAGAAACAAGGATACCTAAGTGTATTGTGAAAACATTTACAAGGCAGAATAAAGTATCAAGTGATTACGTAGGAGAAACTATTAATTTAAATAATGATCAACTATTACTAGCAAACAATTATATTAACAATTATATAATAAACAATTACATTACATTTTGAAAAACACGGAGTTTACACACGTTTTATTTTGTCGATCGAGGCACCGACACTGTTACGATTCATCTAGAGAATAGTATTACAAGCACCATCAAATAATGTAACCTTTTAATTTTATTTTACAATAAAACTTAATAACTATTCATTGCGCATATAATTCCACGAACTAACTGAAGCGAATAAAAGCGCTTACTGGATACTATCGAGCTCTTTGCTATGCTAATATTACAGCCACAGCAGATACTAGTAGCCATTTACTGAATTTACATAATGCAGTCTAGTTACTGATGATTCTGCAAATACTGAAACTACCATTGAAATGTATGCGAGTAACATTTGACATGATTCAATCTGACATGCCAGTTTATCAATGTTTTTCTTCAGCGTTTGCATGACATTGCACAGGACAGTGAAATCCTCATTTAAACATACAATCTATGTCTCTGTTTTGTCAAACCCGTTAAGATAAAGCATCAACAGAAACCCTAAAAGGATGAGAAAACTTTTATTGACGACTTTACTTATCTGGATGTTATAGTGAGTTATATTGTAAGACATTATGGGGACACGGGACAGAAGATGATGGAGGAGAGAGATTGAACGTTTACGGGATGACAATAGACCGAGAGAGGATAAAGATAGATTGAAATGATAAAAGTGCGAAAAGCTCGTGTGCTAGTAACAATGTTTGGCCTGCAAATATAGCCAGGATATTCAGCCTAATTCTGAGTGTAATAGTTTCTAGTATTATATTTTTGGTTACAGTGTACAGACCGACCCAGCATACATGCAATCCATTAGCTAGAAGCACCCATATATTTCCGCTTTACTAATTTTCATTCCGTTTCATTTTCATCCTCTTAATTTCCATATGCATTAGTACTACGTTCAAAAAGAACCTTGTTTGGTTCAAAGCAAAGTTGTTTTTGGAAAATCGAGTGTATACTGTTACATCCGCTCGTGTTTCTTCATTAGTACGAGAGTCCCTCGTCGTATAATTTACACTGAATTTTGCTAGTCACAAGGCAATAATATATTTTGTCTAAGGCACTGCTTTTTCACAGTTACAACTAACAAGTCCACCACATTACAGCTTTTTACGGCTTTTAAGAATACTAACCTTTTAAGAAGGTCATACACATATTAATATGCACTTGTTCACCTTTTCTTTACCATTCGAGAGCACTGATATTGCTCACATTAAATTTTCAGCTAAAGCATATTTGGTATCATCTCCACAATTCAAACTAACGACCGTCAGGACGTCATGTTAGTATTGGACTCTACATCAGCGTTAAGTTAGATATTCAGGGTTCAAAATACCCCTTTCCTAAGTGGGTTAATGTGTTCATTGCGTCGTATGTTAATTTTACTCTAGGGGCGACCTCGTGAAGCCTGCGGATTATGTGTGCTTTATGATGTGGCTGGAGCAATGAAGCGAACGAGAAGATTCGTCGCATTTTTAAAGCCTCTGCTTGAGGGGTAAAAACAAAGTAGGCGAGTTACTAAAGGAATTAAACAAGTGGGAATCAAACCACCGTTCGCGTCCCTAGTTTTTTGGCAGTTCTTCTCGGACTTCGGTTAGGAGGAATTGTCACCTAAATTCATCTAGTATGTAAGACGTTTCAAAGTGATCCTTGTGATTGTATTAAATAAAATTATTTTTAACTTAGCCCTTGACAATAGCCACCAAAGAGCACGTCTAAACATAAACGTACTCGAACGATAAACTAGTTTTACTAAATGATAATACAGTATACTATTCACAAAGTTAGATTTGCTTCAACCTAATCTAACTTTGAAATAAAAGAGTTAAGCGATGCGAACAAGTTACAAAACTATTTAGGTAAATAGTGATTTCTGACTGAATTTTTAAAAGAAAACTAAACGAAATTGGTTTAACAAAAACTTGAATTGAAAATTGAATTAGATCTGAAAGGCGAAAACAAACAAGAAGAGTGAACCACACGTACTCAGTTAAAAAACCCATAAACCCCGAGTAAAAGAGCCAAATAAAAAGCAGAACAGAAACATACTAAGCGAAATTCCGTAGAATAACAATGTAAAATGGTAGCAATTACATTTCTCCTGGAAAACGAATAGAAGCGCTGAGTGCTGCGAGAAACTCCTATTAAATTACTAAACAGTAGTGGGAAATTTAACACTAGCTGGAAATATAACGTTGCATGGATATAATAGAACAAAGCAAATGCTGAAACTAGAATATGCGAGGAATATGCTATTAACAATTTACACTACGAACGTTTGCCGAGTCGTGTTAGGTGAAGCAACGTTCAGTCAACTACTGGTGGGGACACATCATCGCGTTTATACGAGTATTAACTGACAGATTTTAAATGTATAAACTACTGTAAACTTGTATTAGTTTTTCGTAGGTGGTTATAAGATGGATCATACAAAAAAGCGACTAGGAGGAGTTTCTTGCCAGTTTTTCTCGGATTGAGGTTAGTAGGAATTGGCAAATAAATTCAACTAGTATGTAAGTCGTTTCAAAGTGATCCTTGTGGTTGTATTGAATAAAAATATTTTTGACTTTGACTATGAATATTTAAGAGTTTCTGTGATGGGAAGGAAGATTCAAGAGAAACCAACTCAAATCTTAATACTATTGCCAACTGACTTATCTACATAGGTCATATTATACACAATGAACCGATTATCGACAAAAGCTGAATAGAAGGAAAGAGGAGAAATATTTGTAAAGAAACTTCTATGAAAATATCTAATAAATTTAGCTAGAGGTTGACTTTTCCGGTATTTACAGTAGTCCTTATGAGCGCATGAGTAGAAAACTAAAATATGCCAGCCTACATTGTCAAACAAAAATTGTACCTATATAAAGAATCCATTTTATACAACAACACTTTAATTCCACAACAACAATGAAAAACAAAATGGCAATCACCCAGCTGAATACAATGCTACATGCAGGTAATAAATTGGAGTACCAACCTCATTTTGAAATAGCAGGGGATGATTCAGCATGCGCTGCTACCCTCAAGCTAGTTTATACTTTATCAAACAAGACAAAAGGTCTTCAATCGTTTAGCAACAATAATGTAGACTGGTTGGATTATGGACTGAAATATAATTGTAATGGAGTCAAGACAGACAAGTAGCGGAATGCCGCAAAATAGAGTTAACTTTCCACTCTAGTTACTAAATTGGAAGTTTTAAATCTTAAAACAGTTAGAATAGACTGGCTGGAACCCAAGTTTTCGAATTACGCAACATAGAAACCCGAAAATCACTTTATCAGTAAATCCTTACCTCGTAGTTTGCAAGAAATTGAGCGAAAATGTTTAGTCAATGACGTGGAATTGAAGATAAGGTTATTTTTTTAACCGACTTTATCAAAAAAGAGGAGGCTCTCAATTCGTCGAAATCTTTTTTTTTTATGTATGTTCACCGATTACTCGAAAACGGCTGAACCGATTTGGAAAATTCTTTTTTTGTTTGAAAGGGTCCTTCACAGGTGGTCCCATATAAATTTTATCAAAATCGGTCGAGCTGAAAAATCAACGAAAATCTATGAATTGTATACATCGATGATGTTTTCGTGTACTTCGATACCTCACTGTCTCATTGGAGCGGTGCGTTTATTTGGCCTAACCATATTTTATATATATATACAAAATACATCTACTTTCCACTAAAAATGGAAAATTTCATTTAATGAAGTCGGTTATCTTTTTAGTTTTTAAAACGTGTTTATAAAAAATAATGTAATACTGAACTTGATAAAATATTATACAATACAAGAGTAAGCTGGATTAACGTGGAATCCAGTAGTGGTAACAGAATAGATGATGATTATGATTTTAGGAATAATCATTTACAAAATGTTACTACAGCAGATAATAACAAAACCTCATGCAATTCAGAGACTGAAAACAATAAAAGAAAAGAGGGAGAAGACAGTTACAACTTTATCTCACAAACGAATCGTTTCCTTGTTCATAAAGAAACTGAAGCACGTGAAGCACGGTTATTAAAAGAAAACAGTAAAAGCGGAGTGAACAAAAACCTAACAAGTCCGAATAGTCGAAACACTACAAATATACGGTAATATTCTTTAGCAGCATTCTCGGAACACAGCTACGAGGAAATTATATATATTTTTGCTTTCAAGTCTTAAGCAATAAATATTAGAGAAAATTTTGGGGTCGAGCAAGTAAATAGGTATAACAGATAAGAAAATTGTTTTTATAGGAGGTCGCTTTTGTAATAAATGGTATCGGCGGGAACTGATTTTTTTTGCCCTTATTAGACAATTACTTATACATAGGAAACAAAGACAAGATATATCTGACCGCAGGTAAAGTGCCTAAAAGACTGGCAACGTTACGTCGATGAAAATATCGTTATAAAAATGGCATATATATATATATATATAAAATAAACACACACATTCCTCACAGTATAAAAAATCAACAATACAGAAATAACTACGTATAACAGCATAACAAATAATGTTTCATGACCATGTTTTTGAAGATGGGAAGAGTCTTGGCCTTTCTGATATCTACAGGCAACGCGTTCCACAAGCGGAGAGCCGGCACTGTAAATGGCTTTCCATAGAAGGTAGAGAAGTGAACGAATTTTGAGTTGATTGGTATCTGAGGAGCGTAAGAGTCGAGGGTTAGAGAGATAGAGAAATTCAAACCGTTCCTTGAGATAAAAGGGAGTTGAAGGAGAGAACAGAATATTATAGAGAAGATTGAGAATGTGAGCATTCCGGCGAAAACGGATTGGCGACGACTTGAGTTTATTGCGAAAATCAGAAATGTCATAATTGCGTAAACCAAATATGAATCGTATACAGTAATTTTGGAGACGCTCAAGCTTATAAAGTTGCTCTTCAGTGATGTCGAGATAGCAGGCGTCAACATAATCAAGGCTTATTTCCGCCTCTTGAGAACTTCGGCAGGTACAGCGGCATCCATGGTTTTGGACATAGGTGAATCAAAATATAAGACATTCAATATCCAAATCAAAATAATTTGAAGATCAATCTGTTCAAAACAAAATAAGATCAATAAAGATAAAGCAAACTCTAGGAGTAACACCCACCCAACAAAGTTTAGATTTCTCAGATCGCTAGTTAAGCGATAGACAAAACACTGATTTAATACGCTTAGACATCGTACCTTAATTGAACTCAGATACTCAGACGGGAAAGTTTTTAAGTTCAGAGAATTCCGAAAACATCATTAGCAGATTAAGACGCTGCAAATTACAAAGTTGTTATTGATTAAACAAAATTACCAAGCTTTCAAAACCAGTCAACTTTTAGACAGGCGATGAAATGAATACGTTATTTATAACCAGTGACATGCGAAGCATTTAATTTCGACAAACACTAACTACCAATTACAACAATTAATAGATACTGAAAGCCTTAATATATCTGAATGCAGAGTTTGGAATTTATTTCCCAACTTTGTAGACATTCGCCGGTAGTCTCGGAATAAATGTGGAGTTGGAAACATTACATCAAATATGCACGAGGAGCCAAAAATAAGCTATTTCAGGCTAGACGGTTATACAACAGTCGCGTACCATGTACTCTTGAACATACAACTTGGCATGGAGTTCGTAAGCGTTCAGGCCTTTTCGAGGAAAGTATTTACATAACGCATCTTTATTAGCTCTCCGTCGAGTTGATATAGCCAAAATGGCGAGAATGTATTTGTTGATAAATAAGAACTTTTTAGGAGATAGCTATTAATATTAGGCGTTAAGGTCTAAAGTTGCCGTCTTGTACTGAAAAATCAAACATTATCAACAAAGAAAAACTCTAAGATTTAGTATATTTATTTAATCAAAATATTTACTTTCATTAACTATACACTTCTACTATCTTATAGAAATATAGTTTACATCTTTGCGATCTCAGGGGACCTGGACTCAGCAAACTGTGTGAATTCTGTACTGCTGGGACTACAATTTTTACCATGCAAATATTCTTCAGCAATATGGTACTCGGTTGGGGCCAAATCCAACGAGTACGGAAAATGACGGATTGTTTTTAAGTGCAGTACTTGTAGTGATAAAACGGTTTCTCGGGGAGTAAGAGGTCTCGGTGGTTCATGACGTGATATACTACAGCGATCGGTTGACGAGTCAGGGCGGTTTCTATGCGAGCTTCGCCATCATTGTTTGCACAGTTGCTTTTGACCTGGAGTCAGTCATTGCGTTGTTCGCGTACGATTATAGTAAAGCATCTACTTCACTGACGTGCGAAGACGTCACAATCGGATCCAATATCCTGTACTGATTAACAAGGTAAAGCAACTTTCAAAGCGCGCTGCTCTATGCAGATCAGTCAAATCATGAGGCACCCATTTTTCAATTTGTTTTATTTTATTAATTTGGTGCAAACGGGTTAATATTTTGGGTAAGCTAACAATACCGCTAATTAGTATTTTGGTATGGATCGGCTTTCGTTATTTACCTTAGCGGTAAATACTAACCAGAGTTACATTCCTCGTGGTTCACTCTTCAAGTCGAAGTTTCCACTACGAAAGCAATTAAACCAAAAACGCACAGTGAGTGTCCTCTCCAAACACAGCATTGATGTTGCGACCTGAATCTGCTACGTTAGTTCCACTTCGGAACTCGTATTTCCATCTTTACCTTTAAAGCTAAATGTAAAAACAATTGAAAGCCAAACAATCAAACGTTATATTTTTTTATAATTTAGAATATTATAGTTTTTTGTGAAAAATGTTTGAACATGCAGGCTTAATTTTAATTCAGAGTGTCAGTACATTACAACGCAAATTTCAAAATTAAAACTTAATTATTAAAATGATCCATTACTTTTAATTAATTAAAATGTTGTAAAGCTTCATCAGTGGTGTGAAAGAAGTCTCTAGGAGGTAGATCGATATCGTTTGGCCACACTGCTCTCATAATAATACACCTAATTACTATGTATAATACTACACGGCTAGATGTTGACTGTTGACTGTTGACTGTTGACTGTTGACTTAGCGCAGATTTAAGAATAATCAATGATACGATGAACGAAATATTTAGTTAATTCGATTACAGCATATTCTCAATAATCAATTAGGAAAAGCAATTTGGCCTCTTTATACTCGATTCCAAATTTGTGTTCAGATTTCTTTTACCGAGATGGCTTTTTCCTAAATTCATTCCAGAACTGTGAGTAAAGTAAATTCTTTCAGAGTCAACTACCCATTGTGACTGGGGCTCTAAATCTGTTGGTCGACGTTGAATAATTCACACGTAGAGTGTTTACCACCCAACTCGGTTTGCGTCACGAGTGGTGAGCAAACCGATTCTTATTCATGATCTAGATCCTAGATTTTGGATTTACATCGTTTATTTTGTGACTTCGATGGTAATGGAATTTTCATATTATATTAAGCGCACGTGACGTCTCTCTTCAGGGCCTCCCCTTCCTTTTCTCTTATCATTCCTGTCTAAAGCCATTGTGGGCCAATCCTTAAGATGTGCATCTTACTCGTCCCTACATCATTGCCGCGGTAATGGATTATTGGTGATTAATATTATGTTTATCCTGAAAACTAGAGCTGAAAAAATCTATAAAACGCTACCTTTTGCAGGGTGTACAAAAAACGCTGTAGGTTGTGAGTTCGATTCCTTACCAGGAAAAAACATTTGTATAAACATTTGGCTATTTGGCAGTCATATTATTAGCGAAGCGAACTTGTGTTTTCAAAGTTATTAACAGTCACGCGACATGCTTATGTTATGTTCAAAGCGATAAGATCGGCCATTTTACTTTGTTGTAGGTACTGTTTATGAACTTAGTGTACTTTAGCTGTATATGTATATTGTAAAATATTATTGAGCTACAGTTAGACCCTTTTTTATAGCAATGTTTTGATTGCACCTACTTTTAAGGGTTCCAAAGTAAGGAACACTTATAGTTTCTGTCTGCCTATCTGTCCGCCTCTTATCTTGCTCGCTTTTCGCACGGTTACACGTATTAATGACCCCTACAAAGTTGAAGAAAAAAAATGGTTTTTAGGTATACCTCCCCTACATGTTAAGTAGGGTTGTTTTTTATATTATACAACCACATCCTGTCGCATATCGTTGGATAGGTATTTCAAAGATACGAGTTTTCTTAAACAGTTTTTCGAGACCTATACTGCTGTTTGGAGAAACCCGAAATGTTTTCCAAATACTTGAATAAATAACAAAATTACCAGGATACTTGTCACGGATTTGAGGCTTTACTAGATTATGAGTAACAGCCTGATTTAAAAACATAAAAAAAAAGAATCTTACATTTTCTGCTATGCTAATTAGATGGTTTTATTATTAACGTTACCGAGTTTGGAAGCCTTTTCACTGTGCGTAGTCACGTGCGCTTGGCTAAAAACCTTGTATACAAAGGCTATCAGTATTCTTTCTAAATAAGCTCGCTTCGTTCGCCTTGCATTAATTTACATAAAAGTCCAGGGAGAAAAACAGCCACAGATTCCGAGATACAAAAATGAGACAAAGCCGCACCCCTTCGGGCTAAACGTCATCTTCAGAGCGTTTAGAGCCTTCTCGAAATGACAGCGTTAATTGGCCATGCAGACGGTGTCATGGCCGACACAAGTATCTCGTTAAACACCCCATAAGCCGCATGAAAATTTATATTAATACCAGGAAAATGTTGAGCATCTGAAATGGGGCGATAAGGAGTTATTTTTAACTTGTAATGAGTTTTATTTTATTAAGACATACTAATCTGGCAGATGATTGGACCTACTGACAGGAATGGTTCAACACAAACGCCTTTACTTATAAACGCCTCTTGAACACTGCTTAGTGCTTGCCCACATTGCCTCGCGGGCGCGGTGGCTGGGCGCGGTCACGAAATATCACATATATGACGTAATATCCAAGTGTTCACGTACGAAACGCACGTGCGGTCTAAGTAGCGGGCAAGCTAGCGTCTGACGCGCGCGGCGCGCTCGCGGCAATATCAACGCGTGAAGATGTTTGTGTGTTTTCGTCGAACTAGCGGCGGTGCGCGCGATTCACTCGCGACGTCAGGTAATTTCAACCAGTTTAAACTTTTCGCTAGCGACAACGCCTGACGGCCAATGTGAACACGAGCTCGCCACGTCTACCGCACCTACACCCGCCGCCGCGCCTACGTGAACAAGCACTTGCTGCTTAAGGTTCGTCATGTCACTATTTGTCAAGCCAAAAAAAAAGGTTTGTCACTTGTTTAAACAGTTATTAACTTTTGACATTCTTCGTTTTTCATTTCATGAAGTAACATATCACTTCTAAATTATCATTTTTTTCTATTTATATTCAGTAAGCTTAGCGGAATTTTAATGAATAAATTGTGACCACATAGGACAAGTATGGACAATTGAATTATAAGAGTAGTGTACAATGTGATTTGAACGACTAGGAATACCGAGAAAGTTCTAGACGGCCATTCCGCGATGACGTTTAGAATTGGCAAATGATCATCGACTAAGACTTTTATGTCAAACAATCATTTAACGCTGGCAAAATTGTCGACAAGACAAGCCAATATAGGAAGAAAAGAAGACGAACTCTTGACAGAAATTAAGAGACGTTTCTAAATAAGGCCGTTAATGCCCATGAATATAATATACAATTTTATGTTCGATAAGTATTAGAATTTCGGGATATAAAAGAAATGTTCCATCAAACACTGGTCGACAGGATAACGACACTGATAAATTATAAAATGATCCCTAGAATCATCCGTAGCCGTTTACAAGATTGAATTGTCGATACGCGAGTTAGCTTTCGACATCTGAAGCTCGAACCGAAGCCTTGAGTAGTAATAGCGTTATACATTCCGACAAGGAATGGAAATTGCCTCATAACTTACATGGACGACATACTTATTTTTTTCAAAGAAGCAATAGTAACATCGTTTTCTTCAGAGAATTGAGTTGAATAAGCCTTAACGACATTTTCTTGTCGTATATGTTCCTGCAGTAAAACCTTTCTATCAGTAAACTTACTTTCTTTATGGAACTCTACTTACATTTGAAAGTAGTACTGGTACTTACCTGCAACAAGAAGAACAATGTAATTAGAGTACAACATGCCATAGAACAAGCTATTTTAAGATATACTCTTATAAAATGTAAACCCTTACAACCGTTAATAAGAAAAAGTTCTACAAAAGCCATTATAAAAGCCGATGACGTCAACCGTAACCTCCAAGGCTTCTAAAGAATCGTAAAATAATATAAACGGCATTACACTCTATAAATAAGCGAGGAAAGTTAAAACAGCGAAACACGAGCAAAAATTAATCCAAGATATTAATATAATTAGTGGAGTGGGCGTAATAAAAATTGATTATTGTTATAGGGAGGGAAGCGAGCGAAACAAATGTTTCAAGAGTCAAAATGTATCCGGTTTCAAAATTCAACAAGACAATAATTTAATACGCTTCAAAGATCAATTTGGATAGAAATGAACCTGGAAACAACGATAAGATTGATGAATCGAATGAAATTATCCATATTTTTATAATGGTAGGTTCAACAATTTTAATGAGATGCATCAAACAAGTCCTCGAATCTCGAAATGTTGTAAAAATATTATAAAGGACTAGCGATCCGCCCCGGCTTCGCATGGGAGCAATGCTTATACTAAATAGACTACAGAATGTCTAATGATTAAAAACCTCTAAAATTATAAGTGTTACTGTACTATATAATGCTTGTATTATACATATAAAGCTTTCTCTTGAATCACTTTATCTATTAAAAAAAACCGCATCAAAATCCATTTCGTAGTTTTAAAGATCTAAGCATACATAGGGACAGACAGACAGCGGGAAGCGACTTTGTTTTATACTATGTAGTGATATTTAAAAATCAATAACACGAAACTGGATTGTCCTGGTGTGGGGTCCGTCGTTAACACGTAGATACAGCTGAGATTAGGTAGCAGTCAGCATATTATATTGTTATCTTGTTAGTCTATTCTTATGTAGTGAGAGCAGTGTAATTTATGTCTGTTTGTTTAATAAATATGTTTGACGTGACAACGTCTTATAAATCGATGAACGCCGGCTGCACGCACGAAAATTGTCACGTTCCGCCTGAGCCGAGCGTGCAAGCGAGAGCGCGGAACAAGTGATAGGCTTTTTCGGTTCTACGACAACAGCACTTCGTAGAACGTGTGTGCCAAGTTTGAAGACATGTGCCAAGTGCACGAAAGAGGCATCTGAGGCGCATTTTATTTGTTATTTTAGTGCACAATATTGATCATACGCTAAACAATATTACATGATTTTGCTATGACATAGTTTTATAAAAAAATATATACCTAAGAATGTGTACAATAGCACTTGCAATAGCAATATAATATCCTTACAGACTCCAGTTAAAGGGAAGACACTTTTTTCATGTGTTTTTATGTAGTAACTTATCATTGCACTATTGTTAAACTACACTAACTCAAATGGCTTTTTCCGTTTGAGCCTTCTTACAATGTCCGTGATGTCGAGGAGCTGTATTGCCTCGACGTTCACATGGCGATGAAGCCTCTGTTCGTGAACCTCTGCATTCTTTTGGATTTTATATCGACGAACTCTATTCTGAGGTTTCTTTGGAGATCGTACTAGTACTAATAACTAGTGACACATTAAGAAGAAGAAGATTGTACAATAATACAAATTTGAGCTTTAGTCAGACAGTTATGTACCTAACTATTCTAAATTTGATTTAACATTAACGAGAACGAAATCCGAGTATATAATTTAAAAACAATGCATACTATAGTTCAAAAAGGGATCTGAATATCTAAAGCTGAAATAGAAGAGGCTCATGTGGAGTGAAATAAATATACGGGAGATGTTGGGCGGAACAAAGTAGCAAGTAGGTCGAGTCTCATCGAAATTCAGCTATGAATGTGAAATGAGTATTGATTCCTGTGACAATGGAGGCTGAACCACAATAAAGCTTGGCGGCAACTTATGACACAACGTTTGTTATGTAAGTAGGTACTTCAAATATGCACGGCGTGCAAACCTTTGCTCTAAATAAAAATGCTAAGAACGCATGCGATGCGCGCTCAAATCCTCTCTGTCTTGACCATAACAGTCCTTTCTATCTGAAATCGCCAATAAAATCCGCATAACCATGAAATAACAAGTGATAGTTAAAAAAACGAGCGAGTCTTACAGTATATTTGTAGTATCTGACATCTCACCTAACAAGGTGTACCATGTAACATAAGCAACATTAAAATTATAACCTGAATTAGTTTATATAACAACACACTTTATACACAACGCTGTAGGTTAAGCGCACAGCTGATGCGTTCTCTTTCTCAATTTCCCTTCCTTTTTTTCGTCACACAAACACACACACTGTTGGCTGACAGTACCAACCTCTCGGAAAATGGGTGGGTGCCATCTGACGGTCAACTCTACAACCGCCCGCGTTCATTGGTCAAATCAGAAAGCGCGCACTTCCCTGGCTTCCTGCTACACGCTTCCGTCCTATTTCACGAAATTACTCCCACAGATTGCAGCGAGAGAAAGATGTTAATTGTAAAACAATCTGATAATATGTTTAACACAGGGCTTGTTTATTATAGCAGAGCTAGTAGAGTTTTCATAATCTGTTCAATAATGTAGCCATATTTCTCTACTTAATGTAGCAATATTTCGGCACAATCCTAGATCAACACTAAATTATATTAAGTTTTCGTAAGTCGTGGATTTATTTACAGAACGTTGCCTCAAGTAAATTCATTTCGGGTATTTTCGGCTGGGTGATTCCGGCAAATATTATACCTACCTACTGGCGTAGCCATAATCTTTGTTAGCTCATGAATCAAGAGTTTTATTTGTGTTATTATGAGCAAATGGCAGTATTTTGCTTTGTTATAATGTAACATAATTTCGTTAATACTATTTTTTTCTCGAAACTATAGTTCTCACTTGAGCCAACTCGGGGTATGTGACTGGGTTTTCGATTAAGACAATTGATAGAGATCAGTGAGCTTAAAGGATTCAACATTCCCCAGAAATACCCTTTTATTGATTTTTATCAATTTTAGTAATTTTTAACAGACTTCAAAAAAAGTCAATTCAGTTGTTTTTTTTTTTAATATTTGTAACTCATAACTTCGTCGTCCAAGAAAACAAAATTTCGATATTTTGATTTCCTGTGACTTTACAATGGTGTTTAAGAATTTCGATATAAAATATTTTTAACCGACTTCAAAAAAAGCTGGAGGTTCTCAATTCGGTTGTATTTTAATGGGCTCAAATTTAATTCAATGAAGCTGGTTTTCTTTTTAGTTTTTGAAACGTAATTATTACGTAATTATGTATAAACGTAAGTATTTCAAGTAAGTCAACAAACATTGAACGAGTAGGGGCATAATAATTAATATGAATAACAGTTTTCATTCCAATGACTTCGAAAGTCATTATAAAGCATGATCTTCTAAATGTAATCTCACTGCTAACAGTAATAAATGACTGTTCCGAACCGTTTTGCGAGCTATTAATCATCGTTCCAGTAACGTTCCGTCGGCGGTACACCCGTGATAAATTTCCCACAATCTGTAAACCTTTGTCACGGATTGTTCAGTGGAATTGTCGAATCTATCAAAATGGATATTCAATTCGGATTTAGACGGATATGGTCAAATTGAACGTTTAATTTATATCAGTAGCTATCAATACATGTCTAGAAAAATTCATACATAAAGTAAAAATATACAATATAATAATCATTTACTTTTTAAAATATGATCGTAAATGATAATAAGATTAGAAATTGATTGTAACATAATTATAAATCAACAATCTTTAATAAAATAGGTACTCGTACATTTCGCATCAATGAAATCATTAAAGTTTAAAATTGTCCGATCGATTAGCCACTTTCTAAGTCGGCGCTTAAAAGATAGCGTCAAAGGATACTGTCGATATTATATATATACTAGCTGCCCGTTCGCGACTTCGGCCGCGCGATATATATATATATAATTAAAAATTGTAAATCTACAAACAATTTCATTAAAATCAATCCAGCCGTTTCAGGACTCCTCCTGAGTTCAATTACAAACACACGCACAGAAGCTTTATATATATAAAGATATCATCAGGATCTTTGGCATAGATCTAGGTCCAAGAATAACGATTTGTATTTTGATGTAGGTAACTAACAGAATAACCATAAACTGATTCAGTAAATGTACGATGATAATAACGATTAAACAAAACATAGTTAAGAATAGAAATAAATAACAACATAATAAAGAGAATTGAAACAAACCAGATAACAGGAAGCAGGCAAACGAATTAAACGCCAAAAAGAAAAGTTCTGGCATAAAATTAGAATTACCGACGATCAATTCGAATAAGATTAGCATAACAATGAAGTGAATTTAACAAAACAAGGCTAGAACTCAGCAGTTGGTGAACCCGGGCCTTGGGTAATAGAAATAAAGGACGAGCGGAGTATTCAAATAATTTATCAGAATTCAAAATACATTTAGAGCATAATGTAATGTAATCAATAGAACTAACAACTTTTAATTAAAAATATAACCCTCGGCAAAAACATCCATCTATAACTCGATCATTGAGGGCATTCCAACGAGCCCTCGCACTATACCTCTGCTTTAAATTAGTGAGGAGCTGGACATCCTGCTTGCTTTCAACCCTTCATCAACTAGAAAATAACTGATGATTTTCAAATAGCTAAACAAATTATTATGAACTAGGTGTTGCCCGCCACTTCGTTCGCATTTTTTTTTAATGGAATTGTAGCTTGTGCAATGTAAAGGGATACGTGTTTCAGGGTTTTTTTATACAATTCAAGTTCAATTACACCCACTATCCATTAAAAACAATCCATACTCATTGTAAATGTTTTACATCCCATTTTACTTCTTTATAAAAGTTATTTTTAAAAATCCTGAAACACGTGTCCATTTATTTTGCATTTTAAGTATACAAACCGAGTTTCGAAGAAATCACACCACCCCCGTTAAAAAGATCCCATACAAACATTGACACGCTATTTTACCCCTTTGTAAGAGTTATTTAAAAAAATCATGAAACACGTTTTCATTTATTTTGCATTTTAATTATTCATATCCAGTTTCAAGCAAGTCGCACCACGCGTTACAAAGTTTCATACATTCGTTTTCACCCATTTTCACCCTCTTAGGGGTTGAATTTCAAAAAATCCCCCCTTAGTGGGTGGTTTTGCTATAAAAGGAAGCTACCTTCCAAATTTCAGCTTTCTAGCTTTAACGGTTTTAGTCAGTCAGTCAGGTTAAGCTCTTTTATAGGTATTAGATAAGTTAAGAACACTCTAGATAAGTCACCTTTTAAAAAAAAACATTATCAATAATCGGTTCATCCGTTCGGGACCTACGATGCCATAGAAAGATACACACATAGGTGAGTTACACACGATAAACTTCTAAGATCCGTCTGTTTGCGTCGGCTTTTAAAATAAAAGTCAAAATGAGACATGCTTTAGTGAAAATCATCAAAGCAATATTGAACAGAAAATCTTATAATGTGGTACCTGCTGAGTGCAGAACATTACTGACACCCAGATATGTATTTACAGCTTTGATAAACATTATGTCGGCGCGGTAGCTCATTAATTAACAACACTCAGTATACATCTCTAGAGACATGAAGCCACGTAAGCAAGGGATTCTAAGCTCCACGTAGCTCCCAACCACTTAATAGAGCTTAGGGGATCACAAGATCCACAGGGAGCGAAAAGTGGTTCCGTGCAGGGTAGCGTGCAACATTTTTGTTTAGAGTTACTAGCTGTCCCGGCAAACGTTGTTTTGCCATGTATGTTATTTTTAGGAAACATTTTTATAGGTAAATATGATGTTTAAAAAATAAGGGTTGATCGTAGAGGGGTGAAAATTTAGGGTTGCATGTATTTTTGTATGATGTATCATAAAAAAATAAAAACAAAAATTTTTGTCTGAAAAATAGAAAAAAAAAATAAGGGGTGGACCACCCTTAACATTTAGGGGGATGAAAAATAGATGTTGTTCGATTCTCCCCCCTGACTAATATCCTCGCTAAGGATCACGAAAATCGGTCGAGCCGTTTCGGAGGAGTTCGATTACGCACCCCGTGACAGAAGAATTTTATATATTAGATATTCCCAAAGAAAATAATTTTGAATTTTATATTCTTTTCGAGAAGCATAGAGTGGTAGGTGTATTTTTCTAAGATAATATATAAATAAATAATAACGGATATTTCACACAACATCAACTGGCGCTAAAGTAAGCAGAGCTTGTGTTATGGGTACCACATGACTGATGTACGTTTTGTTTTTGTAAATACATTCATTATTATACATAGAAACACCCAGATCCGAGACAAATACTTGCAGATCATACAAACATTTGTCCTGCGGCAGGAATCGAAATCGCAGTCTTCTGCATCTCAGCCGGGTCTTGGCCCCTGTGCCGCGGATGTCGTCAAATGTTTCAATAAAAAAGTTCAGTAAGTCGTGAAATATGCGTTTCTTAGAAAACATTATTCTTTTACGGGATCAGAGGTAAGTAGTACCAATAAATTGTTTTTGTGTAAACGATTCTCTACATTTCTGTAGAATTTCCCTTGTTTGTACACCGTTGTGTTGTATTTTGTTTGTATTGTCGAGATTACTTACTTGTGCAAAATAAGATTTTTTCGCCTAAAAATAAGACCTTCCTTAGTACATTTAGCAACATTATAAACTGTATAGACAACCCACAGATTATTAATATAGTAATTGCGTTATTAGGAAGAACCAGCCTTTTGGCAATGCAATAAATTCCCCTAATAGACGATTCAAAGTGGTTCTTGTGATTGTATTGAATAAAACTATTTTTTATTTGAAAAAATATCTAAACAAGTACCTACCAGATGATTAGACCAAGTAAAATGTACAATGTACATGTATATGAAGCCTTTGAGCCGAAAAATGATGAGTTAGGGACCATAGAAAAAAGGGACGCCGAAAGGTCAATTCAAGAAATTTCAGCAATACTATTCAATATTATTAAGAGGAATCATAAAAATGCTATATCAATTCTGTTAACAATGTTTTGTAGCTTCGGAGAATAGAAAGCAATTCTAGAAAATAAAGTGTATACTGTGTCGTACTGTTATTAATAAAAATATAAATATCAATTATAAAAATGATTTATAAATAAACGTAGAACGAAAAGCAATCTAAGTGGAATATTAAAGCAATATTGGTTTACAATACTTTTGTATTTTCCTTTTGAAATTCAATTCCACAATTCACAATTCCAACTTCAACATTTTCATCAATTGCTGCTATAAATTTATAGTTCTACTAAAATAGCATTGTGTGTGTAACTTTTTTGAAACTACATTGTAAGCTGATCTATCAGACAGAACTCCCTAAAACTTGGTGTCGGAAGTACGGACCCGTGGCGTCATATTGGCAACTACTGCGGCTGCAAGGGAATACAACCTCTGTGTTCTTTGAGATGAGAGCGAGAGAGGCGATAATAGCGTGGAGTCCGCAGAGCGTTACGTAACAAGTCTCGTATTGATCGTGGCTCTCTCACTGCGCTCCCCACCCTCTCTGTTGGGGACCAATCACAGCGTCAGGTTTAATTTTAATTTGATAGCCGTTACGTACGTCCATGCTTCTGATTTGTCAGCTCGTTTCGAGAGAAGAAAAGTAAAGCTAAAGAGAAAAGTTACGCGCTTGTGTTTTAAGCCTCGAACCGTTCAGTTATTGTTCAGGGGCATTCAGTTAAATTTAAATTAATATTCCTAAGAGCATAAACTCAGGTCGGTAAATTCTTAACAGCAATCTAGCCCGGACTCCTTTTGGCAATGCAATAAACAGGACATTATGCTGATGCGGCCTGTTTGAACGCCAATTTCTATACTAAAGTCGCAGCTTCAACCTTTTCCCTATCACTTCATTAAAGTCAACTCTATACCAAATTGCAGTCGATACTTTGAAGAAATCTGATTTTCAGTTTGGCCTAAGAATCGTTGTTTTTTCTTTTTTATTGCTTTATTTGGTTGCCTTAATGCAAATAAGCAAATAAGGTTTACGAGTTGCTAGTTTCACTGTACATTATTCCGAATAGAAATATAATAGGTTGCTTAAAAGCGCTGAATCATAAAAGTAGGATTTACCCTACAAACCGGTAAAATGCTTGCGTCAGCATTATCGGAACTCAATAAGGCAAATACTGACGGTCGTCGGATGAAGCTTGAACGATATTGGAGTTCTACGTACCGAGCAAAACGGGCAAGACTATGAGTCACTCTTGGGACCAGAGATCTTTGAAACCATAGGAGGCAAGGAAATGAAAATCGAGACGGATGGTGAAATCAAATTTAGTTGGAATACGCTCTATATGGATAAAGTCTGAAGAATTTGCAAGGAAAGCATATCTGATACAGAATATGGCGTGGCAAAGGACATTGATCAACATACAAAGAATCAAAGTCCTGATTCCCTGACTAAGGCTGCGGATGCACTGGAGCGGAGCGGAGAGGACAAGAGCGGAGCTGTGCAAATTCCGACTAATAGAATTGCATAAAAACCCCGCTTCGCTTCATTATTAATTTAATTACATAACTCATTCTCCGCTCCGCTGCCCAGCTCCGCGTCGGTGGACAGGCATCCTAACATTAAAAATAACTCGCATTCTAAGTTTTAATCATAAGGACTTGATATTTGGAGAGTATGTTCATTACAATACATCGAAAACTCAACCCCTAAGTAGTGTCAAAGTTCGTTTAAAAATACCATAACGCGAACGAGGTCCATTTGTATAGCATAAAGGTTAAATTAACGCCTTGATACTGAAACTGTCTACGCGGTCAGCTGGATCAATACGGATAAAGCGCGGGCGGCGAGCGAGCATGTAGGTCTCGGCCACACTCATACAATGAAAGTCTTTGAGGCACTCTTTCCACTGCAGTGGTTTTTTCGATGATCATGATGCCAAAAAGGCCTGATCTTAAAATAACCATAAAAGTATATAAAGATGTAGTTGTATGCTATGTACCATATATTTTTTTACTATCGCTACTCAAAATCATTGATTTAAGTTAAGAAGATTCAATGTGATTCTCTTATTGAATTAAACTGTAACTTGACTACATCATTGCCTGTATTTTTTACAAAGACTGTTAGTTTTTATTAGGGAGTATACGATTATTTGCCTTGTAACTACGATAGTAAGTCCATGCTCAAACATCACCCTTTTATCAAACGAAGGATCATTATTTACAGTCAGTAACAAGCATAAAGAATATGCTCAGAAAAGTTATATATTTTTCAGAGGAAAACAACCCATCTCAATATTTTCGGTGTTGACTGTTGATCCACGTCCACGGAAAACAGAATGATTGTCCGAAACCAATTAGAGGATTCTGTAGGTACTATTATTGTAGGTACGTTTCATTTATTTTGGGCTTACAGAGCCAGAAATATTAAGGGGTGTTTTTGCTTTAGAATTACTGAAACGCTCGTACTTAGTGGTTCTTTAGAATCAAATTTAGATCAACGATATTAAACAATGTTGTGCGTGGTGAGTGATTTTGAAAAAAATATTATATAAATGACTATATTATTGATAAGAATGCATGGCCTCATGTTGCTCTGCCTTCAGGCAGTTAACAGACACATTCGAAATGTAGAGTACATTTCAAATGTGTCTGTTAACTGTATTAGTGTTTCTTAGTTAAGGTTATAAGATGGATCATGTAAAAAAGCGCTAGGGCCAGAACGAGTTTCTTGCCAGTTCTGCTCGGGCTTGGGCCCAAACGAAGAACTGACAAGAAGGAGGAATTGCCACCTAAATTCACCTAGTATGTAAGACGTTTCAAAGGGATCCTTGTATTTGATATAGTATTGAATAAAATATCTTTTGACTTTGACTTTGGAAAGCAAAAAGGCTTTTTTTATTATTCCAGGAGACCATAATGGCGATAATGGAACTCTTGATACAATCAATGTCTATCAGTTTCGATTAGCAATAGGTATCATGGATTGGTATTACGTACGTTCGGTTTCTGTCTCTGTTTCTATTCTTAAGATAGCATGTCTTACAATCAACATCAACCTTTCGTAAATTCACCAATAGTAACTGAAGCTGTTAGTATCGTAGTTTTGATATTATCAGAGTTCTATAACCAACCGGCAGAGGGCCTACTCGTGAAAACGATGTATCGGAACAATAGTCGTGCAAAACTTTGCTTAGCTATTTCGATAAATTTGAAACGATGAAAAGATCGATAATACATTTAACAATCGATCTCGTAATCCTTCACAACACACTACGATAATTTGTACTTGACAATGAAACAACTCGATGAACATTTCAACAACATTATCGTTCCGATATATTAAAATCGGTTTGCCCCGAGTAGAAGAGAAGGTTGATTTAAATTACTGGTTAGGTCACTGCAATTTAAATTAATGTCTCCCATTGTAAGAATCGTGTAGAATACTCGCGCTTAATAAACAGCAATGTATTTGCAGATAATCAGTACGTTCATCACACAGGACAACTGTTTGCAGAACTGATTCTTGCGGATTAAGGTCGCGCGTGCCCAGGGGGCCGCTGACGGGTTTATACATTTCAAATCATTTATCACTGATATTTTCTTGGATATGGTTTGATCCATCGACAACTCACGAGTATTAGAAGTACCTTATAACTCATTTTATAACGTACTAGTGTCTGCCAGGGGCTTTTCACGCGTGGTACGTGGTACGCGTGGTATAAAAAGTAGCCTATGTCCGTCCCCAAGATACATTCTATCTGGTTAACAAATTTCATCAAGATCCGTTCAGCCATATAGCCGTATGGCTTGATTCCTGCCTCGGGACAAATGTTTGTATGATATGCAAGTATTTGTCTCGTGTCTGGGTGTTTCTATGTATAATATGTATAAATTTACAAAAAGTATTTAAAAAAGTAATATTATCGGTCATGTGGTACCCATAACACAAGCTTTGCTTACTTTGAGGCTAGATGATGCTGTGTGAAATGTTCCTCCTTATTTATTTATTTATTATATTATTTATTATTAAGAGCCCGTGACGTCCCACTGCAGGGCAAAGGCCTCCCTTCCTTTTCTCCAATCGTCCCTGTCTAAAGCCACTGTGGGCCAATCCTTAAGATGGGCGTCTAACTCGTCCCTCCATCTTCGCCGCGGTCTGCCGCGAGGTCGTTTCCCGTTCAGGGGTGTCCACTCTGTGGTGGCTTTAGCCCAGAACGCATCCGACATGCGGCAAACGTGGCCTGCCCAGTCCCACTTCAATTTCCCTACTTGCTGTCCGACATCCGCGATTTGAGTTTTGGAACGCAGTGTACTATTTCGGACGTGGTCTGTGAGCTTGACTCCTAGAATACTGCGCTCCATGGCTCGCTGGCAAACCCCGAGTTTGGACTTTTGTGCGATAGTCAAAGACCAGGTCTGTGCACCGTAGGTGAGGATTGGGAGAATACAGACGTCCATGAGTTTCCGTTTTTGTGTTAAAGGAAGTATACCTTTCATTAGGTGTTTCATTGACCAGTACCCTTTCCAGGCGTTCTCGTCTTTCGACATCGAGATATTGTCGTCCCTGGAAGGATACTTATTGGCCTAGGTACAAATATTCATAGATGTATTCCATCTCTTCTCCCCCAACACACAGCTTGTGCTGTGAACTATTAGTCATTAGCTTAGTCTTTGATCTGTTCATACTAAGTCCAACTTCGAGGCTTGTCGTGTTTAATTCGTTCAGCATTGTTTCAAGTTCTGAAGCTGAAGAAGAAAAAAGCACGATATCATCGGCAAATCGCTAAATTTATTTATTTATTATAAAATCAATGGTGTCTGTCAATCTGTTTGTTTGTTACATTTTCACAGTTAAAAGGCTTACGGAATCTTGGTGAAACTTGGTCATAGATAGATTAAATCTTGAGGACAGACATAAGTCACTTTTTATGTAGGTACCACGCGTGCAAAGCCAATGGCATCAGTTAGTTCACAAATCAATAAAAAAATGCTTATTAACAACAAAACAGTAAGATTAAAAATAACTTAAACATAACACATAATATACATACAATGAATCAGTGAGTTAATATTCTACGAGTACATCTACATAATCAAAGCTTAGATTGCTTTCATAATAAATTTAGCATTAAGGTAATTTGGTTCCCTTGAGTTGCTGATGGGAGTCGCTATCCAGTTTCCTGTGATACCCATACTAGATGAAATCTGTATAGTGGGTATCTATACGATTAACTTATAAGTTTGATCCTTGGTTAGGGTAAAACAAAATGGATAGGTATGTTTGAAATAATAACATATATACATTGTCTTCAATTCTGTTGGCACCTACCTAATTAATTTCAGCTTAAATTAGGTTTTGAACTGTCAAATTAACCTTTGGTATTCTGCTACTACCAACTTATCCTAATTTTATTTTACCTAATTAAGCGTTCCTAATTTAGTTAGATGGTACCAACCGAATAGGTTTTACAAATGCTATGACTAACTAAATATATTTTAGGCAATTCCTAATTTTAGAAATGAACCAACCGAATTGCCACCAATATCAATAATAATTCAAATATAAATATGAGAATAATTATATAATGTATTCTAATATAAATCCGTGTCAATAAGTATATATTGTATGTTAGAGTTATCAGTAAAGTTTCCGTGCAGTCTTATGTACATAAGTGTTGCTAGCCATTTGGTAATAATATATTTACCTTCAGGTACAGCACAGTGCTTTTTATCACAAAGCTTAACAATTTAATTGTAAAGCAAGGTTGAAACAAAAGGGTAACATCATTTTGCAAAAGACGTGCTCACGGATACAGAACGAAGTTTAAAAACTCTGTGGTTTAATAACTCATGGTAGAAGTCACTGCCGAAAACAGTCTTATGAACGGCAAGAGACGATCTAAATGCAAATAGTTGACGTATGCTAAGTACTCCACTATCGCTGTAGGCACTCTGAGTAGACTAACTAAAAGGCTTTCTTTGTTTTTAATACTGATCCTTGGGCTCTTTCGACTAGGATCAACGTTGTTTTGGAGGAACCACCCCAGCAAGTAATACAATAGGTTAAAATGGATTGGCAGAGGACTAAGTTTGTAGACCTCAGTGTGTATTGGTAGTAGTTCTACTTTCTGTGCTCTAGGTTGTGGGTTCTATTCCCACACTGTACAAACATTTTGTCTAATGAACATAGATGTTTTTGTTGTTTATTTTTTATTTTATTTTTTATTTTATTCGTTTTAGGAAAACTTACAGCTATGTAGATACATTGTTAATTATGAAATACATAATATATGCAAGGCATATATTTTACAGAGAGCCAATTAAAAGTTTCCACTTGTAGTTAAAAACAAAAGAATATAAGTAAGTAGAAATACAGTAGCAGACGACGGATTCTAGAAAATCATTGAATGCAAGAGATTTTGAAAAACAAAAAAATAAATAAAACCAAACAATTACATAATGAGTAAACTACGATTGATTTACCAAGAAGAATTTATCATTGAGTATGCGCTTTATATTACTTATTGGAGTGTTGAAAATGTCAATGTCAATGTTTGCCTTTGCCAAAGAGTTGAACGAAGAGCATGCTCTAATTATGAAAGCATTTTGCCTATAATTCGTTTTGGCATGCTGAACGTGTAGAGTTATAGGATTTCTTAACCCAATCACAGTGCGCAGTTCCAATAGTTCTAGCAACTCCGGACAGTCAACTGTACCATTCGCTATGCCCATGAGGTATGACAAATCGGAGATACATCTACGTTCAAAAAGGGGGAGGAAATGAAATTTGCGACATCTTGTCTTATAGTCAGGAAGGTAGGTATTGGCGCGAAACTGTAAATAACGTAAAAATCTTTTTTGAATACCCTCTAACCTAGTAATATAGATGTCGTAGCATGGGTTCCAAACCTGAGAAGCGTATTCAAGGTGACTACGAACGTATGCGCAGTACAGGATTTTAAATGTTTTTATACTATTGAATTCAGAGGACATTCGGAAAACGAAACCAAGTGCACGGGACGCCTTAGATACAATATTGTACAATATTGTTTGGATATTATTGGTGTGATTCTCGACTCCACTTCCTTTTCGGTCTTCTTTTTTTAGTGTTCGTTCGATTGACGTAATCGAAAAGCTATTATGTATTCAAGACGAAAGTACAAAAGAAGTTCTGGAATGATCGATGAGTATCATGAATATTAATATCCCGGGAAAGCCATTAAAAAAGTTGTACTTATAGCCGCATTTAGAGTTGTTCATGATTAGTGAAGTTGCTCCTTAGTGTAGATTCGACAAATCAAATCCATATAAAATACTTATCATGTCACTAGATACATCTAACTATTGTGTCGAAAGGATTATACTGCGCCCCAGAGGTCTTTCGTGCACTTAGCACAAGTCTTCGAAAAAGTTGGAAGACATGTGCCAAGGTTCTAAAAGGTTCTACGGCATCTACATCTACATTGAGGAGCGATTAATAGCCATTATGGACTCTGAGTGCGGTTGTTAGATACATCAAATTAAAGGGCAAAAGTATTAAATGGGATTTACGGATGCTTTGTGTTTTTATATGTGCGTCATCAATGGGATGTGACGTCACTGTGGTAGTATTCAATAAGCGTCCCAAAGGATAAAATTAATATATTTTTAGCTGTGTATTGACTGATTGGTCACTTGTAGATAGGTTTAGGTACTTGCACTATAAATATAACGAATTAATCCATACGTACTAGTTTTACAAAAAAGTATCTATCTGTAATGTTTTAATAGGCTCAAACTAGGTTATTCGGTTGTCTTATTGTTTTTATTTGTTAACTCATAACGCCCGTCATTTATTGAAAAAAAAATAAGTAATATACTTTCCGATTGGTCCTATAGAAATTAAGTAAAAGGATATACTTTCCGATTGGTCCTATAGAAATTAAGTAAAAGGATATACTTTCCGATTGGTCCTATAGAAATTTTATTAAAATTGGTTGTAGTTTGGTTTTTAAATCAAAATTGCTAGAAAAAATAAGTAAGTAAACGAAATTTCGATTTTGCTTTTTTGTAACATTCCAGTTGTGTTAACGAATTTCGAAAAATGATATGGTACTAAAAAGTGTAAAATCAAAACCTTTATTAACCGACTTTTAAAAAAGGAGAAGATTCTCAATTCGGTTGAATTTTCATAAGCTCCAATTACATTCAATGAAGTCGGTTTTCTTTTTAGTTTTTAAAACGTAATTATTTGATACCTTGTTACGTCTAAATAGGTGAACGAATATTGATAAGGAGAGATTAATCTTGCGTGCTACCTACTGATCGTGCTACCTACATAAAAAGCCAATGCCTTTCACATTGGCTTTCTTATGTAGGTAGCACGCGTGCTAAACTGTGGGTAGATGCTAGTTCATTAATAACTAGAATAGCAGAAAGTTGACTTTATATGTTAAAGTTTTTTAAACTAGGCAATAAAAAGGTTTTTATTTGTATGTGAAGTCGTGGGGAGATGCTAGTTGCTTAACAGTTCTACAATTTGTAACACATACTTAATGCTTAGCCCTCAGTACTTCTAAGAACCTTTGTGAGATACAAAATATCAATATTATTGACGTGACAACGTCTAACAAACGTCTAATTAATCCATGAACGCCGGCTGCACGCACGAAAAAGGATGACTCATTAACCCGTTATGCTCATTGAAACGTTACGATAGGAGCGAGAGCGGAAGCCGCATCTATCTGTTTCGTTATGACGTTGTCACGTTAAACTATCGTCCGTAAACCGACTTTACAGAGAACCATTTTTTTTATAATAGCTTGAACAACAATATTAAAATAACTCTGTTTAAGGCGTACTGTACATCCATGTACACGGCGAGTCTGTGGTTTCAGCATACCAAAAAGGCTTGCAATGCTCTGCAAGTCCAATACAATAATGCTTTCAGAACGCTGTTGCGGCTTCCGCGCTTCTGCAGTGCGTCAGGCATTTTCGCCGATGCACGAACAGACACTTTTGACGCCATCTGGCGGAAAAAGACTACCTCACTGCTCAGTCGAGTGCGCGGGAGTAGCAACGGCATTCTGCAAGTTATTGCAAACAACTTTGAATGTACTCTGATGTGGCAGCTCACCCAGAGGACAAAATCTCTTTTAGTCATTAAGTACTAACCCCTAACTTTAAGTTTTACTAACCATCTGGACCCTGTTGTCTTATTAAATAAATATATTATTATTATTATAATTAATGTCCAGAAACGACGCGTCAAAGCCATGTTCCACCTCAAAATGACGGATTCATGTAAACCATTAATTAATAAATATAAGATCTTGACAATTCGATTCCCACCGCGGGACAACTGTTTGTATGATCTGCAAGTATTTATCTTGGGTCTGGGTGTTTCTATGTATTTATTTAAAACAAAAAAAAGGTGTATAAGTAGTATATCAGTCATGTGGTACCCATAACACAAGCTCTGCTTACTTTGGGGCCATATGATGCTGTTTGAAATGCCCGGCATTATTTATTTATTTCCTTGTTAGAAATAAAAACATATTATGACGGCTTTCTGATGTTGTGGTTCGTACTAGACGAGATGATTATAAAGTCAGTATTCGTCACTCAAGACTACAATGATGCGCAACAGTATCTTTTGTACGGCCCCATTTATTTATAAAAAAATCCCTAAGTCTGTAAGACAATTATCTTATATAGTGTTTCAAAGAAAGCTCAAAACCATACTCGCAAACAAATATTATTATACAATAGGTCAATTTATGACCAATACATATATAATAAATTAGTTTTAATCTATAATTTTGTATGCATGACGATTACTGTATTTAATTTATTATTTATTATTTATTGTTGTCATTAAGAACATTGCATGCCTTGATAGGGTAGATAGAATACATTGTTCTACCATCTACTATCACGTAATGTATCTCAAGCAATAAATAAACTTTGAGCAGAAAGCTGACATAGTGTAAACTAAAGATTTTTTTTACACTAAGTCAACAAAGGTTCTTAATTCGACGAAAATTAATTTTTACTAAACTAGATCATATCAAAAGTAATACTCACCTAGTTGCATACGCTATTACTAGCTTCCTGTTTAGTTAAGCAATTAGGATATCCTACCTGATGCAGAATTGAATCACCTGGTGTGCTTCCGCTTCCTTCCGACCCGTACGGACTCCATTAGATTCACTTCCGTAATCCATACCTATACTGGACTACCCACATATCCGACTCAGGTTGTTCCTATGTTTTATCGAACTAGTACGTGCATTTTGCTTTTTCATTTCGACATTTCAAGCCATTTTCTGCAAATTTGAATTGTAGTCTCTACGTAGCTACGACGTAGCAAGTGCTACGCGGTTCTACGGCAGATTATCTAAGCTACGCCGTAGTAAGTTGTAATATTATTATCGTTAGACTTTTAACCATTTGACGACCTCTGTGGCGCAGTGGGTGAAGTCCTGCCTGAGACGCAGAAGGTTGCTGGTTTGATTCCCGCCGCGGGATAAAGGTTTGTATTATCTGCAAGTATTTGTCTCGTGTCTGGGTATTTCAATGTGTAATATGTATGTATACCAAAGAAAAATACATATATAAGTCATATGGTACCTATAACGTAAGCTCTGCTTACTTTAGGGCCAGATGATGTTGTGTGAAATGTCCAATAGCATATTTTTTTTTATTAAGGGCTTTTAGAGAGGTTTTTATAGTTTAATCTAAAAATTTGATGTATACTTTTATCTGTGTATATTTTTATCACATAAAAGTCATAATATATTATTTTTATAAGCTTTACATATTTACTAGCTGTACCCGGCATGCGTTGCATTGCCACAAATTTTCTCACCGTTTAAACCTTCCCTGGACTACGACAAACATTTCAACACCAACATTAGCCAAATCAGTCCAGCCGTTCTCGAGTTTTAGCGAGACTAACGAACAGCAATTGATTTTTATTATATAGATTTGTACATTTATATTGATTTGTCAATAAAGAGTTTGAGGAGAATACCTACCAACTCTAGTTCACCTGCATATACTCTTTAATATAAACAACAGTATTGTATTCTTCAAGTTTTATCAGTTCAACAAGATGCCTTTTGGTCTAAAATAAACACCTAATCTTATTATCACAAGTTATCTGCAAACACCTTCGCAGATTCCCGAGGGAATCGTGAGAAGCTCCCAAAAGAACGTTACGCAATGGAATCGATACGAGAGCACTGAACTCGTCGACTCTCAGGTTGGCAGAGAGCCAGGGAGTCAACGCACAGAGGACACTTTAACAGGCACTAAGTCTGTATCACGCAGACAAGTGACCTCAAAACTTAAAGCTAGCGCCTGAGAACTCTTATTCCATTGACAAGAACAGACGATCCTGGCTGGAAAACCAGTTAACGCCTGGTAACTCCTTGTGTACACTAAGACTACGATATCTTAGCTAAGATTCAGAGGCAAACTTATGCTAAACCCACGATTCTGTAAGTCAACTTGCACTGAATTGAACAAAAGCGTAGTCTCACTGAAAATCTTAGCTTAGAGTCAGTGGAATAGAGTCTGTTTTAGATTGACGGCCATTTAGTGACCAAGGCAGGTTGCCAAGGTGGAAACTATGTAAAATATTTAGAGAATCTGGTTTGAAAGGACAAATTGAATGAGAAGATTCCGTAGGAACTTACATAACATGGGGAGGGTTTAATCAGGGGATAGTTCGTTCTGGAATTTCCTAAAATGGCTTATTATTTTCCTACCTTAATGTATTATTGCCATTATCATTCAATTTATTAGTTACAATCAAGTAAACTTGAACAGAAAATAAAATGTAATATAAGGAATTCAGCTGTTATTAAGAATACGAAATGTAAAAGAGAAGTCTAGAAAGAACCACAATTAACTTATGAAACCAACAAAACCAACAAACCTGGTAAAGCCAACACGACAAAGGCGTAGAAACGCAAAGGAAATGAGTTATTTACTAATGAAAGATTCACTCAATCATAAAATTACAGCTTGCCAAAGGATTTTCCATTTCAATTTAACTTCGCTTAAAATAGGTTATTAAAACAAATCTCAGTAAATTGAGTATTTGATATTCATGAGCAAAATGAAGACGAATTAATTTCTAGAAGATTTGACGTTTCATCGCAGCTTTTGATAATATAATTTTGGATAAGAATAACTGCTTGTTCATAATTCGATTAATAATGATCGTACAGTTAGTAAAGCTGGATATTTGTTAAATACTTTCAAACAAGTTCTTCATAAGTTATCAAGTTATCAAATAAATTACACAATATTTTGTTATCTTCACGAAACGAACCCGTATAAAATAAACGGTTTGGTTATTTCCCTAAAGAAGCAATCCAAATTGGTGACAACATAATATCTTCCAATAAGAAAGATATATCTGACAAATAAGGGTTGAAAGGAGTTCTGCAATCTTGGCATTCTGTCACAAGTGGCATCCTTCCGCAGGGTAAAAGGTTTTGGCCTCCCTTGTTTCCGAGATATATTATTGTCGTTGACATTGGCGCAAAGAATTGGGTTCATTGTGGAGGTTCAACAAGTCGTGTGGAAAGATTTATTTTAGCGAGAATGTGAACAACAGTTGACCCTCCATGAGGGACTAAGAAAGATGTATTTCAAATGAAGATCCACTGAATAGTACCTTTTTCAAGACATTTTTTTATTCATCTAACGTCTTTATAGAATGCGATTACTTGGTCATTACAAAATCCCACGGAAGATGTATTATGAAATATCCCGAAACAAGCAGAACGTCTACTTGGCAAACCGATGAAATTATGAGATAGATTTTATCTTAGGCTACATGTTATGTAGGTATCACGCGTGCGAATCCGCAGGCCGCAGCCAGTCGTTTATCGTATCGGGCCTACGCTGTCTTCACAAGTATCTAATACTGGTCACCTACCCACTTTTGTAGCGTAGGTACCCATTTTTATTATTTAACCGTTAAGTCCATTTTGTGTTGTGTTGTGTCCAATAAATATTTTTCATTTCATTTCATCTTTTTGCCGAGTATACACCTGGGGGACAAAAACCGTGCAAAAGCTCTAAGCAACATCGTTTTAAGGGATGCAACGACCGACATTACTTTTAACAGTCGATATCGTTATCCTACTCCAGCACAACAATAGACAATATGATAATATGAACTTGACAGTGGAACAACTCTCAATTTGACTGAATTCGCGATCGTTATATAAACGATGTTATCGTTTCTATAAATTGAAATCGGTTTGCCGAGTAAACGCCCTGTTTGATTTCTAATCGTCCTAATTCGATGGCTGTCCAAATCACTAGTGATTTTATTTTGAACACCCTGTTCTACGTCATAATTATATAAAGTAATCGATAACCTATCTCAGAGACAAGATGAACACTTTTATTCAAAAAAAGTAAAAAAGTTACTGTCAAAATCCTTTGTATATTAAACAACTTTATCTACATATTTACGTCCTTAGGGCCATTACGCTAATGCACAGGAGAAAGCATTTTGTAGAATTTCTTGCTAAAAAAATACTTCCAAAAGCATCCTGAAATCCATAAGAAAATACAAGCTATCTAAAAAAAACATTTTTCCGAGATACTGACTTACCGTTCGTCTTAATATAAACATTCAAAAAGCCTGGAATGTTGAAATCGGTTTAAAC
This sequence comes from Lampropteryx suffumata, assembly GCA_948098915.1. Classification (NCBI taxonomy): domain Eukaryota; kingdom Metazoa; phylum Arthropoda; class Insecta; order Lepidoptera; family Geometridae; genus Lampropteryx; species Lampropteryx suffumata. Next base: position 17,265,786 of record OX402565.1, on the reverse strand, counting down.
ATCTGAAGAGTATTCGGATAAACTAAGCGTCAAGCGGTAAACGAAACATTCCGTGGTAGGTAACCACGCAAGAGTGTGGTGCAATCAGATAGACGAGTATCATCCATCATTATTATTACACTCTTTTTCACCATCCAAATATCATCAATATAATGAATGGCCTCAATGTTTTGGAATAGCCACAGAAACAACTTTATCTATTATTAATGAAGCGTTTAGCAGGGAGGCTGACGGCAATGCTAAAGCTCACGCTGTGTTCAGCTAATCTCATTACAATAATCTCCTCATTGACCTCCTTACGCTCTGTTAACCACACGCTACGCCCAACAACGACGAGGTGTTGCCACTGGCGAAGGTCGGCGATCCTAGCTTATCAAGTTTTGCAGTCGGAAAGTCTCTACATTTATTTCTGTCGACGACTCGACGACATCTAGGTTGGTAATTGGGTAAGTTTACTTTCCTTTGAGCGTGGCTCGCCGACCCTCTTAGGAGTTTTGAGATGTTCTCGGGCGGAGCCAATGGAGTGAAGAAGCTTATTGTCCGAAACTATTAGAGCTGAAGAAACTCTTTGACAAAGTGCTGTGGAATATCGTTATGTTCATACATAGACTAAAATAGAATATGGTATCAAGAGATGGCGGTTTTAGAATAACCGTTATTTTTTGCAGGAGTTAGTACTTTTCGTATTTAGATAATGAGACGAGCTCGTATAATGAAAAATAAGCAGTTTCTATGGAAATACATGAATACGGATTACAATTTATCAAACGCGACAGTTATACGTCCGTCTCTGTTTAACGTTATACAGAATTGAAAGTCATTTCAATATGAGAGTCGTAAATCTTTGCATTTTGTACCTTATGTCATCGATATAAATATCATACTTGCACAATACTTAGCGATCAAACAAACAAAAAATAATAAGAAATAAGTATTCCTGAGAGGAAATCCTATAAAGGGTCTTCACAGATATACGAAAGTAATACGAAACGGTATTAAATCCAAAACCGCAATTTATAGGTGTCGGACTGAGATGGAAAGATATTTTCTTATGATAACGAAATCCCTCTGGCATCCAATTTGCGGAACCTTGAGGTGTTAAAATGCTTCATTCTGTTACTTCAGATGATGTATTAGATTACGAGTAGGGTGGGAGATTGAAGTATTACGGTAAGTAAGTAGTATTACGATGAAATTGCTTTTGAAATATAAGGTAAAAGAAAATTAAAATACACTTCTGCATGTACAGTTTAATCGTTATCGACGATAGTTAAGACGACTCCCTGATCAAATGTTCTTGACACGTCCCATCGTATTTTAATGTTTTCTGTTTTTTTTTACCAGAAAACATTAAAATAAGGAATTCTCAAAATGTTTAACGGGTAACGTTTTACTTTCCACAGTTACTTACAGTTACTTTAAAATAATTTGAAACAAGGATGTAGGAGGCAAAATATTGAAAATTCATACCATAATATGGTAATATAAAAGATATATAGTAAATATAAAAGATAAATTATATCTTTTATCGTTAAGATTCTTTCAATTAACGAACAATTTTATTATTTTTCTATTATAAGACATTTTTTCCATACAAAAGTTCATTTGCCGTGGGCACCGCCTTAAGATTGACAGTTGCTCGGCTTAGTGGGGATATTGAATAGGGAAGATTGAAAGACCATACTAAGTGCTTGGTTTTTGTGCACTTTTGTCATAAGCACGAAAAAATAGCATAAAATAATATTGCTATGAAATATAAGTTGATATAGAATCATCATTGCTAACGTGCGATGGAGCGCAGCATCCTCGGAGTAAAAAGAATAGATAGGATTCGCAACACCGAGCTGCGCTCAAGAACACAGATCGCCGATATAGCGACAAAAGCCGCCAAGCTCAAATGGGACTGGGCTGGTCATGGTATCATAGGTCTGCCGCATGTCGGGAGACCAGTGGGCCAAACTGACCACGGAGTGGTGCCCTGATACGGTACGACGACGTCGCGTTAGACCGCGAACCAGGTGGAGGGACGAGCTCGCCGAATTCCGCGCCGACTGGACAGTCTTAGCGCAGGAGAGGGATGAATGGAGAGAATGGGGAGAGGCCTTTGCCCAGCAGTGGGACAGTGTGGGCTGATAATAATAATAATAATAGAATCATCGGCATAAACTGTTTTTGCCATACAAAAAGTAAATACAGCTTTCCCAGGTTCTAGCATCTAGACACATTTTAGCCTAGATAATTCAATCTATTATCGTCGTTGCCGCAGCGGGCGAGCCCGTAAGCCACGACGTTGAAATATAGAGACAGGTATTAGGTATTGGCGCCCAACGTGGGGCTGAATTTCGTTAGAGATGACAAAATAAATCAGTGTTTTGGACAATTTTTTTTAGTTTCTTTGATTTGATATGTCCAGCATTATTTATTTTACAAGATAGAGAGAGTCAAAATATGTATGTATTCTATTATGCAAAAGGCCCCAAGAAGCGAAGGAAGCGATGGCTCTGAGAGTAACAAACTTCGATAAGCTATTTGCAAACTCGGAGTTTCCATTAGGCGAGCCACTCGTGTACTGCTGCAGTCTATAAGGAAATGTGCACAAACCCAATTATGGCTTCGTTACGCGCTGCCTCAGCTCTTGAGTACGGGCTCCATATTACGTAGCTCGTGACAACTAGCAATAGGCATAAATTGTATGATCCCTGCTGTAAAACACGTTTTAACAGACAGAGTTTAACAGAGCACATTCTCAATTCCATTGTATTTTTTTTATGTGTGTTCGCGAATAACTTTGTCGTTTATGAACCGATTTTGATGATTCTTTTTTTGTTGGAAAGGAGTCCCAAGGGTGGTACCATTATAAGGAACCAGAGAAATCGAGGTGAACCTTCAAAAATCGTAGTGGCGACAAGTGCGTTTGTTAATTTTTCATTAAGTATTTTAAAGCACTACAATTTAATGAAGGTTTGGAGACGATCAGATGATGGAGCCGAAAGACAATCGAGAGAACTCCTAAACGATTTACAGCAATTATCTGGTGTTTGGGCTTGATTAAATTGTCTTGATGAGAACTTTATACCTAGATGGGTTGTGACTGTCATTAGGGGTCTGATGATGAAGACAAAGGACAGTCAAAGGAACTCCTAGCTACCTTGTGTATATACTTACATGAAGTGGGTTGTCTTTTTAGATTTTAAAACTTAATTATATAAATATAGTCGGATTTCTTTTTATTTTATAAAACGTAATTACTGATAACCTATAATTGTACTTAAAACTGTATTTTCGCCTGTGGGTGGGCCACAGGTAAATTATAGACAGCGGCTGACTTCCATAAGAAGTTGATTTTACGACTTCTTCACAAATATTGCGGTCGCTACTGTTGCTTTTACGTAATAACCCTACGGACTTTATCGAGCTAGGAAATTGCTATACACGGTTTACCTTGTGTTCTTTGATGTTTTTATTTGCTTTTGGTCACAATACAACTTTTTCTTACATTAATTATATAATTATAAGGACTCGCGAATATAGGTGTTACTTCTATATTGTCAGATTACAATAATAAGCATAAATCCGTTACCAGTATCCGTCAGTTATATTTCGGTTCGGTATGTATTATATTAGTCCATTAAAATGTTACAATTGAAGGACCGAATATTGCATTTTTTAGAGGACGCAATTTTATTTTTGGGACATGTGTCAATGTCAATAGAAGCTTGACCTCAAGTTTGTGGGGTGCCACCCTTGTCCCCCGGCCGTCATCTTGGAAAAAGGGGTGAAAACACTTTTTTCGCGATATCTCGGACACTATGAGTCTTACAAAAAATTTGTTAAGTCATAATTTGTAGCAAATTGTTTTGCCTACAAATATGTTGATATAACTTTTTGCCCAAAATTAAAAATTAAAGAAGTTATAATTGCTCTATAATTATATAATAATTTTAATACATTTTACAAAAAAATTACCTAAGACCAATCTTGTAGATGATCTTTTGAGGAAAATTTTTCCCCATAATTTTTTTTAATTTTATTCATTTAAAACGCTGTTACAGCGCTCCAAAGTTGACCGGGTTCGTCAATGCTCATGAGAATCCGGTCGAAACGAAATGTTTAACTTTTTTTTTTTTTTTTTTGTAAATATATTCTTACAAAATTTGTAGTGGGTGTCAGCGTCTAAATCTGCAAGCAAGCCGTAACAGCAGTCATAGTTAAAATCGTTGATACCCACAAACTCTCACCAGTGGCTCCAAGCAGCTGTCCTGCATGCAGTGGCCACACCCCGGTAAACCACGTCGGCTCGTGGGCTAAACCTGGTTGAGAGGGGCTTGACTACTCTGGTACTCAAGTCTGGCGGTTGCTCCCCGCATAGTGCACAAAGTCTGCCTCGGCATTAAGCAATCCACCTACGGTGGCAAGGCAGCAAGGCAATGTAGATGGCCTTAAGGGCGGCGATAGGAGCTATTATCGTCGGCTAGACACAACTACAAGAAGTCCCAAAGAGGGTTGACGTCAGGCAGGCGGCCGGTCGTAAAATACTATGCCAAATAATTTACAACATGAGTATAAGTTTAAATGGAATGCGCGATAATGTTACGGGCGTACCCCCGAGGCGACGCGCAGGCGCAGCACCCGGCGACTGTGAGAAATGGACTAGGGTTCTTGCATCAGGGACGAGTGCAACGTAAGAGGCGAGTCCGTGATGTAAGACTGAGATTTGCAAGTTGGAATGTAGGTACGATGACTAGAAGAGGAAGAGAGTTAGCGGATGTATTAGAAAGAAGACGAATAAATGTGGCCTGTTTAAGGAATGAGTACATAAGAGGAAGTGTGAAAGTGGCGCCAGTGAATGAAAAGATGAGGAGCAACAGGCTTCATGGTATGGGCATGTAATGAGAAGGGAAGAATGGCATGTAACTAGGGCTTGGTATGGATGTTGATGGATTTACGAGTAGATGTAGGCCAAAGAGAAGATGGATGGATTGTGTGAAGGATGACATGAGTAAGAAAGGAGTGAGTGTTGAAATGACGGCTGATAGAGGAGAATCGAAAAAGAACACATGTTGTGCCGACCTTACATAATGTGGGACAAGGGCAGGAAAATGATATTCTTACAAAATTTTTGTTTAATTCGTACAACTTTACTTATTCATTCCTAACTCTTTACCCGCCACCTATGAGGTAGAGTCTGTAGGCGTGTTTTTTTTTACGTGGTATCCCCAGTAGGCCTACTCCACGGACATCTTGCTTATAAGGTAATCTTCGACATCATAATATTTTTAATCACTCATTAGCTAGCTACTCTAATGGACTTTTCTTCGATGGTCCAGGCTGTGGCTCAGAATCTAAATCAACGTCAAATGTGAAAGTTTGAGGAATGACAGGAGTTAAAATTGCAGTCATAGTTGGAAGTTCATCTTCAAATTCATTTTCTTCCATTAATTTTGATATTTCCATAATGTTGCTGCATGTTTCGCCAGAACAATGGAGGCATACTGTAGAGCATTTCAGGCCTGCTTTTCTGCAGCCACACATGCTTTCACAATTTCCTTTGCATCTGCAGAAAATTAATTTCATGAGATCGGGGGGTGCTGGAGGCTTGGAAGCTTGTATTGGCATCCAAATGTTTGCATGCCTTTTCCAGCCCCAATCTTCAGGATTTTGATATCTTCCGAGCCACGACTGGACCTGGTGATATACTCGGAGACTGTGAAAACGAGCAGCATCTTGTGTTGGAGGCAGCGATGATAAATTAAATGAATTTTTAGTCACTGTCTTGGCAAATCGTTTGTATCGCAAGCCGTCTAGTGAGTCGTCTTTATTACCGCCGTATAAAGCTATGAAAAAAAGTTCGCCAACAAGAGTGAGCAAAGATGGATCGACTTTCTCACTCAGGAATAACGCAGTACCACCAGCTAATTCAGGATGTTTCTCCATAATTTTTATAAATTTTAATTTCCCAGTATTATAGGCTGCTGATGTTGTATCACATCCTGAAAAAGCATGAAGAAACAGCAAATTCTGTGTTATGAGATCTCCATACATAAAACTTGAAGGGCTATATAACTGAGCAGATGTGCGCCCTTTTGAAGGTTTTGAAAAATAAATGTTAGGGTGTCTTGTACCTAATGCCGTGAGCAATACAAGAATGTCAATGTCCTCTGCTACAATAATAACAGAACCATGAGATCGGGATGCAGTAAGCGCAGCAGAGACGATGATTGAATCTGCATCTGATTCAGCTTGGTCGACAGAAAAACCAACTTCTGAATGAACAGTTTTGAGAAGATCTATCAAGTTTGATTTGTTTTTTTCATTACCAAGAATTGTTTCTTGAGATATTGTTAGTACGGTACTCATATCAAACTTAATTTCAGTACATTGATGTTTTTTCGAGCGACGCATACGTTCCCATGACTTTGTTCCTGCTATATCAGGATTTTCAGAGTAACCATCAAATATTATTGTTGCAGATAGTCCATAATGTTTTTGCACATACCAAATCAAATCACTTTATGCAATAGAAAACCACCATCGATAACAAAATGACTTCTGTGAATGTTTTCAAAAGAAAAAGTTTGGTCCAGTGGTGTAAAAAACATTAAACAAAGACGACTTAGTACCTTTCCTCATGCCATCCTCAGCGAATAATGCCAATGGAAAAGGTGCTAATTCGTACGCTACGTATTTTTAATATCGCCAACTGTTTCTCTCGAAATACACATCCGTTGAAATAAAAGTAAGGGATTGATGACGACAGGAGATTTTTCGACGTCAATAGTGCTTGTCATAGCACTAAAGGGCAGAACCTTTGATTTGCGACTAAATGACAGTCCTTGAAAATTAGATCCGATGATGTTAGTTATTAAGCCTTCTCCTATTTCAAAAGCACGATGACAGTTGACGATATCTGAAGCAACTATTTCATTTGCTATACAAATCAATTCAGTGTGATCTATAGTAAAATCATGAGAAGAGAGCCAATTATAAATTTTTTCAAGGTCTTCATTGTCACGTTGGACACGTGCATTTCTGTAATCTACGTGCTGTTCTGAAGTATCCATAGTGATGTTACAGTATTCTGTAATCTGCTCGCAAATATCTTGTAAGCGTATCATTCCAAGAGTCCATGATGCCAACGTGCTCTCAGAGATACCACGCCCGTGTGTTAACCCTCCAGATGATTTAAACATTCTCATGAGAATTTGCTCAATAGTTTGGTCAGACATTATCTCACTCCAAAATTTGTCAGTTCGTCGAATAGTAAAACAGCCCTTAGAAGTGAACGAGTGGTATTCATCAGGTGTCATTATTTTGATCAAGCCTAAACATATCTTGCAGGTAAAGTTGACTTGACTTAGCATACAAGAAATGTCCACTTGCATGAAAAATTTGAAGCATTTTCCTTATCCTTTCCAAATGAAGAGACCAATTTCCAGATCGTTCTGCTTCGATAAAATGTTTTAAAAGAGTGACTAATCTGTAATATTGTATCCATAAGGTTGCAGTTGGTCCTTTACTTTCTAGCATGGTCAAAGATTCTTCAAATTTGGTCGATATCTTGAATAAAGGACGAAATGCACAGGAATCTTTTTACAATGAAATATAATTATAAGACGCAGAGAAACCTAATGTTGAAAGAACATTGATGAAATTACTGGAACCATATTTTTTATATAAAAAAGATCCAACCCCAAGCAGTAGCGGTGAAATGAATGAAGCAACTCATTGGAGCAACTCAGGTCGAGTTGCTCCAATGAGTTGCTTCATTCATGGAGTGAGCAATTGATGTACATTTTCTTTGTGCTGCAACCAACGACTTACGTATTGATTGACAGATAATTCCAGAAAGTGGAACTGATAACGATTCAGGAATTAAAGAATTAACTTATTTTAAAAAATTATCTGCAGGTGGATACTGATTCGTTTCATAGTGACGTGAACGGATGTCTTACAAAATAATTGCAGCTGCATCTCTGACTTTCTGCAATTTCTCCTCTTTAGGATCATTTTTTTATGAGATGATATTTTCGATATAAATAACTTTGTATATAAAACCTTCAAAGCAGATAATGATGTCTTGTTTACCTTCGTTAAAGATTACAATGTCGTCCTTGTACTTTGCCTTTAATCGTTCAATGACCGTACGCTTCTCTGGAATGAATTCTGCTTTAATGGATTTCATTAAATCCGCAAGTCGAAATTGGCATTCTTCACTATTCTCATGCAAGTAAGCAAAAACATCCTCCTTAGCATTGTCAATGTTATTTTTGCGCTCATCATGTCTTATTTCGTCACTCCATTTTTTGGAGTACAATTGCTTGCTGCAATCCCTGTGATGCCTAGCTCCAACATTGACTAAGCTAGAAACATTAGCTGTGCGATCAGCAATGCTCTTTGCCTTGTCATCGGAACGTTTGAGAACAAGGTCCAAAATGCTTTTTTTTGTACCTTCATGACGTACATTAGCTATTTTCCTCTGACGGCTTTGACGCACGTCACTCTGATCCTGGAATAATTCGACGCAAATAAAGCAATAGTTTGAGCAATAGATTTTTTGATACTGAAGATGATGAACTGCTACAGCTGAGACGACGAACAACATTATCTGTTCGACTATCACTATAATAATGATATGAAGTTACTATTGCATATGAAGTTACTTCAGAAACACTTTGTAAAAATAATTCATTATCCAAATCGTTTTTGAATTTTGCTCGCTCAACCAAAGTTTTCACTCCTCTAGCTTTCACAGTTCGAACTTTGTTGTCCCCAAAAGGTTTTTTACATATAAAACAATCACTCATGATTCACGCTTTAAAAAAGTAGCAATGTTTATAACTAAATGAAAATGTCACTTTACAAAATTTTTGTAAGACGCATAGTTTCCGAGATATCGCGAAAGAAGTGTTTTCATCCCTTTTTCTTAGATGGCGCCGGGGGACAAGGGTGGCGACCCCACAAACTTGAGGTTAAGCTTCTATTGACCCATGTCCCAAAAATAAAATTGCGTCCTCTAAAAAATGCAAAGCTCATGTAACATTTCAATGGACTATATGTCATTTTGTCAGTTTCGTATGTGAAAGGTAACGGCCCGTTTCCTGAAGAAATCTACTGACGGATAAAACTACCAGATAATTTTAGTTTAATAGGAAAATACACGTATCATAGATAAGCTAGTATAAAAATCGTGTCGTTCCATTTTAGTCCAATAACAGATTTATGCAACATTATTTAAGAGCCACTATTTACTACAGTTAAATTCAGTTAATCTTTCAACGCCAAACATAATTGTAATTCATAACATTGTTGTAAGTCTCACATAGCTAAAATGTCGTTAGTCTTTATCATTATTTTTTAGTTTGATTGACAAGGATAGACCACGCAAAGCCAAAATATATGTTATTTAATACAATCACAATGATCACTTGGAATGTCTTACATACTAGGTGAATTTAGGTGCCAATTCCTCCTAATCCAAGCCTGAGAAGAAATGGCAAGTAACTCGTCCTGGTCCTAGCGCTTATTTGTATGATGCATCTATATATCTGCCGAAAAACGAATACGAAAGATTACAGTAGTTAATATATTTCAAATTTGTCAGTTAACTGTCTGAGGGCTGAGCAACATGAGGCCATGCATTAAACTCGCCTCGGTTGGCGGTCGGCTGTCGGGAGAGGGCCGTTTGTAAAAACGTAGGAGTTTTAAGCGAAGTAAGAGTCTACACAGACGGCTCAAAAACGAAAACAGGTACAGAGGCGGGGGTCTTCTCAGATGACCTCAACATGCATATATGCGGCATGCATATACCTTGGACTACACAGCTCCATTTTTCAGGCAGAATGTTTTAGCATAATACAAGCTGCGACTGCGGTGCTAAACAGACAGGTAACAAATTTCAATATAAGAATCCTCTCTGATAGCGCTGCGGTACTACATGCACTCAACAGGTACGAACATAACTCTGGTCTAACCTCACAATGCCACAAACTCCTAGAGGAGGTGAGTAAGTCCAACAAAGTCACTCTACAATGGATCAAGGGACACAGTGGATCCAGAGGTAACGACGAGGCCGACGTCCTGGCTAAAAGAGGCTCAGACCTGCGACCGGCAGGGCCGGAGCCAATAATCGCCCTCCCTTATAGCCAGGCACTTTCCTGGATCCGCCAACAAACATACAAGCTGCATAAAAACTACTGGGCAAGTACGGAAGGCTGCAGGCAGTCGAAGGAGGCTTTCCCGGATCTAAATCCCGGATACTCCCTAAAACTCCTCAGTCTTAAACGTGACAAACTACGACTTATAGTCGGTATTGTCACAGGTCACTGCTCGCTAAACAAACACCTATTTACACTGGGTGTTACAGACAGCCCATTATGCAGAGGGTGTTTGAGCGAGGAGGAAACAGCCGCACATGTACTCATAGAGTGCAGCAGCGTGCAACCCCAACGAGCTCAACACCTAGGAACACCGAGGACACCCAGGGACGCCTGCGCCGACGTGAACCAGCTGCTGGCTTTCCTGGTGGACATCGGGTGGCTGGAGTAACAACCCCCACCCGTCACGCAAAAAGGGCCCACCTGCGGCCTAGTTGCGGAAACAAGTCCACGCACCAAGTACCAAGAGGCCATGCATTCTTATCAATATTATAGTCATTTATGTTATAATACGCTTTCTTCAGGAGACTACCCTATATGTAAGCTTTACGTTTCACTTAAATACTACACCTAAATACTTAAATACTCATAGTTTTTTATAATGGCAACAATGGTACTTCAAAATTAATTATCAGTAAGGCGAGCAAAATCTATTTCATCTGGTCAAAGCAGAAATTCAATTAAAACCCCGCATTTTATCTTGTTCATCCATGACCTACATAAAATGACCTGATTTATTTGACCTACCTGACCTAACATGTAGCGCTCGTGGTATACTTGATTGTATGGTATGGTATGGTATACATGGTATACTTGAACTCACTTAGATGATTTTAACAGAACCACGAAGTTAAGCAACGTTGTGCGTGATATGTATATGGATGGGTGACCGCAGTGGCATTTTCTTCTGAACCCTTCTGTGCTTCGGAGGACATGTTATGCTGCCGGTCATAATCAAGGCCAATCACGGAGGCATATGGTAAGCCTGTTAATTCTGTTAGAAGAGTTGGTCACAGACTCATACGAAGTATCTGCTCTTAGTATTAGTCCATTGATTTTTGGCTCGCTTCGAAGCTTATGGCTCTTTGACCTAAAATCTAATCATTTGTAAGCGGTTTGCATTGTGGGTTGTATTTTTGGAAAAGGGTTTTATTTAAGCCTTTTTTGCGTAACGAGCGATACATTTAGAAATGGATGTGGGTTGTTCGAGAAGAGTTTAGGCTTAGGTACAAGGATATTGCGACCTTTTTGTACTTCAACCCAGTTACATAAATCACATATACGAAGTTAAAAATAACTACTTTCGTATGAGCTGTCGTTGGTCAATTCTGGTGATGAAGTGAATAAGCCGCTCGATCTCCGTCTCCGGTTTAACAACGTTTTGAAAAAAAACTGAGACTGTTTAGTAGGAACAGAAGTTTTTGCAAGTAGATCCGTGAGCATGGAACGCTTGCAACTGTGCCAAAATATAGGAAAATAGAAAAAAACATGATTGTTCTACTACAAACGGATATACGTTTGTAGTAGAACAATCATGATAGTTTAAAACTTACTTAAATTGTGAATTAAGAATGTATTTACAGAATAAACCAACTATAATTAAGTCGATATTACGGAAAACAGAAAAGTACCTAAACGTAGAAAAAACATGTATCCACTCTTGCCTTTTATAAGCTTAACCCATTATTTAAATCTCTAACTTACTTCGACACCTTAGGATACCTTTTTAAAAAGGTCAAAAGCTTTTCCGTTAAACGCGTTGGTTGAAAGTCCGGCGCCATTTTGTCAACTACGTAGCTAACGTCGCTAGGTTATGCACATAAAAGCTTCTTGATTTGAGAATCAAAGCGACACTTTAGAATTCCAGTTTTATAAACTGTAAGCCGTCAAACTCTGAAATCACTGATGACGAGAAAGAAAATAAGAAATAAACGGAAACAAAATCTGTATTAATCTTAAGGCCGAAGTTCAATCGAGCCTTATAAAATTAATTTGCAATCCCCAGGTACGCCGTAAAGTAATTTGCTTCGATATCTCGAACGTAATTTGTAGCCCCACGGTGGACGCCAAAGCGAATATATCATACCAACGATATCTACATCCCTATAATTCAATGCCGGGGCTAAACGGCTTACGGGCTTACCCTGCTGCGAGGTGACAGTAATAGATTAATTTAGAGGCGCTTCTTAATCTAGTTTTACAAAGCTTATCTACATTGTAGCGCAAACAATGACAGGACTTAACGGTAACTCTGATAATTTATTGCATGATTATTTTTGATTATTTTATTTTCATAAGCCGCGCGGAGCCATTTATTAACACGTCCCAAGATTTTTAAAATATGCTACTATTACGTATTGTCTTTTGTCGACCAATGTTGAATAGGGTTTTTGTGGTTCCTTTTACGCGCCAAAGAGGCGCTGTACAAAATCCTTCACAAATTGACAATTGTATGGTAGAACAGAATCGTATGATTACGTATCGATAGTAAATTCGTTGCAAGTTCGTGCTACGGCTACTGTTCTAAAGTTCCCAATCACATTACTTCTGGCTAACATACGGTTCACATCTCATCAGTCACATGAGCTAGTCTTGAAGGTTGCGTAATGCCGCATTATGACTCGGCCCAATTCTTCTAAGCTGGCCCGAAGCCAACTGTGGTCTTGCGAAGGCTTTGGGAGCGGCACTGAGAAATTATAAGCGCTTGATGGTGTTCAAAAAGGCTTTTATAGAACTTCATACTATAAACTCATGTCATTTTACGAATTTCTAAAACGATTGTTTTAGTAGTTGACGGGTATTTATCGCGTATTACCTTTATTTTCCGATATTTCAATTATATCGCCATAACAGTGTTCGCGGTGTCATAATGTGAACGAGATTTCGGAATCTGAAGACCAAGTGAGGGTAGTTTTGAAAAACTTGTCTGACTAAACTAGGCGGCCAATCATTAAGCATCCAGTCAGCCCACGACCACGGTTATTGCAACATAACCGAAACGTCATGAATAAATTAGACAGTAATACGCGATTAATACCCGTTAACTACTAAATTAATATTAATTCTGATTCTATAAATTATTTTCGGCATCCCATTTCCTAGGAATATTTCAGTTTAAAATCATTATTTTTAATGTTGTCAGAGAGCAAAGATTTCACGATAATAAAGTTTGTAACTCAATCACACGGCGTGCATTTCTTGAAAGCCTTCCACTTCGCTCCAAAATGGAACGGATGTACGAAGTTGAGCTATCCATTCCGCTGATGCGTTCTAGAAACTAAATGCATCGCGAGATTGAACGTGAAATAAGCTTTTGCAGAGCGCGAATTCAAAACTTACACGTGAGATCGAAGCTTGATCTTTTCTTAAACACAAATTAACAAACAAATTATTCTCAATAAAAAAGTATTAACAAATTATCTAGTCTCAAAAACTCTCTACGAGAAAAGAAGCTGTTCGTTCATATTTCCTAGAGATATCAATTGACGGATGCTGCTAACAGATAGTTTTATTTAATAGGAACTGGGCATAAATATGCGCAAAACGTTGTTTCATACTTGTATGTAAGGTATGTAGCTCAAGCCAGACGGGCGGGACAAAGCAGACGTATCACTCACATAAAGCTCACGTCTCCTACCAATCAAAGAATTCCCAAGTTCTACTTTCCACTTTCGAAACTGTCAGAAAAAAATAAAAGACTAAAGAAATAATCCTGGCGTAGAATCGCAAACGCTATCGTATTGCAGGTCGCTGGAAGTAATCCAATCAAAAGTTTTATCGCAGCTATCGCTATGGTCCGACTTTTCGCCTTAATTGGGATATGTTCCGGAGAAAACGTCTAAGATTATTGCTTTAAGGAACAATTTGCTTTGGAGTGACGATGCAATTTGGTGGCAATTGTCTTTGTTCACTCAGAAGTTGGTATGTGATGAGGAAAACGACGTTTATAACCATCTCAAATTATTAGCGAACATCGATAAGAACATAAATCTATGGATGGATTGTCAAACTAACTGTAAACAGAAAAACTCTTACGTCATTTGTAGAAATCAGTAAAAGCTATCTGCACCTGCTAAGGTTATATTATAACTACTTTTATAAGTCTTAAAATGTCATCTACGTCGACGATCTTATGCTGACCTATAACGGACTGGTTCCGACAGTTGAAGAACATGCTTTTGATCCAAAATCTAGCCTATAAAAATTTAGAAATTTAGAAAAATGTTTTAATATAAAAGCATAGTAGGTGTATAATCCGGCAGACCGCACTTTCACTAACAGCCCACTCGGGACAATGTTTGTTCATTAACTTTTATGGAGGACTTTCGCGTAATGGCTCACTGTACGGTGCTAAGTGCCCGATTTATACTAGCTGTTGTTCGTTACTTCACGCGACTTGATGACCGCACGAATCGCAATCTCAAGGGAAGACACGTCTACAGATTAATTTGTGTGCACTGTTAAATGATACGTCAATATTTTTAAGCTGCATCAACACAATCACAATCGTTGGTCAGATTGATGGATTTTCCGAGCTGAAAGTAGCAATTAAACTCTGATTTTTGCCGAAAAACAATATAAAATATGTATTCAAAGCTTAGTAAGGAAAAGGAACAATTGAATACAAATCACTGACGCAGGGGACTTTCAACAATCTCTGAGAATGGCAAAAACAATGTCACGTAGAGCACGTCCTAAATGGACGTCACAGCTACAAGGTATTGTTAACCACATCTTCCATCTGTGCCGTGCATCTGGGTCTTCCATTCTGTACTTATAACCTATAAGAAAGCGTTGAAGCTTTTTAATGTCAAAAGATCTTATTTTAGGGCTGAACGGTTTGAATACATACGTTTTCCTCGACGGTCTTCTTAATCTTGGCGCTGGCCTCGCTGACTTTAGCGCCGGCCTTGTTGACGGCAGAGTACAGGAAGCTGCCTAGAGACTTGGCTCCGGCGACTGCCTTGGTGGTCACTGCGGGGTTAAATCGCATGAGTAATCAGCCAATCTTGGTTCACAGAGCGCCCAAAGACCTTCGTTTGGAATAGGCAGCTTAGCAGGTTATGTATTTGTGCGTTCAGATGTCAGTAGTAGCTCATCAGGACATCGCTGAACGATGATCAAGTATTGTATCTGGAAAGATCTACTCGCTTAAACAATTTGGTTTTTTGTTCTTACTGATTCTTGCTCATCATAAGGCTGGCACACGGCTCTGAAATAGTTCTTCTGGAGTCGAACTTATTGAGTATGAAACTGCTTCAAATGGATAAATGCATACTAAAAACTTGGGATCACAAAATACATGGTCACTAACCACTGCACACCGCCAGTGATCAACCTGGCATTCGTCACTCTAGTATTAGCGTCTCTCTCAGAATCATTATCGTCTGGCCTTGTTATACTAATGTGAATGAATAAATATGATCACAGATTTCAACGCCACATTAGTTAGTATACGATTATGAGGTAATAGATTAGAAAGTGTATAATAAAAGGAATACTAACACTCTTGCATATCAGGAACTTCGATAGCATCAACTGAGAAAAAGGTTTTACTGTGCGCATCTGAAATCAATTTAGCGAAACAAAATAAAATAACAAAACATTAACAAATTAGGAAAAACAAAACTAAGAAATAAATATAAACAGTACAAAATACAAAACTATGGAAATAAGACTGGGGGAAAATAATTGGATTTTTATACAAAATGGCGATGACGTCCTTGACCGAGATATGTAAAAATGGTGGAATAGCAGAGATCTTGAATCAATCAATTAATGTTCGTACAAATTTTAGCCAGAAATGAACAAGCGAAGCGGACTAGCATCTTCAGGTACCTCTCCAGTGCACTAAAACATACAGTACTACAGAATCTGAAGCTAGGAAGTTCTGGCTTAGAACTCGTGACCAACCCTTGTGATGAAGAACTTACCGTTGCCAACTACAGCCGGCTGCTCCTCAGTGGGAGTCCCCCCGGTAGACGCGGGCCTACTATCAGCGCCCCCTGTCGCGCTGTTGACGAAACACACGGTTATAAAAACCTTTTGAAGTGATTTATTTAAAATAGATACCCATTTATTATATGTGATTTGAGTGAAGTGGGCATGGCTGCGGAATTCTTGCAGTGTCAGATCAGATATCAAGCGGTACGTGTTGCATTTCTCAACTATTTTAAGAAGAGGTGTCTAAGCTCAAATTTAGAGACTGAACATACGATAAGCTCACGCTTCCGTATCTCAAATCGCACGGAATTTCGACAAGCGGAAACATAAGAATACGCTTCGTGTCGTCTTTGAGTCTTCGACTGAAACTGGTTGGTCAACCGTGACCTATGCTACGCTCTAGCCGCTTTACATATGTATTTGTAGAAAAAATGTTTAGTTAGTTATGTAGGAATATCATTTTATCTAACTAGGCTTCTAATCTATTTATCAAAAACTCGAAATCTTACAAACTAGGATTATAAACATTTAAATGCAAACATGACAAATAAATAAATGGGGTTTGAGCAGAAAAAATGAGTTTGCAGAAATAAGGTGCTTTAATTTCATTAAAATGTTGTGTTACTTTCTATGTAAGTATTCATTAACCATCATGCAGTATTTTGTACCAAAGACGTATTGTACATAGGGAATGCAATCTCGATCTCGCGAGATCCCGATCATCCTAATCTCGCCTCATTTTTCGAGATCAAACTCGAAGCATAAAATGACGAGATCTCGGCCGAGATTGACGAGATCGAAAACTAGCCGAGTCGATGAAAAAGCGGATCTCCGAGCGTCGTATAAATACAAATGCTGCATTTTTGTATTTAAAAAATCCGGCTAGTTATAAGGATGATTTAGAACTGTTGAAGGGCGACGAAACTTTTCAATTACCTAGCAAGTATATTATAAAAAAAGAAATTAAGAATATAATCAGACGATTACATCGCAGCATTACACAACGAGTTACTCTTTCTCAAGCCTCGACCTCAACTTCTGGTAATGAAATAAATACCGGTACTGCAAACTTGGCAAACGAGGTTGACTTACCTCTTTCAATGATTGCAGAGGATATGAATTTACGTGGTGCTGTAAGATCAAATAGAAGTCTTCAAGAGAAACAAGAAAATACGTTGAAAGCCTGTAAAAGACCTTTCTCGCGAGTTGCTACTATTACAGACAGGCTAGAGTTCGTGATTAAAAATGACATGGATCTAAGAGTGTGAAGTCATCATTCGTAACCACTCCTAGTTTAGGAGTGATTTTGGAAATAGCTATTTTTGTTTTCACTATCTTTGTTAAAATAAGTACTTTCTTTATAAGAGATTTTACGGGTCTGAATTATTGTGTTCATTAAAATAACATAAGTAAAAAATTATAAAAAAAGACTTTTTTAAATAATTCATGTTGTATCTTACTCGCATCATAATCACAACTACTAAGCAGTTTCAATCATATTTCAGTTATCTTATTAAAACAATACTTTTCGAAATCCATTCCGAGATCGAATTTCTAATCCCTCGACTTAGCGATCTCGTCTCGAGATTGCATTCCCTAATTGTACAGACCTACCTATTTAACTAGGCCGAGCCAGCGACGGTTGAATGCGCCGTCGCTTTTAAAACCTAAACGTTGGCACATCAGCATTGGATATGGGCGTCTACTCAGCAAACAGCTATCGATTGGACGAATATTTCAACGACGTTATGGTTCGGATATGGAACGTTAACGTCGTTGAAAAGTTCGTCGAATTCAGTCGCATTGACAGTCGTTTCGATGTCAAATTCAAATTATCGTACATATCGTCTGTTGTGGAACATTACGACAACGATTGTCAAAATGTAGGGTTTTAGGCGATTACTATCCTCATATCATATGGTTTATCGTTTTGCCCAGTGAACACCCAGAACGAGTCGACTCGTTTTATTAAGTTGTTAGTATTGTTTAACCAATTAAACTGCTCAACACAACAGCATAAGTAGCTGCACATTATGAGGTTTAGATTACAGTACTTAACTGTCTGCGCTAAACAACGATTACGCAATGCACGTGAGGTACAATGTACCTGACAGTTACGCTGCTGAAAGCACGCGTCTTTAGTGTAATATCTACCTATAATCGTAATCTTCAACGCTATATCTGTGAATAAGGTCGACAAAGGTGAGATGGTTTAGGTGCTAGACAATCCTACTCCTAAAATCTGTCCCAGTCATTTCAGCATCATGTAATCGACGTTAAAGTTCCTTGATCAAAATGTGTTGAAATTGAGAGGCTATAAATATATCTAGTAAAAGCTTTTGAGACAGTCATGTGCATAAAAAGCTATCATATTATTTATTTTGTGATAGGTATGGAAAATTGTGCACAAAGATTGAGGTAAAGCCATTGCAATATAAATAAAGCTATTATGATCATGTTTGTGGCTATAGAAGCTAGTATTTTCTTAACAAAATACTTGAGTGAATAATTTTAAATAATTGGGTGATTGGCCTTGATAAATTTTGAATTTCTCAGCTTGTTAATGACTTCAGTATTTCAATTAGTAGATAATTTTGAGGCTATCAAAATGGTTTCAGTGCAAAAACATTAGCATTTACTTGTATTTAGTACCTAAGTTATTTAAAGATATCAAGCATGCTGGTTTAATAATTTTTGATCTATTGTTACCAAAGCCAATCACAATAAACAAACCAAACATCAGCAGTGACTCAATTATCCGCCAAACCCCTCGTACCTATTATACCTAGAGTTATCATCGTCATCTTTCCCTTCAAGCTTAGTCTCCGCAATCTCGGGCTCAGCAGGAACTGCCTCTGGTTCTGGCGGAGGAGCCTCATTTTTCCGGAGCCCAGGAACAGGCACAGAGCTGAGCCAGCCTGTCATCTGAGACTTGACATTGGTGATGAGTTCCAGCTTGCTGCCTCCTTTTGTTGGGCTACTAAAGAAACAATCAATAAATTAATAATATTGGTTTTTTTAATGTTTATTTGAGTTTTAGAAATACTGTAGGCAAAAGCAGTTTAGGAAATCTATTGAATTAATAGATGTTTTTATGCTTATCAGTAAAACTATAATTCATGTACATAGGTACACATACAATATAACTAATCTTATGGTGAACTATTGTAATTTAAGGAGCAGAAGTGAAGTTAGGCTCTCTGTAGGCTAGGTAGGTACCTAACTAGGTGGACTGGATTGCAAGCAGATCAATACTACCTTGACCTACATAGTATTTTACTATGGCTCAAACCAACTTATTACAATCAAATATTGGCCTGGCTGGACAATATGTATAATTTTCACGAAACTCAGTTGCTTAAACAGATACTAACAATTCTTTTAAACACTTGAAATATGAGGCAAGCCATTTTAAGAAAATTCGTAACGGGTATGAGAAAAGCGACCAAGCACAACGAATCTGAAAAATGTAAACAAAGAAACCATCTCACCTCTGCTTCTCGCCCTCCACCACTGCAGTGGGTTCGCCCGTAACTTCCTTCGTGGGGGTCGGCACCTCTTCATCTTGGGGCTCACCCTTCGCAGCCCCCATCCACGAACTGACCTGATTCGTAAGTCCTGAAAACATCTTCACAAGCACTTGCTACTCGACAACACAACACAATCACACAGCGATTTCACTTAGCAGCGACAGAATCGCACATGACCCGCGACGCGGAAGGACTGATGTGCTGAAGGAACGCGTGAACAGCTGAAACCTATGGGAAACCGCGATCGACCGGGAAAATTCAGGAAGACTCCACTGCGCATGAAATGAAAACTTGCGCTGCGCTGCGCTATTTACTATGATATACCCCACCTCAATCGATGCAAAATCTACTTTTAACCAACACGGAAATTAAAACTCTAAGCGTTCGAAATACAGTTGAAAATATATTAGTACTGTAAGTAGAGTTGCGTTGAATGAAATGTTTTTGCTACAAGTTGTATTTACGTCAGAAAATATTTTGACAGAATGAGACACACAACTGACACTGATAGAAGTGACTGAAAGTCCAACAGATAGCATATTATATTCAAGACGAGCAGAGCAAGCAAGTACAAATCAGCCAACGCACGCAGTCAACGCAACGCAAAAAAACTTGCAGCATAATGAACGCAATTACTTCGCAAGCCGACAGAAAATAATCTATATAATTCTAGAGGAAACGGTACGGAGTTTCATGACTTGTTTTACCTGTGCAATAGTAATAAAAACGTCAAATAAAATAAAACTGCATAGGTATTATAATCTGTGTATAATGCCAAAATCTGCCAGCCAAGAAAAACATGACATATTTTCGATAGATTCGTAATTTTATTGTTTGCAGTTGCAGTGAATTTTTGCTATTATCTTGAGTGTTTTTGTAACAAATGTAGTGAACCTTCGTGTCCAAAACATCCGAGTCTAACTCGATACTTTGGTCAGCTTTGGCCAATCAAACAAAATGACGGAAGCGAGAAGAATTCAGCTTCACCTTGGAAAATGCATAGAGGATTTGGACAAACTGCACAATGTTCCCGACTTGAAGGCGAAAAGGGCTACGCTGTATGTATTTTTACTATTTCAAACCTATACTCCATCCCAAAACATAGTATTGACCAAAATATCGCAATCACTGTTCCAGGTTATGCAAAACTGCTCAAAAATTGTTTGAGAGCGCCGAAGATGCCCGTTCCAAGGGTGACGAAGAATACTCATACGTTTACTATATGAAATACCTACGGGTAGTTGCATTCATTAGCAAAGACAAGGAGTATTTGAAGGATAAATCTTACTTCAACAACATGCTTGGTGTAAAGAACCCTACAAAGGCTTTGGACGCAGCGGAGAAGCTGAAGATTAGTTTAATTGACAGGTATGATAATACTGTTCTATAAGTCAAATTTAGTTTATACTCCAAGATATAATCAGATTCTCATTTTAATGAGAGCTGCTACTTTTAGAGGAAAAGAAATAGTGATGTCAATGAAATGAATAGTGAATCTGATGAATTTAATCATTAAGTCAGTTATTTGTTAATATTTACATAAAATTGAGTTGTTTTGAGGTTCCTCAATATGATAATGTCAGCTGAACAATACTTCTAATTGTTACCTGGGCTTAGCAACATATTAATTTTAATAATACAAAAAATGTATTATTAAAATACAAAATACAACATAAGTGTACCTTTTGTTTGATTAATTTTATTAAATCCATCAGACACTGACTCATACAAATTTGGTTAACATTTGACACAATGTTAGTCTCAAACTAAGCAAGCTTGTACCATGAATTACTACATAGTATAAAACAAAGTTGCTTTCCACTGTTTGTCCCTGTGCATGCTTTGATCTTTAAAACTATGCAATGGATTTTGATGTGATTTTTTTTAATAGCCAGAGTGATTCAAGAGGAAGGTTATGTATAATACATGCATAATTTAGTAGAGAAACATTGATAATTTTGGAGGTTTCTAATCACATTAGACATTCTGTAGTATATTTTATATAAGCATTGCACACGTGCGAAGCGGAGGCGGGTCGCTGGTACTTATATATTTTTAAATATGCTGAACAAATATCTATATTCATCACACAGATGTTTGTCCTGAGAAAGAAAACCTACACCACAGAGCTTTATTAAAACCACTAATATTTTCTTATGTTTTTGACACAATATCTGTACTTTGGTACTTAAGGTAGTATAGTAACAATAGTATTGATAATTGATTCAGGCATGAATTTGCGGAAATCCATTACAAAATAATAAATTAGTAGACCTATTCAATACTTAACAGTAGTATTGTTTGATACAACAGTTAACATGACGTTTATACATTTTGATAAACACAGGTTTTACTCACATATTAGTTTGTCGATGGATACTGTCCGACACTGACCCCTTGAGCGCATGAGTAAAACCCATGTTTAACAAAATGTGTACTACAACTGATTAAAGTTTTGAAAGTAGTCTGGGAGGCATATACCAAAGTTAATTGCGATTCCGCTTAAAAGAGCATCATGTAAATGAATATTTGGCTAAATGCCAATCAATTCAATATTCACTGTAAATAGAAATAGCTTTATTAATAAAAAGTTGAAGAAAGTTGGAACTCTGCCCTTGTTTAATACAATGTTTAATAAATACAAAATTTAATACCTACTTAAAAAAGTAGGTTAATTATTACAATTAAATACCTACCTATTTTTATTTCTTATTTTAGAATGCTTAAAATAAGGCTTTATTAAATCTATTGTAGTTAATTAGTTCAGCAACTTTTGCTTTTGACGGAACTTTTAACAGCAGCAATCCAGCGCCTATACCAGCACTTATACCATTCCCTCTGCCTAGCTCTACCTTATGCAATTCTGCCTTCTGCGCTGTGGGTTGTGAGTATACTGTATTTAAAAATACAGTGGTGGTCATATAATTAAGCACAATGATATAAAGGGAAGATTTTTTCAAACTAAGACGCAAAACTAATTGCATGCAATTTTTTTTATATCTCTCGGTATCGTAAAACTTTTCTATAATACCACTGTATTCATTGATACACATGATTAGCTAAAAATAAATAGACAAACTTTTTACACTACTCTAAACATAGTATTCCTATTTACTGGCTGGTCACGTAATTAAGAAGTAAGAACGCTAAATAGTTTATACCTTTATTCAAATTTAAATAGAGAACACTTAGCTGATTTGTTACTGTTGTATAATTTTGGCGCCATTTAGTGCTGTAAAAGATTCAAAGTGATTGCTTCTTATGAAAAAACTATGAGAAAAAATAAAAGTAGTGATAAATCTACAAGGCAAGTAATAATAAAACTTCGCCGGAAGAATTGGTCTTATAAAAGATAGCCGACCATCTGCAATGTTCAAAAACTATGGTTTTCCACGCTGTAAAGCATTTTGCTACGTATCTAACTACTTCAAATGTTCCACGTGTACCTAAACAGAGAAAACCAACTCCTCGAGATGACCGAAACATCATTCGTATGGCAAAACAAAATCCTTTTAAAGTGGTCCAATCAGCTGAGAAAAGAATATTTTGTTGAAAACAACGCTTCAGCAATCTCAGCACGTACTATTCGAAGACGTTTGGTAAAAGAAAAATTTCACGGTAGGATAGCAAGAAAGGTACCCATGTACCCATGTTGAAACTTTGCCTCAGACAAGCCTGGCTTGCATATGCGAGAAAGTATGAAAACTGGACTGTGCGACAGTGGAAAAATTTCCTTTTTTCTGACGAAACGAAAATAAACAGAGTATGTTCTGATGGAAAACGATATGTACGAAGTCCCCCGAATACAGCATTCGACACTAAGTACACGAAAGTTACATTAAAGCACGGTGGTGGAAATGTGAAAATTTTAGGGTGCTTTCCTGGACATGGTGTTGGACCTGTAAAGTTGATAGAAGGTAACATGGATCAGTTCCAATACAAAAATATACTGGAAGAAACAATGTTACCTTATGCTGAAGACGTTCTATCGGTTATTTGGACATTCCAGCATCACAATGATCCAAAGCACACTGCACGCACCGTAAAGGAATTTCTTGCAGCGCAATCAGTTTCTGTCTTAGACTGGCCAGCTAACAGCCCAGATCTAAACCCAATAGAGAATCTGTGGTTCGAAGTAAAGCAAAAGGGTTCAAATACACAGTGTGGGAATTTAAGAGAGCTGTACGACGTTTTTTTAGAAGAATGGAACTCTATTTCTCTTGCAAAATGTTAAAAATTAATAGAGTCAATGCCTCGCCGGTGTAAAGCAGTAATTAAAAGCCGTGGATATTTTAACTATTAAGTTTAGTTAAAAATGTATTAAATTGATTTTTTAATTTTCTGCGCTACATATTATGTGATTTTTTAAATGTAAGTGTCATACAAAACAATTCCCGAGCAGTTTAATAAATGGTTCTTAATTATTTGTCCAGCTTCAGTACTATTTGAATGTGTTACTTAGGTAAAATAAATAAAATTTGAAAAAAAATAGTTTGCGATTTTATTCTTTATTCCTAAGCCACGTTGCTCTATTAATGTGGCTATTTTATAACATAACTAGTTGCTTCTCAGAAGGTACACATCTCTGTGTATGACACGATTTAAATAAAAAACTTCTATAACTTCAAATTGTTCTTAATTATATGACCACAACTGTAAATATCAGTCATCTTGTTTCCATAGTAAAAGCTTAGTTTGGGGCTAGATGGTATTGTGTGAATTATAAAAATAAATATTGGTGGACAATGCACACAACACCATCCACCAGCTTGTATTATGGTGACCAGATGAGTGATAGAATACCTATATTTTGAAATGCCTGGGCACTTCTAGATCAAGCTGCTTAAATATCAATCATATCAGAAAACTCTTGCAAATACTAGGGCTCAAGCGTCACAACTCAAGCATCATCTTCAATCACTGGTATTGATTTGTGCCATAAGAAGTGCAACGGAAGTCTAAGGTCGCTTATAATTTACCGAACGTAACATTCGAACATGGGCCTAATCAGCACCTCCAAGGTTTATCATTGGCTGACCCCAGGCTTAACGTCTCCCTATAAATCAACATCCGGCTCGAAGAACCAAAAAATTTAAGGACACTCTCTACACTTCAGATAACTGCCCGCGGCTTTTCCCGCGTAAGTCGTAAAAAAGTAGCATATATGTTGTTTCAGGTCCAAATCTATAAAAAGTTTCCAAGATCCAAATCGCGTGATTAAATAATAAACAAACGTCTAAACATCAAAAGCACCTAATCTAACTCTTAGGATATACATCTACATATTTTATACTCATATTCATTAATGTTTATTTCAGGTACTCTCGTGAACAGAAAGTGAAACGATTGAATGACATTAAAGAGAACGAGCTCATTAAGCAGAAGATCGACGAGAACAGAAAGAAAGCCATAGAGGTTGTGTCTTTGAATGATCCAACACCAACTGTAGGATTACCTGGTGAGTGGGACTTATATTTGCTTGTGTAGCTAACTGTGATCCTGATTTGATAGATGATTTGATAAACACGGGTTTTACTCACGTATTATTTTGTCGATGGGAGGCACCAACATTGTTCGCAAGTGCAAACCTTGAACGCGAGCGGCAACTCATGAACCGCGGATCAAACTCACCCTAATGAAGATTCTATAGATGAATGGAAAAAGTGTCGGTGCCTCAACCGACAAAATAATACGTGAGTAAAACTCGTGTTTAGCAAAATGTATAACCCTGGGGCATGTTAAATTAACGGTAACCAAGTATTTACCATCAGATGGGCCGTGTGCATGTTTATCGGCTCTATAGTATTAAAAAAAAGCCGTGTGGGAGGTATTTTTTTTCAACTATGATTATGAAGTTTAATAGTTAACTAGTCGATTATCTTTCAACGTCGAAGGATGATCACCTTCTGATCTTCAACAACAAAATTATAAGTCATATCAATTTGTCTCGTCATAGTCAACTGCAACTGCAAAAATTTTTAAAGAAATTTTAAAGCAACTTTGAGCGTAAATAATAAATAGTTTTTTCAAGAGAACTGTTGAGCTAGACGTTTAGTGCTTTATATGGAAATCATACTATCCTTCTGGCTTCGTCTATTCTCTTCTCACACTATGCTAGGTAAAATAGCATGCATTTTAGCTGTGCCCACTGACGAGTTTGTGACGCTGGCTAGTGTATTCTCAATATAATGCTTTATTATTAACTTTTTAGACCCAGACGAAGTGATTATCAGCAGTGAGCTCCTCTACCAGATCCTGAAGAGCAACAAGCTAAAGGTGATGATAATGGACGCTCGGCCGGGAAAGGACTATATCGACTCACACATCAACCATCCGGCTTGTATCAGTGTTCCTGAAGAGTGTATGTCTCCGGGGTAAGCTTACTTCTTTTAAGTTCGCTATGCCACGAGCGCCATCAAGCCCCAAAGTGAGCATAGCTTGTTTTATGGGAACCATAATGTCTGATGGAATACATATTATTATAGATCATAATAAAACTAGAGTTTTTAAGTAATTGAATGGAAAAACTTACCAACACAAACTTTATGCTAAAGAAAGTTATCAGCTACAACTAGAACCTGAAAATATATAGAACAAGGCAATAAAAATTAGGCAACTACAGATATTTATGAGAGGTCCGCCACGATCGAGTTAATAAGAGTCTTGCTTCCACTACAGCCGCTACGTCACTGTGACGTGCTGCCCAACCCCACCACTTTGCCAGATATTTCTAACAATATATATTTTTAAATACATACATTTTTATTATTATTTTCTTTTTATTATTAATATTATATCCAACTTGTATCCTCTGTATTATTTTTAAGTATATACTCGTAAGTTGGTACTTTCTTGGTAGTCTAAAAAGTTGTCTTAGTTTTCTTTGTTTATTCTCATAAATTCACATGTTACCTGAATGAAATGGGAGAGGGCACTGACTTCTGTAACTCAGGTCTTTTGTACCTAGCTCAGGAGTCAGAGACTTCATAGGATGTCTGTAAATACTTTAAATTTATGTCAATAAACATTTATTATTATTATTATACATTAATAACACCCTAATACAGAACAAACATCTATGGTCAACACATAAATGTTTGACCTGAGTGGGAATCGAACCCACAGGGCAGAGGGTAGAGCTGTGAGGCCAGTCATAATTCGAAATTATCTCTGTCTGTCCATCTGTCTGTTAGTTACCTTTTCACGGCTAAACAGCTGAACGGATCTTGATAAAATTTGTTAACATTTTGGTAAAGAACATTACTACTTTTAGCCATCAAGCAGCTAGTATAATATAGTTACTAAAATGTTGATTTCAGGCAGTCAGCGAATGTCCTGGAACAGAACCTTCCCTCCGAGTCCCGCGCCACGTGGGCCCAGCGCGCCTCCATGGACCTGATAGTGCTCCTCGACTGGAACAGCGCCACCGTCATCCCCGGGAAGACGCTGTTCCTACTCAGGACTACCCTTCTCAAGGTAACACCGAGCGTTGACAATATACTTGTTTTGGGGTCTGGGTCATATGTATTAAATACTAGCTGCTGCCTGCGGCTTCGCACGCGTGGTACCTAAATGAAAAGGTGTCTGTGTCCATCCTCATAATGCAATCTATCTCCATCCCATCAAGATAAAAAAGTAACAGACTCCAAATTTTTAATATTGTAACAGGTCAAAACTGGCAGTTATCACCGAATGGTTAGAGGCTCATTTAAATCTTAACGTAAAGCTAGAAAGGTCCCGTCCGATGAAATCTACTCGCCCAAGTCCTGCTCAAATCCAAAACCCCGAGAGCTTTCAGTTGGAACTCCAAGATCGCTTCCAATGCCTGGCCGAATGCGGATCCGTGGATAAAATAAATGACGGGCTGGTGGAAATTGTCCATGCCGTTGAGTCAAAGTTCTGTAAAACCCAGCGCAAAGGTAGAACCCAAAAACTCTCTCTTTCTATTCTATTTCTAAAAAAGTGTTCGCGAGAGATCTGTCTATTGGGCAAAGCCTGTTGACGAAACTGAAGACCGACAGTGGCAGTGTCGTTTCCTCAAAGCCAGAAGTTTTATGAGAGCTCGAGAAGTTCTATGGACAACTGTACACCTCATAGCAAAGTCCTACTACAAGCACGACTAGCGATATAAGAGCCCGCCGACACCCGACACTACACAGAAGACATTCCGGACGTCAGCCTATACGAGATTCGAACGGCTCTCAAGCAGCTTAAGAACAACAAGGTACCGGGGGAAGACGGAATAACGACAGAGCTTCTGAGCGGGTGGAACACCGGTACTTAAGGTCCTCCAGAAGCTGTTCAACTCCGTCATCCTCGAAGGAACTACGCCAGAGGCGTGGAACATGAGCGTGGTGGTAATGTTCTTTAAGATAGGGGATAACACCCTCTTAAAGAATTGCAGCCCTATCTCGCTGTTAAGTCATGTCTATAAGCTGTTTTCGAGAGTAGTTACTAATCGTCTTGCTCGTAGGTTTGACGACGTCCAGCCTCCCGAACAAGCCGGGTTCTGAAAAGGCTTTAACACCATAGACCACATCCATACGCTCCGGCAGGTTATACAGAAGACCGAAGAGTATAACCGACCACTTTGTTTAGCGTTTGTGGACTATGAGAAAGCCTTTGATTCTGTCGAAACCTAGGCAGTGTTGCGGTCACTCCAGCGGTGCCAAATCGATTATCGGTATATCGAAGTGTTGAAATGTCTGTACAGTAACGCCACCATGTCTAACTGACTCCAGGACCACAGCACGAATCCAATCCCATTGCATAATGGGGTGAGACAGGGAGATGTTATTTCTCCGAAACTCTTCACCTCTGCATTGGAGGATGTTTTCAAGCTCTTGTACTGGCATAGACATGGTATCAAAATCAATGGCGAACGCGTCACTCACCTTCGATTTGCTGACGATATAGTTATCATGGCAGAATCGCTAAAAGACCTAGAGACAATGCTCAGCGACCTCAATATCGTCTCCCAACAGGTGGGTCTTAAAATTAACATGAGCAAGACAAAAGTCATGGCAAATGCTCATGTTGCATCCGTACTTCGATTATATCGCTCCCAATATGTACCGCATATTGGGAGCGATATAATCGAAGTTGTAGACCATTATGTCTATTTGGCTCAGACGATTCAACTAGGCAAGTCCAACTTCGACAAAGAGGTCAGTCGACGAATCCAACTCGGAAGGGCAGCGTTCAGGAAATTACGGCACATCTTCTTGTCACAGATACCGCAGAGCCTCAAGACGAAAGACCAGTGCGTGTTGCCAGTGATGACATATGGAACTGAGACTTGGTCGCCAGCTATTGGCCTCATACACATGCTCAGAGTCGCGCAACGTGCTATGGAGAGAGCTATGTTGGGTGTTTCACTACGTGATAAAATCCGCAACGAGGAAATCCGTAAAAGAACCAAAGTCACCGACATAGCACTCAAAGTTTGCAAGTTGAAGTGGCAATGGGCAGGCCATATAGCTCGCAGAACTGATAACCGTTGGGGAATAAAAGTTCTCGAATGGCGACCTAGGACAAGAAAACGAAGCGTAGGACGACCCCCCACGCGATGGACTGACGACATTGTAAAGATCGCTGGAAGTCGGTGGATGGAGAGGGCTTAAAATCGTTCTTCCTGGAAATCTATTGGGGAAACCTATTGGCCTTAATGAAGTCCACTGCCGAACATAGGCCATGTTCGGCAGTGGACTTCATAAAGGCTGTTATGATGATGATGATGAATAATGTGGTGGATTGTCATTAAGTGATATGTGTATTCGCAGTGGGACATAAAGGTGAAGTACTCCCGCCCTCCCCTGGCGCTGAAGGGCGGCTACGAGGACTGGGTGCTGAAGTACCCGGCGCTCACCAGCAACCCGCGGGCCGTGCCGCCGCCCAGGCATCACGACGCTATGGACGACATGCTCGGTACCTACAGTACTCCACTCACCACTCATACCTCGATCATATACACTTAACGAGTTCGGTGGCGAGACAGTGCCCTCGACCGGATGGTTGCTCTTAAACACTTTGACGATAGCTTGGTCGAGTGGCATGGACATCTACTCGCCTACCTCTACTATCTCGGCCTAGTAAAAAATTTCTGTCTCGCCTCTGTACTCGACGCTTACCAACGACTACTGTGCATGCATTAGTGCAATTAGGTTTCAAGAACACAAGATATTGCACACAATAATCTGGGAACAACTATGGGTTAAAAAACTTCGTGAGGATACCGGCACAGTATGTTAACTTGCTGAAGGACCGTCAGCTGGCAGGACAGACCGTTACTGAGCCTAGATTCATCCACATTCATTAAGCTGTGATTGAGTCCCAAATAAACATACAACACTAAATATTTTACACAAGCTTTCGCATTGAAGTATAATTTTACTTTTTATACGCTTTATTTTAGCTTAACTTGTATGTATGTTTGTATGTTTGTAACTGACTCCTTAGGACGCGATTTTGACCCACTTTAAACGGCCAGATTTCATTTAAACTTTGCACACTTGTCAAAGACCGATGACAATGCAATAATTCGAAAAAAATATATATATCCGATTATCTTAAAACTAAAAAGTAGAAAATAAATAATAGTTTAAAAAAACTAAAAAACATGCTTTATATAGAAAACAAAACTAAAAAATAGAAAATATATTTTAATAAATGTAAGTCAGAAAAAAATTATTTATATAAAAAAAAGCGTGGGATGCTTTTTAAGATATTATCGAAATGATAATCCTTCTTCTCATATCTGTCAATGAAATATTTATAACTATTGACACCATGCACCCCACGCTTTTTTTTAATAAATCATTTTTTTCTTACGTACATGTATTAAAATTTATTTTCTATTTTTTAGTTTGGTTTTCTATATAAAGCGTGTTTTTTAGTTCTTTTATACTATTATTTATTATTTTTTGCCTTCTTGTATCTTGCATTTCGGTGCGACCGATTCGACCAAATCCGATCTGTTTCCAATAATCCGTTGTCCATTGATATTTGATTCGTTTGACATTGGATAGACGGATGCATCTACCGAGGAAACTTTCAATTCTTTTCTACGAACCTCTTCGGTGGTTTGATATACAATCTCTTTTAGTTTTGAACACTAAAGACTGCCTGTTCGTTTCGGCAGGGCTGGGCTTTCCTTAAGTTAGTAGGATAGTAGGATGGTCTGTTGACGTGTTCGCCTGCAACTAACCGTGTGTATGTTCTAGGTGACATAGAGTACCCGGAGTGGAGCGAGACGGCGCCGGCCGCCAGCCTGCCGCCCGCGCCACATGGGCCGCATGCGCCACATGGGCCGCATGCGCCGGGCTCGCGGCGGGAACCCACCGTGGATAGATCCAGCAAGGTAATACACTCTGTTAACTGCTCACCGCGGCATACCATGCACGGCCTACTTCAAAAGTTGCCTGTGTTCGTCCTCAAAATTATTTATTTATTTAGCCTGTTATACTGGGTGAGATTAATCTATATGACTGTTGATTGATTTGTTTGGCTATAGGATGTCTCTCAACTCAGTGTGCCTGTTGGCAAAGGCCTCCTCCAATAGTTTCCATTGCTTCCTATCTTGAGCAACTCTCCTCCATTTGGGTCCCGCAGTAAGTTTCAGCTCATCTTCCCAGCGCATTTGTTGTCGTCCTCGACATCTCTTGCCATCTCTTGGATACCAGTTTGTTGTAATTTGGCTCCACTTTTCTTGTGTAGATCTTAACATATGGCCGGTCCATCTCCATTTCTGGAGGTCTATTTTTTCCAGGATATCAGTTAGTTTAGTTTTTGCTCTTAATTGCACATTGCTAATTCTATCTTGCCTTCTTGTTCCTGTCATGTTTCGTTCCATACCTCTCTGGCACTTTCCTAGTTTGTCTCTATGGTATATTGTAAGGGACCATGTTTCACAGCCGTAGGTGATGCATGGAAGAATACAAGCATCGAATACTTTATACACATTTGACATTAAGCTTATTGGCTGGTAATTCCCAATGTCGTCCTTTGCGCCTTTCTTGTGTAGTAGGATTATATATGAAGTTTCCATTGTGTTAGTATATATCCATTTTTCAAAATTTGGTTGAACATCTTAGTAAGTATTGGTACTAATTCATCAATAGTCCCCTTCAACATCACGTTTGTAATTTTGTCCGGTCCGGGTGCTTTCTCCATATTTTGACTTTTTATTGCCTTTTCCACTTCCCTCTTCAAAATATCAGGTTCCCACTCTGCTGTTTTACTCTTAGATGGTTGTGTGATATGGTGCTTACACACGTCTTTGTTTGTATATAGTTCTTTGTAGAATTCCGTGGCCAGTTCATGTATACCTTTCCTGTTTGTGATGGTATCTTCTTTTTTCCTTAGTTTAGGCACCCACTCTTTTCCTGTTTCTTTTGTTTTTGCGGTCTCTTCTGATATATTTATTGATTTGTTTGCTTATTTCTGTAATTATTTTTATGTTTTCTTTGTTTTTTCCTTGAGCCAGTAAAAATTTTCTGCGGTTTATGAGTTGGATAGTCTCATCGCTGAGTGGGTATTTGCTTTTGCTTTTGTTAGTGTTATTAGTGATAGTAAGTTGTTTTTCCAATTTTCCGTAATTTTCTATGATATCGCCTTCATTTCCATACGTCAACTCTTGTAGATTGTCTGTTAATGACTGGCAAATTTCTTTGAAATTCTCCGTGGTGATTCGGGTTGAACTATATGTAGTAATGTTCTTCCTTGCTTGTTTTGGTGGTGCTGGCAGAATTGTACTTCTGACCATAAGATGATCTGTGTTAAAATTGAGTTTTGAGATCACACGTGTATTTGAAAATGCCTTGGGAAAATTGCTAATTATATAATCTATTTAATTTTATATCTGCCATCTGGTGAAATCCAGGTCCATTTATTCTTTGGGTCCTCTTTAAATATACTGTTCAAAAGAATTAAGTTGTGTTCTAGTAAAAATGCCACAAGCCTTTGTCCGTTGGGGCTTCTTTTACCGTGTCCATGATTGCCCAATATATACTCTACTCGTATCGTTTTTCCCCGATTTAAGCATTAAAATCACCCATCAGTATGATATGGTTGTTCGTGTATTTTCTTATGACTTTTGCCAGTTCGGCATAGAATGTCTCTGTCCCTGATTCTGCAGCTTGCTCGGTTAGTACATACGCTTGTATGATAGTCCAAGTCTTTGTATAGTTAGGTATGTCGATATTAAGCACTGCTATCCTGTCAGAGATACCATAGATGTTTTGTATTTCCTTCTTCAGAGACGTTTTTATGAGGGATCCTACTCCTCTTTTGCCTCCTAACAACAAAGGTGAAAACCTTTGTTAAACAATATATAATCTTGGTATTCATATATTGTTTCACCTTCTCTTCTCATTTCGCTAATTCCGAGTATGTCCCACTTTATGTCTTGAATGGCAATATTCAGTTCTGCAAGGGTATCCTGGGTTCTTAAAGTTCTTGTGTTTAATGTTGCGATATTGATTCTGTTTGAGGTGGAAGTAGAAGTAGTTCTGTCTCTTCCCATGTACTGTAATATGTTTGGTTTCAATGTTTCTTTCTGTCCAATAGTCTTCGCTTTATTTGGTTTGTTTTCGAGCTCATTTTGAGTATTCGGTTTTTTCAGTGTTGGTAAGTTGGGGGTTACAATAATAATAATATAATAATACCGGACACAGCATCATCTGGCCCCAAAGTAAGCAGAGCTTGTGTTATGGGTACCACATGACTGATGTACCTACTACTTATATACTATATTTTTTTTGTAAATACATACATATTATACGTAGAAACACCCAGACCCGAGACAAATATTTGCAGATCATACAAACATTTGTCCCACGGCGGGAATCGAACCCGCAACCCTTTGCGTCTCAGCCGCACCTAGGCCCACTGCGCCACAGAGGTCGTCAATAGGTCAATAGAGGTCGATACAGTCTTATCTCTCTTCCTTTTTTCGCGCTGATTGTCCTTCTGTTTTTTAATTACAATTGGTCTCCTCTCATAAAAGCTATGTTTCTCTTTTTCCATTCATCCTCAACTTTTGACTGTAGTTTTTTCCGAGCTTCAAGGACATCTTTGGGAAGTCCTCTTTGACATAGATGCCTATTGGTAATTTTGATTTAGATTTTAATATGAGATGTTTCTTCCACATAGTAGAGAAGGTAACAACTACAGGGCGATTTTTGCTGGTTTGCACTCCAATTCTCTAGGCGTTGTTTATTTCGTGGCTGTCTATATGTACTTCCGCTTCTTCAAAGATTTATTTTATGTAGTCAACAAGTTCTGCCTCTCTCTTCCCATTTTCATCAACACCAAAGAATATCAGGTTGCTTTTTCGCTTGTCTTTTTCCAAGGTTGTGATTTAGTGTTCTAGTCTTGTTATTTTGGATTTTAAGTTTTGGTTTTCTTCCATTAATGTTTTCATCTTTTCATCAATTACTTCCATGACGGTTTTAGTAACTGCTGATGTTAGTGTATGGGTTTGTTGATTGAGTTTTTCATCTAGCTTTGCGTCAAGTATTGAAAACAATAATTCCACTTGTTCATTCATCTTTTTTTACTACGGTAATTTGTAATACGTAATGGTAACCCTGTTTGTCAATATATTAATTATTTTTGTTTGCAACACTGGTGTATCTGTCTTTCTGTTAGGTTGGTGTACCTGATGGATGACAGATTTCCGGCGAACTTCGCTCTTCACTAGTTTTTAGGTTATGTCACAATGTATTCACTGCACTTTTTTAGATCAATCTTGGCCTCTGCCGCAAATTCTCTACTTTCTTTATAGGCTTTGATTATTTGCCGATTACTAACCACCGAAATGTCTAAGTTATTCGATTTTATGCACTTGTTTTCGATATTTAATCATGGAGCTCACTTACGTACGTGTTGACAGTCTAACTACCGGAACCGGATTATCTCGTCCTCAAAATACAATCTTACCAAATTTCATAAAGCTATGGTTTCATCGTTCAGCCGTGAAAAATAATAAACAATCAAACAAACAGACAGACAGACACTTTAGAATTTGTAAAATTTGTATGGATTTGTTCACACGCATTGCAATACAAATGTTTATATAGGCAGTACTAAGCACTCTTAAAAGAACAATTCTATCAGAGGTATTTGCACACTTATCCCTCTACTTTAAAAACGTATCTCAGCTCCTGTCGTCACTGTTTAAAATTGTCTTGTTAAAATCTGTTAATATCTCTTTTTTTAGATAGTGACAGGGCGAACCTTAGCAGTGTTTAGGCAGTGTTCATGTTGAGAGGCGCTTATAAGTTAGGCCTCTATTTAAATAGCTGTCTTATCTATCTATCCATAAAGTAATATAAAAGTATAGTTCTAATTTTTTTGTCAGATGGCAGCCCTACAAGTGTATGAGGAGCGAGCTCGCAGCATGCAGCTCATCCTGGAACAGCAGGAACACATCGCCGACACCTCGCTCTCTCTCGAACAGCAGCGCATCGCGGCCGAGCAGGTACCGTCCCCCACACCCCCACACACCCCCCAACACCCCCCCGCCACATCCTGGAACAGCAGGAACACATCGCCGACACCTCGCTCTCTCTCGAACAGCAGCGCATCGCGGCCGAGCAGGTACCGTCCCCCACACCCCCACACACCCCCCAACACCCCCCCGCCACATCCTGGAACAGCAGGAACACATCGCCGACACCTCGCTCTCTCTCGAACAGCAGCGCATCGCGGCCGAGCAGGTACCGTCCCCCACACCCCCACACACCCCCCAACACCCCCCCGCCACATCCTGGAACAGCAGGAACACATCGCCGACACCTCGCTCTCTCTCGAACAGCAGCGCATCGCGGCCGAGCAGGTACCGTCCCCCACACCCCCACACCCCCACACACCCCCCAACACCCCCCCGCCACATCCTGGAACAGCAGGAACACATCGCCGACACCTCGCTCTCTCTCGAACAGCAGCGCATCGCGGCCGAGCAGGTACCGTCCCCCACACCCCCACACACCCCCCAACACCCCCCCGCCACATCCTGGAACAGCAGGAACACATCGCCGACACCTCGCTCTCTCTCGAACAGCAGCGCATCGCGGCCGAGCAGGTACCGTCCCCCACACCCCCACACACCCCCCAACACCCCCCCGCCACATCCTGGAACAGCAGGAACACATCGCCGACACCTCGCTCTCTCTCGAACAGCAGCGCATCGCGGCCGAGCAGGTACCGTCCCCCACACCCCCACACCCCCACACACCCCCCAACACCCCCCCGCCACATCCTGGAACAGCAGGAACACATCGCCGACACCTCGCTCTCTCTCGAACAGCAGCGCATCGCGGCAGAACCGTCCCCCGCACATTTCTATCTCAGTTTTTAATCATATAACAGCGTGTTACAGTCTACCTTCTGTAATAACAAGTCATCTAATGTAACTGAAAGCTGTTAGTATTGATGTTTTGATAGTAGTAGAATAATGTCCCAGCTGATCGATAACGTCGTTGAAATATTGAATAGATAAACGTTTAATTTTTTTGTTTTACAAATTGAAATTTATAGAAAACATAGGTTCTATAATATTTGTGTGTAACTTCATACTCGTACATATTGAACATAACAGTTTCAAACAAAACAATACCGAGTATAGAAATCCTTACAAAAACAAAGATACTAAAGTTCTAACATCAATGATGTCTGTGTAAGTTGGCCATAACCATGGCCAGAGTATCCGAGAAAACGTCATTAAATATTTACAAAATGTGGATTCAAATTGGTTTAAGTATGGCATATCTACACTTTATTATATGACTGATGATGACATTTTATAACTACCCTCCATAAATATCATGAATAAATATATGTATCTATAGACCTGAAGAGGTGTCTACCAAGCCTGAGGATGACAGTGATGATCATGTTCGTTTGTTTTATCCAGGATTGGGAGAAAGTCCATCAACAGCGTGAAATCGAGCCTCAAGACGAAGTTCGGTCCATGTACAAACTACGTGAACAGGAGATCATCAGTCAATTGATGCAACTTGAAAACAAACAATATGATATGGTATGTACTTATACCATACACTATACCATATACACTATATCTATATATCTGCCTATTTCTATTGTATTTTTTATACAATACAACTTTTACACACCTGCTTGTTCAGTTAGTAGTAGCTCTGCCTTCTGCGCTGTATGTGAAAATGAAAATGAAAAAATATTTATTACCAGTAAAGAACAGTAATCCGAACGATAATAGAGGAATGTTGACGGTCCAATTCCCTACCAGAACAAACATTTGTATGATAAACATTAAAGTATCATAAGTATGTATTTAATTATATTTAAATCATATCAGTCATCTGTAGGGCGATTATCGAACTCTTGATACAATCAATGTCTATCAGTTTCGATTAGCAATAGGCATTATTTCAATCAATCATATACGATGTATTTAAATGCTTAGTACGCTAAACACGGTTCCTACCACAATCATACTCTGTAAATTGGTCGAGTTATAGTTTGACACCAACTTCACATTGTAACTAGCGATAGAAGCCGATAGAAATCGCAGCGATCCGTAATACCAATTTATCAATAGTAACTGAAAGCGATTAGTATCAAAGTTTTGATAGTAAAATAAATTCCATAATCGCCCCACTGGTCACCATAATACAAACTATGCTTAGTTTGGGGCTAGATAGTGTTGTGTGAAATGTCTGGCATTATTTATATTCTTATAAATAATTGCTTGTTTTTCAATAAATAAATTATATGACATAATGTAACCTTGATATACTAAATGGATTTAATAAAAGTAGGTATGTAGTCTTATCCTGATCGTAATGTTATTTATTGTTTTAGTAGTGAACGGTTAATTATCGAGTCTTGCCTTTAAATTGATTCCCAACGTTTCCAATATATTGCAATGACCGTGGTCCCAGGATTACTGGAAGCGAAGGGAGTCGTCGCCGAGTAGCTAGGCCAGTATTTTCGAAACCACCCTGACTTAGTACCAAGTGAGCAGAAGCTACAAGATGGTAAAGGTACATACTTGTAGAATGAGGGTCGTTTATGATATGGTTAATTTAAAATAAAAGTACCAGGCCTTTAGCATCACTAAAGAGATGATGATGAATACAAAACCTGTAATTTCGTTCTGGTTTAGGAGCAAGAGAACCAAAGTCTTCGGGAGCAGCTTGAAGACTACCAGCGCAAGGAGAGAGAGGAAGCCGAGAAACTCGCGGAGTCCATCGCCGGAGAGGCCGACGCACCCACTGCTGAAGCTCAGGGTAAATCTTTAACCTCATTATTCCACTGATGTGTAAACTTTGAGCAGACTACACGCCAACGCCGCTGCATCCGCTGACAGAAGACTACATTATAAAACGCGCCTGCTCCTGTACCTGTTATAATTTTTAAGCCGTCTGTGTATTGTATATTTTGAGTTCGTTTATGTCTGAGCTACACTTGGCTCCTCGTGTAGTCGTATAGTGAAACTCTTTGGGTGTGAGTATGTTTTGAGTACCATGTAAATTATCGATAGTGACACTTGTCCCCAAATGCAGCTCTTCGACGGACGTCAGTACTTTTAGACCTATTGCTGGATTGGCTGTCCTCGCTGAGGTATTGGAGTCCATTTTATTGGTTTCGAGGGGGTGCTGGTGTTGTGATGTTTAGCTTTAGCTCGTACCTGATCCACCTGTGGTCGGAGTATGAGGAATCATTTTAAACCTTGCAGTTCGGCACGAAATCGGGGCAGTTACCTGATATTTGATACGTAGGTCGGTTCTGTACCTTTTGTTTCGTAGGGAGAAAATGCGGTGGAAATAATGAAATTTACCAGATCTCCTCCGTTGTTCGACATTGGCAAACCCCATATGGGATGGTGTGCGTTTGTGCCACATTAAATTATAAGTTTCATGTCGTTTAGCGGTCTTACCGTGACATCGTTAGGTGGAATCGCTTCGTCAGCGGGCATGTAAGCTGACGCAAGCGTAACGTTAACTGTCTCTAACGATACCGGTCGTTGCCAGGTCCCTGTAACAGAACTCGGTAAAGGGCACCGATGTTAAGTTGCGTGGTACACAAATGCTGTCATATAATAACTTATCATTCACGTTTGTTAGATTACATATACACCCGGCCCTGATCCACGGCTCCTGAATCGGGGCTACGGTCACGTCGTTTGCCTCATCACTCTGCGTAGGTTCATCCGTTGACCGATCGTTGTCGGCCCCTCGCTATCGGCAACCTCCTCGCAGCCGGGAGAAGCGCGACATGGGCTGTCACGTTTTTGGGTTTGGGGTGCCCCACTCGGTGGCATCGTCTCGTCCGGTCGCGTCCTCTCACTCGGCTCGGCTCGTTCCCTACGTTCGGAGCGATGGCTCGGACCGGGGCCTCTCGCAAAACCTCTCGGAAACCGGGTCGGGACCGTCTGACGCCCAACTTAACGACCGCACCCGCTCATCGCTTAAATAAAATAGCGCGCGAGGCCTTCCTTCGGCCCTTTTCACGAAGTCACTCTAATAGATTCCCCCGGCGCACCGGCACACCTCGTTAACCGCGTTGTTCGACCTTCGGTGGATATATAATATAATGTCGCGTTGGTTGCGCAGCTCGGGGCTCGGAGCACGCGCGGCGCGTGTCGGGGTCGGCGCGGCGCATCGCGGCGGCCGAGGCGGCGCGTCGGCTGCTGCTGCGCACGCGCGAGGCGCTGGAGCGGGAGCGCACCCGCCGGCTCGACCGGGCACGCGCCAAGCGGAAACCTCACCACCAGGTACCCCCGCCGGCTCGACCGGGCACGCGCCAAGCGGAAACCTCACCACCAGGTACCCCCGCCGGCTCGACCGGGCACGCGCCAAGCGGAAACCTCACCACCAGGTACCCCCGCCGGCTCGACCGGGCACGCGCCAAGCGGAAACCTCACCACCAGGTACCCCCGCCGGCTCGACCGGGCACGCGCCAAGCGGAAACCTCACCACCAGGTACATCGCGGCGGCCGAGGCTGCGGAGTACGTCTCGTGTCCAGGTCTCATATCCGGAAGATAGGTACAGGAGAGAGCTGTCGTGTCCAGAAGGCGCACGAGGTGTTTACGTACATTTTTCTAACCAAATGTACGTTTGTTATCGTGCCGTGTAGATAAAACTTGACGGCTGTCGGTATCGCCACGTCGAAAAAGGTAAGAATGTACAATACTTCTAACCGAATGTACGTTTTTAACACTGTGATTCTCGTGTAGTATAGAAGCTAGTTCGATGGCTGTCGGTATTGCCGCGTCGTCCAAGATACGTCTCAACATTACTTTTGTCCAAATGTACTTTTGTAACATTGTTATTCTCGTGTCGTGTGGAGAATGCTTAACAGCTGTCGGTATCGGCACGCCGCGCCGTCCAAGTTTATTCATTATCTTAAGCTTAAAAGAATGAACATAATTAATGCAGGGCTGGTTTTCAGTTTACCCCATGGCTCGAACATAGGTAATATATATTGGTGGACAATCTACACAGAACCACCTAGCTTCAAACAAAGCAAATCTTGTACGACAGGAAGCATATATGTGATAGAAATCAAATATATTAGTTTATAAATTTATGATACTTTTATCATGTTACAAACGTACATTTTCGTGAATTAGTACATTTCTGAAAAAAATATTTTAAACCATAAAAACTTGTTGTTAATTTTGTACAAAAAGGCAACAGGTCAGCAAAATAGCTGGTTTATTCAATGTAATGCTGAGAAACATCGTGAGGAAACAGGCATGTCATAAAACTAAAAAATTCGTAGTCTCTGAGCCGCACTTGAATTTTTTCACCATGTTGGTGAGAGCCCTGATGGCCTAGTAGTAGTAGTTCAGTCACCAAGGTCCCCGATCCTAAGGTCTTGGACAAAAATCAAAAGGTCGAAGTCGAACAGTACAACCACTTTTACAACAAAGTGTACGTTTCTATTTAAATGTACACATATAACATTTACAAATGTACGACAGTAACAAAATGTACACACAATAATGTACTCTAATGTGAACAGGATGACGACGGAGGCGATACGTACATGGTGTCTCCGACCGACAGTCCGGGAGCTACGGGGATGAACCGCTCCCACTCTTCACCCAACATCGCTAAGGTAACCCCCTTTATAACCCCTACAATTCTAGCAACCCATATAGTTCCTATATACTCCAAAATGATCACATATGTAGACCCAATCAATACCGATATAGCTCCTATATTTAAAAAACGAATATGCTCCAAAGTAGTCTGATAGGATATATCTGACATATCACAAAAATAGGTTGATACCATCTGACGGCCAACTCTACCGCCGCGCGCGCTCATGGGTCAAATCAGCGCGCGCTTTCCTTCCTTTCCTTCCTGCTTTTTACGAAATCAGATTGCAGGAAAGCGTGAGGAAAGATTTTACACATTCATAATAATAAATATTGGTGGACAATGCATGCAACACCATCTAGCCCCAAACTTAGCATAGCTTTTACTATGGGAACTAGATGACTGATAGAATACATATTTTTTTAATACATACTTATAATACTTTATGACGCTCAGATACAGAACAATAGTAGATTGTTGCACCGAGCGCAAAGTGAGTTATTAATGCACGAGTCTTATGTTGGTTATGTACTGAATTAACACGAGTGCATTCATTACTCTCTTTAGCAAGGTGCGTAATTTGCTTTTCTTTCAACTACCAATCTATCTACTGTGATTAAATATGCCTACTCAAACTAAAAATATCAAGAATCAAAGTTTTGCTATAGTACAAATGCGCGCCATTTGTGTTTTTTTTACCAAGTAGGTAT
Source organism: Lampropteryx suffumata (assembly GCA_948098915.1). Classification (NCBI taxonomy): domain Eukaryota; kingdom Metazoa; phylum Arthropoda; class Insecta; order Lepidoptera; family Geometridae; genus Lampropteryx; species Lampropteryx suffumata. Next base: position 17,224,356 of record OX402565.1, on the reverse strand, counting down.
TATTCAGCCGATTTTCATTATCAGCCAGTATTTTTTGATCTTTTGCAAACATTTAATATGAAACTTAATGGGAGATATTAAACCTCTGGTAAATTTATGTTTAAATAAAAAGTAAAAAAACAATGCAATAATGAAAAACAGTGCAATAATGAGATTTCATATAACATTACTGCACTGTTTTAAGCAAAAAATACGTCCTTTGTGATCGGTTTGGTAGTGATTAATGATAACTACGTAGTTGAAAGAAAACATCTATGTTTATCACTATTTGACGACTTCTGTGCAAGGTCTGGCTGAGACGCAGAAGGTTGCGGGTTCGATTCCCGCCGCGGGACAAATGTTTATATGATCTGCAAGTATTTGTCTCGGGTCTGGGTGTTTCTATGCATAATATTTGTGTTTTAACATATATATGTATATAAGTAGTATATCGCTCATCCATAACACAAGCTCTGCTTACATTGGGGCCAGATGATACTGTGTGAAATGTCTAGCATCATTTTTTTATTTATTTATTTATCACACGATTGATTGTCTTATATGTAAATCAAACCCACAATCTACAAGAGTGTCGTCACGACTATACGTTATGATTGGTACATGCCTACGCTTTTCACGGTAGTAGTATTATGTACGTGACAGGTTGCAAGGCCAATGATACAGCTCTAAGATGTGCTGGTTGTCTCACGATGTTTTCTATCACCATTAGAGACAAATAATTTTTCAAATTCCATCTGTTTTGATTAGATAATGGCATATGTGACTCGCATCATTGCATTATACAGAATTCAAACCCACGGCTTTATAATCGGAAAACAAGCTTCTCACCATCAGTAAGGGTTAGAGTACAAGTAAATAATGATTTCAGCAAATGTCATCTGACGAGGAGGAGTGTCCCACACCTGCGTTCGACCGCAGCACCAAACCTCTCCACAACAACAAAGTGGCCTTCAGCGATATACATCAGAGGGACTTCCAGCCCGTTTGGGGAGATGTGGTAAGTACCTTGCCACTTCTTTACCGTACAACATCTACTTCGCAATTCATAGCCGAGATAGGTTGCCAGTCAGCCCCTGGGTATCGAAACCAACCTTTCAAAACGACCATCAAGTTTAACAGAAGCTAAGGCTGGTTACTAGTTGCTCAGTTTAGCCAATTCAAAAAATAACTGAGAACCGGGAAAAGTTCTTCTTCATTAATGGCATGTGTCAAATGATGACAATTTGTCAATGTCAAGTGTTTAGATTGTTTATAGTAAGAAGTCACAAAGTCGTTGTCGTTCGTCGTTTGTTATTTTATAAAAATTGGTGACTCTATATAATAATTATACGGATTATTTTGGCTCAAATCACAAAGAAACACAAAACTTTCATTCCAATTATTCACACCTCGAGTCAATAACTTTAGCTTTATTTGAATAAAATCACCATAATTACAACTCGGGGAATTAATCATAATATAAGATCACAATGTTTACTCCGCAAAACGGTCAAAAGTAATCACCGTAAAATTATCTTTTTCTTTTATATAATGGCATTTGTCTCTGTCAAATTTGCCAAATCATGATGACTCAAATGATTGTTTAGCTATAATCTCGTCACAAATTTGCAGCTGATCTAAACGTCATCGCGGAATGGCGTCTAGAGATTTCGTGTCGTCATCGTCATCGTCGTGAAAATCACATTGCAGCATAATACACTTACCGCCTAATTCATAGTCATGAAAAAGCGACACATTTTACTTATTAGGTAAACTTAGGTGCCAATTCCTCATAACCCAAGCCCGAGAAGAACGAGCAAGAAACATGCAGGATGGCGAATTCTGGGAAACTGTTCAGCCCTTGATTGTTAATTGCACTGAAGACAACTTATCGCATAACCAAAGAGCTAGAAATAACCTAAAAAGTTTGAAGAATAAAAGAGTCTATGAGGCGCATTTTAATCCTTTCACCACACTGGTTCGAAATATCTAGTGACATAAGAAGAAGACCACACTTGGCCATTGACTGACGTGGCTTATAAAGGCCCCATGTCAGGTGACAGAGTTCACAGACCGGCAGCCGCGCCGTCAGCTCGCTCGAGCTAACAGACGCCTTTACACGTGATGTAAAGGCGACACACGTTCTGCTAAGGCTTCCTAATACATTACCTGTTATTAAACGACGCGCAGACTTACTTACGCCATTTTGGCATTCATTTTAATCCTCAATAACTCCTGGCGGCGGCTTTGGCCTAGTGGAAATAAACTAATATTACTAATGGCATTGTGAGCTGTAGACCTCGCGAACATTTTTCGAAATGACTGTTTTTTTTCGTTTTCAACCCCCATATCTCTGCTATTTAGAAAAAAATCCAAAAACTGAATCGACCAAAAGATTCTATATAGTTATAGAACCTGCTCACAAAATTTCACGAGAATCGGATGAGAAATGCGACCTGTAGAGGAGAACATCTGGACAGACGCCGCGCCGGCCGGACAGACATACTAAAGGATTTTTGTCTAAGCCTTTAGTCTAAAATTTGTTTTTTTTATGTTTGTTTGTAGACATATTAGTCTGCAAACAAACATCGAAAAAAAACAAATACTTTTATTATATAAAGAAATACATATTGGTGGACAATGCACACAACACCTTCTAGTCCTCAAACTAAACATAGCTTGTATTATGATGGCCAGACAATCATTAATCGCCTATGTGTTTGTTTTGTGTCTGGGTGTTATAAAGCATCATAAGTATATTTAAAAAAAAACATATAAATATAACATCAATCATCTTGTAAAGATGCAAAGCCGGGCTGACAGTATTGTATTATACACAACATGTTGTTAGATGAACTTAGGTTCATCACACAAATGTTTGTCCTAGAAGAGAATCGAACAGAAATCAGAGTTACTATCAACTGAGCTGACAAGCCATTCAATAGGTATACAATGGCTCTGTTTCTGTAACTTCGTCAAACTAGCAAATATTTTCTAAAATACGAACGACCTTATATAATAATAATAAATATTATACCGGACATTTCACACAGCATCATCTGGCCCCAAAGTAAGCAGAGCTTGTGTTATGTGTACCACATGACTGATGCACTAATTTTTTTTTTTTTAAATACATACATAATTATTATAAATAGAAACACCCAGACCCGAGAGAAATACTTGCAGATCATACAAACGTTTTTCCCGCGGCGGGAATCGAACCCGCAACCTTTTGCGTCTCAGCCGGACCTAAGCCCACTGCGCTACAGAGGTCGTCTATTTAGTTTTATCAAAGTCTAAATTAGGGAAACAACTCAGCTTAATTTAGAACTGTCATCTAAAGAGTTACTCTAATTTAGACTTTGCTTCTAGCAAAATAAGGTCGTTCGTATTTTCAACGCCAATATGTATCAGTCATTATGTATACATAGGCATTTCTATTTGCGATTTGACATTACGATTCTAACATACTTCTGACGTTTCATGAAGAAGTAATTAATGTAAGTACTAGTTCTCATACTTATAACACGTGTGTCCAAATTATTAGACTGAGGCTCGGCATTCTGTCAGCCAATGTGAGGATTATACACACGTTTTGTGTAATACAATACTGTCAGTCCGGCTTTATATCTTACGTCATGACGTAGACTGAAGGTACGCACGGGCAATTAAAGTTGCTCAATCCTGGACAGTACTTGCCAATTAACGATACGACAACATCGACAAGATTACGGCAATTGCGACATGTGTTACAGTCTTGCTACTTTTCTTTACCTTTTTTCTTTGTGTACCAAATAAATGCTATTCTATTCTATATAGCAGTTTTATCGAGATCATACATCATATCACGTGATAAGAAGTAATTTAGAAAACAATAGACTCCTCTCTTTGGTGGACTGTTGGTGTTACTACCTTCTGATTATAAATATATAACATAGAAATGGATTTGGAAAAGTCAATCACGTGAAATAATTCTGGCAGCTGATAATATTATATAATATATCAGCAGAATACTGACTTCTTTCATGTTCATATTTTTAACACATTGAAAATTATGACAAGTACTTTTGGTTTTGCCAGAGTCGGATAATTATTGTTCAGAATTTATTTGCTAACGCTACTTTGCATCTGTCATTCATTTTGGATTTATTTTGACAAGTCGTTGGCGGATAATCTACTCGTGTTAGCTCTCATTTATTTTTAACTAGCTGCTGCCGTGACTTCGCACGCGTGATACTTACATAAAAAGTAGCCTATGTAAACAGACAGACAGACAGAGTTACTTTCACATTTATAATATTAGTATAGATATATAAAATATATAAATATACTAGCTGTCCCGGCAAACGTTGTTTTGCCATTTTAGCCATTTTTAGGAAACATTTTTATAGGTAAATATGATGTTTAAAAAATAAGGGTTGATCGTAGAGGGGTGAAAATTTAGGGTTGCATGTATTTTTGTATGATGTATCATAAAAAAATAAAAACAAAAAATTTTGTCTGAAAAATAAAATAAAAAAGTTAAGGTGTGGACCACCCTTAACATTTAGGGGGATGAAAAATAGATGTTGTTCGATTCTCCCCCCTGACTAATATCCTCGCTAAGGATCACGAAAATCGGTCGAGCCGTTTCGGAGGAGTTCGATTACGCACCCCGTGACAGAAGAATTTTATATATTAGATATTAGTAAGGATCAACAGCCTAAAATTGTATGCTTCTTGTTCTGAAAATGACAATACAACAACAACCATACAACCTTTCATCCCCCTTTTCAACCCTTTACTACACTTTTTTCGAATTAAAAAGTAGCCTATGTCCTTTTGTCTGGCTTTAGACTGTGTACCAAATTTCATTTAAGACAGACAGACAGAGTTACTTTCGCATTTATAATATTAGTTAGGATTTTAATATGCTATAACGAAAGGTTGATGTTATTTGTAAGATGCTGGCATATTATTAGAAACTGAACATACGTACACATTAATTCAAACAGTCAACGGAAACATCTCGTTAAAACTGGTTCCAGTTCAACTAATCGTTAAAACAATGACTAAACGCAATACCTACCAAATGTCCTGCTGCGAATTGACGCTTATAGTTATTGATTGTATCATGAATCCATAATCCATATGACTGGCCTGTCAGCTCAGTTGGTAGCTTTGCCTTCAGCGCTGTAAGTTGAGGGTTCGATTCCCACCTAGGATAAACATTTGAATAGTGAACATAGGTGTTTGTTCCGAGTGTTATAAAAGTATCATAAGTATGTATTAAAAAATATATAAGTATTCTATCAGTCATCTGGTCACCATAATACAAGATATGCTTAGTTTGGGACTGAAGGTATTGTGTGCAATGTCCTCCAATATTTATTTATAATGCCCATACAGGTATAATACGCAAGTACCTAACGCAAATAAGCTTCAACTAATAAGAATGTATTCATTAGAAGCGCACGTTGTTGATTGAGCTCGGATTAGCGCACGCGGAGGGATTCAGGGCCTTGGACGGTGGAATGCGTCACTGATACACGCACGACACTACTTTTTATATTTAATGCATTTCCTTGAGTACCTAGGATATATTATTTTTTAAACTTTTGCGATCTGTGTTCATATTGTATTAGTAGTTATCGGGTTTTTAACGCATACCATTTAATTTATTCCCGACGATTCGATTATGTTGATATAACCGTGTTCGCGGGTCGACTAGGGAGTTACCGCCGATAAGCAAGGGCAAATTCAAAACTTCCCGAACTTGTATGTGAAAAATGTATGTGCAGTATACCAGTACTCAAGCGATGAAGGAGAACATCGTGAAGAAAGCGGTTCGAAGTCAAGTTCATGGATAGGAGCCTCTGACACGCACTTTTATCCTTGCACCACACTGGTGAAATAACTAGTGACACGATATGAAAAAGTAAAAGAACTAACAGAATTAACTAACACGCACTGATATAATTAAACGCCATGCAACGACGTGTCCACGACGAAGAGTCGAAAACCATCTCTCCGTGTAATTTCAATAGCCTCACACAATTACGCACATAATTATCATAATTCACGGCTCATCATCATCTTCCTGAATTTATCTCACACTCAGTGGGGTCGGCACAACATGTTACCTTATTTCCCTCTATTAACATTTTCTTTTTACTCATATCGTCTTCAACACAATCCTCAATTCCTCTAATTTTGCGTCTATCCACATTTATATTTAACACTCTTCTCGTCACATTACAATCATCCCTCTTATTACTTTTTAACTTACCTGTCACTGGCGTCTCTTTCAGCCTTCCTCTAATATCCTCATTACTTATAACCATTTTCTTTTTGATTACTCCATCCATCTCAACATTCGCATCTCCGTCGCATGCACTCTTTACCACTGCGTCCGTTTTTATGAGACCCTTGCGGCCGATTATTAAAAAACCAGTGCGCGATATAGATTCTACAAAAATATAGCCTTACGTTAGAAATGACGTGTTATTAGTGATTATTCACCTTGTCGGAAACGTGTATTATTTAGCGTTTCCTTGACATTTACTAAGGTTAGAATTTTATGGTGGACAGCGAAATTGCTGATAAGGGGTTTTTATGGACGGTCTAGACTTGACCTTTCTACTATGGTGTATTAGGGTTCTGAAGCTAAATGTGAACGCTATTTTTGGCCTTTATTATATTGCTTTTTAAACTATCATGGTTTTTAACATAATTTTCACTCAAATGAAATAAGTTTTCAGCAGAAAACTCGCATATCATGGTAAATATCCCGTTTGAGTGAGAACTATGTCTATTATATATAAAACTAAATGCAGCCCGCAGCTTAGCTCTCATGGTACGTATATAAAAAGTAGCCTATGTCCGTCTCCAAGATACAATGGCCTCAATTCTGTTGGCACCAACCTAACCAATTTTAGCCAAAATTAGGTTTAGACTGTCAATTGAAACTTTGGTATTCTGCTGTTACCAACTTAACCTAATTTAATTAAGCGTTCCTTATTTAGTTAGATGATACCAACCGAATAGGTTTAAATCTAAAATATATTTTAGTTAGTCATAGCATTTATAGCTATGACTAACTAAAATATACATATAATATACATAGCATAAATTTATATATTATATTAATATACGTATCATATATATATAATATACATAGCTATAAATGCTATGACTAACTAAAATATATTTTAGACAATTCCTAATTTAAAAATGAACCAACCGAATTGCCACCAATATCTCCTTACCAAAGTTCCGTTCAACTATTTAACCGTGAAAACAGACACACATGGACACTTTTTAATTCATAATATTAGATAATACTGTAGGCATTTGTTGGTAAAGTACTACTTTTCCCCCATCCTATCCTACTAATATAATAAATAAATAATCCCGGACATTTCACACAGCATCATCTGGCACCAAAGTAAGCAGAGCTTGTGTTATGTGTACCACATGACTGATATACTACTTATACACCTTTTTTTTGTAAATACATACATATTATAACATAGGAACACCCAGACCCGAGACAAATACTTGCAGATCACACATTTGTCCCGCGGCGGGAATCGAACCCGCAACCTTCTACGTCTCAGCCGGATCTTAGCCCACTGCGCCACAGAGGTCGTCCAATGTAATAAAAATGTATAAGTTTTTGTCAATATATTTGTTCAACCACGCTACAACGACTGAACATGATTTAAATAAAACTGTGATCTAAAATGTAAACTAAATTTACATATTACGTTTAGTATTTATAGGTATAAACGTATATACGTATCCCAGGACAGTAGCTGGTATATAGAATCAAGATAATTTTCTTTCAAATACAAGCAAATAAGCCTTTATTATCGTCATTATACAATGCACTTTGTAGACTGAGCGAACTCGGGCGGAATTCTAGAATATTTGTCGTCTGGTCGTTCACCCTCAGACCAATACCTTCTGTTCCTCAGACAACCTACCCTACCCCTTTATTATGACTGCTTACGGCCAGGGAGCTGATTCAAATAATGGAACCGATGTGCTTTTGCAATTTCACCCTTAAATATCCCTTGTTTAGTATACCATAGATAAGTTTTAAAATAGTAGACGAGAATTCGCGTAGTATTTTTTATACAAACTTAGGTATACACTCCACTGGACTGGAGAGGCTTGGAGTCTCTTTAGACTTAGAGACAATTCCGCGAATGGTTCGCGGAATTCAAGTAATATGCTAGTATTTTTATGTGTTGGTCGTCAGAAATATTCATTATGTACGGTTTTCATAGTTTTTTCCGTAAATTAAATACATAACTAAGTTTTAATTTATTGTAAAATTCGACTGACCATAGAAAACCAACCAAAACCATCGCCCCATACTAAGCATGGCTTGTACTCTGGAAACCAGATGACTGAAAATACTTGTATATTTTTTAAATACATACTTAAGATACTATTCTTCTTATCATGTCACTAGTTATTTCTAACCAGTGTGGTGAATGGATTAAAGTGCGCCTCAGAGGTTCCTTTCGTGCCTTAATGTAAGCTCTCGACCTTGCCGACAGGACCCGCATGAAAGGCGAATCAGTACATGCGGTGTCGGTTCGGTAGCAGGTGCATAACGGCTGGCGCCGAGCCGGGCTTGTTTCAAGTTTAATATAATATAAAATATACTATATAACCACCAGACACAGGCCATACATGTAGTCAGATGTACTTAGGCAAATCACAGGTATTTGTCCTGGGGATCGAACAACTTACAGCGCAATAAGCAGAGCTACTAAGCTGAGGATCCATTCATTATGTGAATAACCCAACATTTAAAATGATAGAAAACAAACCAAACCCATTGGAAATTCTGCGAAACCTACCATTACCTACCTCTTTTCCATTACGATCCATTACGTATACGTACTCCTTGTGTATGCAGCAGCAGTAATCAAACGTGGGTGTAGCTCGCACGCACGCTCTGTGACGTTTCACAAGTAGTGACCAAATCATTTAATTATCAACCTTATGTCCTCATCATTATTCAGACCGATAGCACCAACTCCTGGGTACCTCCTCTATATTACGCTCAGACCTAATAATATAATATATTAAATTGGTCTGAGATTACGGTCTTACAAGACTCATCATATATAATTAAAACAATTAAAATAAATGAATTAAACGAATTCTGATCGCGAATGTTTGAAAAATGCTGAGTCTCATCCGGTGGTTTCCGACTGCGCTGACGATGTATTTAAATAAATAATGCCGGACATTTCACACAGCTTCGGCGGGAATCCAACCCGCAACTTTCTGTTTCCCAGACTGGTCTTTACCCACTGCGTCATCAGGCGAGATATACGAGTATGTTGTAGTTTAATAAAATTGGAAAGTTTATGTTATGGGTACTACATGATTGATATGATAATGTACTTATATACATTTTTTTTGGAGATACATATATTATACATAGAAACACCCAAACCCGAGACAAATACTTTCAGAACATACAAAAATTTTCCCGTGGCTGGAATCGAACCCGCAACCTTCTGTGTCTCAGCGGGACCTTAGCCCACTGCGGTACAGAGGTCGTCCAATCTTTTAAATATTAGTCTAGCAGCGGGCAACAAGCCCTCACAAAGGTTCAAGGCCTAATAGCGCCATCGTAACTATGTCTAACTATTATCCCGCCATTCTCCTACTAATGCGAACTAATTAGTATTCTTCATGGTCATTGTGCTATTCCCACAAAAACAATTCCTCTTTAATTAAATTACTATTGGTGGTCCCTCTATAGTTTCATCAGATTAACTAGAATTGCTTAAATTACAATCATATCTTGTGCTCAAACAAATATTACATAAATGTACAGAATAATATAAAATCCATGTTAAACACTTGAGATACCAAAGGGCCGTTTAAAACTATCTATAGATTGCTCAACTGATCCAGATTACTGCCAGAGGGCAGCGTTCCCAAGATATTGGGGCGACATTGCAATGCTAATATGCTGAGCCAAATCTTATCTTGTTTATTTACAGTCTAAATTAACGTGATTGTTTTAAATGACCGTTCTTAAATGTAAATGTGACGTGACTGACGTGTCTGAGCTCATTTTAGTAGCCATGTTAATTGACGCTGAATGAAACTGCAGAAAATCAATGCAATAAGAATTAATATTGAAGTCCAAATGAGAGAAACATAAAAAAATCATTTTAATTTGGTTCCTTTATTAAATTGATTTTCCCGAGGATTTTCCGCAGTTTTTTTTAAATATGCTAAAACGCGTCAATTTAGTAAATTTAAGAAGTCTCATTTAAAAATGTGTTGTAATCTAATTTAGACTTTGATATAAACAAATTAAAATCGAAATTTAAGTTAGTCTGGCTTTACTACAGAATCACGGCCAATTTCTACTACACGATCTATTGCTACTTTACCTAACCCAAGCAATAAAATCTCATAAATCGCGAAGCCTTGTCACCGTACCGCGGGGTGGCACACACCCTCCAACCCTCCCTTACCACACAGCTCCTAGACACGTAAACTAACAGTTTATACACAGCTGAGCGCGCGACACCGCGTCTGTTAAATAAAATAAAAATCATCCCAACGTGGCATAAATACTACTTCGAATTTGCTAAATTAAGTGCTTTTAAAAACTTTTCAAAGGAACGATTGGTCTGTCGGTCTCGAAAAAGACTATTAACATAATATTTGTGCTTGAACTGTGATTTTGTTAATGAAATGTTTATCAGCATACTATCTACGGTTTTTATGCTGTATTTGATATTTCTTCTAGTATTAGTATTCCCCATGTCTAAACACACTACTCCAAAATACGACTTTTAGTTTCACCTACTTGTGAAATGAACCTTAAGCAAAGATCGCGTTGATGCAAAATTATATACTTTTAACTAAGATGAGGTCAAGGCTGCCTGAATAGCCACTACAAATACTTGCCAAAGGAATAGCTACTCTGAAACAATCTGGCAACGTTCGAAATAGCGTAAGCGACGGAGATGCAAGCCCTTGCGTGTTACTAACATACTAAGGTCAAGTTCAACTGAAGAAACAGAGGAAATAAGATTTTAAAGGAATATAGCGAAGAATCAAAATCGTAAAGAAGAAAACTGGATAGCTAAAGAACACAACACTAATAAAACCCATGAAGCTGATGAATGCTTGCTAACTCAAAAAAAACCTTAATGCTGCACAGCTAACGTACAAAATACTCCGTTTTGAACAGCGATGCATACCGCTGGACGCAGCTAACATGGTTCTCAAGGTCAAAGTCAGGTTCAAGTACTCGCAGAATCACATCGTATGGCTTTTCCGACGGGTAAGGACTTACCACTGAGTACCCCTAAGGTTTCACGCGCACTTGTAGTTAAAGACAGTATTGTATAATATACTACAAAACCATAGATTCTTGTGCTTAGTTACTGTAACGTTTGATTGGACTATGCGACCAAAATTCTTGCCCTCTATCATATAATTATATAATGCTAGATAACGTGGCATTTAAGTATTGTCTGTCGTTGACATGTCAATGAACAAAGATATCAATTAATAAATATTAATACCGGACATTTCACACAGCATCATCTAGCTGCAAAGTAAGCAAAGCTTGTGTTATGGGTACTACATGACTGATATACAATTTTTTTTATTAAATATGTATTATACATAGAAAAACATCCCAGACTCGGAATACTTACAGATCATACAAATATATATACCGCGGCGGCAATCGAACCCGCAACTTTCTGCGTCGCTGCCTTGGCCCACTGCGACACAGAAGTCGTTAAATATATATACCGCGGCGGCAATCGAACCCGCAACTTTCTGCGTCGCTGCCTTGGCCCACTGCGACACAGAAGTCGTCAAATATATATACCGCGGCGGCAATCGAACCCGCAACTTTCTGCGTCGCTGCCTTGGCCCACTGCGACACAGAAGTTGTCAAATATATATACCGCGGCGGCAATCGAACCCGCAACTTTCTGCGTCGCTGCCTTGGCCCACTGCGACACAGAAGTCGTCAAATCTAAACAATGCATTAACTTATGTGAGATTATAAGATATAACCTTCGTCTTTGTCTAGTGTGCGCGGGAGACGTAAGGATTACAATTAAAATAAGAATATAGATAAAAAGGTTTTCAATCATTTGAATGAGACAAATAGAGGTATTTCGAGATGCCAAAATTCATTAAAAAAAAGACTAATAGACTTAGTGAGATAAAATTATATAATCCCACGACGAACGATCCGAGACCTATGCTATTTCTAATATTTCCACAAACAAATTGGCATTGTGTTATAGTGTTAACATAATGTTTCTCTTTACGACTATTTTAACCCTAATCCACGCTGTAAAAAATCTCCCTATACATTCGGGAGTAGTGTCGACCATACATCATACTAAAGGTTAAACATTACGCGAGACGCACTTGAGCGAGGCCAAGGGCAACTATGTTCAAGCATAATTTTACTGTATTTACAATAAAATCTCGCAATTAATGCTTATTTATGGTTGTACGATTACTTGCTATTACTAGCAGCTATTCTAAGGCTGAGATTCAGAGACCAACCTAAGCTAGAACTTACGCTTTCGCTTGTTAACAAGTATAGCTCAATAATTACGTTTCGAAAACTTAAAAGAAAACCGACTTCTTTTATATAAAAATACGAAATTTCTTTTCTTGGATGACGAATTTTTTCTATTTTGATTTAAATACCAAACTACTGAACCGATTTTGATGACATTTCTATCGGACCAATCGGAAAGTATATCCTTGCACATAAAGAAAATAGTTTTTCAAATCGGTTCATAAATGACTAAGTTATGAGGTAGGTAACGAACAAAAAAAATAAGAGTTCAGCAATTCCCGACACCAAAAATCTTTCTATAATTTATTCATTGAGACCGTTCCAATGAGCCAAATATACCTCTGCTTTAAGTGGGTGAGGTGGTGATCTGCAGATTACAGATGGCACCTTCTCAGCTCAAAGTTACCATGATATTGCAATATCATTAAAGTACCTGGATACCTAATTTCGAATCGATCAGACCTGTCAAAGTTGCTCACATACCTTCATCAACAAGAAAAGGCTCCAAAGGACTGACAGATTTTCTATAGTTAAGAAACACTCTCGACCAAGTCACCTTTCAAAAAAATAAACAGAATCGGTTCATCCATTTGGTAGCAACCATGCCACAGACACGCACGTTAAACATAAAACGACTTTATTTGTTAAAAAGCAGTGTATGAGCATGAGCTTAGCGTATGTTTTGTCTCTGAGTCTGAGCCAACATCGTTTTACGCAGTCTTTAATTGGATAGGTGATTGTATTAAAATACAAAAGACACGTTAATCGACGGGCACCTAATAGCTAAACTGTTTGCCTCAACACGACAACGGCGACGATAAAAGGAAAATTGAGCAGAATATAAATGTATTACATTGCTTGGCTTCCAAATTATAGTGCTTTTCAGCAGGCCTAAACAAAATGCACTTTCTGTTGCCATTCAGATCAAGTTGTATGGGTGTGACACTAGATTCTGAATCACGTGACTACAGCTTGTTTGCTGCAGTCATTTTCCTACAATTTTATTGAATACTAAAGCATGATATATTTGTCTAAACTCTCAGGTCTATACATTCCTACGATGCTCAATCTCCGTACGTTTCGGCGAAAGCGAAAGCGATTGGTACTTCAAAATTACAATGACTTTAGGGCCTGGCTTTAAAAAACCATAAAGCAATGACTCAAGCCTCCGGGCGTTCTATTTACTCATACAAACTTCCTTCTCCTGACTCATACAATCTTTCTTACCCAGGGCCGTGGTCTAACGGGTCTGAAGAACCTCGGTAACACCTGCTATATGAACTCCATCATCCAGTGTCTGAACAATACCGCCATACTCGTCACTTACTTCTGCAATGGACAGTACTTGGAGCATGTCAACAGGTATGTGACATAATTTTGAAACACTTTTAAACAATATTAATATAAATTCTGATAATATTATAATTGTAAAGTTGATTATTGTATGTTTTTGCCGTTTTCTTCTTTGTTAATGGCGTGTGGCATAATAATGTCAATTTTGCCAGTGTCAAGTGTTTATATTTGTTTATAGTCTGTTTGTTAATGAAGTCTTAGTCGATTGTCAATTTTAAACGTCATCGCGGAATGGCCGCCTAGAATTTTCTTCGAATTTTTTTTTCCTCGTCGTTCAAATCACATTGCATTATAATACACATATAATTCCATTGTCTATCATTGACCTATGTAGTCACAATTTATTAATTAAAATTCCGCTAAGATTACTGAATAAAACATGCAATAAAACGAGTAAAAAATATTTAATTAGCAGAGCTATGTACTTCATGAAATGACAAACGAAGAATCTCGTTTTTGTCGTCTATTTTACAAACACAATGTCTGGTCTGTCTTCGTCATTCAAATGTCAATGCACAAAGATAGCAATAGATTTGAACGACATATATTTGAAATATTTTTCATTTATTTAAAAAAAAACCTTTTTTGTGGTTTTATTCAATACCAATTTACATGGCGAAAAAATGACACGTCAGTCACTCGTCAAATTAATAAATTTAAAAAGTGTCATTTTGAAACGTTACTTTAATTCAGGCTCGTCTAAACAAAATGAGAGGGTTCATTAGTCCAGCGAAAGAACATAATCAGCAAAGAACTTTGATACTATCAAAACATTGATACTAATAGCTTTCAGTTACTATTGATGAATTGGTATTACGGATCGCTGCGATTTCTATCGGCTTCTATTGCTAGTTACAATGTGAAGTTGGTGTCAAACTATAACTCGACCAATTTACAAAGTACGATTGTGGTAGGAACCGTGTTTAGCGTATTAAAGCATTTAAATACATCGTATATGATTGATTGAAATAATGCCTATTGCTAATCGAAATTGATAGACATTGATGGCGATTGCTAATCGAAACTGATTGACATTGATTGTATCAAAAGTTTCATAATCGCCTTACAGAACGATTATGGACTTCTGATACTATAAAAATATTGACAATATCAGCTTTCAGTTGACGACTTCTGTGATGCAGTGGGCCAAGACCCGGTTGAGACGCAGAAGGTTGTTGGTTCGATTCCCGCCGCGGGACAAATGTTTGTATAATCTGCTAGTATTTGTTTCTGATTTGAGTTTTCCTATGTATAAATATGTACGTATTTATAAATACATATATACATATATATAAGTAGTATATCAGTTATGTGATATCCATGACACAAGCACTGCTTACTTTAGGGGCAAAGTATTCTATCAATCCTCTTGTCACCATAATACAAGCTATGCTTAGTTTGGGGGTAATGGAATATCTTAAAAATATTTTAAAATGTTAATACAAATACAAAGAAAAATACAAATAATGACAAAAACTAATTTACTAAACTAAATCCAATTGGCTCGGTTGGTCTTCCCTTCGGACCCCAGACTCAGACATTAATATATAAATAAATAAATAATGCTGAACATTTCACACAGCGCAAGCGATACGGTCTCAAAGAAAGCAAAGCTTGTATTACGAGTACCACATGGCCGATATACTACCTATATACTTTTTAATTTGTGAATACATTCATCTATACATAGAAACACCCAGACCCGCGAGAAATACTCGCAGATCATAGGAAGGTTCTAACCGCGGCTGCGTGTCAGCCGGTTGTCGGCCGGTTGTTGGTGTAGTGCAGTGATAGAGTGGGTTGGTCCCTCAGGTCGCACAGTACCCGCGGCGCGGTGGCGGAGGAGCTAGCGGCCGTGGTGCGCGCGCTGTGGTCCGGACACGCAAGGTTCATAGCCACCAGGGACTTGAGGGTTAGTGCATATCTACTTCCCGCAGAGTAGACCCCGTTCCCGCCCTAGTTGGGCCATCCCCCTAGTTAGTCCACTCCGAAAAAAACAAAACACACCCCGTTTGCATTATAAGTAGTAACATCAGGTCTGCAATCCTCTATCGCGATCATAAAACTGCACCATTCACCGGTAGTTTCCGTTATATAGCAAAGTTGCAACGAAGTGTTGAAACATTCCCCCTCCGGTACGCAATAACAACACTAAGTTCGCTTTAGTTCGCGTTCGTTCGCGTTCCTAAAACATTATTATTAGAAGAACATGGAGAGGTTATTCCCAAACACATCGTTTGCCTTTTGTAAGGGGATCGCCGAGAGGTAAGATTATTACAGGTTACTCATACAGACATTGGTTTGGTTCACATGCACACACATTTATTACCTACCCATGACCTTTCTGTCTAGTTGCAACACACATAGATTAATGAAACAGCTATGTAAATGTATTGTTTTAGTTTTTTCTTGTGTTATTTTACGTATCTGTGTGATTATAGCTACAAAAAATCCTTTATATGTATATGTATATATATATATATATATACTGCTTGAGCATACCAGTGCGCCATCATCTCCCACCGCGTACCTCATCACTATCTCACCAGTAACCAAACCATTTTAATATCAATATTATATGACTAATCAGTATTTTATACCAATTTACTCTTTCTGATAAACATTTTGTGTACATTTGTACAAGCCTTTTCTCCCACCCACTATCTCTCTGTTCCTTCATAATGTGCTGAGCACATTGTCAATGATGTTCCCGACAACGTTTTTATATAATACACAACATATTTTCTCTCTCTCTCTTTCTCTCTCTCTCTCTCTCCCTCTCTATCTCTCTCTGTATCTGTCTCTGTGTCTCTCACTCACTGTTCCTTCTCGAGTACCTGACCGTACTGATGTTCCCGAACGAACTTCTACATATGAACATGAATACATCTCCTCTCTGATTATTTATAGTCCAGTTTATTTTAACCCCCAGCGACAACAGGGGTATTTTTCTGTCTGTGACATCATGGCTCCCAAATGGATGAACATATTTTGATTTAGTATTTCTTGTTTCCAAAAACTTGATCGAATGTGTTCTCAGCTAAGATTCAAGAAAAACTGTTCAGCGATACATCATCATCAACTAGCACTAGTTCTAAGCAACTAACTAGCACAGGTCTAATCGCTTCGAAATTTGGCATCCTGTTACTTCAATGTAGCAAGAACATGGTGACCTTCACCTTCATCTGCAGGATACCCTATCAACTTACTACTCACCAATTAACAGCAAAGCTAACATGGCTTATTATAGAATGGCCTCAATGAATACACTCGTTGTTAGATGTTTTTTGTGTCTAGGGTTTTATAATAGACTAGCTGACCCGACTGACGTTGTCCTGTCTTAACTATGAGTATTGAATTCGAATTGGTATAATCTATCTATAATCTATAATCTAATCACAACAATAAAAGAATTAGCGAAATCGGTCTTGCTGTTAACGCGTAATGCCGCGATCGAAGGAAAAAGAGATTCATTTTGATATATATAGATGTAGGTATTTAGATGTAGGTATTTAGATATTTGGAGTAATGTGTTTGACATCTCACATGCCCTGACGTCCACAGAACGAGGTCGGGAAGCACCAGCGCGCCTTCCGCGGCTGCGAGCAGCAGGACTCGCACGAGTTCCTCACCATCCTCATGGACTGGCTGCATCTCGATCTGCAGTTCTCCATCCCGCAGCCGCACAACAAGGTATATATACTCGCACGAGTTCCTCACCATCCTCATGGACTGGCTGCATCTCGATCTGCAGTTCTCCATCCCGCAGCCGCACAACAAGGTATATATACTCGCACGAGTTCCTCACCATCCTCATGGACTGGCTGCATCTCGATCTGCAGTTCTCCATCCCGCAGCCGCACAACAAGGTATATATACTCGCACGAGTTCCTCACCATCCTCATGGACTGGCTGCATCTCGATCTGCAGTTCTCCATCCCGCAGCCGCACAACAAGGTATATATACTCGCACGAGTTCCTCACCATCCTCATGGACTGGCTGCATCTCGATCTGCAGTTCTCCATCCCGCAGCCGCACAACAAGGTATATATACTCGCACGAGTTCCTCACCATCCTCATGGACTGGCTGCATCTCGATCTGCAGTTCTCCATCCCGCAGCCGCACAACAAGGTATATATACTCGCACGAGTTCCTCACCATCCTCATGGACTGGCTGCATCTCGATCTGCAGTTCTCCATCCCGCAGCCGCACAACAAGGTATATATACTCGCACGAGTTCCTCACCATCCTCATGGACTGGCTGCATCTCGATCTGCAGTTCTCCATCCCGCAGCCGCACAACAAGGTATATATACTCGCACGAGTTCCTCACCATCCTCATGGACTGGCTGCATCTCGATCTGCAGTTCTCCATCCCGCAGCCGCACAACAAGGTATATATACTCGCACGAGTTCCTCACCATCCTCATGGACTGGCTGCATCTCGATCTGCAGTTCTCCATCCCGCAGCCGCACAACAAGGTATATATACTCGCACGAGTTCCTCACCATCCTCATGGACTGGCTGCATCTCGATCTGCAGTTCTCCATCCCGCAGCCGCACAACAAGGTATATATACTCGCACGAGTTCCTCACCATCCTCATGGACTGGCTGCATCTCGATCTGCAGTTCTCCATCCCGCAGCCGCACAACAAGGTATATATACTCGCACGAGTTCCTCACCATCCTCATGGACTGGCTGCATCTCGATCTGCAGTTCTCCATCCCGCAGCCGCACAACAAGGTATATATACTCGCACGAGTTCCTCACCATCCTCATGGACTGGCTGCATCTCGATCTGCAGTTCTCCATCCCGCAGCCGCACAACAAGGTATATATACTCGCACGAGTTCCTCACCATCCTCATGGACTGGCTGCATCTCGATCTGCAGTTCTCCATCCCGCAGCCGCACAACAAGGTATATATACTCGCACGAGTTCCTCACCATCCTCATGGACTGGCTGCATCTCGATCTGCAGTTCTCCATCCCGCAGCCGCACAACAAGGTATATATACTCGCACGAGTTCCTCACCATCCTCATGGACTGGCTGCATCTCGATCTGCAGTTCTCCATCCCGCAGCCGCACAACAAGGTATATATACTCGCACGAGTTCCTCACCATCCTCATGGACTGGCTGCATCTCGATCTGCAGTTCTCCATCCCGCAGCCGCACAACAAGGTATATATACTCGCACGAGTTCCTCACCATCCTCATGGACTGGCTGCATCTCGATCTGCAGTTCTCCATCCCGCAGCCGCACAACAAGGTATATATACTCGCACGAGTTCCTCACCATCCTCATGGACTGGCTGCATCTCGATCTGCAGTTCTCCATCCCGCAGCCGCACAACAAGGTATATATACTCGCACGAGTTCCTCACCATCCTCATGGACTGGCTGCATCTCGATCTGCAGTTCTCCATCCCGCAGCCGCACAACAAGGTATATATACTCGCACGAGTTCCTCACCATCCTCATGGACTGGCTGCATCTCGATCTGCAGTTCTCCATCCCGCAGCCGCACAACAAGGTATATATACTCGCACGAGTTCCTCACCATCCTCATGGACTGGCTGCATCTCGATCTGCAGTTCTCCATCCCGCAGCCGCACAACAAGGTATATATACTCGCACGAGTTCCTCACCATCCTCATGGACTGGCTGCATCTCGATCTGCAGTTCTCCATCCCGCAGCCGCACAACAAGGTATATATACTCGCACGAGTTCCTCACCATCCTCATGGACTGGCTGCATCTCGATCTGCAGTTCTCCATCCCGCAGCCGCACAACAAGGTATATATACTCGCACGAGTTCCTCACCATCCTCATGGACTGGCTGCATCTCGATCTGCAGTTCTCCATCCCGCAGCCGCACAACAAGGTATATATACTCGCACGAGTTCCTCACCATCCTCATGGACTGGCTGCATCTCGATCTGCAGTTCTCCATCCCGCAGCCGCACAACAAGGTATATATACTCGCACGAGTTCCTCACCATCCTCATGGACTGGCTGCATCTCGATCTGCAGTTCTCCATCCCGCAGCCGCACAACAAGGTATATATACTCGCACGAGTTCCTCACCATCCTCATGGACTGGCTGCATCTCGATCTGCAGTTCTCCATCCGCGCAACGAGGTATACATAATAATCACAATCGTCTATTCTCAAAGATAATCTAATCAATTCCTAGTCATTTATTGCGTAAAATGGGTAAGTAGCAGATGATATTTTGTTTACAGTTTAGTTATAATCAGCGTAGTAGATCCTGGCCACGCGTTTCTATGGCTCAATAGTTTTAACACGTTGAACCAATATACAAAGACAAACAAACAAACAAACAAACAAACAAAAATAAATTTACTGACACAATACAATGTAACAGATCTATAATGAAACCATAGGCTCCCGAACTAGTAAAAACTGTACCTTAAACAAATCTAGATCGCAAAAGATGTCTAAGTAAACTTACGCTGCTATCTGTTAGAAACGTTGGAACTTATCGTAGCAAAACATTTAATTATACTAAATCGCAGACGGTTGCGAGTGCGATTCCCGCCGTTGTTTATTTATTATTACGTATATTATAGAAAGGTATATAAGAATGTAATGTTCCAGGAGACGCTGACCCCCCCGGAGCGGGCGTGGCACGAGTACACCAAGTCCAAGGAGAGCCTGATCCTGCGGCTGTTCCACGGACAGATCCGCTCCACCGTCCAGTGCACCGTCTGCGGCAAGCAGAGTCTCACCTACGACTCCTTCTCCAACCTCTCGCTGGAGCTGCCGTCCAACGCCAGCCGCTGTTCCCTCAGCGTGAGTCTCTCGCTCATATACATATTGTACTAGTCGTTACGTCCGTCTGCGGTAAGCGGAGTCTTACCAACGCAAGGAGTGTTTTCCCTTCTCCTTTGTTTTTTATTAATTGAATAAAATAAGTTTGTACCGTCCTGTGCTAATCTTACTCTCGCATTCCAGGACTGCCTGAAGCTCTACCTGAACGGAGAGACGATCCCCGGGTGGAACTGCCCCAACTGCAAGGAGAAACGAGACGCCCTCAAAAAGCTGGACATCTCCCGTCTGCCTCCCGTCTTAGTCATCCACTTCAAGAGATTCTATGTCGATCCCAAGGAGTACATGTGCAATGCCTATAGAAAGAGACAAACGTACATAGACTTTCCGTTGGAGGATCTGGATATGAGACAGTTTTCGCTGCATTGTCCCGGGAATAACCTGTATAATTTGTATGCTGTGTCCAATCATTATGGAAGTATGGAGGGAGGACATTATACAGCGTATTGTAAAAGCAGTGTGTATGGAAAGTAAGTATGTTTTCAATATTCAATGAAATCAGAGTATTTTTGATATGTAACATCTTTCCTCTCCCTATTCTGCACTCTTTAATGGTAATGATTTTACACATCATATGCGGTTGTTAAATAATATCACAAGGGCCACTTAGAATCGCCATATTATATGTTAGGTGCATGTAGGTGCCTCCTCCTAACCCCAGTTCAAGAAGAATCTGGCAAGAAACTCGTCCGGTCCTTGTGCTTTTTTATTTATTTTATTGGAAAATCAACAGCTATCATAACTTAAATAGATTAAAGTAATAATAACAGAAAGCTAATAACAGACTTTCACGTGTAGTAACAATATAACTAACAACCATGTGAACATAAGTAAACATAACAATAGCTCAAGACAATGACGTGAAATGACGTGTTTTTTGTGTGATCCTTGCTAATTTTGTTACGGATGCCGAGTATAATTAAAAACGGCGAAGGAAAACACCGTTATGAAACATCGTCGGTTTGCACGACTAATTAAAATTTCCTAATACGAACCTTATCTACACCTATAAAAGAGCTTAACCTGACTGACTGATTCATCATCGCCGAGCTGAAACCGCTTAAGCTAGAAAACTGAAATTTGGAAGGTAGCTTCCCTTAACAGCAAACTAATGCGCGATTTTTTGAAATTTAACCCCTAAGAGAGTGAAAAGGGGTGAAAACGAATGTATGAAACTTTTTAACGCGTGGGATTTGCTTGAAACTTGATATGAGTAAATAAAATGTAAAATAAATGGACACCTGCGTTTCAGGATTTTTCAAAATAACGTAAAATGAGGTGTCAAAGTTTGTATGGGAACTTTTTAAAGGGGGTGGTGTGATTTCTTAGAAAGTTGGTTTGTATACTTAAAATGCAAAATAAATGGACACGTGTTTCAGGATTTTTCACAATAACTCTTTCATAATAACTAAATAATGTTTGTATGGAAACTTTTTAATGGGTGGTGGGTGTGATTGGTTTGAAACTTATCAATAAAATTTGGCAAGGAGATAAATTGCATCCTGGGCAAGGATTTAAGCTACAATTCCTTTCAAAAAAAAAATGCGTACGAAGTCGCGAGCAACAGCTAGTTTTGCATATGATAGAATGTGTGTTTTTGGCCATACCGTCACAACAGAGCCGTTGTAGTTGTTAGTGAGTAGATCAAGCTAATTTTACAATAGCATAAATGGTCACAAAAATATTTACATAAAGCTTCCTTTGTCATCAGTCACTTTCGTTCAAATCAAAGGGTTTAGGGTTCCGTACCTCAAAAGGGAAAATGAACCCATATATAATTACTTCATTGTCCGTCTGTATGTCTCACAAGTAAAGAAGAAATACACAAACATTAACAGTTATATTCTAACAAAAAAAATTACGATTATAAACTTACTAACCGTGACGTATTTCGTTGTATGGGAACATTATTTAAATACAAATGTAGTCGAAGGACTAATCTTTTGTTATAGTATTATTCTGTTGATAGTTTGTAACGGTGTAGTTGCCCTTAATCGAACTGATAGTAAAATATCTACGAAAAAGGTAGGTAGGTAGATAGATAACTCTTTATTGACTACTTAAACTTATTTAAGGCAATACAATGGGCGGCCTTATCGCTAATAGCGATCTCTACCAGGCAACCGTTGGATGGACTGAACTATAAATACACAGAAAAGGGGCATGTCGGTGTGGTGTATTTATACAATTACATACAATTATATATATATATATATATATATATATCGATGGTGCAGTGTTAAAACCCGATAAATGCAAAAAAAAACGAAAATTCGCTTTTATAACCCACTAGATTCAGAATTTTTTGCTATTCTTAGTGATGTTTTCAGTTAAACTGATTTTTAAGTGTAACATAGAGAAATACAAACCAAAAAACCCAATAAGTGCATAACTATGAAATTATTGTAGTTGAAAATACTGTAAAGCTACTTATGGCTAAACTTTAAATATGTATGTTGTAAGAGAACCAGATAATGTGTATTTATTGGTTTTTAAAGCTCAAGGATAATCACGTTATTCACACTCACACAAATGATAATAGCAGATAACTTTGTATAACGGATTTTAACATGAAAATTAATTCATGACAAACAAAATGTATGTAAAATTAAAAATACTTACTGGGTGTTAGCTCTAGATGATTTTTCATAAATACATGAAATATGAAGATATGAAATCGAATAAAATATATTTATTGGTTATTTTATATCTAAACAATATCGTAAACATCCATGTATACTTACTAACTGGGTATTTGCACTATCCGATAATTAACATTTTATTCCAACGCTTGTCCGGGGAAGAACCTAATAAGTGTGTTTGTCAGTTTGACCTCGAGATCCTACGTCGAGCCGAGTCGATTCAGGTGACAACTCTTCAAAACGTATAGATTCTGACAAAGATCCTATTAATATTCCTGAATCAAATAAAAATACTCCAAATTGCGGAGTTTGGATAATTTTTGAAAGTTCAAGTATTTTACAAAACGGGGATCAAACTCCTGCGAAGCTTGCAAAGACGATTTTTAAAACTATAATGGAACGAGTTTGGAAACCAGTTATTTCTCTAAAACGACGTATTGGAATACGAAACCAGTTAAAACTTTAAAACGACGTATGAGACTTTCAGGAATTATCCAAACTCCGCAATTTGGAGTATATTTATTTGATTCAGGAACATGAACATGAACATGACATGAACAGGATCTTTGCTAGAGTTTATACGTTTTGAAGAGTTGTCACCTGAATCTGCCAATAGAATTGAAAAAAAAACATATATTAAGGTAAGAAAATTGAAAGGACTTTCTTATGTTACCAAAGGTGTAACTAGACCAGCTAAGATTTCGAAGACTGTGCTAAGTGATAAAAGTTTTTTTCAATGCATTGAAAAATACTACTGAAGAACGTGAAAGTTTATGCCGAAATTTCAAAAAAATAGATTTCAAAGCTAAGAAAAACTTTATCTTATCTTGCATTAAAATTCAGCCTATCAAGACACGTAAAATACAGAGGGCATCAATTAAAAAAAACCGATCGTTTAGTAAACAATGCTTCTTTCAGACAAACAATGATAAAGCCCAAGTGTGTTAAAAGTTTTTTATAGTGACGTTGTGCGTGAGCGTGGATGTAATCTCAGATGCAAAAGCCTGTAGGATTTAATGCCGTAGATGACCAACGAGGGAAGAAAGAACCACCTCAATACAAAAAAAAAGAAGACGTAGAGTTTGTTAAGCAACAAATTAAGGACTTTCAGGTGATGTATCTTGCTCCAGACGTAATGTCGGTAAACAAAAGTAGGTACAGATTGTATGAGGAGAAATGTGTTGAAGAAAAAAAAATGCCAGTTATGGCATTTACATCATATGTTACATACATCGTAACATATTAATTTGCGAGTACAATTACTGTTTTTTTAAACCCTAAGAAAGACTTTTGTGGTATTTGCACGAAGTATGAAAAATCTGAATCGAAAGAAGTTCTAGAAGATGAATACCGAAAGCATATACAGCGGATGAAAATATATGAAGCAGCAAAAGACGCCGATAAAAATCGCGTCAACACGGATGTTACATTTATGTGTATAACTATGGATTTACAAGCTTTTCTACAGATACCTACTGAAGGTGAAAGTATATTGTTCTACATGATAAAATTAGTTCCATAAATTTTTACCATTTATGAAGCACGTCTCCCAATAATGCTTACTGCCTATGCTGGAGTGAAATAAATGGAAAAAAAGGGCAGTTGCGAGATAGGTACTTGTCTCTTCCACTATTTATCTACAGAGCTCAGCTCTGTCACGCTTTTAGGATACCTAAGAGCTTCGATTCTTTTCATACAATAGGTATACTTCAACTACGACTTGAAGAAGGATTATTGACACAGATATTTTCAGTACCACTCAAAATACTGGATGTATTTTGAGTGGTACTGAAAATGTCTACAATGACTGTCATGAAACATTTGGAAATGTCTATGAGGGCGAGGGCAAAGCGACTATCAACCAATATGCAATTACCAGAAGAATTGGAGCTATCATACCTATTTTGAGTTATTATACCAAAGCCAGTTGCCGATCAGTATTGCCAAAAAAATATTTGGGAACAATGTGTAGAAAAGAAATCATCCCCAAAGAAGTTTATGGGTGGTTACATAGCCTGAAAACATTCAACGACATACCTAGATCTGATACCGACAGTGATTAGTTATTTTAGTAGAAATTACGGTTATTATCATTTGATTTTTAATTAATAAAGCCAATAAGTAATAAAAATTTGATTTTTAATTAATAAAGCCAATAAGTAATAAAAATGTATATATAATTTTGGGATAAAACCCAATAAATCAGCCCCTCGATTTACTAATTTGAATTCTATGCAAAACTTTATTATTTAACATAGACTAAAAAACATGAAAAATATTATCATAGATATATAATCTTACTGAGTTACTAAGTAATTTGCATTTACTTATATAATAAAACAATTTTTTATTGCCAGCAAACTTAAACATTGATTATCTCGGAAGTTATTTTTTCGCACTTATCGGGTTTTATAACTGCACCCTCGATATATATATATGAAAAACTAAACAAATACTTATATAAATATATACATACAAATGTACTGAATAGATATAATAATAAAGTTAAACAGTTCAAAAATATCAATAATATAGAAATAATTAAGTATAACAGCACGACAAAGAATGTTTAATAACCATGTTAGATAGATATGTGCAGTAACCATCTCAGACGTGACTTCCGCACTTCAATTAATTAATTTTAAGTTTAATTTGACTCCTCGTAGTGTAACCAGACTGGTTGTTAGAGAATGTATATTTATTTTGACGACCTGAGTGGCGCAGTGGACCAAGGCTCATCTGAGACGCAGGAGGTTGCTGTCTCGATTCTCGCCGCGGGACAAATGTTTGTATCATCTGCAAGTATTTGTTTTGGTTCTGGGTCTTTTATGTATCATTATCATCATAACAGCCTTTATGAAGTCCACTGCTGAAGATAGGCCTCCCCAATAGATTTCCAGGAAAAACGATTTTGAGTCCTGTCCATCCACCGACTTCCTGCGATCTTTACAATGTCGTCAGTCCATCGGTTTTATGAATTTAAAAAAAAATACATTAAGTATATCAGTCATGTGGTACCCATAACGCAAGCTCTGCTTACTTTGTGGCCAGATGATGCTGTGTGAAATGTCCGGGATTATTTATTTATAATGATTATTCTCTCCCCAGATGGTACAAGTACGATGACCACGTAGTATCAGAGATTTCCCCGAGTGAAGTCAAGTCCTCGGCTGCCTACATCCTTTTCTACACATCCTCGTGATGCCCGTCTGGAGCCCTAACTTACCAACTGGACTTAGAACCAATGTAAACCTGGCCTTAGATAGAATTGCTGGGTTTGAAATGAAGTAACCGGTTTGTTTACACGAAAACTGATTGTATAAAAAAAAATAGTTTTTTTGTAGCTGAAAACTGGTTCTGCTTACAACATTACCAGTTTTTGTTCTGTATTTTATTTAGTTATAGAGTATCGGTTCTGTGATGTTAACCCGGGAACGAAAAATAACATGTTATATTGAAAACAAGCCGGTTCTAGAACTAAATCACTCTCAGAAAAAACCGATTTAAACAAACCGGTTCCAGAAATTAGTGTTTTCGAGATGAAACTGGCTTATTTTCACAGAGGAATATAAAACCCTACTTAACTTGGACAATGAAAAAACCGAATTAAATTATTCGTATAACTTATTGTAATATAACAGTGCTATAATGGCTAACGCATTTTAATCAAAGCCAATGGCCTAGTTTGGACCGATCATACCCTTGCATGATAATATAACTTATTGTAAAACGTCATGAAATATCCGTTTCGGGTAAATCAATATTGGAAGTCGAAGTATCTGCTGTTGCATTTTGAAAACGAAATATACTGATTATTTCTATACAAACGAGCAGCCAAACAAGCTAACGGCCTACCTGATGGTAAATGAGTATCATAACCTATGGGCGCTTGCAATAGGTAACAAATGCATTGTCGATCCTAAAAATTGTAATTTTGTCTATTCGCCCAGTAATGTCAACGCAATGTCACTTACATGGAGGCAGAGTATCTGGCGCTGTTGTAATAATCACCAAGACTATCGCTGTCCTTTCATTTCAATATAATAAGAAAAGGTTAGCGATATTTTAAGTTCAAAATAGCACCAGCAGAACATACCATTGAGTGGTTAGTGTGTTGGACAAGATAATGTAAAAGTCTCTAAATTTAATACAACAAGTTTGACTTGATTGTGAAAATAAAAATAATGTGTAGTATTCGATGCTTCTGCCATTTGCAGCTTGCTTAGCTCGGTGCGGTCACTATTGCGTTAGTGACATTAACGATGTTCTATTGATTCATTGAATTATAATTGTAGAGCATCGTAAATGTAATGAGGCACATCACTTGGATTTGAATGTGGATATCTATTGATGTTATTTATAAATGTAACTGTGTACACACTGTGGAAATAGGATTATTAATATTTTTAGAGCTTTTCAATTTCATAATCTCTAAATTGAGAGGTAATACAATAATTCATATGAATTATTTATGTACAATACTATAGCACTAATTTCAATCAGTACTCTATGTATTTGTCACACTTCTCACTTATATTATATGTTTGTTAGTCAATCACGTAGTAACATGAAATGATTTAGATGGAATTAAATGTACATATAAATATCTGAAACATAGGATACTTTTTACCCCGAAAAACGACTTTTAAGAGAATAAAATCGTTTGACAAAGCCGCGGGGCGTCGACTATAAAATATCCACTAATACCGTGACTATCAACTATCAAGTCTCATTTGTTTTAGTCTTCGTCTTCGTCTTCTTCTTCTTTGTTAATGGCCTGTGACATACTAATGTCAATTCTGCCAGTGTTTATAGTTAATAGTCAATCTGTTTGTTATTAGAGTCTTAGTCGATGGTCAATTGTCAATTCTAGACGTCACGCGGAATGGCGTCTAGAATTTTCTTGGGATTCCAAGTCGTTCAAATTACATTGCACCATAATACACGTATGATTCAATTATCCATACCCGTCCTGTAGTCACAATTTATTCATTAAAATTCCGCCAAGATTACTGAATAAAACATGCAATAAAACGGGTAAAAAATATTAAATTAACAGAGCTATGTTATTCCATGAAATGACAGACGAAGAATCCCTCATTTGTTTTAGTCGTTCACGAGCTTTTATCGCGTGTTCTGACATTTCTGACATTTCCGTTATGTTGCAATAACCGTAGTCGCAAACTGACTGGAAGTGTAGGGAGATACCGCTGAGTAAAACGCAGTTTTTCGAAACTACCTAGAAAGAAAGAAAGAAAGACATAGTGTAAAAATCGGGACGAATAAGATTTGGGGGAGAGATCTTCGCACATCGGTAGGAAACACATCATAATAATGCTTTGGACAAAATATTTAACTGTGTGCATATAATAACATAGCAACACGGTTAAATTATTCATCTATCATTTAATACGAATGGATGGTCGTATGTTAGTGATTCTTTCACACTAAACCTAATCCGATATAAATGAACTACTGGAAACTTGGAGTACCTAGCCAATTACGTTTCCTCTGTTGAGCGTACTGGGTCTCGATTCTCGACATTTTTAATGGCGTCGAAAAATTTACGAAGATATAGCAGCCTAGGAGAGTGAAGGTACGCTTATGCCTGAAGACTGAACGCCACTTTGCAAACCAAGACCATATAAAACGTTTGAGACCCCGTTATCATTCCAAATTACAGAAAACGTCACTTAGGCGTAGTATTTGAGTGGCGTTACACGGGCAATTTCTTCAGCAATAATCTCTGTGGCGCAGTGGGCTAAGATCCGAGGCGCTGAAGGTTGCGGGTTCGATTCCCGCCGCGGGGCAAATGTTTCATCTGCAAGAAATTGTCTTGGATCTGCGTGTTTCTATGTATAATAAGTATGTATTTACAAAAAAAAGTATATAAGTAGTGTGTCAGTCATCATAAGCTCTGCTTACTTTGGGGCTACATGATGCCGTGTGAAATGTCCTGCATTATTTATTTATTCATTAATAGATAGCCATAGCCACTTATTTGACAGTTATTAAATAAATATAATGGACCCTAGAACTTTCCTATGCTGCTACATTTTTATGATTAAATAACGCCATTTTTGGCAAAACTTTAGGGAACCACACAAACACGCGAGCGACGTCGGCGGCGATTTTTAATTTGTATATAGAATGTAGAATTTTTATATAACTTAATGGATTTGATATTGCATTGTCTATGCATAACTACTTACATTATTACAAATACACCGTAGACTTTGTGTATATCGAATTGCAGTGCCTAAATTCTGTAATACTTAAAGAAAAATTAAGCAGTTTTTAAATTTAGGAAATTAATATAATGGAAACAATTTAGCTGTCTATGTATATAATCTTGGTATTAATGAAGCTGTCTCTGACTAGCCCTACGTATTAGTAAGCAGACGTCCACGGATCTAAGTCCTGGGACGACTCAATGTAATGTAGAGTTGTTATTTGGTTCTCGAATCACATCTTAATGATTTAGGTTTGGAAAGTTTTGTTCCTGTTGTATGAACTGTACATAACATACATGTTTCTATGTAAATCTTAGTGTAAGGTGAACTTTATTAAATTCTTTGTTATTTTATTCGTGTGGTTTCCTTTGAACATGATTCCTTTGAACACACTGCTGGTGTAGTGATAGCACCCTAGCTTTTATTATTAAGATTGTGGTATTGAATCCGGTTTTGAGGGTGGCAAACAAGCGTACGGCCCGCCTGATGGTAAGCGGTCAATGAAGCTTGTGGACACTGCAACACCAGGAGCATCACATGCGTGTTGCCGACCGCCGAGAAACCTATTTAATCCCTTCTTGAAATACCCTATATCTAAGAGCAATATACATTATTTCAATCATTAGTTTGATTGTAATAGGATCCAGTGGTGAGTTGAGTTACTATTACTTACTTACGTATGGTTACTATCTCAGACCAAAGGTTTCTATTTATATGGCAGCATGTCTGTCAATCAACATCAACCTTCCGTAATACCAATCGAAAGCATATAGGTTTTGATAGTACGAAATTCTATAATCGCCCGACTGGATCTGAATCTGTCACATGTTTCTAATTCGAACATGTTATCCAATAGTATGTATCTTGTTACCAATATTTTTTTCATGAATTATCACATGGTTACCTCTATTCTTTTCGTGAATTCGCTAGAGTTATAGTACTGAAGCGCACATAATGTAGGTACTTATTTATTTAATACAGTTATGATATAGGCTTACAGTAAAAACTAAACTATCTTGAATTAAATTTTAAAATACATTCTCAAGAAGTTGAAAATAGTAAAAATATCTATATGTTGAATCTCGTGTACATATGCATTAAGTAAGATGAACGCCCTTAGGGTTGGTGCGTTGTTCGCGTGATGGGTACGCGGTGTGTGGCTGGTGTTGGCAAACAAAGGATGGCGACGTCTGCTACAACGCACGTAGTTGTCGGGAGCATAAAGTAGTATCATGCTCAGTATAGTCGGATTATTGACTTTGCCACGGAGAATCATGCAGTAGTGATAAGCTAATTGTAACTTACGCCTTAGTTCGAGTGTGTCCATACCAGAAACAAATAAGGATGGGAAAAGGTAGCGATAGTATCCGTACTGTCTTTTATATACCTACATACCTAGCGAATTTGTGTTGGAGCCTTTCAATCAATAACGCATATTTGTCCTCACGTGGATCCCACTCTATAGAGCCAAATTCGAGCTTGCTTCGAACAAAAGCATTGTAAAGCATGATTGCCACTCTTACATCGCTGAACTGAGAAGCAGTCCTCATTATAAAACCTAGGTTACGGTTTGCCGTTTTGCACATGGAAATAATGTGATCGCGGAAGTCCAGACGAGTATCCTCATGAAGACCTAAATCACGAATACCACTAACTCTCTCTAATGTTTGCAAAGTGGCGTTTCAATCTGCCAAGGCATAAGGTGTTAATGTAGGCACTTGCAATCTGGTAAAAGTGATTGATTTACATTTTGAGACGTTAAATGCAAGTGTATTACAACAACTCCATCTTTCCAAAGAATTAATGTCTTGTTGGAGTAATTGGCCATCAAATTCATTACACACTGAATGGAAAACTTTTAAATCATCTGCAAACATTAGACATCGGGCAGTGCTTAAGATTTTAGGGAGGTTATTGATCATAACCAAAAACAGATTTGGTCCAAGTGTATTGCCTTAACTGACCCCTGACCTAGTGTATATCCTAGTGTAATACCATCAGATCTATAATTTTTAAGTTGCACATACTGCCTACGGTCATTTAAATAATTTGTAAAAAAATTCAATAGTCTGGGAGAGGTACCTATAGACGAGAGCTTTACCAATAGGAGTTTGTTATCCACAACATCAAATGCTTTCCTAAAGTCGAAGAAAACAGTATTAACCTGCCGGCGTGCATCCATTTTTGTCGCCACGAAATATCCAATCCAGAAGATGGTGTGGTTTGTAGTTGTAGAGCGGGCAGAACGAAAACCATGCTGAGAATCGTCTAAGATCACGTTGACGAGTTAGATGAGAATTTAAAATGGATTCAAATACATTTAATACAGCTATGGGTCTAAACATAGTTACGTCAGTAGATGACTTAGTTTTAGGGACAGGTGTTACTCTAGAGTCTAGATAGTTTCCACCTAGCGGGATAGCAACTTGTCCGTAGGGAAATATTAAACAAGAATACCTAAGTATTTTCCAAAGCAGCAGCTTCTTGGGCTAAAATTGACTTTCCATCAACCGTATAGTTGTTAAACTGATCCCTACTTTTACGCCTATCATTTACATATCTCCAAAATTGTTTTGGATCACGACTAATATTAGATCCTAAGTATTGGTACCTAAATGAAAATATTTAATATTAAGTTTACCTACTTATTATTTCTTGTGTAAACCAAGGAGGATACTGGTTTTTCCTGATTGGCACGTGCTTTCTTTAACTTTCAGCAGTGGATGGTAACCCTCTAATCTAACCAGAGGTTGAACATTACCGCTGACAGTTATACTCTCGGACTCTAATCCAGCTGTCAACACGAGGTCCAACATGCGGCCATCACAATTTAGAATGGTATTACGCTGTTCTAGTTTGCAAAAATCAAGAAAACAGCTAAATTGTGAAAACACATTTGCACTATAAGAATTAAGATTGAAGTCTCCAATTATTATAACATCAAGTACCTAAAGAGAATTTACAAATCATATTTTCTAAGCAATCAGGTACATCAGTAATTTGGCAAACACATTTTTATTTTTGCTGTTACTTGCCTTTTTATTAAACTCCAAATCAATTCAATGGCATTTAGATCACAGTGATATAACGGCAACCTAACGACAGTGTGTCTCAAAGTGTATCTATCTATTTGATGTTTAAATAAATAAATAAACGAGTGATGCTGATTGCGGTCTTGGTTTTCTTTCATTTCAGTGCTGAGCGAGTAAATTGTGCATGAGAATACCTCGTGGAGGCGAAACACGTGTCGAATTTATTTTTGAGGTGAATGTGTGGATGATGTGCGGTACATGGATTTTCAATTGTGGGCAAACCGGAGGTGCAAACGTCTACATTGTGTCTGCATTGTACTTCATTAGGTCAGTCAAGTCCTCTCATTCGACGACCTCTGTAGCGCAGTAGGCGAAGGCTGCCTGAGACGCAGAAGGTTGTAGTTACGATTCCCGCCGCGAGACCAATGTTTGTAAGATATATTTGTCTCAGGTCTGGGTGTTTTTCTATGTGCAAATACAAGTAGGATATCAGTCATAACATAAGTCATAATCATAACACAAACACAAACAAAAAATCTTAATTTGGGGCTAGATGATGCTGTGTGAAATGTCTAGCATTATTATTATTATTATTCAAGTGAAGTCATTCGCTCAATCGTTGGCGACTTTTTCACGTCGTTGCGTTGTTCATTATCAGAATACGAAAACACGTCGAATCGTTCAACTGCGTTCATATTTCAACCGAGTGAGAAGAGTAGGTAGGTATAGCCCTGCTGATCAGGAAGCCTAGACTAGCTGTTACTATATGAAATGCATCGATAAGGGCGTGAAGCAGGTGCGCACGCATCGGGAACTGTAGGTACCTACTGAACAGACAAATGTGTAGGTAAGGTTCTAAGGGCGTAGCCTAGTTACCTATCTGGGTCTAACAAGTTATTGATCGGCACAGATAAAGGTTATTACTATGCTCGCGTCTCGCCGAGAATATGTATAAAACTCATTTCTATGTGAGCGGGCGCTTGTTCATACCTGTCATAACAATCTATCCAAACATGAATACCTATGTAAAACTCATTTCTATGTGAGCGGGCGCTTGTTCACACCTGTCATAACACAATTATCTATCAAACCACGATATCTTATGACATAATGGTTAGTAAATACCTTTCCAGGGTTTTGTAATAAGAAAATTACCTAGCGAAAATCGTTGAGTAGAAGCCTTATAAAAAATGAAAAAGTTATGTAGGTACTGATTTTATATGCTTTATTTGGCTACATACTTGTCGGACTTAAATAGCCCTAAAAGCAAAAATATAAGCAACTCTATGTTACATAGCATCACTGAATGCACAACGGAATACAACAATACCTATGTGTTGGTCTATTCCGTAGAACTTACAAATGAACACAAATGTAAGTATCTCTAAAACTTCTACATAAGTTAAAATAAAATGCCTACAAAATTACCGCAAGGCCTACCTATTGCATTCGGCCGTCTGGAGTCGTCTACCTAGTGTTGGCACTAATTATCTGTGGTGTCGGTAACTAGAGGACTGCCACCTTCTTCGTCTTCAGTGGTTGAACCATCAACGCTGTCTGAAGTGTCTGAAACTTCGTCTGTCGACAGAGCAGAGTCGCTATTGTCGTTAGCTAGAAGATAAAACGATTTTCACAGAATTAGAATTATAATTATTTATAAGTATCAGAATAACAGTAAGCTTGCAGTATACTTAGGTACCTACACCAAAACATTTCGAGTGTCAGAGTATATTTAATGAAAATATACAAAATTAGGTAGGAATATAACTTTTCTTCATCTAATAATTTACCAAATAGTTATCATTTTTGACAGATTTTTTTAATTTTAAATTTAAGCTTAATATCAATTTCTCCTTGGCTCCTCCTTACCATTCAGCTCTACCGCCTCCTCTTGTTCCTGCTCCAGATGCGGTGACCGATGGGCTTCAAGCTGCAAAATATGAATTAGGTAGGTACTTAGCTACTTAGCAATGTGCGATAAATGCAAATTAGACCATTCGGTACCAAAGTTTTAAGGTGGTTCCACATCTGTGATTGAACAATTTAACGCACCGAGACTACGTGACATGTCACGTTACTTGCTACGCTAAATGTGGAACTATACCACTCTTTGACTATACCTCAGCATACTTATAAGTACTTTATGTACTAAGATTTACCTAATCCAAATCTGGCGAGTCGTTACGATGTGATTGATCCACAAACAAACACCAATTGCAAACATACAAAAAAAATAGCGCAACCAGCACAAGTTCAAAAAAAATTTAGTCTAGCATTCGGTAAATATAAAATATGTAGTTAAATGTACCTACTCGGGTGCTTTAATATTATATCAGGTGTCCAGTCTCCTCCGTTGACATTAATGACCTGGTACTTTCGTTTTTTTTTTCTGTGTATTAACGGGATATCTAATACCTTTGAACGAGCAATTCTTGTATTTACATATATATTTATATAATCTGAATCTCGGAAACGGCTCCAACGATTTTCCTGCCCTGCTGGTTTGGATTTTGCATGGCATTAGAACAGTAAAGTTCTAAGTTATCTGATCAAACAAAGAATACAAACATTGTATTTGGGGTAAGATGATTCGTCAGTGGGTGTAAAGATGTTTCTGCGGATCAACTTGTACCCCTCAAGTACCGAAGTCGCGATATCGTGTCAAGAACTACCTAATATTAAAATATTTTTTGTTTATGAAATAAAAAAGATCTGTGATAGATGGCCAGAAGACTACGTATATAGATGTCATATAGATTAGTAAATCAATAGTTTTCAGATCCCTAGGGATCACTGGGGTGTCAGATGATCCTTTAGAAGGGTTTTGAAAAAGTTCACTATAGTCATTAAATAATAAAAATAACAAATAAAAGGTTTCAATTAAGACAACAGACACATTAGATAAATACACTACCAATAAAAACTTTTAAATCTGAAATAACTTGAATAAATAAGGAGCAATCTTCCTCAAGGTGATCATTTTGTACAACTTTCCTCTACATCGTTCTGACACTAGCACCCGTGCTGGGTGCCGTGTACCTCGTCCTGTAGGTACCTGCTGAATCACCATCTCCAAGTTATGTATTCGTGTGGGCAGTTTGTTCAGCGGCTTAAACATATTCTGGTTCTGGACCTGTCAACAATGACATAATCATTACTTACCATCAGTTTGTATGATCTGCAAGTATTCGTCTCGGGTCTGGGTGTTTCTATGTATAATACGTATGTATTTACAAAAAAAAAGTATAAAAGTAGTAGTATATCAATCATGTGGTACCCATAACAAAAGCTCTGCTTACTTTGGGGCCAGATGATGCTGTGTGAATTGTCCGGGATTTATTATTATTTATTATTATTATTATAGTTAGTTTATTTTACTGTTTACGCTGTTGGATGCTTCAATTAATAAAAAAAAAAAAAAAAAGTACCTATAAGGTCACGGAAGACCAGATAATTATAGCAAAACTATAATTATCATGGGCTATAGATAGGTATGGGTTGTCCATCAGCTGTGACGATCGAATTTGCTGTCATAAATGATCTACCTTCTTGTTTGTACTTATTCTATGTAAGTTATTTTTATGCTATGTTTTATTTCTTACTTTAGGTATACCTTAGGTACCCTCTCAATTACTAAGTCCTTGCGTTTTTTTTAATAAGTAAATTATTAGAACCTAACTAAATGTAACAAAGTAATCGGTGGGCTGTAAATTCAAACGCAGGTCATAAGTGTAATGACTTAATGAGCGTTTTTTGACATTTATGTAATTATTTTTTTACCTTCACAATTTTTGACAGATAATCAAATACCTACTTTAAAGAAACTAGTCTACGCGCGGTTTCTAACCGCTCTGTCGTCATCATGAGCAACTATTTTAAATTGATTATGTAAGATGTTGGTCACCTGAGGAGTGTCGCCTTCTTCGTTCTTAGTGGTTGAACCATCACCGCTGTCTGGTTTCTCCTTCGCAACATTACTGAAGGTCTCCAGCTGCAAAATATTAAGTAGGTACTTAGGTATTTACCTACCTACATTACATTCCGCTGAATAGATATAAACAAACCAAGAAAATGCGCAATTTATAAAAGAAAAACGACCGTTTTAGAATCAGAAGATTCTATTATCAAAGCGTTTGATGCTGTATAAAAAGGCATGCTATATAGATCAGTAACCAAGTATATCGTACATTTAGAACCCTAGGGATCATCTTGGACACTGGATTGTCAAAGATGATCCCTTAGTAGACATAGATTTCTTATTAATCTTGATGTAAGTGAAGATAGTTCAAAGTTCAATATAGTACCTAATTAAACAATAACAAATAAAACACTCTTCTAGTATGATAAAAGATACATTACAAATTGGCTATGACATATTTATTATCGCTTTTAAATCTGAATTAACTTGAATATTAAATCAAATAAGGAGCCTTTTTTTTAAAGGGATCATCTTATACATTTCCCCTACATCCTTCTGACACTCGTACCCGTACTGGGTGCCGATGCAGTGAATGGACCTCACACAGTAAGTACCTGCTCTATCAGCATCTGCAGGTTTTGTATTCGCATGGCCTGCTCGAACTTCGTCTGGTCCTGTCGACAATGACATTAGTAAGGTAGCGTTCTTATTGTACAATACAAATACAAAATATTTATTTCTTAAAACTTAATATATGATACATTTCATGGGTGTGGGATCCTCTTTTAAGTATATTATATACCTGTGTTAGAGGGTCTCGCTCTTCCGTAGTACAGTAATATACATTAAATTAAGTTAAGCAAATAAATAAGATAAAACAAAATGTAGGTTAAATTAAATTAATGTTAGTTACATTGATTAGTACTTTAGATAATATATACAGTTAAGTTAAGTTATGTATGTACATTTACATTGATTGTGTGTACATACATATATGTGTGTAGTGTTTAGGCGCTCCTGAGCACCGGTCTGCCACGAGCATGGGTAATTCAGGAGAGCCCAAGTGAGTATGCATGTGTGAGTGTGGATGAGTGTGTGTGTGTGTGTGTGTGTGAATATGTGTGTGAGAATGTGTGTGGGAGTGTGTATATGTTTGTGTGTTGATTTTACGAAACAATTTCTAGGAGTTTTTCAGTTTCCTCGTAGTTTAGTGTTAGTAGCCATTTACTTAGGGAAGTTTTGCATTTATAATTATTTATAGGGTAAATATTTATTTTTTTATTAATAGTATTGTAGAGGTAGGCAGATTGCGTGGCATATTGTCGCGACGCAAATTGAGACCGAGCCGTAACTTGAATAGCTACTCTACCTTTCCTCCGCTTATTCAGTATTCCGGGGTTGTATTCAAGAGTTCTGTGTAACCTCAGAACTGCGTTTAAAATGTAGAGTTTCCTGACTGATAGAAGACTAGCATTGTTCACAGTAACTTTTGTACTACCTACCTACGTAGATATATACTAACAGGCAGGACTCCTATGTGCCTAAGGAGCGGATGCATAATTATCATCAGCATCAGTAAACTAATTTGAGACGTTTGGAAAGTTATTGACCGACTAACCATTAAAACATTTAGGAAGTCACGGGTAACATAAGCTAGTCAATATATAAAAGTAGGTACCTATCAAGTCACGGAAGACCAGCGTTATAAAAGCGCTACTACCTATGGCCCAACGGCCCAACCCATCAGCATAATATAAGTATCTTTAAAATATAAAAAAAACTATTTTCTGAGATCAATGCACAGCCAACAGCCAAACCGCTGAAGCTTGAAATATTAAATTTGGAACGTCTCCTTTTTTATATGGCAAAACCACCAACTAGAAGGTTTATTAATGGTGGAAAGGGCAAACGTGTCTGTGAAAAATCTAATTAATTTATTTGGCATTCAACGTGGCAATGCCGCCACCAGTGTCTTGGGAACGCTGCCCTCTGGCTGTGATCTGGATCAGTTGAGCTGTCTATAGATCGTTTTAAACGGTCCTTAGATAGCTCAACTGTTTCACGTGTATTTTATAAATTTTTTGTTGTACATTTCTGTAATTATTGCTGTAAATAAATGTTTATGCATTGTCATACACATTTGGCATTTGTCACGAGGGTAACTAACTCTGTAGGTAGGTAGTAGGTAAAGTTACAACTATCGGTATATTTTTCTTCATAAGTATCAAGATTTTCTATTCTGCTTAGAGCGCTCATAGAGTGCACCCGCATGCCTACCTTATCTTTGATAACCATCTTGCTGCCTTTTTTTGATGAAGTATTCCGAAGTGGATCTTTTCGACAGGTATCGATCGTGCACAGAGAACGAGCGAGCAAACTCGAACGCGAACAGAGAGGTCCGTCTGGCTTGGATGCGAGCGGGAAACTGGACGACAGACACAGACAGCTAGGTGAGTAGATCTTATATATAACTACATACCTACATACTATATACCTACTCTTGTACATACCTTGATGAGAGGAGAAGGGGGATACTTGTGTCTGACGCATGTGGAGGGTGTGGGCGATGTAGCGGTGAGATCTAGCTAGAGAATATGAAGGAGAATACTAAACCTACCTACCTACAAGTAGGTTACCACCACTAACTCATACAAAAAGAATACCTAGTAAGTAGTACATACTTAGGTAGGTACCTACTTTAAAAGAAAAAGATACAATGAAAATATTTTAATTTATTCTAAAAACCACTAAGTACATACCTACACAGTACCTTAGACTAAATTAATTCTACGCAAACAATATAGGTAAATACCAATTTTTTGTGAGCAGTAGAATCTACGGCAAATAATTATGGGTTCCATTGGCATTGTGCTGGATGCACACTGGAGTGGCTACTCAACGCTGGTTTTCAGTAAAAGCCAGAGGAGCTAAGTA
This sequence comes from Lampropteryx suffumata, assembly GCA_948098915.1. Lineage (NCBI taxonomy): Eukaryota > Metazoa > Arthropoda > Insecta > Lepidoptera > Geometridae > Lampropteryx > Lampropteryx suffumata. Next base: position 17,184,814 of record OX402565.1, on the reverse strand, counting down.
CAAAATAGGTACAATATCGTCTTCAAGAAGACTTAATTCGATTTGAAAGTTATTGTGTGATCAATAAATTGGACTTGAACGTTTCCAAGTGTAACGTTTGCTCTTTTACTCGTTAGCCAGTTGCTATTAAATTTGATTACACAATACACAACTCGCCACTCATACGGGTCGATACAATTCGCGATCTAGGTGTCACTCTTGATAGTAAACTCTTATTCGACTGCCACATCAATAACATTGTAAATAGAGCATCCCGTGCACTTGGATTCGTTTTGATAATGTCTAAGGACTTTACAAATATTAAAACCTTTAAGACATTGTATTGTGCATATGCGCACATATGCCTGGAGTCATCTGGATGGAATACGCATCCCAGGTCTGGAATCCATGTTACGACGTGTATTCTTCGCGCTTGGAGCGCATTCAAAAAAGATTTCTGCGTTACTTGCAGTTTCGTACAAGTGTTTTCCTTCCAGATTACATAGCTAGATGTCGCAAGTTTCATTTCCTCCCACTTTATGAACGAAGAAATATCGCCGATATAGCATATTTGATGAGCATTGCAAATGGCACGGTGGACTGTTCTGAGTTGCTGGAGCTATTGGGGCTGCGTACTAATACTGCTAGTTTTAGAAGACCTAACATCTTATATGTTCCAACGGTTAAAGCAAATTATAGGCAAAATGCTTTTATTATTCGAGCAAGCGCCTTATTTAACACCTTAGCAAACGCAGATATTGATATATTTAATACAGCAACGAGCAAGCTAAAACGCTTGCTCTGTGACAAATTCTTTTTATAGTACAAGTACTCATTTCGTTTTATCTTGTTGTTTGATCTATGTATTTTTAAACTATTCCCAGTTATTTTCTCTTTTGTTTTACTTTGTATTGTTTAGGTTTTCACTTGTACTGTATTTTTCATTACATACATAATAATACATTTTATATCTATCAGTGTGAACTTATAATTTGCCTTCTGCATAGGTACATGTTTTATATACATGTATTATTTGTAATTCTTATTAATGTACCTTGCTGCAAGTTCTCCGAAAATTATAAAATAAAATAAAAAAATAAAATAAAAAAGTGGTAGGTACCTACTATACTAGGTAAGTACGGCCTAAGTACTACTTTCGCAAAAGCCAGTGGTCTCTGGCGGCGTATGTCATGGCCTAAGAACTATTGAAAGCCGGGTTCGACAGACAGAGGTACGTGACCTCCGAAGCACGGTAGCACTGAGATAAAAATGGCGCTGCGGTGACCCATCTGGGTATTGACGTCGCACAAAGTTACCTAGGTACTCTGTTTGGAACGGCTAAAGTTAGCTATGCACAATTGCTTTATTGATAGGTAGGTACTAGTATGTGAGTTATATATAAACTGTAGGTATGATACGGTTAACGCAGACGGGGAGGCGCGGTACCCCAACATATTATTATTTAAAGATGTAAGCAAGCACTAGGTACGCTACACAAGTACCAAAAAAAACTACTCTTATTTGTCGGCCCCAATGATATTATACTAAAAATAATATATCATTGGTCGGCCCAGTATTTTTCATATAATTATTCATATAATTCGATTAATTCAACCACGATGTGTTGAATAAATAGCGAGGATTGGAATAATTTAGTCCTCGTATGTCTTTCCTGAAAACTACAATCTGGGTCTCTTCAAGTCGTGACATGAGTGAATAGGTGTCTTGTCTGTCTTCTAGACCTTTGTGTCCCATCGTTGGCATCACCATCTACGCAGCGCAAATATTATCTATGCAGCGTATTACGCTGCATAGATAACAATAAAAATTAACAAAAAAAAACTATATTGTATTGTAAACCAGTGTCATTGGCTCGGTAGAATTCGTTTTTGGTGACATTATTTTGTCTATGTTCATAAATTCCCCTTGACTCATGCCAAGGCGACAGTCGGCTAGTAAAATACATTATTATTTTCAATGTTATAATATAAAATAATAATAATATTGCATGTCTAGACACCTCAACCGATGAGAGAGCAGTTAATTTTCTGAAAATCATTTTCCCCCGTCCGTTTGGTCTGGTTAGTTTAGGTTGGCTTGCGTGTGTGGTCTGTGTGTGGTCGTCACAGATAATAATAAATACCGAAACCGTACCCCTTATAAGCTAACGGTACCTTGGCCATACTCAGCTTTGATCGTACTATTTATTTTACCCTAATGAAATTACCTGACTATGGAGAAAACAAGTAAGTAATTGGCTAGCTAGTCGGAACATTATTTAGATTTCATCTTCGAGCTTATAAACAAGATTTTTGCTGTTCGTCCCGGATTTTTTTATTGCAGAATTTTCAAATTGAAAGGTTCAAGGTAAGCCTTTGAATCTGCCATTTTGGATTTAAAAAAATTGGGAAAGTAGAGGAGTTTTTCCACTAGGTGCGTTTATTATCTAGTTAAATTTGATTGAAAACCTTACTTTTCTGCATAACCTACCGTATAATTTCTAAAATGCATACTGGCACTGGCAGCTCTGATCTGACTGACCGACTCCTTGCAGTGCGTCAATGCGATATAGACTAAATATAATATTTTTTCTATGCAAGATTTCATGCTAAATCTTGTTCTTCAGTTTGTCTATGGTGTGGTGCTGACCCGTGCGGTGCGGAGTGTGGCCTGCTTAGCATATATTTATTATATACGTATTCACTCACTTCATTCCTGTCTATACGTATTACGTAGGTACTGACTGAATCTAATCTACCTCCTTTCCTTTCCTCCCTCACTTGTTGTAGTTGCGTCTGCTAGCTCGGTTATGTTCTGACTACTATCTAATCTATTTAAAGATTAAGTGCGCGTGGGAGCAAAAACTTTAAAAGCATTTTATATTCACAGACCTGTGTTTATATCTAGCAATTTTTTTTTGGGTTTATTCTAGCAGTCGTATTGTAAACTTGATAAATATGAATTGTAACTCAGATTTTGGATCCGGTGAATACGAGTTGTGTCCTAGTAGGTCCAACTCATACGCACTGCCTTTCGATCCATCGTCGCTGGAGAATATTATCCTGACGCTTAGTGATCATTTCGACTTCAGAGTGATTTTAAGTGACAACCGCGCCAAAGGAGCTCTCCTTGTAACCACGGGCATGACTCTCGCTGGCGGGCTGATTGGGAGACACTATGGCGGGAAGATTGGCGCAGCTTTAGGTGGAGCTATTGGAGGTGTCTGCGGACTGGGAGTTATTGGTAAGGACTTGAAAGATTTACTACCTTGTAAGGATAGGTTTTAACTCTCTTTATTCTGAAAATTAACTAACCATGTAGGTAGTTTGGTAAATTTTTAATCTACCCTCACCATTATAAAAAAATTCAGTATTTTTAGTAATTCCAATCAAGATGGTCAAATCAAGTTATCAATCAGTACCTATGTGTAAATTCCTAATGATGAGCATTAGAAAACACAATAATTGCATTTAATAAAGTATCAAACCTAGGTACCTTTGTGTTATAATAATACCTAAACAATTCTACACTTTGTATGTTCAAGATAATTAGTAAAGTCTTCTTTTTCAGCTGTGTCAATGCGAGAGATTTGGCAGGATGTAAAAGCAAAGTTATCAGAGCTATTTGACATAGTGTATGACTACCTAGCGGGATTGGGTTTGGAAGACTATAACAAAGCAATTAAGTATCTCAAAAACCACAACGGTGACTCCAAGCAACTTGCAATGGTCATTATTGATACAGCTTCTAATGTTCTTGGCAAGAAGATATTGTCCAGCCTTACTGCAGCTACAAATTGACTGATAAAATACTTACTGTGAGATTAGGGTAGTAAAAATTAGATGAATATTGTAATAATCAAATAAGATATTGTTATAATTTAATTGTATAAAAGTTGAATATTTTAAAAAATCATACCTACATCACTGAATTTTAAAGACTAAAGTGTAGGGACCATTTCAAGATAAATATTTACCCTGAAAAGTTGTAGATAGTTTTATTTTAGTTAGGTAGTGAGATTGAAAAGAATATTGTAAATAACAATGACTATGTACGTACTGGCTTATAAAAAAATGTTTTATGTCTAATCAAGTTAAACACTATATTTTTATGTGCAATTTACATATCTACCTAATTTATGGGAATTTTAAAATTATATTCAAACTCAAACTTATGACATTGTATGTAGGTACTTTTCTTCTATGAAATTATTTCTAGTGTTCATTTTTGTTTGTTTGTAATTACGTTTTTGAATGTTGACTTGTCTTTTATTATGAAGTAGATGGTAATTGTAATTGTGTGACAATATTGTAAAAAAATAATTATGTAGGTACAAGCTGCAGGCAAGTTTTGTTCCAATGTTAGTATTGAGTAGGTAATAGTTATATGTAATAATAAAATGTATAGTTATGTGTAACGTTATAAATAATAAATCTTGTGAAATAAATACTAATCTTAAGTTTTCAATAATTACACACAACATGCGTTAGCATACCTACCTAGTTAAGTTAGTGTACACAACCAACCAATTCTCTATTCTTTGGTTGCATAGGCTTTAGCATCAAGCATGTGCTACACGGTTTGAAACTGCGGTTTCAAACCGTGTAGATAGTGGTTGCAAACCAAATTTCGCATGACCTTTAAACGCCCTTGGTAGAAAGGCTTGCCCAGCAAACCACTGGCAGAAGCGGTGGTTGCAAACCGTCCAGCCGCTTGTTTAAAACCACGCTTACCACAGTCGCGCCGCTGCACGCATCGAGCGCGGACGTATTGCGCGCACGCATGATTTTATGGAGAAAGATCTCTCATGTCTTAACTGTCTAAAACTGCGGTTTCAAACCGTGTAGCACATGCTTCAGTAGGTAGTCTGTGAAAGGTATAATAAGTACTATATACGTAGCAAAAGGGACGGAATCTGTAAAACGTCATTCATTAGCGATGTCAACGTGATGTCAAATTATAGGGAAGGGCACGAAATATCAGAACAAAATATTGATAGACATAATCCGCAACTTTATTACGTAAAAGTAGCGTCACCAATAGCAACGTGACAGCCAGTACCTACGAAATCAGTCCTAAATAATTGTCATCATATAAACATTGTCATCTCCGTTATATTTAGGTACATACACCATTATATACCTACCTTAGACTGTCCAACAGGACATAAAAGTACCTACAATAGTATATATATTGCCAAATTATACCACTACTATTCATAATACAGTTTTGATGGAGGTACCTACTGCCAAAGAGCATTTAATATAATGTACCTACAGTACACTACAGGATACGAGATGTAAGCTTATGTTTAAGAAATGTAAGCAACAAACGCTTCAAACCAGTGTGTAATCATAATCAATCAGCATGCGTGTCTCTGTCGATTTATTTAATTTAAATGTTGTGTCGCATGTCAATCGTCGCGTCGTCGGTCGGTTCGCGTTAACGCGTACGCGTACGCGTACACGGTCGGTAGTTCAGTCGATCGATTCATCGAGTCGATGCGATCTGAATTCTAATTCTACTTATTACATGCCTAATGATTATTTGTTTACTTGCCAAACCACATAATATTTTAGATACAGCTATCTGAATACATGGTTGTAACACTGTTTGAATTATTTTTTTAAATTCGTGTAGGTAGTGGAGCAAAGTCCAGTGATGTCGAGACAACTCCAACTCCAGCCATACGCGGCAGACCAAATCAGGTTCGACCCCGACTGGATAGAACTAATTCTTCTGGAAATAGGTGAGGTTCTTTACAGCTGGCAGGATATTTCGCAACTACGCATCAATTTCATGCCAATGTGCACAATACATTACACAATCACAGTTTACTGAACTATACCGGTTTGTCCAGTAGACCGAAATTGTTTAATTTCACTTCAATCAGGTACAATCATAGTCTTAATTATGGCCATACCTAACTACCTACCTACCAAATCAAATAAAATATATATTGCTGGAAAATGCACACAACACCATCTAGTCCTAAACTAAGCATAGCTTGTATTATGGTGACTAGATGTCTGATAGAATACTTATTTATGAAAATATACTTACTTATGATACCTTAAAACATCCAGACACACAACAAACACATATGTTCTTGACACAAATGTTTAAAATGGGAGGGATTCAAACCCTCAACCTACAGCGCAGAAGGCAGAGCTACTACCAACTGAGCTGACAGCCCAACATTCTTTATTCAATATAATCACAAGGAGCACTGTGAATCGTCTTTTTACATGCTAGAGAAACTAGGTGCCGGTTCCTCCTAACCCCAGTGCAAGAATCGTCTGGTCTTCAAATGTTATTGAATGATCTTTGCCAATTTTATAACGGATGCCGAGTCGAGTAGGAGAAGATTCATTCTAAGCTTTTTTGTCATCTAAATAATCTGTTAAGTATTTTATAACAGTTTCTTTTTTAGTACACTTTTAAATTTGACAATTGACAAATCTAACATTGTCATCGAAGCATATAGGTACATTACCTTAAAAGATTTAATTAACTGTAGCAAGCCTAAGAGTGGGAACAGCAAGTTTATCTTTATTTCTAGTATTAATATTATGATAATCACTTTATTTTATAAGTAATCTTACATTTTTGTGAACATACATTAGATTTTTGTATGTATTACATACAAGGCACTGTCATGATATTTATTCCCTTAAATATATTTCCAAGTTTGTCTAGGGCCCATATTATAAATTGAATGAACAGGCTCTTTTCTGTAACAAAAATATGGTGTTCATATCTGGTACCTTACCCTCACCTAATGTTCACCGGGCTTAAAAACCATTTAAATTTTACTTACTTGATACCTACTACTTAATTAAGTCTTAATTAAGCTATTAAGTCTTCTTTGATGTGTAAATTAATAATGGTTTTAGTTGTCTGTGATAAAGATTTATAAAAAAATGTTTATATTTTTCCAGCTGATCTATTCAGAATACAAATTGTATGGGACAGAGACACAGCCATCCTTACGAGTGCGATGGCGGTCGCCGGAGGCCTATTCGGCGGATACACGGGCGGCCGCCTAGGTGCTGCAATTGGAGCTGGGATCGGCACTGCAACTGGCTTGGGCGTATCTAGTATGTATTATTTCACTTGTGTGCAGGTTTGATTTACATCTACTTCTCCTAAATATCTGAAGGATGCTGAAGACATAACTTATGTACATGTTCTCATGTTGCTCTGCCCTCAGACAGTTAACCAACACATTTGAAATGTATAAACGCTCTTGTATTCGTTTTTTGTTGTTAAGGTAGTTATAAGATGGATCATGCAAAAAAGTGCTAGGACCACAATGAGTTTCTTACCGGTTCTTCTCGGCTTGGGTTGGAAGGAATTGGCACCTAAATTCACCTAGTAGGTATGTCATTTTATACTAGGTGAATTTCAAAGACATTTCAAAATGATCCTTGTGATTGTATTGAATAAAGTATCTTTTGACTTTGACTATGGTTATTCATTACTATGTCTTCAGCATCCTTCAGATATTTAGGTGAAGTAGAAGTAATCTGTATAAATATTGTTATTGGAACATAAAGTAAAGCTGTTTGTGTTAGATTTAAATGAGCGATGATTATGAATATGGGATGCTATTACAACTTTCATATAAGCCAGTGGTCAAATAATGTATGAAAAATGTATACATATACCAGTATTCTCAAGCTGCTCTAACTGCTATAACAAGCTGGGAGCAAATGCTTAACCAACCCTCTGAAGCAGGGAATAAGTGTTGATGGCGATTGTTATGTATTTAACATCTGATTATTAATTTATGCAATTATTATTGTAACTTGAGGGTACTTGAAATAAAGCTAGTTTTTGTAATGAACTCTAAATGGCGTATATCTTTTATTAGCGGCTGCGGTAAATAATTCGCAATTGTATCAAAATGGCATTCAATACGACGAATATGGTGTTGCCGGGAGAATTTAACGCTAAAACTGATGTGTGGTGTGATTACAAGGAGCAGTTACTGTGTGCTCTCGACACTGCGGGACTTGTTCGTGGCGAGACAAAAGACGATGAGAAATCGCGATCATTGTTTTTGTCACAGTGTGGAAAGGACACGTACGCTTTAATTGCGTCCCTTGTAGTGCCGGCTCGTCCTATACAAGTGTCGTTTAATGACATTCTATCAGTTTTTGACAAGTTTTATGGACCAGAAGTTAATGCAATTTTACAAGCGGGCAAATTTCATAAACGCGTATAATTGGAGAAGGAAGCGTGCAAGACTTTGTGTCCGCGATAAGTGCATTATGTGCGAAGTGCAATTTTACGGACATTAAACGCCAATCACGGGATAGGCTTGTTTTAGGGGTGCGTGACGAAAGCTTACGTCGGGAATTGTTAAAATCCTTGCTGTATGAGACAGCTTTGCAGATTTGCCTCAACCACCAGGCGACATTTGAGGACCTGTACCCCGGGCGAAGTCAAGAGGCGACTCGAATCCAGCCCAGTTCGGCTCACACAGCCAAGGGAATGGAAATTGGTAGAATAAAGTCCAATGAATGCAAACATTGTACATGCACAAGGCGGGTGAGCGTTGTACGTTTGTGAAGGCGAAGTGTTTTAAATGTACGGTACGTACAGTACGGGCACATCGCCAAAGCCTGTGATAAGAAAACAAAACCAGGTGGAAGACAACGAAGAGCCGTCGGTATCGTCTGGAGGTGAAGACATGATGGGTGTCTATGTGTGCTCGGATAGTTATCGACCTCCAATAAAAGCTAATGTAATTCTGGATGGTGCAAATTTGACGATGGAAGTGGACTCTGGTGCGTCTCGCAGTATCATATCGGAAAAGACTTAAAAAGTTGTGGTCAACTCCACCTCCACTACATAGTACTTCCGTGAAGCTGGTCACATGGAAAAGACTCTCTAAAAGTAGTAGGAGTGGCGAACGTGCGTGTGGTCTTGGGCGAGAAAGAAGCTCAATGTGAACTCGTGATTGTGTCTGGAGACGGACCTAGCTTATTAGGTCGCAACTGGTTTGAGTTATTAGATCTACAAATGACAGGCTTGAATTGGACAAATGAAGATTTGGTGCCGTTTATAAATGAATTTCCGGATCTATTTAACAAAGAATTAGGTGCATATAAGTGCCCGGAAGTTAAACTTCACCTACGTCCGGATGCAAGACCACGGTATTTGAATGCTCGTTCAGTGCCGTTTCCAATAAAGCTGAAAATGGATGAAGAACTTAATCGGCTGGTAGCAACAGGGGTACTTACCCCAGTTAGATACTCAGAGTGGGCTACTCCGTTGAGAATAGTGACGAAAGATGATGGTTCTTTTCGTATCTGTGGAGACTACCGGTCTAAAGTCAACGCTTCGATACAATTAGACAAATACCCGCTTCCAACGTCAGTGGAAGCTTTTGTGAAGCAAAGTAGAGGCAAAGTTTTCAGTTTGAAGCAAGCTTACACTTAATTGAAGGTTGATGAGGAGACAGCTAAGTTGTTAACGCTAAATACACCTAATGGCCTTATGAAAATGAATCGCCTTGCATTTGGTGTTAATGCGGCACCATGTATTTTTCAATGGGTAATGTCATCCGCCCTGGCAGGCTTGGATGGCGTGGCATGTCTACTAAACGACGTGGCGGTGACGGGCGCGACTCTTGAACAGCATAATCAGAGGCTGCGTCGAGTGATGGGGAAACTGAATGAGATGGGTTTTCGTTTGAATAGCAAGAAATGCATTTTTGCCGCCAATAACATTACGTTTTTGGGACACATGATTGACAGCGAGGGACTTCATCCAGCTCCCGCAAAAGTTAAAGAGATACAGGAAAAACCAGCACCGACAAATAAGGAAACATTGAGAGCTCTCCTTGGATTGTATAACTTTTATCAAAAGTTTTTACCAGATAAAGCTACTGTACTGGAGCCCTTGTATCGATTGCTGGAGGCGAAGACGCCATGGATGTGGAGTGAACGCAAAAAAACAACAAAACAAAAGGCGTTTGAAAATGCTAAACTGTTATTATCGTCGTATTTAACATTGGTGGGATATGACTTGCACAGAGAGTTGCGGCTCATTTGCGACTCATCAGAATACGGAGTGGGCGCTATCATAGTACACGTTGGATGATGGATCAGAGAGACCAATTATGATGGCCTCCCGTACACTACAGGCACATGCGAGGCGGTATGGTCAGATTGATAAGGAAGCTTTGGCTATCATGTTTGGACTGTTAAAATTTCATGATTTTTTATTGGGTCGCAGATTTACTATTATTACTGACCATAAGCCATTGGTTGGCTTATTTAATCCATCCAAGCTTATACCTGATCAGATCTCACCAAGAATGCTACGATGGTCTTTGAAGTTAGCTTGCTATGAGTATACGATCCAGCACAGGCCTGGGAAATCAATTGGAAATGCGGATGCATTGAGCAGGTGGACTGCACTGTCTGCTGGAACAGTAGCTGAAAAAAGCCTGAAGGAAGTACTGTTGTTAGAGGAACAACCAGGTGGCTAGAATCTGAGTGCACACAAAATTGCTGCAGAAACAAGAAAGGATGTTTTGCTCCAGAAAGTATATTACCATGTTTTGCATGGTTGGCCAAGTAAGAACACAGACCCAGCCGTGCAGCCGTTTTGGACGAGAAGGGAGGCTCTTTCTCATACTAAAGACTGTTTATTATGGGGTAACAGTCATAATATCTGCCAAGTTACAAGAACAGGTATTAAAAATTATACATGCCCCTCATGCGGGTATAGTCCAAACAAAGGCATATGCAAGAGGCTATGTGTGGTGGGTCAATATGGATAAACAAATTGAGCAAATGGTGACTAGTTGTGAGCAGTGTCAGCTAGTAAGACATAGTCCTCCAACAGATCCACAGACTTGGGTGATGTCTGAAGAACCTTGGCATTGAGTGCATATAGACTTTGCAGGACCATTCCATGGAAAAACATTTTTTTGTGTTGATTGACAGCCACAGTAAGTGGATGGAAGCATAGATCGTTAACACTATGAGTAGTGGAGCTGTAATAACGGTAATGAGAAGAATTTTTGCTTCACAAGGCTTGCCGGCTGTGGTGGTATCAGACAATGGCTTTTACTTTTGAAGAATTTAACAACTTCTTGAAGCAGAATGGAATAAAACACCTGTTTGCCCCACCATACCACCCGGCGACCAACGGTCAGATTGAGAGAGCGATAGTCTTTTAAAAATAAAATTAGGAAAATAGAAAATTTTAATTTGCCGTGGAGTGAAATGATGAGCAAAGTTCTGTATTATATGCGAACAGTACCAAACAGCAGCACAAACAAAACTCCGGCGGAGATGCTTAACGGCCGAAAGTAGTACAGAACGGCAATGTCCTCACTCCACCCTGACTCCGCCCCGAGCCGCGGCGACCTGCAGCTAGAGGGGGCGGCGCAGCCCGCGCCAAACAGAACCTTTGTAGTGGATCAACCCATGCTCATCCACATGTATGGATCTGGAGGGAAGTGGCGGAGAGCCATGGTAGAGATGGTGGAAGGACTTAGTGCATAAAGGGTGAGGACGGAAGATGGAGAGTTACATCGTCGCCATGCTGACCAGATGCTGGCAAGAACAGTACGGGCTGAGTCTAGATTGACAGAAAACAGAGCGGTGGTGGATTCAAACTCACAGACATCTGATGAGCCGCTGATTGATATACCACCACCAGAGATGTGGCCTGACATAATTGGCAAGCCTAATTGCTCTGATTAAATATGTTATTCTTCATAATCACAGATTTTTAAATTAAGTTCTGAAATGGTTTATTGTTTTGATTTATGATATTTAATAATCTTTAGTTTGTACCAATTTATAAAAGGGAGATATGTTATGTATTTGACATCTGATTATTAATTTATGCAATTATTATTGTAACTTGAGAGTACTTGAAATAAAGTTAGTTTGGCACGATACACGAAATGACGTGTATCTTTTAGCGATGAAGCCTCAATATTCTGGTACTTAATTAGTAGCCTATTAGTAGCATAGATATTCATAGCTTAACATCATTGAGACAACATAATTTTGTACACATATAATTATGTGTATCCTCTCAGCTGAGTTGGTAGTAGCTCTGCGTTGGAGTTTGTGAGTTTATTACCCTCCCAGGACAAACATTTAAGTGGTGAACATAGATGTTTGTTATGTCTGGATGTTATAAAATATCATTAGTATGTTTATAAATTATATAAGTATTCTATCAGTCTGGTTCCCATAGTAAGTCTATGCTTAGTTAGAGGCTATATGGTGTTGTTTGCATAGTCCTTGTGCACCAATATTTATTTATTTAATTTAATAAACTTTTGCAATTTCAGCTGTGGTCTCCTTGCGTGAAATATGGTCCTCTGTCAAAGAGAAGCTTAAAGAACTGCTCTTCATAGTCTTCAACTACCTGCGAAGACTGGATGCGACTGACTACATCCGGGCTGTCGACATTCTCATGGCATGTTCAGCGAGTAGAAGGGAACTTGTACTGACCATCCTAGACTTTATCGCTGAGAAACTGGGGAGGCAGGTCATATCTAGCATTACTGCTGCTTGACCAGAATTCTTCCAGTCTATGTTTGTAAACACCAGGCTTGGTAAACATATCCTCGACAAAAGCACATTCTAACATTGAGCAAGTGTTGAATCGCAATTTCAAATATTTTCACTTAAAATTGCACTGTGTTATTATTTTAATTTAGTTTCATTAAAAATGACAATTGCTTATTTAATTAAAAACGTGTGATAGATTTTTTTTATAGGTATTTTAAAAAATAAGTATAGGTACAGGTGAGTTGGTATTTTTTAAATTAAAACCTCAGTCAAACTACTCTATGTACTTTAGTTACACTAAAAAAAGCAAAATATCAAAATTTCGTTTCATCCAAGTGGATGACATATTTTTTCAGTATTTTTTATATAAAAACCTAACTACTAATCCGATTTTTATGAAATTAATACGGGACCAATCGGGAAGTACATCCTTTCACATGAAATCAGATTATTTCAAATCAGTTCAGAAATGACGGAGTTATGAGGTAACAAACATAAAAAAAACATTCTAATTGAGAACCTTCTCCTTTTTTGAGGTAGGTTGAAAAGGGCCTTTACATACAGATAGATACACAACAATTTGATCCTTTAATGGTTCCGTACCTCGAAAGGAAAAAACGGAACCCTTATAGGATACCTTTGTTGTCCGTCCGTCTGTCCGTCCGTCTGTCAAGACACTTTTTCTCAGGAACGCGTGGAGGTATCAAGCTGCTTATGCTGCTTAAACCTCCACGCGTATAACCGCCAACCCTTAAAGCTGTGAAAAAATCAAACTTCTAAGCCAACGCAATCAAAAGATACAGCCGTTTATGCCGCAAATTTTCGACACTCGCAAGGGAATCAAAACCTACAGGTTACTTCCCGTGAACTCAGAATCTTGAAATTTGGTACGAAGCAACGTCTTATAGCACAGATAAAGGATAAATTGCGATAACCGTACATTTTTAGTTACATCTTATAATAAAAATATTTTTAATAATTTTAAACATACTACCTCTTTTTTTCATGAACGCGTAGAGGTAATAAATTGAAATTCATAGGTCTATAATACCTTTAAGCTCTAACAAATTCAAACTTCTATGTCAACGCAATCAAGAGAAACAGCAATTTAAGTCGCATATATTCAAACTCGCAACTCTCAAGGGAATCAAAACCTACAGGGTACTTCCCGTGAACTCAGAATCTTGAAATTTGGTACGAAGCAACGTCTTATAGCACAGATAAAGGATAAATTGCGATAACCGTACATTTTTAGTTACATCTTATAATAAAAATATTTTTAATAATTTTAAACATACTACCTCTTTTTTTCATGAACGCGTAGAGGTAATAAATTGAAATTCATAGGTCTATAATACCTTTAAGCTCTAACAAATTCAAACTTCTATGTCAACGCAATCAAGAGAAACAGCAATTTAAGTCGCATATATTCAAACTCGCAACTCTCAAGGGAATCAAAACCTACAGGGTACTTCCCGTGAACTCAGAATCTTGAAATTTGGTACAAAGCAACGTCTTATAGCACAGATAAAGGATAAATTGCGAAAACTGTAAATTTTTTGTTACATCATCCAACTATGACTCGATTGTCGTGATGGGTGAAATTTTACATATATATCTATAGGTTTGTACGGAACCCTCGGAGCGCGAGTCCGACTCGCACTTGGCCGGTTTTTTTTCTTAAAAGGAATCCTAAAAATACCTTCTTGGAATTAATGTTTTATAGTTATTGATATTATGTGTGATATTATTTTTGTAGTTAAGTTAGTTAGAGACATTAAAAAAATAAACAATAATTGATCTATTATTATTGATACTAAGTATCAATGTAAATAAATTGATCTAGATTGGGTTAGGATACCAATGAGATGTTAAGATCAAAATTTATCAGCCATACAATGGCTTTAGGTATGCTAAATTTATCCTTGTTTATTTTTGTAGTCAATTCAAATCTCATAATAACATTTATTTAGTTAGTAATTGCTCAATCCTTGTGTGTAATATAATTGTGTGTGCTTTTTGATTATGTAAAATAAAGATTTAGATACATTTCATTTTTTATTATCCAATCCTACTTCTACTAATATTAGAAATACGACTGTTTGTGTGGGTGGATATTTTTCTACTTTAAGTAAAGGCTGAAGGCGGCTGATTCATGCCCAGGAATGAATGAAAACACTTTATTATACACTTTAAAACTAGCACATAAACAATTTGACATCTAAGAAAACATACAAATATATATGTTTAATCGCTAAGGGAGCGATTTCTTCCAGACAACCTTTGAATGGAGAGGAGCGTAACTCGAATGAAAGATTGGTCGGGGTGCACTAAATTACGACCTGATTTAAAAATTGATACTTGGCATAGATGTTGCCTGGGACCAGAGGGTATAGACTGATAAATACCTTACCCTTCAATTCAATTCTTGGTTTGTAAGGCTACAATGGAAGGAACCACAATTTCGCCAATATCTCCGTTTTTAATCTTTCCACTGTCGTGAACGCCAACGGAAACTGGATCTTGTCTAGGCCCTTAGGATCAGCTTTATAGGCTTTTGATGTAGGTATATCACACACGCGAAGCAGCAAGAGGCTAGTTATAATTATTGTCGTGTCAATGCTTTAGTCGCTATATGATTTTAAAGTAAGTAGTAGGTCCATCTGGATAGCACTATGGTCGCGTTAAGGTCTACCCTTGTGCAAGTGTTCGGACGCACAGCGCACACGAGTAGATGCGACAGTGTTAGGGCATCACAGTCGCATTTCGCCAAATGTCCATTCTCGCATGTTAAATCTCCAGCGGCCAACCGTGAAGTCGATTTAGCGACTTCCATACAGGCCATGGCAGGGCGTAGGTATCCTGGTGGTAATTTTTCCTGCGGGGAGGTAAAATCAGGTGTGTGTTGTAGCAGCTGGATGGTCATTTAAAGCCTGCATATTGCGCTGAAAGCTATTCCGGCTTTTGAGTCGTGCTCGAGGAATTTAGTGGCCATATAGGAGTTGTCTATACCTATAAAAGAGCTTAACCTGACTGACTGACTGATTCATCATCGCCAAACCGAAACCGCTAAAGCTAGAAAGCTGAAATTTTGAAGGTAGCTTCCTTTTATTGCAAAACCACCCACTAAGGCGGGGTTTTTTGAAATTCGATCTCTAAGAGGGTGAAAAGGGGTGAAAACGAATGTATGAAACTTTTTAACTCGTGGTGCGATTGCGAATTTGGAAGGAGATTAATTGCATCCGGGGGAAGGATTTAAGCAATTACAAAAAAAAATGCGGACGAAGTCGTGGGCAACAGCTAGTATGGATAAATGAAAACCAAACACAATTTAAAACAGATTTAATAAATAAGAGTGCGTACGATAGGAACAATAAATGCTATCACATCTAAAATGCAGATTCATAAGTAGGTAGGTATTAGATATAATTTCGGAAATATAAATAATATTAGATTCGAGATATTTTTGTCAGTGTTCAAATAAATATACTTATTAACTAAACTTATGCGCGATACTGAAACGACACAAGCATTTGAGACCGCGATATTCTTCCAAATTTAGGAAAATTACGGAAACATCAGCCTTCAAATCTATATTTCGTTTTAGTAATCGGGAGTTAAATACCAAATTGTTTTTACAGAAAGGCGTTATTCATAACATAAGCATCGTAGAATCATTGTCATTTAGATACCTACTATTAAATAGCTATGATACTTAAAAAATACTTAAAACTATTAGGAATGTGTTCTAGTGCTTCTAATGTGTGCATTTAATGTTCACACTAAAAGATAAGTACGTAACTACATCAGGAAGTACTTACATACTAAGGTAAGTACATCTCTATACTAACAGGCACTATTTTGCGTATAATTTTGTACTAGAACAAGTGTAGATTACTTTGTTGCACAAAAAATTTAGATAATGTCAAAAGGAGAGCATAATGCATAATGGGTAATCACTGCCAGCCAACCGAAACCTTCAATTCAAACCTAAGAATAATATAAAATCTGCCTGTATGTCTGTCTGTCTGTTTCTTTGTTATCATTTCGCGGCTAAACGACTGAACCAACACGTACCTACATCAGTTTGTTAGATCTTTGGAAAAATTAATTTACGCTTTTGCGTCTCCGAATCTTAACTTTTGGTCCATCAATTAAATAATGGTTGGTGAGTGAAGTTTCCTCTCCACTGACGTCTCTCTGCCTGGGATTCTCTTTGATAGCGCAGGCCTTCCCGGATACCCACACTAACCTCTCGACCTTGTCGACAGGACCCGCAGGAGAGACGAATCAGTACATGCGGTGTCGGTTCGGTTGCAGGTGCATAACGGCTGGCACCGAACCGGGCTTGTTTCAAATTTTCCTTCTCTTTTTTTTATATACATACATATTATACATAGAGAAACATCCAGAGACCAGAGACAAATATTTAAAGATCATACAAACATTTGCGCAAACCTGCAACCTTCTGTTTCTGGCGTACCACTCTTTACGCTACAGAGGTCTTCATAAAATAACATAAATGGGCAAGTTCATAAATCTATACTTATATATAAACCAATAATTAATAAATAGGTGACATGGCGTTTCTATTCTAGGAACCCTTGCAATTGAACATTCTATTCTACAATAAATTACTTATTATTTCATGTTTAAAAGTGTATTGTAACTTTTGATAAACACGGTTTTTAATCATGTATTATCTTGTCGATGGAGGCACCGACACTGTTTCGATTCATCTAGAGAATGTTCATCAGGAATAAATCACGAACGCGAGCATGAGAACTGCAGAATAAACTCACCACAGATGATTCTCTAGTTAGACGAATCGAAACAGTGTCGATGCCTTCACAACAAAATAATACGTGAGTAAAACCCGTTTATTTTACAATGTATTTAATTTCGACCCGACAGCCCAGAAGACAATGATTTTGGCGTGATAACGACTTATAAATCGATGAACGCCGGCTGCACGCACGAAACATTGTCACGTTTCGCCTGAGCCGAGCGTGCAAGCGAGAGCGCGGAACAAGAGATAAAGAGGCACGATCGGCTTAAGCGTTCGGCTTGTGACGCATCTTAATACGTTAAAAGTATGCAATTTTTCATCGATGTTTTCTTATGACGTTATCACGTAAAATCATTGTCCGTAAAGCGACTTTACAGAAAACTATTTTTTTTATTCAGTTAACGTGCCTCATTTTATCTATTAAATTATTGTCTAATCTTCAAAAAATTTAATTTAGGTTATATTCGCTTTAAGCTTAGGTATATCTAAAGATGTGTGCATTAATGCTTGCTTCAACCAGTAGCTTAGACTTAACCTATATCCCATAATCACATAATTAACTAACGTGACGTTAAAGTATGCTCTGCCCTTGTTTTTCTAATGTCAAATAATAGAGATAGCAATAGAACAATACATTAGTTATTGTGTGTTTATAAGATACACCTGTAATCTAAAAAACATACTCCTAAAAATAAAGTTAAAATTTGCGCCAAAAAAACAAGGCAACAAGTATGTAAAACATCTTCAATCTTCAAGGATATAAAACTCATTCAAAGTCAAAATAATTATGCAACATTATATACTTTGACTTTCATAATATAGTTTATTCTATTTAACATTCAAAACTTTCATGAAATGTATTATACATTTTGATAAACACGGGTTTTCCTCGTGTATTTAATCGATGGAGTCACCGACACTGTTTCGATTTGTCTAGAGAATCTTCACCTGTCTATTTTCACCTGAGTCTGGCGGTCCGTGAGTTGCCGCGAGCGGTCACGGTTCGCACTCAAATCAAACTCTCCCTGATGAAGGTTCTCTAGAATTAGATGAATCGAATCGACAAAATAATACGCGAGTAAAACCCGTGTTTATCAAAATGTATTATATAATCTAATTTAAACTTTTGTATTATTGTAAATAATTACCAACCAATTTAATTGTATGTATAAAGTTGACTGAATATGTTTAACTTTTAATTAATATAAAATATTTGACTAAATAAATTAATTTTATATCTTTTTTTATCATGAACTCTTAACCGACATGTAAATTTCCAAATCATCAATAAACTGATTATTCTGATTACACACTCACAAGACAGCATTTATACAACATTCTCAGCTTGTATACACAGGAAAGATGTTCAAATACATGTAAAACTGACAAAGCCAGAGTTTTCTCATGTTTCTCATGACCGCTTTAAAAGCACTTAAAGAGCACTGGGACTCAATTTCTCATACTTTCTCATCATAATAAACATGATGTGTCCTTGTCATCCTAAGTTATTAACAATAATATATCTAAAAGCTATTTTTTAATGGATAAAATAAATAGTTTGTCATGAAATATTATAAAATATTACATACAT
Source organism: Lampropteryx suffumata (assembly GCA_948098915.1). NCBI lineage: Eukaryota > Metazoa > Arthropoda > Insecta > Lepidoptera > Geometridae > Lampropteryx > Lampropteryx suffumata. Next base: position 17,165,901 of record OX402565.1, on the reverse strand, counting down.
AAGTAGTCAGATCATTTGGAATATAATTTGCTAAAGATATTTAAAAATTTGTACCATTTCACTAGGCCAAACAAATATAATACTTTCTACCTAATATACCAAAATATACAAAAAAATCTACTCCTTCTAGTAAGCGCATTTTTTTTATTTTTTTTCATCATAACTTGAAGAAATCGTCACTATTTTATAGGCAAGAACAAATTTAAGTAGCATTAAATGCAAACATTATTTAAATGTGTCTAATAGCTACTTTTGTGTGTCTAAATAACTGGGTTTTTTTTAAATCACTGGGGAAATTTCAACACCTTTTATAACGAGCACTAAAACTAGTTTCATGTCAAGCTTAAACTTACCGGCTTAATTTTTGACGAGTTAAGTACCCTTTTATAGTGTGACTGCGTCCCAGCTAGATTTTATACTACGCTAGTATCCTACTTCTAGTATGTCATTTCTTTTATTTATAATCTAATTCTAAATGCAGAGAAATACTATGAAAGTATAAGTTATTGGACAGACTTTAAGCTACGGTTTTCTATAGAACTTTCTCGAAATCAAATTCAACATTTAATAAAAGTGTATACCCGGAAATACCAGATATATGTATGTATAATGTGTTTTAATAATGAAAAGAACTTAAATGGTTTTAGTTGTCCTCTCACTCGCACAATACTTATAGCAATATTGTGCGAGAGAGTACATGACTAAAACCGCTATTTAAAATTCATTTCTTTATTGAAACAGGTACCTATAATCCTACTAATATTATAAATGCGAAAATTTGTATGTATGTTTGTTACTTTTTCACGCAAAAACTACTGAATGTATTTTAATGAAACTTTACAATAATATAGCTTATGCATCAGAATAACACATGCTATTTATAAAGATATTGTGTGAGTTGTCCAAAATATAAATAGGAAATAATCTGCCATCTGCGAGCTATTCTGGCGCTGCAAAAACCGTTAGTATTACACGAAGTACTAATCCTGCGCAGACGAAGTCGCGGGCACCAGCTAGTAATATATTCATAATCCACACAACACCGTCCAGCCCCAAACTAAACATAGCTTGTACTATGGGAGCCAGATTACTGACATATTTTACTTACATATAAGCATGGTAATGTTTTTTCTAGGTTGAAGAGATAGTACTGAAAAATCTGTCCATCTAAAACACGTATTAGACCTTGTACCCGATGACTCGTGATACATGACACGATTCACCTTTGTAAACACATAAACACGAACATTGTCTAAACGACTCTTTTTAGAAGCATTGCTGATGACTTAGTACCTTTCAACTCTTACTTATGTTGGGTTTGTGACTCTGATATTGGTGTAGATGTGAACCCAAACACAGCTACTTTTAATGTTAGTACAACTGTCCGAAACCGCGAGTATAGGTTAGTTTATAATGCCTCGGCTAAGCTTAGGTAGAAGTCCCTTACGCCATTCGTGGAGCATTGCGTACAAGGTTGAGTGTTAGATAGTGTTAGTTATCCTCCATTGCGTTCTTGAGTTCCATGGCCAGTTTGTAACCAAGCTCGGGTCGTCTGTCTCGTCCTTCAACCATCGCAGATACCTGGGGAGAAGACGTAAGGCTAATTCACTTTCAAAACTTTCGTGAGTTGTATTATACATATTGATAAACACAGGTTTTACTCATGTATTATTCGCGGCCACTCACGGTCTGTGGATCGATCACATCACATGATGGAGATTCTCTACAGTGAAACAGTGTCGTTGTCTCCATTGATAAAATACGCGAGTAAAAATGTATGTAAGGCTAAGATTCAGATACAAAGACTTAGAAACGAATACATCTATAAATAAATTGTTTCTAACAGATCAACAAGGTGAAGCAACTTGGATGGGTGGTCGCAATGGTATATTAGTCTTCTCGGACTTGGGTTAAGAGGAATTGGAACATTAATGCATCTAGCATATAAGAGCGAGCCTTACAGTAGTCGCATGTGATGTGTAACATCTGACATCTCACTTTGGTAATAAGCAACTTTAACATAATATCCTGAATTAGTTTTTATAACAGCACACCATGTGTATAAAACACAACACTGTAGGTTAAGCGCACAGCTGATTAGTGATGTTACGACTCGATCTGCCAACCCGGTTCAACCCGGGTTGAGTTCCAAACCGTACAAGTCGGGTTGAACCTATATCATACCGATCTGGCTGGACGAGCTGAGGTAAGCGAGTTGTTGTGATGTTACGACTGATTTAAACCGGTTTGAGATTCAACCCGTGCAAGTCGGTTTGATGAACCTATGTATGTCAAACCGATCTCGGCTGGACGAGCTGAGGTGAGCGAGTGGTTTGTTGATCGCAGTCTCTCTTTCACGCACGGCGCGGCGCGGCCCCGCGAGTCGCTACTTTACTTCCACGCACGGCGCGGCGCGGCCCCGCGAGTCGCTACTTTACTTCCACGCACGGCGCGGCGCGGCCCCGCGAGTCGGTACTTTACTTCCACGCACGGCGCGGCGCGGCCCCGCGAGTCGCTACTTTACTTCCACGCACGGCGCGGCGCGGCCCCGCGAGTCGCTACTTTACTTCCACGCACGGCGCGGCGCGGCCCCGCGAGTCGGTACTTTACTTCCACGCACGGCGCGGCGCGGCCCCGCGAGTCGCTACTTTACTTCCACGCACGGCGCGGCGCGGCCCCGCGAGTCGGTACTTTACTTCCACGCACGGCGCGGCGCGGCCCCGCGAGTCGCTACTTTACTTCCACGCACGGCGCGGCGCGGCCCCGCGAGTCGCTACTTTACTTCCACGCACGGCGCGGCGCGGCCCCGCGAGTCGGTACTTTACTTCCACGCACGGCGCGGCGCGGCCCCGCGAGTCGCTACTTTACTTCCACGCACGGCGCGGCGCGGCCCCGCGAGTCGCTACTTTACTTCCACGCACGGCGCGGCGCGGCCCCGCGAGTCGCTACTTTACTTCCACGCACGGCGCGGCGCGGCCCCGCGAGTCGGTACTTTACTTCCACGCACGGCGCGGCGCGGCCCCGCGAGTCGGTACTTTACTTCCACGCACGGCGCGGCGCGGCCCCGCGAGTCGCTACTTTACTTCCACGCACGGCGCGGCGCGGCCCCGCGAGTCGCTACTTTACTTCCACGCACGGCGCGGCGCGGCCCCGCGAGTCGCTACTTTACTTCCACGCACGGCGCGGCGCGGCCCCGCGAGTCGGTACTTTACTTCCACGCACGGCGCGGCGCGGCCCCGCGAGTCGCTACTTTACTTCCACGCACGGCGCGGCGCGGCCCCGCGAGTCGGTACTTTACTTCCACGCACGGCGCGGCGCGGCCCCGCGAGTCGCTACTTTACTTCCACGCACGGCGCGGCGCGGCCCCGCGAGTCGGTACTTTACTTCCACGCACGGCGCGGCGCGGCCCCGCGAGTCGCTACTTTACTTCCACGCACGGCGCGGCGCGGCCCCGCGAGTCGGTACTTTACTTCCACGCACGGCGCGGCGCGGCCCCGCGAGTCGCTACTTTACTTCCACGCACGGCGCGGCGCGGCCCCGCGAGTCGCTACTTTACTTCCACGCACGGCGCGGCGCGGCCCCGCGAGTCGGTACTTTACTTCCACGCACGGCGCGGCGCGGCCCCGCGAGTCGCTACTTTACTTCCACGCACGGCGCGGCGCGGCCCCGCGAGTCGGTACTTTACTTCCACGCACGGCGCGGCGCGGCCCCGCGAGTCGCTACTTTACTTCCACGCACGGCGCGGCGCGGCCCCGCGAGTCGGTACTTTACTTCCACGCACGGCGCGGCGCGGCCCCGCGAGTCGCTACTTTACTTCCACGCACGGCGCGGCGCGGCCCCGCGAGTCGCTACTTTACTTCCACGCACGGCGCGGCGCGGCCCCGCGAGTCGGTACTTTACTTCCACGCACGGCGCGGCGCGGCCCCGCGAGTCGCTACTTTACTTCCACGCACGGCGCGGCGCGGCCCCGCGAGTCGCTACTTTACTTCCACGCACGGCGCGGCGCGGCCCCGCGAGTCGCTACTTTACTTCCACGCACGGCGCGGCGCGGCCCCGCGAGTCGGTACTTTACTTCCACGCACGGCGCGGCGCGGCCCCGCGAGTCGGTACTTTACTTCCACGCACGGCGCGGCGCGGCCCCGCGAGTCGCTACTTTACTTCCACGCACGGCGCGGCGCGGCCCCGCGAGTCGCTACTTTACTTCCACGCACGGCGCGGCGCGGCCCCGCGAGTCGCTACTTTACTTCCACGCACGGCGCGGCGCGGCCCCGCGAGTCGCTACTTTACTTCCACGCACGGCGCGGCGCGGCCCCGCGAGTCGCTACTTTACTTCCACGCACGGCGCGGCGCGGCCCCGCGAGTCGCTACTTTACTTCCACGCACGGCGCGGCGCGGCCCCGCGAGTCGGTACTTTACTTCCACGCACGGCGCGGCGCGGCCCCGCGAGTCGGTACTTTACTTCCACGCACGGCGCGGCGCGGCCCCGCGAGTCGCTACTTTACTTCCACGCACGGCGCGGCGCGGCCCCGCGAGTCGCTACTTTACTTCCACGCACGGCGCGGCGCGGCCCCGCGAGTCGCTACTTTACTTCCACGCACGGCGCGGCGCGGCCCCGCGAGTCGCTACTTTACTTCCACGCACGGCGCGGCGCGGCCCCGCGAGTCGCTACTTTACTTCCACGCACGGCGCGGCGCGGCCCCGCGAGTCGCTACTTTACTTCCACGCACGGCGCGGCGCGGCCCCGCGAGTCGGTACTTTACTTCGGTAGTTGTGGTTGAGCAAGTGCAGCGAGTGTATGTATGAGTTCAGTGTTTTGTTGTTTTTAGTAAGATAGTGTTTTACGGCCTATTTATAATTAAAATACCATTAGTCATGCCAGATCATTGAATTATATGGGAGGTGTTCTATTATATTTAGGTTTAGCAGGTACATACAGATTCGATTAATACGGTTTAAACAATATAAACTCAACCCGTTGCCGAAGTCAGTTCGGGTTATTTTTTGCGCTGTTTAATAGTTTTAATTCTAATCGTAATCACTGTTAGTCTGTTACCTATTGCATCAACAAAATGTATGGAACAGCTGGTTTTATTTTCGAGATTTTAAAGTTATAATTGGTAACATGATAAAATATGTTTATTTTGTGAGTAAAATAATCCCTTGAAGTTTGATCGGACTTTTTCAAAACGGCAGATAAAAATTTGACCTAGTGCGATGCAAACTTTATTGTGGTTCGGAAGTGTGCGGTAAAGTCGACTTTGCGCAGGTTCAGTCCAGGCAATATAATTGAGTAGGTACCTACTTAGAAAATATTTTTTAGGTAAGTATGTGATTATTTTGACTCGTACCTACATACAAATTATTAATTAGGTATTTAGAGTATTCTATATTAGTATTAAAATTATTTATTTAAGTAAGTAGGTACTTAGTATGGAAATAAAAAAATGTGTACAAATAAAGAGCTTTGATTTAAATTTTTATTTATATTTTACCTCCTTAATAGCCCTGACTGAACTATGAAAATATGAAAAACAGATTGCCTTGACAAAGTTCTTAAATCAAAAAGTTCAAAATTCGTTCTTGGTCTCTACCAGAAACGAATGAATTAAATTTGTATTCATAATCCGGTTTCATAGAACTTTAGCATGAGCAATACAAACTGGTTCGTCGCATCGACTTTGTCTTTTCGGTTTGTAACTCGGTTTCAACCCGGGTTCAACCCGGTTTACATAGATTTTTGCGGTTCGGTTTACAAGTCGGTTTGCATATTTTTTAACCCGGGCTGAGTCGGTTTGAAAAATTTCGAAATCGTTACATCACTACAGCTGATGCGTTCTCCTCCATTTCTATTTCTCGTCACACACACACGGACAAACTGTTGGCTGACAGTACCAACCTCTCGGAAAATGGGTTGGTACCATCTAACGGCCAACACTACCTATGCGCGCGCTCATTGGTCAAATTAAAAAGCACGCGCTTCCTCGGCTTCCTGTTACACACATCTGTCCTTTTTCACGAAATCAGTCCCATATATTGCAGAAAAGCAAGAGGAAAAATATTACACATGATCCTTTTGGGAATTATACCTACAATTATAATAATATTGTTGCTGTACAATCCATAAACACCATCTAGTTCCAAGCTAAGCATAGCTTGTACTATGAGAACCTGATGACTAATAGAATACTTATATAGTTTTAAGTACTTTACAACATCCAGACAGAACAAACCCCTGTATTCATCATACAAACGTTTGTCCTAGGAGGGAATCAAGCACACAACATACAGCCCAGAAGCCAGAGCCAACTGAGCTTAGAGGCCAGTTAAATTATTAGAGATAAGTCAATAGGACACAATAGTCATGATTAATTCAAATACTATTCTATAAATCCCTATTTCTATAAATGTAGTGTGTAGAACGCCTGGGCTTCGTCTGCTGACTTCTGCAACTGACTCGTACCAGTACATTCCTTCAGCTGATTTGGTGTCAAATGCCTGGGTCTCGTCTGATGACTCCTGCAAGGGTACAGCCAGGTTACCTGGTCGAGTTGATGATGACGCCGCTGTTGTTGAGGAGGAATCCGCAGGTCTGTGGTTGCTGCGGGTAGGTACCTGGTCAGAGTTGATGATGACACCGCTGTTATTGAGGAGGAATCCGCTGGTCTGTTGCTGCGGGTAGGTACCTGGTCAGAGTTGATGATGACACCGCTGTTTTTGAGGAGGAATCCGCTGGTCTGTGGTTGCTGCGGGTAGGTACCTGGTCAGAGTTGATGATGACGCCGCTGTTGTTGAGGATGGTCCGTTTGGTAGCCTCGATGTCGGCGAGGTCCACTCCGCGTGCTGCGTCCTCCACAAGAATGGCGCGATATCCGATGGCTAGTGCGTCCGCTATCGTTGCCCCTGGTGGAACAAACAGTAACTGCTACACTCTTATGCCTGAATACTGAAACCAGCTAAACATTTGATAACAAATGGCTCAGTCGAGCTGAACTCATTCCAAAGACTTAGGGTGCATGGTTGGTATTCAAGACTAAGTAAGTGATAGAAATAGGGACGCGCAATTATCAGAAATATTTCATGAAGCAACCTTCTTTAACAATGAAAATTTGCCGGAGATGTAAAGCTCTTCTGAAATATACCACCACATTACGTGCAGAGCGATGGCTCAAACTAACTTTGCAAAATCACAATTAAGTGGCCATCATCATCCATTTAAGGCTTGCAAAATATAAAGTTTGGACACATCTGGAAAACCAACAATATAGAACAAACACACTCCCGAAATAGATCTTGAGTACTAAAAAACTTTATTTTCATAAAACGATCAAGAAGAGGAAAATATGTACTTACACAAATTTTATTCATATTACATTAAAACAAACACACTCACACACGCCCAAACATAACACACACACACACACACACACACACGCACACACACACACACATAACTACATACAAGCATCACACCTTTATAACTGCCGGTTTATTTTGATAACTATAATGTAAATCCGTTATTGGCAGTCGGTTATAAATTAAAGTTTTGTGTATACTATTTTAAGGAGCTGTGGATGTTGTTCAACGTATAAATAAATAAATACGTACCGACACAGACGTCATAAGCCAGGCCGCAGATGTAAATGTCAGTAGCATGCCGCAGACGAAGTTGTGTACTGAGACTGGTGTCCGTCAGCTTCTTATTGTCCCAGAACACGGAGTACGAGTCCACCTCGGGGTTAGTGCCTTTGTATACTTTTATTGCACCTTCCACGATCTGTCGTTATAAACTATTGTTATTAAACGCAGGCGCGTGGTACTTACATACAAAGTGTCCATGTCAATCCCCAAGAAATAATCTCCTTAACAAATATTATGTTATATTAAAAAGTGCCTGTATGTTTAAAACTAAGCCCTAATTTCGTCCAATGGTTAATATTTTGTTTGTATTTTGTGCCGTTCTGCTGTTCATTGGCTATCATGTAAGTTTTTACTGTGGAAACTTTATTTGTTACTGTATTATCTGAATTGTGTTTTACAATTGTAAAACTCCAGATGACTGGTTTTTAAATACATACTTAATATGATACATTCAAACACCCAGAACCAACATAGTATTTATCACACAAATGTTTGTCATGGTAGGGAATCGAACCCACAACCTACAGCGCAGAAGTTAAAGGTTAAAGGGAACCAAGTGAGCTGAAAGGCCAGTCAAAACCGTCAGTGTATAGGTACAAGATTATTTTAATATTATTTTAATCCTTGACATATGTACCATCGAAAGCAGCTGCAGTTAGAGACATTATGTTACTTCTACACAAGTCATCATAAGACCCTGAGATCTGTACTGCAAGCAGATGTAATGACTCCATCAATAGGTCAGCTGATCTGATGATGTAGTCCATAGATCGGAGTATTGGGAAACCAAAGCGACAGATGAAAGAGAGTGCATGTGGCGGAAATGCAATGAAAATGCACATTCACAGTTTTAACACTCGTAATAAAGAGAAACTATATGTACCGACGACTAGATTAGTAAAAACTTTTAAACATGGTGAATGTCTAAAGCTCGTACTGTATAATAAGTTGCCTTTAGCAATAACACGACCCCTAAACGACTTCAAAAGGAAAATACAAATATTTTAAGAGTCGACCATTCTACAACATCAGCGAATACATGAGCTGTTCTGATTTGCATTCATAGTGCCTTGCCAACTACCAATGGCCTTTAAAATATAGCTGTACCAACTATCTGTACTGTGCGGATAGCACATCGTTTTAAGATTGAGTCTTGTTATTGATTGTGGTTTTTTTATGTAAATAAATAAATAAATATAATAAATATTGCTGGAAATAAATTTGCAATGCACACAACACCATTGAGTCCGAAACTAAGCATATAGCTTGTATTATGCTGACCAGATGACTGATAGAATACTTATATATTTTTCAATACATACTTATGATACTTTATAATACCCAGACACAGAACAAACACGTATGTATGTTCTTCACACAAATGTTTATCCTGGGAGGGAATCGAGCCTACAGCGCAGAAGGCAGAGCTACTACCAACTGAGTTGACAGGCCTGTCACATTGTGACATTGTATTTTTTTTCTTTGACATGCCAATGTTATGCAATGTGACGATTATGGTGAAATAAATATCTGAATCTGAATATAATGCGAATGTTGAGATGGATGTGTGAAGTGACGAGAATGGGTAAGATGAGTAATGAGTATATCAAAGCAAGGTTGAATGTGACAGAAGAGATGAGGAATAATAGGTGAGCGTGGTGAGCGTGGTATAATCACGCCATGCGGAAGGAAGAATGTCATGTTACAAGAAGAGTAAAGAAGTAAAGAAGACATGTTAAGAAAAAACAAGCTAGCCTAATAGTAGTCGCGTATGATGTGTAACATCTGACATCTCACCTTGGTAACAAGCAACGTTAATATCATATCCTGAATTAGTTTATTATAACAGCACACTTTATATACAACACTGTAGGTTAAGCGCACAGCTGATGTGTTCTCCTTCTTTATTTCTATTTCCTTTTTCTTTCTCGCCACACACACGTATACACTGTTGGCTGACAGTACCAACCTCAATGAAAATGGGTTTACTAACCCATTTTTCGAGCGCACGCTATGATAGAGTTGGCCGTCAGATAATACCCCATTTGACGCCTAACTCTATCACAGCGCGCGCTCATTGGTCAAATCAAATAGCGCGTGCTTCTCCGACTTCCCTTTCGTCCCTTTTCAGGAAATCATTACCACAGATACCACAGTTACACATCAATAAGGATAGAGGTAGTCCTGGATCAACTGTGCCTTGTGTAAGAAAGAAGTGTGAACAGGAAATGACATGACGAATATCAGGGAAGTGTAGAAGAAAAGAACCTGCCGACCCCACTTAGTGGGATAAGGGCAGGGAGATGATGATGATCTTATGATGGAGTGATTGTCTGAGAGTTGGATGAGCTTACCTTCAGCTGAGCATGCAGTTCCGCGCCCCAGGTGTCCTGGACACAGTGGCGCGGCCACAGACGCTGCTTCATGGGCGGAGGACCCGCGAACACTACTGTGTCGTACGCCTGCGCCTTGTCTGCTGACACCTGGAAGGTTATATTGCATGTACTGCAATCACCAGCCTTGGTAACATTCTCGATACAGTCAGTACAATAAATGTCTATCAGTTTCGATTCAGTGCACGAAAAAGAGACTTTAACAGTTAACTAGCCGATTTCCATACAAACGTCCAAGAATGATCACTCACTCTCTGAAGAATAAGCGAAATTAAGAGTAATATCAATTTGCTTCATTCAGACAGAATCGCATAAAAAATATGGGTTTGAAAGATAAAGCCTCAAACAATCGTATTTCAAAATTGATTTATCGTAACTTTGTGCGTAAATAAATAACAAACGGAGTACGCCAACTACAAAATGATTCCTGTAAAAGCATAGTTTATTTATAGACGACCTCTGTAGCGCAGTGGGCTTTAGGTCCGGCTGAGACGCAGAAGGTTGCGGGTTCGATTCCCGCCGCGGGACAAATGTTTGTATGATCTGCAAGTATTTGTCTCGGGTCTCGGTCTCGGGTCGTGTTTCTATGTATAATATGTATGTGTATACAAAAAAAATATATAAGTAGTATATCAGTCATGTGGTACCCATAACACAAGCTCTGCTTACTTTGGGGCCAGATGATGTTGTGTGAAATGTCCGGGATTATTTATTTAGTTTAAGTAACTTTATTTCGAATAGTTTATTCAGTATAAAGCATGTGCTTATAAATGTTAGTGTATGTTAGTTATATTATATAGCTTGGTAACATCAGGTTTAGGTATGTCTTTTGGAAATTAATATAATATTAGGTATATTGAGTAAACTATGTTCAGGATGTCCGTGAAGTCAATATTGGCCTCAGCGTAAGACCAGCGCTGCAGCATGGCAACATGCAGTAGCATTATGCTGAGTTGTGGGCCATTTCACCACCACTCAACCCTCACTTATTTGTTAATGCTCTTTGTTTTAGTATTAGTCACTGTCACAGTTTTTATAGTATTGTTTGTATTTAGATTGTATAGTGGTGGCTGAATAAATGATTTTCATGAGAACCCTTGATCCAAAGTCTGTTCATGATTTTATCACAGTCGTTTTATGTAGACCTCAGTCTAATCTAATCTTATGATTAGAATCATAATCATACTATCTATTTACTGTTCATCACTATCCTTCGTGCAACTTCTTTTCTCACACTAAGCTAGGAGAAATAGCATGAGTTTTAGCGCCACTGCGAGTTTGTGCCCGTGACTAGTGTATAAAGGCGCACTTTAAACTTTTCACAACGTTGGTTCGAAATAACCAGTGACACGATAGAAGATGTTTCGATTAGCAATAGGCATTATTTCAATCTGTTGAATTCTTATTTTGTTCTAATGTATGTTGGATGTTATTGGATTACGTATGGAGTGTCTGTCCGGGTTAGGTTCACGTCCTTCAATAAAAATGAGGATTCTGTGAACCGCATTTATTTTCGTGATAGTTTTTGGTTACAACTTCCTAGGTTGACGGGAGCGCGGTGATTGTCGGGACCAGCGGGACGTCGCCCGTCAGAGCGCTATATAGTCCTGTCAGCGAAACGCTTGGCTTACTTCACTCCTGTCCCCACAAAATCATTAGTTTGATTGTACCCATAGACAGAGAAACTAATAGACGACTAGATAGCATACGTCGCATTCAAACAAGAAAGAGAACAACTTATGTGCAGATACTGTGAAGAAGCGAGATAGAATGGTTTGATTTTTTGTTTCATGTCGCGTGCCTGTTTTTTCAAGATCCGCACCAGATTGTGCAAAGCAACGTTTGACAATTTGCCATTGTTTGGATGGTTTGTGCTCGCTTTGTGTGAAATAACCGGAAAAAAATAGTTAATAATAAATTGTGAACACGCTGAATTACTTGCGAATTGCAAATAACAAATTCCTTTACCGGATTTTGTAAAGATAATGGTTCGATGTATCGTTTTAAGATGTAAAAGTGATAGTGAACGGAAACACCCCGATTTGTCTTTTTACTCGTAAGTACAAGTATTTTTGAGTAGTTATTAGCTTTCAAACTGTTTTTTTAATAATATAAACAATAGATAACAGCATTTGGAACTGAACTTTGTTCGCTACAGCATAATTCATAAATCATAACTAATAATTTATTTATTTTGGTGTTGCCTGCATTCGACCTTAACATTCCCCAGACTAGGTACATAAATTTTACATAAAATATGTTTTACATTTCGTATGAATTTTAATAATTCAATTTAACGTAAGTATCGTACAATGTTGATAAATGAATATATGGATGCAAGGTAAAGGCAAAAGCTGCTTAAAATCGGTCTGAGGAAACCTTTCATACATTTTGATGTCAATTGATTGTGAAATAATGTCCTGTCAGCGACAATAACCATGTATAAATAAATAGATTAAAATGATTCTTACATTGTAAAATAAAACACCTCGCTATTAATTTGTTACAGTTTTCCATCAAGTGATAATGTACGTTTGCAGTGGGTTGAAGCCACAGGCCGAAAAATCTGGACACCCAAAAACTCTTCAAGGATTTGTAGTACCCATTTTGAGAAAAATTTCTTGTTTAAGAAGAATAAATTAACTATTCTGTATCCTAATGCTGTTCCACTGGTGGTTAGTAAATATATGATTTATGAGTGTTTATTCTGTAGGTAGGTAGATACTGATCAATACTTTTCGACTAGAAAAAGTAAATAAGTCCTTTATCGGGAACACGGTGCGCTTCTATAATAAGCTTCCTGAAAATGCAACTAAACTACCTATTAAGAAATTTAAAGCTTACATAAAAGAGTCTTTTGAAGAAAGCTTATTATAATATAAATGACTATATTATTGATAAGAACGCATGGCCTCATGTCGCTCTGCCCTCAGACAGTTAACCGACACACTTGAAATGTATACACTCATGTATAAGTATATCGTAGCTAATTTAGTTATAAGATGGATCATGCAAAAATGCGCTAGGACCAGGACGAGTTTCTCTTCTCGGGCTTGGATTATAAATTGGAACCTAAATTCACCTAGTAGGTAAGACTTAGTTTCAAAGTGATCCTTGTGATTGTATTGAATACAGTATCTTTTGACTTTGTGTTATATTTATGGTTTTTTATTTCTGTAATGTTATGCTTAGCTTTAATAATAAGTAAACAATTAAGTACACAAATGTTGTTATATGTTTTCTATATCACACATATGTTAAAAAGTTTGAGTTTTGTGATAGAGAGGAAAGCTCTAGAGATTTCTACTACAACATAACGTCTAAAATAAATCTAGGATAACTTAGGACTAGGGTAAAAGTTTTAATGTGGCAACACCACCCACCTATTGTTCTATCTCACACGCGGCACGATCACCATGTGTCTATTGTTTTCTCTGTATACGATTGTACCAGTAACCAGTTTTGACAATATAGATTGGTATTGCGTACGTAAAGTTTCTATTCATAGGACAGCATGTGTTACAATCAACCTTCCGTAAAACCAACTCATCAATAGTAACTGAAAGCTGTTAGTATCAAAGTATGAAACTAAGAAAAAACTAGAATAATATTTACGTAACATTACTTTGTACCAGTTTACAGTTCCGCTGACCAGTTTGTTTATAATTTGTTTTGTGTTTGTATTTTTATATTGTTTTAATTATTTCTAGTTTTAAGCTTAGTTAAGATTTTAAATACTATTCTATACATTTAACTGAAAAAAAAAATGTCTATGTAGATGATTATTTTAGAATCTATGTAAGTGAATTTTGTTATTCGATATTATTGTACCATGCAATATTTTGAATAAATATTATTATTATTATAGTATCAATGTTTTCATAATCTCTATTCACAATCTAAACCGACATTGATATGTAAAATACTAGAGTCGCTGAAATGTTTGTTGAATGTGGCTTTTAGACATATTATTGAATATTTAAATTCTAGGGATTTATTTATTTATTTGGTCTACCAACGGTTGCTTAAAAGCTTAGAAAACATTTTGATACTTAATGCTAATTGCACAACCAATTACAGGTAAACACTGCATGCAGAATTAAAATTACCTATACTTATTATTAGGAGACAATAACTTAATGAAACTAGATGAATGTAGTGTACTTAATTTAACTTAACTAAAGTGGGTAGGAGGAACTTACGTACATGTGAGCTAATTTTAACTAGAAATAAACAAGTGATACAGTGAGCCAGAAACTTAAAAACATATTACTGCGACCATGGTCTTTACTTTATGCATAACTCGTTAAGCTATGTATGACAGAGTATTCGGCAAGTTCTCAGTTAAGAACTTCCGAAACTTATTGAGTTTTATCGAAAATATATATATCGAATCGCAATATTTATCGATGTCTTTGCTGATTCTAGGGATAGGTGAGTCCCACCACTTCGCACTACCAAAGTCTATAGTGCGAAGTGGTGGGAGGAGGAGAGGGATGGGCCGACGGGGGATTCTACAAGGGACTCTAAAACGTATTTTGTGTAGTAGTTGCGGGCAATCTATTTTGTTGTTAAGTAATTTATACAGGAGGATTATGTCTAATTGTATTCTTCTTTTTTCAAAAGATGCAATTTTGAAAAACTCAAGTCTGTCCACGTATGAGTACAAAGTTTTATGTTTTTTGTCCACATATGCCAAATGCCGCAAAAAAACGTTTCTGAATGCGTTCGATTTTAAAAATGTGAGTAGCATAATGAGGCCTCCATACTACAGGACAGTACTCTAGGACGCTACGTACTAAGGTATTGTATAGTTAGATTTTAGTACGTGGTTTTTTGAATATTATACTGTTTCTGATAACAAAGCTCAACATTTTAGATGATAGACGTTTGGAAGGTTAACTTTTTATAGAGTATCACGCCCAGATCCCTAATCGTATCGACTTCACGTATTGGCTTACCGCCTATAGAGTAACGAGAACTCACAATTTTTAACATGCGGTTGTATTTTATAAAATGGCATTTTTCTGTGTTGATGTGCATTTCGTTTATACAGCACCAATCGTGTAGGCGATCTAAGTCATGTTGTAGTCAGGATACATCGTCATCGGAGTTTATTATGCGTGAGATTTTAAGATCATCAGCAAATAGAATTGGTTCGGAATACGCAAGGCAGTTTGGGATGTCATAGATGAAATATAATAATATATTAAATAAAATAGGTCCTAAGTGGGATCCTTGTGGAACGCCTGAATGAATATAAAAAAAATCTGATTCAAAGCGATTGACCACGACAGAAAAGGAACAATGCGATAAATATGACTTAACCCATTCAATGAGATTACCTGTCAGCCCATATGACGACAGTTTTCTGACAAGCAATGCATGAGAGACCTGGTCGGAGGCCTTACTAAAGTCCGTATAAATGACGTCAACTTCTTTGCGCTTATCTATGGATTAAGAAAAGCCCTCAACGAAAGTGACTAGGTTTTTTGCAGTAGATCTGCCCTTTGGGATAAAGAGAGAACACAAAAAAACGATTAGCAATAAAGTTGTACCTACAATGGACGGTATCTTCCAGGCAATCAATAGGAAAATAATGCCAATAATTAAACCTACAAAATCAATATTACATAAAATAAGAAAACATACATATCAATACAACTTTCTACATTCAATAAAGGTACTAACCAACAAGTTAGTCTAGCAAAACAAAAGAGCCATTAGTTTGATCATAATGATTATTTTTGGCAAAACGGACAATACTATTCAACCCTTTCCCCTAAATGCAAATCCCACCATCAATCGTTGAAACCGTCCTTAAATAAAGAAGTCACGATCCGTTGACATTTGTCTTGAACACGCGCCTACTCGATATTCAATTCAATATGAGAGGTTAGTGCTCGTTTACACTTCCTTAGTTAGTGGAATTGAATGCCGGAATTAGTAAATGTCTGAATCGCGGATGATATTTAGAAATTGCATGTGCTGAAGTAGTTTCGTTCTGCGACAAACACTGGCTTATAAAGGTGGTAAACTTATACTATACCTTTATAATCAGTCTTTTATACTGTATGTATAATCACATAACTGTCAAGTCTGTCAGCTCAGTTTGTAGTAGCTTTGCCTTCTGCGCTGTAGGTTGGGGAGTCGATTCCCAGGATAAACATTTGTGTGATGAACACAGGTGCTTGTTCTGTGTCTGGGTGTTATAAGTACTCATCATGTGTATATAAGTATTCTATAGAAGGGCAATAGAGCCAAGCACCCTCGGCAAAAGACCGAATCAAAAATGCTACAATTCAATCAAAAATAAAGGTGCTCGACGAAGCTGAAAAGCTGGGAAACTGAAGTGGTACTAGGCAGGGTACGTCTGCCGCATACCGGACGATCTTTGGGCTAAAGTTAACACTGAGTGGAGCCCTGAGACAGTGAGACGGCGTGGTAAACCACGCAAGCGATTGCGCAACGAGCCGGACACCTTTAGGGATTTTGGCAGACAATGGTGTTGGAACGAAATAAATGGAAAACTCGAGGGGAGGCCAGTCATCTGGTCTGGTTACCATAATACAAGCAGTGCTTTTGGGGCCAGATGATGTTGTGTGCATTGTCCACCAATATTTCGTTATTATTAATAATGATAATAATGCATAATTACTTAATATTGTCCTTGTCATTGTTATGTTAATGAATAAAGATGGCAACAGATCTTAGCAACACATTAGATAGTGTGTATAATATACTAATTACTAAATAATTATAATTAATAAAACCCTACTTATATATATGACAAGGGCTGGTATCTTGTTTAGTAGCTTCATATAGGATGTCTATTTAAATTTAATGTAATTTTTTCGTGTATGTGGCAACTCTGAAATTTGACAGCTGTCACCTATGATTGTTTCGATTATTATAAATGGAGCTTTACACAAAAGAAGAATGTGTTATTGTCATTGTGAAAGCCATTAGAAAAATGGTGAAAGTTACGCTGAGACTGCTCGCTGAGACAGCTCGCCAACTTCGCGGAATTTTTGATCGAGAAAGTGCTCCTAAATTCGAAGAGTAGTCAAAAAATTTAAGAAACTGGGTCGGTTGTGGACAGTAAGTCTCCTCTGCGTAGATGTACCGGTAGATCTCTTGAAAATATTAGTGTTGTAAACGAGAGTGTGGCCTAAAACATCGATTCGGCATCGTGATCAACCACTTCAAATTTCACTACGAAATTAAATTAAATTACTACGCAGTGAATTTTGACGAAAGATCTCGAAAGGCCTGCAACCGTACAATATTCAGCTTACTCGGATACAGCGTACAATTTGATTCAATGGACAATAGAACGCCGATTTTTCGAAAAAAGTAATCTTCATCGATGAAGCGCATTTCCATCTAAATGGTTTTGTAAATAAACAATATTCACAATTTGGGGCATAGAAATCCACATCCACATCCACACGCAATCAATTCATTAGAAATTCAACCACAACGAGCAACTATCTGGTGCGGATTTTGGTCAGGAGGCAGTGTGATTGCTCCTTTTTGAAAATAAGGTCGGAATTGCAGTGACTGTGAACGGCATTCGCTACAGTTTGCTACGATATGTGGTTTCAGCCATGAAACAATTGATTGATTGCAGCAACGATTTCCAGACCAAATCATCTCACGAAATTCAGATGTCGACTGGCCACCAAGATCATGCGATTTAACGCTGTGCGATTTCTTTCATTGAGCATTTCTGAAATATCAAGTTTATGCGAATAAACCAGTAACAATTCTTGAGCTTAAGGCCAACATCCAACGCGTTATCAGTGAGATACAGCCACATCTATGTCAATAAGTCATCGAAAATTTCATGAAGAGTAATGGCATCAGAGCCGTGGGGGCCATTTGCCGGATATTTTAGTCCATATATAATCGGAACATGTCTTATTTATAATGCAATATAAATATCACAACATACTCAAAAAATAGTGTTTTTATTTTAAACGAAATAGTGCACTCTTATTGAAACATCCTTTAATTACTTATTTAAAACTTATTCAAACCGACTTGTAAAAAGCGATGGGAACAAATAAATATTAGAAGAATACGGTACCTTTTTGCAGCCGCGAAGCCAATTCCTTATCTAGTTGAGTGCAAGTTACTGGAGCTATCAAACGAAGCATTTCAGTGCAGGTGACAGTTTACGACTGCGGTGGGTTCCGAGATATCGATAAACTTAACCAGGTCAGGTCTAAATTGGTATTTTAACTTTTTTGAGGGTGATTATTTAATCGATCATTTAGTTTAAGCATGGGCATGTTCCAAAGTATTGTTTGGACGTGCTTCTGACTTTCCTTAAAGATCTAATCAACTTCTGATCACTAGTTATTTCGTTATTTCTAAGTAACTAATGCTATGGCCAGGAAACACTTTTTGTCCTGTCGTTAAATCCAAAATTACATAAATAACCAAGCAACAGGCTTGATTCTTTATGTAATTTTAGATTTAGGTATGTTTACTTAAACATACCTAAATCTAAAATTACTTAAAGAATCAACATACTTATGAATTGGTTTATTTAGTTTATCTAAGGCTGTATTTAATATATTGTAACATATGTATTGTATATATTTTTTTATTAGTATCGACGTACTTATGTATCTTTTTCATCTCCTGTAAATTCGTATGTACACATTATATTCATATATTTCTATCTATCTATCTATCTATCTAAAGGTGTGAGATTTCAACCGAGCCTGGAAGTTCCTGACGTGAGCATATTTAATTAAAAAAAAATCGGGTTGCACTCCGGGAGTGCCGACAGAAGTGAAAACTTATTTTGGCGCGTTAGAGTTTAGTAATAAATCACTTGAAAATCAGTAATTATGGCGACTGCCAATCAAATACTGAACGAACACAGATGATGCAATATTTTTTGTCCAGAATGTAGATAATATATCAAAGAACCTAACTCAGTAAACTTCTCTATTCAAAAGTAGACTGTAAACATGTGTGGTTTATAATCAAATGGAGAGAGCGCGGCAGCCCTACGTCTCGCCCCAAACGGTAACGGTGTCGCGAATCCAGAGGTTTTACCTTATCTAAAAATATGCGTACCGCGCTAAAAGAAGTTTTCACTTCAAAAATCATCTATTTGCTATGAATGAGATTACACAGAGAGTTTAACAGTTAGATCCTCAAATTTCACTACGAATGCAAATATCAATGTACTTATGTGTATATATAAGACTATGTCGATTTTTAAATAAACATAATAATTATAACAATTTAAAATTTAGGTATAATTTAATCATTTTACCAAAGCAATCGGAACGGTAATTAAGATAATCTTAACAAAGTCAACTACATTAACTATAACCTATACTATATTACTAAGTATATATTATATAATTTCAGAGGAAGACGTTGAAGACTGTATAAATTTTAATAAAGTTACGAATGATAGGTGGCGATTTTAGACATTTCCAGTCACACGCACCATATGGCACTAAGTATTGTGCTGTGAGAATGAGTGACAGCATTGACTGATTTTATTGTCCGTTCCACAATTTTTTTCTTGTATTTTTGTATAATTTTAGAACATTCATCTATCCATACGCACATAAAATTATTTACAAAGATTGGTAAGAGGTCGTCAGACAAGCGTGGGATCGCGCCCAGTGAGACTCACCGGGCTGGAAGGATGTAGCTCCCGCATATGCACGTTGTCTATGAAAGAGACGTGGTCGGGGGGGTGCCAGTCCAGAGAGTAGAACACGCAGTCGAACGGTATGCTGTCCAGCAGCCGGTTGATAGGCTCTACCACCTGTAACCAACCACACATTATATTGGTTAGACAACTTCTACTGATGACAAATCAATAATTATCGGTGAACCATTATGGTGACAGGTCTGTCAGCTCAGTTGGTAGTAGCTCTGCCTTCTGCGCTGAAGGTTAAGGGTTCGATTCCCTCCGAGGATTAACATTTGTGTGACGAACTTGAGTGTTTATTCAGTGTCTGGGTGTTAAGAATCATAAGTATGTATTTATATCAGTCATCTGGTTCCCATAGTACAAGGTTTGCTTAATTTGGGACTAGATGGTGCCCTGTGAATAATAATAATAATAAATATAGATGGACAATGCACACAAGAATACTTATATACTAACAGCATCACTAAAAACGTTTCTCAACTTTGTCAAAAGTTAAAGTTAACCTTTAATAAGATAGTGAAAACTAGTGACAGCGCGAATCTTAAGCAGTGTTTAGGCAGCGTTCAAGTTGAAAGGTTTATCAGTAAGACCATTCAAGTATTTAAGTATTCTATGACTGACAAAATACTTATATAGTAATCAGTCATGGTTCCATACATAGGACACTTAATAACGCCCAGACAAAGGACGGACACCTACGTTCATCGCACAAATATTTATCCAGAGGACAAATCGAACCCACAACTAATAGCGCAGAAGGCAGAGCGCTGGTTGCATTGGCCTTTCATTGGGCATTCAGCGCGGGAATGCAACCAGGCTCTTGAAACTCTTCCGTCATCACCTTCCTGGCTAAATCCAACTTTCGGAACCCTCACACATAAATAAAATCAATTATTTAAGTGTACACTACACTGAACATTATTTAGGATCTAAGCATTAAACGGATGGACAAATATCTAGTAGGTACTATTTTGACAACCTTTTCCCAATAAGTTAGACACAATGTAGACGCATGCACGCATGCATGGTGGGAGGGACCACCCGCAAATGAAAAGCCATGAAAAAAGTTAGTAAAAGATTAGCGCACACCATCCACATTTGCAACCTCAAAAAGAAATGCAATACGTGTTTCGCCTATCCACGAGGCATCCCCAGAAATACTTGAATCGCTCCACACCTTGACGAAAAAACACTCCGCCCGCCCGGACTCAGTACAACGAGCTTTTTTATCTTTTTCCTTTTTAGTACCTATCTTCTTATAAATACATAGGTACAAGTAATATAATGAATCCGCATTAATAAAATACATACAAGTATAAAATCTACTAGAAATATAATGTTGTTGCATAATAAAAGCAACAGGAATAGTTTTAGTTAGTGTTGTTTCAAGACGAAAAAAAAAAAAAGCGCCTTCAGAGCAGTATTTTTTCCTCAAGGTAAGGAGCGAGTCAAGTGTTCCTGAGGATGCCTCGTGGAGGTTATGGTGGATGGTGTGCGCTAAACTTTTACTAACGCTTTGCATGGCTTTTCAATTGCGGGCGGGAGGGAGGTGCATGCGTCTGCATCGTGTCTAACTTATTGGGAATAGATTGGCGAAAAAGTACTAAATATTTGTCCATCAGTTTAATGTCTTGTAATGGATTTCCGCAAAGTCACGCCTGATCAATTATCTATCATAGGATCTAAGATTAGATTATGTTTTTATTTTGTACATATGTACATCTAACTGTTAATGAGTAAGTGTGTTTTTGAATGAGATTACGTATCGTCAAAAATTTATAGGCACTAATAATCTAATCTAAATTAATATTAAAAGAGAAAAGGTTTAATTTGTTTGTTTGAAATGGATAAACCCTAACACTACCAACAATTTTAAAAATTGTTTCACCTATAGAAAACTAGATATTAGCGAGTAACATAAGCTGTACTATATTTTAAAAAATTTTAGAGAACTCGAAAATAGCAATATAATGCAATGTAATCCTCCATATTCTCCTCTGCATCCCTTGTTATAGTACTAAATATTTGTTCATCTATTTAATGTTTTGTAATGGATTTCTGCAAAGTCACGCCTGAATCAATTACCTATGTATAAAGTACTCATCACGTTTTTACCCACCAACAAGTGCGTGAGGTGATAATATTCGTATCATAATATCAATCCTTATGCATCTAAAAAGTTTAACAATCAAGGTTGACTATGTACATGTAAATCCTCTTTTAACTGTTCGTATCGGACCTTTTGTTTAGAAGTTACGCATAAAAGCATAAAAGTTCTGAAAGTACGAAACACTACACACCTATTTAAAAGCAGATGCTGAATTTGCATTGATCTTAGTAAACCTACCGATTTAAGATAATACTCACCAATTCTGTACCTATCTGTATGCGGCAGTATTACGCAGTATTAAACTAAAACTAAAATCATACGTTTCAGCTAATTTATAAATATACTAAGAACTTACCTACCTACCTTCCTACTTACCTAATTATTTTACTACCTACGTGAAATGTACTTACGTAGCTCCTGTTTATTTACATTAGTCAGTTCATACATAGGTATTTGGGTTAGGTAGTTTCTGTATTTACTTACGCAAGTTTTAATATATTGAGTAGACTTTCTGTAGCATTAACATTAAAAACCTTTTTTTGTAATGTTGTTTTGTTTGTTTGTGTTTGTGAATTTTTACTTATTGACATGATTTGATTTATATATAAGTAATACAAATACAAAAATTTCTTTATTCAATAAAATCACAAGAACCACTTTGAATCGTCTTCTTATATGCTAGTGAATCTAGGTGACAGTTCCTCCAAACCCCAGTTCAAGAATCCGGCAATAAACTCGTCTAGTCTTAACACTTTTTTGTATGATCCTTGCCAATTTTGATACGGATGCTCAAACTCGACTCGAGTTTGAAGATTCATCTCAAGCTTTTTTGTCATCTAAATAGTCAGATATTTTATAATATGTTTTAATAGACAGTTTCTGTTTAATCACGTTTTTAAATTTGCCAATCGACAAATCTAACACGTCGCTTGGGACCTTGTTATAGAATCGTACACCGGTACAATCGTACATAGTAGGGCAAACCCTATAAAAGACTTATTAACTTTAGCGAGCCTAAACAGTAGGAACAGCGAGTTTATCTTTATTTCTAGTGTTAATGTTAATACTATGATTATCGCTTTTTTTTAATAAATGAACATTTTTGTGCACATACATAAAATTTTTGTACGGTTTTTTGAGTACTGACAAGGCACTGTCATGATATTTATTTCTTTAAATTTATTTCTGAGTGATTCTTTTTAATATTTATCCAAGTTATTTTTATGTATTTTGAAATTTGGTATATATATTATTTTATTGTGAATTATAGTTTTATTATTAAATTATGTAACTACAAACATTTAGATTAAGCATTTTACTAATACTATACGGTGTAATGTAAAAACCGAAATAAATTAATTTTGTACTATTATTAATAGACGACTTTATTTTTTTAAATGCCGCTGTGTTAGCGAATAGCCTTAGTCTAGTAACATTGCAAATCTAAATTGCACCAGTGCGAAGCTAGAGTGGATCGTTAGTAATAACGATAAAATACGATATATTACTAAGTACAGTCTGTTCTATACTCAAGTAATTTTACGTCCCTTTTGTTATTGATAGATTTGAGTTGATAGCAATCTTACTTATGTATTTAACTGCTATACTTTTATTTGTTCTGTGGTTCGGAACAGCCAGACGTAAGTTTAGTATCGGCATAAAATTAAAAGTAAAACGGAAAGGTTAAGGTTTACGTACTTAGGTATATCTGGCCATAAAATATTGGGCTTTGTTTTTACCAGGATACGGGCTGGTTTATGATTAAGTAGGTAATGAAATAATAAAGTTTTCGTGGAGATACCTATTCGTTTCTGCTCGCGGCTTCGCACGTGTGGTAATGGTAACTACATACAAGGTTGCCTGCCCTACGTTTGCCCTACTCTGCCAAACGATATATCGGGACTATAATCGTGCAAAACCCTACTTTTCAAGTGGTTTTGAATTATTCAAATATCTGACATTACTTTACATTTAGATAATCAATGTCTCAATTCTCTTGCATTACTAGCCTTGATATTTTTCCTATTACCTTCATCATATATACAACTATTTTCAATACTTTTAAGGTAGGTACGCAAACTGCGGTTTAGTCGGTAAGGGGGAGGAGGGACACTGAACTCCATTAAAAATACTACTTCAAAGCTTCTTATTAATCAAACGTATATAATAATAAAATCTGTTAAAGAAACATTCGCATATCTTTGAAATACCTATACAGCGATAAGCCATACAATAGGGGGTAAAATAAAAACATCGACCCCACTGCACTTGTAGTGGAGGTATAAAAGGTGTATAAAAGATCTTTTTTCGAAGATATTATTTCATAACTTTATAGGGGCTCCTAATAAGTATAACCGTGCAAAATGTAATTACGATAAGACTCATAGTCTGCGAGCATGATTAGGGGCGGACAGACGAACATACAGACAGACGAACATGGCGGGATAAAGGTTCCTTCTGAACCCTAAAAAGGATGGCTTCAAAGGACGTTTAAAACTTCAGAAAGAATTAGTGCGGCGGACGAATAGGTAATGCAAAGTCCCGCTTTCAAGCAAACAATTGAGATAGAAAAAGTAATTTTAGTGTCGAATCGTCGATGGCGCGAACGGTGCCTGGCACCTCGGCCTAATTGTAGGAGGTGTGAAGCCACCGCTGAACTGAACGTTACACAGCACAATGTGATCTTAATCTGCTCACTCAATAAATCAGTAGTTGTAGCCAAAAATAGAGGCAGTAGTCCCAGCAGCAGCAAATAAGCTCAACAAAAAGTGTTCTTCTATTTTAAGGGATGTGCTTTTGTTGGTGATACAGCTGATTCCAGCTGTTCCACTCCAGCGTAGCCTCCTTATATTATAACTTACAACACGTTGCAATAGAGAAGGAAAACTTGAAACAAGCCCGGCTCGTTGCCAGCCGTGATGCACCTGCAACCGAACCGACACCGCATGTACTGATTCGTCTTTCCTGCGGGTCTTGTTGGCAAGGTCGAGAGGTTAGTGTGGGTACCTGGGAAGGCCTGCGCTATCAAACACAATCCCAGGCAGATTTACGTCAGTGGACAGGAAACTTCACCCACCTCAGCTTGCTGGAGTGGATCCATGAACGAATGTTTTCAATTACTTACAATTAACTGCTCTGTAACTTTACTGACGCCACCTAAATCATCTTCAACAGATGAACGAAGGCCAATGATGATGACAACACGTTATCCTAGCTTGGGTTAGGAAGAATCGGTAACAAAATTCACCTAGCATGTAAGACGACTGAAAGTGAAAAGTGTGTTTTTGAAGTATGGAACAAAACAGATTTTAATTTAATTTGACACGACAGACATCGGTGGCAATTCGGTTGGTTCATTTCTAAAATTAGGAATTGTCTAATATATATTTTAGTTAGTCATAGCATTTGTAAAACCTATTCGGTTAGTAACCATCTAACTAAATTAGGAACGCTTAATTAAATTAGATAAAATTAAATTAGGATAAGTAGGTAACAGCAGAATATCAAGTTTTATTTGACACTTCTAAACCTAATTTTAGCTAAAATTAGTTAGGTTGGTGCCAACAGAATATCGTCTCTATACTTTGGCTCATGTAGCTAATTCGAGGATTTCCTCATTCTTTTTCCTTCATCTTTTCCTTCTATGATGATGTTTATGAAACTGTCGTGCCGTGAAGGTAGTATCTTTCCTTACAAATCATTTTAAATTTTCTGTTTTTACCAAACATAGTCTCGCAAATCAAAGTCAAAGTCAAAGTCAAAAGATGATTTATTCAATATAATCACAAGGATCACTTTGAAACGTCTTACATACTAGGTGAATTTAGGTGCCAATTCATCCTAACCCAAGCTCGAGAAGAATTGGCTAGAAACTCGTCTTGGTCCTAGCGCTTTTAATCTCCAGAGCTACTTCCTAGCTACTTTACGCTAGCTACTGTAAGCAGAAAATTCAGCAGTCAGCGGTAAATTGGTAGCTGTAAGTGGCGAATATGAACGCATTTGTCGTTTTCGCATCAGGCATCCTTGGCATAACAAACTGATTGACATTTATGTCCCCTATGAGATAAAGCGATTAGATTACAGTGAAAAGCCTGTGTATAAACTGTACACAGGCAGCCGGTGTGTGAGCAAGGTGCCTAACACCTTTATACTTTAATAATACCGCAGCAGAATGAACTAACTGTTTAATTATGACTGCGAACTCCCGAACACCAATTCAATACTGCTGAGTAGTTGCTGTTGATTTTGACAGGTCATTTCAATCGCGCGAAACAGTTTCGTGTCTTACAATTTGATGGGTGTTTTGGAAGTTCAGAGTTTTAATCGAATTGGCAAACGAATAGGCTTTGGAACGAACTGTCTTGTGGTTTGATATGGTGGTTAGTGGTGAATACGGCACCCTGACGCACTCAAGCACTCGTTAATAAGTTGTTAGAATAATAACTATTTTATTGTTTTTTGAACGACCGGTTTTTTGAGTTCCGAAGTCCAACAAGGACCCTTTATAGTCGCGCCTTGTCCGTTCGGCTGTCTGTCTGTCTGTTTGTCGGTCTGTCTACCCCTAAGCATAACTACCAGCTAATAACCAGCTCGCAGACTATTAATCTTATCGTAATTAAAATGGTAATACGTTTTATAGTAATAAAATAAGTTTTATAGTACATAGCTAAGTATTTACAAATCCGTAACCTTAATATTATAACCGTATATTGTATGGCTATGGAAGAGCGGGATCTTCTAACACAAGTAGTATTCTTTACTTAAAAGAAGATCTCAACCTTAGTAATTTATATTGTAAACCTGTTACAGAAATAAATTATTTTCTATATCTAATACGTATTAATGGCCCCTACTAGGTCATGAATTAATAACACAGATTTTAATTTTTAGAAAAGAGAAAATGAAAAAAAAAATGTTTTTATTTGACCCAGCATCTAGGGCACAAACATAGTTTTAAAAAATATATAATTATAACATAAAAATTAAGTACCTACCTAGATTGTTGTGTGGGGCAAGACAGGTCCCCGTCTCAGCATGATGCTGTACCGAACCAATGGAGGATTGGGACAGCGCTAATTTTCTGACGGAGCCTAACGTGATGTGTGACGTTACGAATACCGATCAATACACTTACATTACATATCATACATAATCAATAATATAGTAAGTACATGAATACATAATAAACATACATTAGGTACATTAGTGGTACCTCGCCTAATGTGGAGTGGAATTTTTATTTTGCTTCCTCATCGTGTAGTGTATAGTTGGCAAAATATTACTAGGATTTTTTAACAGTTTTTAAAATAAAGACATTCGTTAGATATATATTAAGGTTCGAAGTAGTAATTTTTGATGAGTCCGGTGTCGCCTCTAACTTGAAAAGCTTTCGGCTTGACTTTAGTTTCCGGTAGCACGAGTTGGAGGGTAAAAAGGCTCAAATCTGGCAGGGTTTTGCTTCCTGATTACATATCTACCACTCTTAACAGAAGGTACATTTCTAACCTCAAATCAGATAAAACGTGAAAGGAAACGTAAAAATTGACAGTTAACAACCAAATTTGTAGTATTTATTGTCTGTGGTTTAACATGTTGTGCAAAATCCATGCAAACGGAACGTAAAAAACCTGTCATTTATGTCATTTGTCACTGTAATTCAGTCATTCTCCTCGAATCTCGCGAATGTTCTCTCTGTGTCGGTGATTTGTAGTGTTTTTGTTGTGGCTTCTTTCGTGGACTTTGATTGTTTGCCTCCTTAAAATCTGGTGCCCTAAGTCCGAGATGAGTAAGTTAGGTTTGTGGACAAAAGACGATTCGATAACTTGAATTTGACAACGAAATAACTGTCCATTCGACTGAATTCGGCGAAACTAAAACGCACGCGTTGACAAGAGATCCTGTATTTAAATGATAGATTGCAGGGAAACTTCGTTCAATTTTCCTGATGGAAACATCTACCAATCAATCTCAAATCGACGACTGTAAAGTCGAATACCAGAGGCGTACATCATTACCTACACAAGTCCAATAAAAACGGTCTTGTAATAATGAAGTTATAGTCTTATCTAACGAAGTCATCGAGTTTAGGTTTGGGTACTATCATTTTAATTTCGCCTATTTCGGGCTTACTAAACGTCTAGAATCGATAGGAACTTGGCGAAGTTCCAAACCGGAACCGATGCAGGCTTCGCGAGCATCGAGGTAACTTCCACCATCAATCTTGGCTACTGCAGAATTAACATCATGCAATGTAAAAACTACGGTGATTCCTGGATTTGGATAGACTGAGTTACCTTAAAATCACACAAAAGCTTTTGTAAAGCATCTTGATTCATGATAATTACGTTTTAAAAACTAAAAAGAAAACAGACTTCGTTTATATAAATTCGATTTTGTTGATTATTTTTAAAACCGTTCGATTAATTTCGATAAAATCTAAATGGGACCTGGGAAGTATTTTGAAACAAAAAAATATTTTTTCAAATCGTCTTTAAGGAAACAGTGAACATGTAGGTAAAATAAAAAACATAGTTTTTTTTATATATTAGCATTCTGCACTCCTTCTCTATATAAACTATAAGTGTACAAAATTTCATATTCCTCCGTCCGCGCAATATTTGTAAAAAGGGGTACAGAGGTTTTGCTTTACGTATATAGACTAGTGGTCGCCCACTGGTCGAAATTCGACCTTTAATAATGCATAATTAATGTATTTTTTAGGCATAATTTAAAAAAAAATTGCATTCTGCACTCCTTTACTGTATAAAATATAAGTGTGCGAAATTTCATACTCCTCCGTCCCCGCAATTTTCGTAAAAAGGGGTACAAAGTTTTTGCTTCACGTATTAATATTTAGATATGCAGTTTTATTGTTATTGCAGTAATGAAATACTTAAACAAGGTAAATGGACAATAATACCTATTCTAAAAGAAATTATTAATGACATCATAAACGATCCCACTACAATGGACTCAATCTAACATAATCCTTCTATACAAAAAAGGAGACCAATACGATATCGGTAACTACCGGCCCATTAGTTTGATGTCCAATTTGTACAAAATATTTGCAAAGATCATACTGAAGCGAATGGAAGGAAAACTCGACGAACAGCAGCCAATAGAACAGGCAGGTTTTAGAAGAGACTACTCAGTACTTGATCATATCCATGTTGTTAGGCAAATCATCGAAAAATATTCAGAATATCAACTTATATACTATCTAGCATTTGTCGACTATAGCAAGTCATTTTATCCTCCACTTCTTCTTCATTAATGTCATGTGTCATAATGGTGTCAATTTTATCAGTAAGATGTCACAAAGTCGTATGTTGTCGTTCGTCGTTTGTTATTTTATTCAAAATGGTGACTTTTCATATAAAATAATTATACGGATTATTTTTGCTCGAATCACAAAGAAACACAAAACATTTAAGTATTCTAATTATTCACACCCAAGTCAATAACAATAGCTTAATTTGAATAAAATCACCAAAATGTGTAGTAAAACCCGAAATATCTCGAGAAAAATAAATAGTATTAGATAATAATGCAAGCTTCGCAAGGCGGCCAAAAATAATCCCACTGTACACTTCGTTTTGGTGGATCGGATACCCTTAATTCATTGATGTCAAAGTTTTGCACGAAAAAGTTTGGAACTATTTCCCAGGGTTATGCAATGAGTTTACATAACTAACCAAAAAGTTTGAAATAGCCTAGTGCAGGCTAAAACTCGCGTGTAAACTAACTTTCAAGTAGCAACTTCGACCGTCAAAGTTGAATTACAGCTGCTTTATCTATGACAGCAAGTTTTTTGCGGGAAGGCATGCGAGGCTTGGCTGTGGCCGGACTAAGTTCTGGTTCAGAATAAAGTGAAAGGTACTGTTTAGAAAATAACTTATTGAGTAAGGCTTTTAACTGTGAATTTATGATGATGCCATATTGTTTAGTTTTGTTTATGTCGATGTTTGTCAATAAAGGTACGATACGAGTATGTCTTGATCTTGTATAATTTCATTTTAAAAACTACAAATAATAATAATAATAATAATCCCTGACATTTCACACAACATCATCTGGCCCCAAAGTAAGCAGAGCTTGTGTTATGGGTACCACGTGACTGATATAGTATTTAAATATTTTTTTTTTCTTAAATACATACATATTATACATAGAAACACCCAGACCCGAGACAAATACTTGCAGAACATACACACATTTGTACCGTGGCGGGAATCGAACCCGCAACCTTCTGCGTCTCAGCCAGACCTTAGCCCACTGCGCCACAGAGGTCGTCAACCGACAAAGACAACCGACTTCATGTATTTACATAATAATTACGTTTTAAAAACTAAAAAGAAACCGACTTCATTGAATGAAATTTGAGCCTATAATACATTTTTAGTGGAAAGTAGATGTATTTTGTATATTTGTTCATTTGTTTAATATTTAAGATATCTAATAATCATCTTCGAAGATAACGCGTTTTATGTGAGATAAACGTTTTAAAAAACAAACGAAGAGATTTCCTGTTCATCCAATTCTGTTATTTCCCTTTTGTATTTTTGATCAAAAATACGGTCATTCTTCCTCCTTTTTTGGCCTTCAAATAAAGCGCGTCTATATTTTAGTTTTTGTCATTTGGCTTCCTTATGCAATGCCTGTACATTTGAAGGCAGACGTTTTTCGTCCTACTCCAGCAATGTAACGCCGGTTCCAGCCTTCTAACGCATTATTATTTATCGTTTATAGCATTGTTTATTTTGAGTACCTACATACCCACTTAATACTCAAAACGTTGAAACTTTAAAATGTTTAAACTTTGAATTATGATTGCAAAGTAGTATTTTTTCTATTATGGTGTTATAATTTGTAGACATAATTTCCAGACGTTTTACTAGTAGGTCATTTTGCTTTTATGTCGTTCATCCCACAAGGCCGTCTGCAAGATTGTCCTTCTGATACGGACCGATAAATAATTATTATGGAACACTTAATAACATCAGGATCAGTTTCGATTAGCAATAGACATTATTTTGTGGATTGGCATTACGAACGTTCGGTTTCTATTCAGATGACAGCATGTGTTACAATCAACATCAACCTTCCGTAGGTATTCTTCGTTTGTCATTTCATGAAGTAACATAGCGCTTCTGAATTTAATTATGTTTTGCATGTTTTATTCATTAATCTTATCGGAATTTTAATTAATAAATTGTGAATTAATAGCACAAGAATGAACAATTGAATTATAAGTGTATTATGGTGCAATGTAATTTAAACGACGTGGAATCTCTAGACAGCCATTCCGCGATGACGTTTAGAATAGACAAGTGATGATCGACATTCGACTTTATAATAGAATTTATAATATAAAAAACTGGCAAAATTATCATCGTTATGCTATTAATGAAGAAACCTTTTGTAATACCAGTTCATCAATAATAACTGAAAGCTATTATTATCAATGTTTTGATGGTATCAGAATTACATAATCAGACCAGATTTAAGCTTAAATTTAGGTTACATCCCTACTACGCTTCGCTCGCGTCGTTTCCGCGAGATGCGTAAATAAAAAGTATGTTTTTATTTTTCCAGGTCTAAATCGAATATCTGTAAGATTCAGCAAAATCGGTTTAGCTTTTATTGCGTTATCGAGTAACAAACATACAAACAATCATGGAATAATTACTATACCATTACTATAAAATGAAACTTTCCAAATCGGTCCAGCCGTTTTCGGGTAATCGGTGAACATACATAAAAAAAAGAGATATTCCGACGTATTGAGAACCTCCTCCTTTTTGATAAAGTCGGTTAAAAATGATCTTCATAATATATAATACGAGTATATTATACGAGCCTGTCAGCACAGTTGGTAGTAAGTATTAACTAGTAAGTAGTAACTCTGCCTTGTGTGACTGGTTCTCTGGTTAAGGGTTAGATTCCCTTCCAGAACGAACATTTGTGTGATGAACATAGGTGTTGGTTCTGTGTCTGGGTGTTATAAAGTATCATAAGTATGTATTTAATAATACTAGTGGCAGCCCACTGGTCCAAATTCGACCATAATTAATTAATAATTAATGTATTTTTAACCGACTTTATCAAATTTTTTTTTTTTTATGTATGTTCACCTATTTGGAAAATTCTTTTTTTGTTTGAAAGGGTATACTTTACAGGTGGTCCCATATAAATTTTATCAAAATCGGTCGAGCTGAAAAATAAACGAATATCTAAAACTTGTATACATCGATGATGTTTTCATGTATTTTCATACCTCGCTGTTTCATTGGAGCGTTGCGTTTATTTGGCCTACCCATATTATAATATACAAAATACATCTACTTTCCACTAAAAATGTATTATAGGCTTATTATTATAGAAATTTAATACTCTTCCCTACTCGCAATTTTCGTAATAATTACGTTTTAAAAACTAAAGAGAAACAGACATCATTGAATGAAATTTGAGCCTATAATACATTTTTAGTGGAAAGTAGCTGTATTTTGTATATATATAATATGGGTAGGCCAAATAAACGTACCGCTCCAATGAGACAGCGAGGTATCGAAGTACATGAAAACATCATCGATGTATACAATTTTTAGATTTTCCTGATTTTTCAGCTCGAACGATTTTGATAAAATTTATATGAGTATATTCAATTTAAATTTCAAAGAAAAAAATAATTTTCCAAATCGGTTCAGCCATTTTCGAGTAATCGGTGAACATACATAAAAAAAAAGATTCCGACGAATTGAGAACCTCCTCCTTTTTGATAAAGTCGGTTAAAAAGGGGTACAAAGTTTTTGCTTTACATAGTCTGAAAGTAAGTTCTAAATCGTTTAAGCTCTAGATAATAATCAGGCACGGCTCAAATTTATCAACACATACAGTATGATATGTGTTAATAGTTAAGGGAGAATAGTATAGGATTGTTAAACACAACAAGTTTTATCAAAAACTCAAAACACCTAGTTGTTGGATTTTTATCGCATTGGATTATGGGTTTTCCAGAGCCGCACTAGTATGTTTTGTATTACACTACTCATTCTTGCAGTGTAGGTGCAAGCCGCGAACATTGTTAATTGACTCGGCTGGTGTCGATAACGTTCACAACAATGGCTGACACATCGGTAAAAAAGAATCCCCCCGCCTCTTTGCGCCGCTAGGTATTAAAAATTACGTTTTAAAATAAAACCGACTTTATTAAATATAAAAAAAGACAACTGAATTGAAAACTTCCTTTTTTTGAGGTCGCGTAAAAAATACTGCTTTCAGGTGCTTGTTATGTTACAAATGGGTTTATACTGGAATATAGGGTGTTGTGTTGTTATAGGTGTACCTATATAATTTATATATACTAGCTGTTCCGTTCGCGACTTCGTCTGCGCATTTTAAAAAAACAGTTATCTAATTGAACTGAAATTGATCTAAACCATTCTCGAATCCATTTGAACACACACAAAAAAAAACATTCAAATCGGTCCAGCCGTTTAGTAGTTCAGTGACATACACACATACAGTAGAATTATATATATAAAGATTAATATACTATATTAATATACCTCGTATACACTCGTACCTAGACGAGTGTACAAGTGCATCGGCGGGCCCACCTTCTTGGGCAAATTATTAGAGAAGCGCCGTCAGACATGATAGATTTATGCGATAAAATGAGAGGCTCAATGTAGGTACATATTATAATGTGCACGCTAAGCGCTATTACGAGATGATTGCACTTGCACTTGCATTGTATCAAGTGTCGCTATATATTTAATGTTTTTGCAGAGTTCGCCTTCTGTACTTGTACTACATTTGTATCCGTTTTCTAAATTGTTAACTATTTGTGTAAAACTTATTTGGCCTTATTTCTTAAGTATTTTCATTAAATTTCATATTATTAATTATTCTGTAACGCTGTTATTTTACATCAATAACAATAAAAAGATGACAGAACTTTTGATAAGACGCCTCGTCAAGGTTCGTGTTTCCGAATTACGATACGATTATGCAACTTATGCGATATAATTTTGTGCCTATTCCATTAAGTGGCAATTGTAAAAAAAAAAAATATAAGCACTTCGAATTCCCGAAACACAGTACCTAAGGAAATCATCAAAGATCCTTCAGATTCACCCATTGTACTTTCAATTCAATAAAGTTTCCACCGAAAAATCGATACAAAATTCGCCAAATCCAAACGCTCGACAATGGTCGTAAACGATCGACGCATGAATAACGTGTACAAATTCGTGCCACGACCCGAAACCAATCATTTAAAAAGCTGATTGTGTCCTGTAAAAGGCTGTGTCACACATACAGGTTGTCAAAACCAGCTTGAGGGTAGGACAATAAGCCAACTACATAATTAAATTTCCTGGTTTTAACTTCAAGGACAATATCCACCAATTACTAGTATGTTGTCAACTACTACTTCTGTGGGCTTCTCTCGTGCACTTGGCATGTCTCCGAACTTTTTAGGTTCAACGACATGCCGGTTTCATCACGTTTTTTTTATAAATTTACATATACATTTTATATACATAATATATAATAAATAATAATCCCGGACATTTCACACATCATCTGGCCCCAAAGTAAGCAGAGCTTGTGTTATGGGTACCACGTGACTGATATACTACTCATATACTTTTTTTATTTACATAAGGATTAATATGAATTAATAATTATTTTTTAATTAAGATTAATAACAAATGGAAATGTACGGGCATGATGCACAAAATGGTCCATTTTCTCAGTGTGCCGAGAGCCCCCATAGATTTTTTTTTGGCCCAAGATCAACAATGCACATGACTTTGACCTCAATTCTGTTGGCACCAACCTAACAAATTTTAGCTAAAATTAGGTTTTGATCTGTCAAATTACCCTTTGGTATTCTGCTGCTACCAACTTATCCTAATTTAAATTTATCTAACTTAATTAAGCGTTCCTAATTTAGTTAGATGGTACCAATCGAATAGGTTTTACAAATGCTATGACTAACTGAATATATTTTAGAGAATTCCAAATTTTAGAAATGAACCAACCGAATTGCCACCATTTTCGATCGACAGCGTAGTAAATCACACAAGAAATACAGGTTATATCAAAAAGAGGACTTAATGCCTAGGGCATTCTCTAGGCAACCAAAGCTGGTCTAATCATAACTAATATTTAGGTAGACCCACACAACACCATATAGCCTCAAATCCAGACACAACAAACATATATGTTCATCACACAAATGTTTGTCTTGCAAAAGCCCACAACCTACAACGTAGATAGCAGAGCAACTATTTGAGTTGAGAAGCCTTAGGTTATGTTTGGGTCAGACTAATGTGTCAGTACGAGTTTATTTTTTACACTCTTTTCATGTTATGGTTAAAGATATTTATTTATCAAAGAACACGGTTCACTTTTAGAGAATATTTGATTACAATGTATGTACATTAAGTAATTTGGGTCCAGTGTTATAACAGTTTCATTACTACTTATATAAAAACTATGTAAGATATTAGTCATGTTATGGAACTGTTTTTCAGTATATAATTTTTAACTTTTTTTTTAAATGAATATAGACTTGTGGCTTCTTTAATACAGCTAGGTAATTTATTGTACAGTTGTGCTCCTTCATATGTTATGTTTCTTTTACCATAGTTGGTTCTGGGAGGATCAAGTACTACATTTTTAGAGCTTCTTGTGTTATATTTGTGTATTTGATTCGTTTGTTGGAATGTTATGTCTGTGTGTATATCTTTCTTAATTAGTTTACGTATGAGCAGGCAAGTGTTATAAATGTAGATAGATTTACGCTCATGTTACATGTTACATTTTACAGCTGCCCTTAGTGCCTAAAAGGCATGCAATGACATATCTGTA
This sequence comes from Lampropteryx suffumata, assembly GCA_948098915.1. Taxonomy (NCBI): domain Eukaryota; kingdom Metazoa; phylum Arthropoda; class Insecta; order Lepidoptera; family Geometridae; genus Lampropteryx; species Lampropteryx suffumata. Next base: position 17,130,182 of record OX402565.1, on the reverse strand, counting down.
CAGTCAACCTAACATTCGCGATCTATTCTCACTCTTATATCCATTGCAATAAGAGAGATAGGTTCAACTTAGCGGGCGGTCTGTATTCATGCGTGTACCGTGTTTGATCGATGGTAAGTAGTATCATACGAAGGAGATGCTTAGTATTAATAGACGCATTGATTCGGTGATAATATACTTTGTGGATGTTATTTTTTGTTTCTAATTTTATTAGCGCTTTTAGTAAAGCTGAGTCATTCCTTCCTAACAGATGAACGTAGTTAAGCCACACTTTTAGAGGTCAGTCTTTGAGACCAGAGCGGCTTTTTTATCAGGTGCTTCTATGCAGTCGGTCTCAGGTTTTTAAAAGTTATTATGCTATGTCAGAGGCCTTGGAGCGTCCTTCACACCTTCACACCTTATTTTACTCCTATATGTGGGTTATTTTGAAAAATCCTGACACATGTCCATTTATTTTGCATTTTATGTGTCCAAACCAAGCTTTTAAGAAATCACATCACCACCCGTTAAAAAGTTCCCATATAAACTTTGACACCCCATTTTACCTCTTTGTTAGGGTTATTTTGAAAAATCCTGAAACACGTGTCCATTTATTTTGCATTTTATTTATTCATATCAAGTTTCAAGCAATTAGCACCACGCGTTAAATGTTTCATACACTCGTTTTCACCCCTTTTCACCCTCTAAGGGGTTGAATTTCAAAAAATCCCGCCTTAGTGGGTTTTGCTGTAAAAGGAAGCTACCTTCCAAATTTCAGCTTTCTAGCTTCAGCGGTTTCGGCTCAGCTGAATCAGTCAGTCGATGATGAATCAGTCAGTCAGTCAGATTAAGCTCTTTTATAGGTATAGATAAATCGTCTGTGCGTATGTTTGTAATTAAACTCCTCGTAAACGGCTGGATCGATTTTGATAACATTGTGTGTGTGTGTTCAAGTGGATTCGAGAATGGTTGAGATTTACAATTAGATATTTTTTATTTTTCTTTTCGCGCGGCGCGGACGCGCGGACGAAGACGCGAACGGGACAGCTAGTTTTCTATATTTATGGATTATTGAAGAAAGGAATTTGCAGATTTTGTACTAGTTCTTCATGGAAAGTGCAATAATTGTACGGGCATGTGTGTATTAGTATGGGTATCGGTTAGTTCGTAGATCAGACCGCAGATACGCTTCACGCCGCCCCTGCGCGCCGGACAACGGATGGCGGGCTTGGTGATACCCTGGATGTTATCACGCAGCACTTTCCTGTGCCGCTTTTGCTCTTTATGGTGTACCTACTTAATATAATTATAATTGCATTTTAAAAACTAAAAAGACAACCGACTTTATGTAAATACACAAGGTAGCTACTGTCAAACGTTGTTGAGTTCCCTTGACTGTCCTTCGTCTTCATCATCAGACCTCTAATGACAGTCACAACCCATTATAGGTGTAATGTTTTCATCAATACAAATTAATCAAGGCCAAACACCAGTAGGGCGATTATGGAACTCTAATTACAATCAATGTCTATTCGTCAGATGTCATTCGTCAAACAAATGATTGAAATTACGCCGAAAACTGATAGACATTGATTGTAATTAGAGTTCCATAATCGCCCTACAGGTAATTGCTGTAAATCGTTGAGAAGTTCCCTTGGCTAGTGCGTTGCCCGCGGTAGTTTGCACGTTAAGTAAAGCAACCCTTTAAAGCCCTTTGTGCCCTTCAAAGCTCGGAAATCGGAAATGCAATTGCGGTCACCCATCGAAATACCTTGCAAAGCATTGCTTAAAACGTTAAATAAATAATAATAAATATTGGTGGGCAAATACACCTCATACTATTTATGTGACCTATACTAATACTCTAAGAAAGAAAGGGGATATCTTGGAGTGTCAAAACTATCGGGGTATATCCCTGTTGAATTCCGCCTACAAAATCTTTTCCAGGATCCTCTTTGATAAAATCTTACCATATGTTGAACCTAAACTGGGTGAATATCAGTGTGGTTTCCGCCCAAACCGATCAACGACCGACCAAATTTTCTCCTTAAGAGTGAACAAGTCGATTATCTTTCCATACAAACGTCGAAGGGTGATCACACTACCGTCTGATGATGAACAACCAAAACTAAAAGTGATATAAATTTGTCTTGTCATAATCTATGCTTGTATCAATACAAAATTGTAAAAATAATATGGATTTGAAAGATACAAGACTCAAAAAAAATCGTTTTTCATTACTGATTTTATCGCAACTTTAGGTGTGAATAAATAACAAACGCAGTACGCAAACTAAAAAATTGTTCCTATACAAGCATAGATTATTTATTCAAGAGCTCAAATAACTTTTTTTTTATAATTACATTCAGTAGTTTTTTCATGAGAAGCCTTGAGCCAAAGGTCTAGTCATTATTTTTACGTTATCGTTTTATTTAGAAATCATAGATTAATCTGATCATATTACTCGAAATTATAATCAAGCTATCTCCTTACTGCTCATCTCTATCCTTGGTGCACGTCAATCCTTTTCTCATACTAAGCTAGGTGAAATAGCATGCATTTTAGCTGCGCCCACTAACGAGTTTGTGCCGCTGACTTGTGTATCCTTAAGACAAATCTTAGAAAAGTCACTCGAATTTGACATAGACACCTATCATCTCTTCGTTGACTTCAAGGCGGCCTACGACAACATCAACCGGGAGTTTCTCTAACGGGCCATGCTTGAGATTGGCATACCATCGAAGCTCGTCTCCTTGACAAAAATGACACTAAAGAGCTCATCGAGTGTCGTCAAGAACCAGTCTGACACGTCAGTCTTTCCGTACGTTCAATGGTATTCGCCAGGGCGACGCTCTTTCGTGTCTACTGTTCAATATAGCGCTCGATAAGTGCATATCGGACTCGAAGATAAATGGTCCATCTTATTTAAATCAGTCCAAGTTCTAGGCTATGCCGATGATTTTGACTTGATCGGGCGCAATATATCTGTCATGAAGAGTACCTTCCTTGCTCTGAAAGATGCGTCAAGGTCTGCTGGATTGCAATTTAACGTGGACAAAACAAAATACCTGAGAGCCACCCGAGACCAAACTACCTCACAACCACCAGTCACTATAGGCAATGATACTTTCGACACGGTTAACGACTTTGTGTACCTCGGCTCCTTGGTGACTGATAAAAACGAGATGACTGCGGAAATTGGTAAAAGGATTTTCGCAGCCAATAAATGTTACTTCGGTCTACTAAAGCATTTCCGTTCTAAACTGCTGCCTAGGAAAACCAAGGTCCTACTTTATAAAACCCTACTAAGACCGGTTCTAACGTACGGATCGGAATGCTGGGTATTGAGCAAGCAAAATTAACACAGTCTGCTCGTGTTCGAGAGGAAAATACTCAGGCGTATGTTTGGTGCTGTAATGGATGGCGACTGCTGGCTCTCACGTTACAACCATGAACTGTACAGTATGTTCCAAGAGCCAAACATTGTAAAGTTTATCAAAGTGGGTCGCCTGCGATGGGCAGGTCACGTGGAGAGAATGGAGGACGCCAGAATACCAAAACATCTTCTAAGTGGCAAACCCGACGGCCGCAGACCCCCTGGAAGACCAAAGCTCAGATGGCTGGATGGAGTGGAGCAGGACTTAAGAACAATTGGAGTGAGAGGCTGGAAAGAAAAAGGCAGAAACCAAATCGGATGGCGGAACTTACTTGACCAGGTCAAGGCCCATCCGCGGCTGTAGCGCCCTGGATGATGATGATGATACTAATACTCTCAAATGGTGAAGGAAAACACCGTGAAACATTGTCATAGAACCTAAATAAGTTCGAAGACATGCCAACATGACGACATGACAGAGACATGACGACCTTTGTGGCGCAGTGGGCCAAAGGCCGGGTGAGACGCAGAAGGTTGCGGATTCGATTCCCGCTTTGGGACAAATGTTTAGATGATCTGCAAGTATTTGTCTCGGGTCTGGGTGTTTCTATGTATAACATGTCTGTATTTACAAAAAAAGTATATATTCATTACATAGTATAAAACAAAGTCGCTTCCCGCTGTCTGTCTGTCCCAATGTATGCTTAGATCTTCAAAACTACGCAACGGATTTTGATGCGGTTTTTTTAATAGATAGTGATTCGAGAGGAAGGTTTATATGTATAATACATACATAATATAAAAGAGAAATACTCATAATTTTAGAGGTTAGCGTATATGGGTTCAACGTATTAGAACTACTGAGCTACAGCAACGCGTGGCCGGGTCAGCTAGTGTAGTATATAAGTCATGTGGTACCCATAACACAAACTCTGCTTACTTTGGGGCCAGATGATTCTGTGTGAAATGTCCAGGGTTATTTATTTATTATCAAGTGCATGAAAGGAACCTCTAAGGCCCACCACATCTAATACCACATTTAATATTGTCACCACACTATTGACACGATAAGAAGAAAAACCAGATAACTGATATAATATTTATATACTTTATTTTATACGAAGTTTATTCTCCCATTCTCCCAAAATTGCCAAATCTTGTGACATTAAAAATAGCTCTGCTAGAGAAACAAAAGTGACCACCTTCAAATTCCTTCTTTCTCTAACCTACAGCCAAACCGAAGATTTACTAAAAGTTGTTTCATAAAGATTTCTCAACACCGACTCTGTCTCTCTGCGCACTCTCGCTTTTAAAATACGAGTACAATCCATATTAGTCACTAACACACATACGTGCCGTGGTATTCAGCACCTTCCGCTCACACAAAATCACACACACGTCACACACATTCACACACACACATGAACGCTCATACTCTAGCTTAACTTTCCCGCATTTATTTTTTTAAACCTAATTTTCCATAAATTCACAAGTTTGCATCACACATACATTGTAATCGTCGAATGGCCCCCACGATACAGGCATAGCCTAGTGTGGGGATCATCGGTACATATTTTAACTAAAATGCAAAATACACCTGTGACTCAACTAAAATATTAAGCTATGTATTAGTTAATAAGTTTCTCGTCTTTGGTTAATAAAACATTTTCTCTTTCTCTTTTTCTCTCTTGGGAAAATCTAGAAAAGTGCCGCACCAAACGATATAGAGTAACACCATAGATAGAGAGGCACAATATAGGTAAGTGTAATGTAAGGCGCTACGCGCTTGTGCGAGCTGAAATGCCCTTTGTTGCGTCGTAGTAAGAGTTGCTATTTTTATATAAATGTTTTCGTAGACTCGCTTTCTGTACACGTATTTTGTGGTTTAGTGGAGACCGACCCTTACTCCTCATTCGTGTTCTACCCTAATACCAGAACGTATTAGCATAATAATACGTATCTGTCCGCATTACAAGTTGCCTTCGAAAAATATACAGTTGTATATTAGGTGCTGCTATTTTTAGAACTCATGTAGGAAGTTAGCAAAGCCAACGTGCACTTTGAGTTGACGAACGACAGGTGACCTTCTAGTCAAGTTTGTGTACTACTAGCTGTCCGCGGCTTCGCAGGCGTGTTACTTAAAAAGTAGCCCATGTACGTCCCTGAGATATAATATATCTCAGTACAAATTGTATCAAGCTTCGTTCAGACGTTTAGCCTTGAAGAGTTTAACAGATAGATAAACAATTTTGAATTTATAATATTAGTATGGATGAATGGATTCAAATAGTGTTTTGGTCACCAGTGGCATGGCCCAGATTATGTCGTTTAGGCAATTTGCTAAAATTTCGTAAAACATAAACGTATTTTGCTTTCACTAAAGTCCGAATTTGAATTAAAACTTAAATGTCAATTTAAAAATAAATTAACGAGTAGGTACATTGACATTTTGTTTTTTTATTGAATTGGTTTTCTTCGGATTTTTAGCAGTTTTTTCAGAACCACATTACAGTATTATATTAGGTAAAAATAGATAAATAAGTGAAAAGTAACTAAATAAATAAAGTCATGGCGACTATAATGAGCTAACACGCCAGTCACGTCTCTTTAGTAAATTAAAGAACTGTCATTTAAAATGTTCACAGAAATTTACTGTGAAAAACAAAATAAGAGACATAATATACAAAAAAAATTGCCTTTATTTTTATTGCCACATATGAACAAAAAAAAATTTTTATACATCCTTTATTATTTTTTCTTTTTTAAGTTCTTTTTATCTTTAATAAATATACAGAAATGTACATGCTTAATTATATAAACTTAGACTAGTTCACAGGGTTCACGATCAAAGCCGCGGGTAGGATACTAAATTAATATTGTTGGACAATGCACACAATACAGGCACTGTGTCTTTTCCGTTTTACTCGTACTTTGTAATCAAAGATATCCATCCTTTAACACTAATATTATAAATTCAATAGTGTCTCTGTCTGTCTGGTGGTGTTTTTATACGTTTTCACGTAAATATAAATAAAAAAATGCGTGAGCGTCGTGGAACACTCGGTTGGAACGAAGTTCCTATCGTAAGCATGTGCTACACGGTTTGAAGCCGCAGTTTCTACCTAGGTGACCTTGGTAGAACCTTTTCTGTCTACACGGTTTGCGAACAAACCCCAAACTTCATTGTTTTTAAAACGCTCGTGCTGAATAGACGTGTGCAGAATGCTTGTAATGCACTATTACAATTTACAAAGACGCCATGGCTCCTTATTTATCAAAATTTCTAAGGTTTGGAGTTTGTATTGCATTTTTGTGTGCATTTGAAGAAAAAACAACTTTTTTTGGGTCGAGTCTTTGTACTCCTTAGACGTTAATCTCAAAGACATGGTAGGTCTCTAAATAATTCAGTGATAACCTCACGTTCTTTCTCCATAATACCGTGCGTGCGCGCAATACGTCCGCGCTCGATGCGTGCAGCGGCGCGACTTTGGTACGCGTGGTTTTAAACAAGCGGCTGGACGGTTTGCAACCACCGCTTCTGCCAGTGGTTTGCTGGGCAAGCCTTTCTACCAAGGGCGTTTAAAGGTCATGCGAAATTTGGTTTGCAACCACTATCTACACGGGTTGAAACCGCAGTTTCTACCAAGGTGACCCTGGTAGAAACTGCGGTTTCAAACCGTGTAGCACATGCTGTAGTATATTATTATTGATAAACGTATTAGGTATATTATTGATTAACAAATACAAATGAATGAATTGCTCGTGTCTGAGAGCAATTCAATCAAACGAATTAATTGAAGGAATGGTAGGAAATTTCGTAATTAATATATTTTTTCGAGCTGTGAAATTCGAACAGTTTATTGTACATCATTCAATTCATCTATTTCATTCGTTCATCTAATTCATTCATTCGTGTTACCTTATGGATAACCGTCTACACTATAGAAAAGGTCATGGAGAAATTCGTGACGTAAAAATCTTACACTTTTTTTCGCCAAGCCGTACTAGGCGAACTACGGAAATTCGTTCCAATAAATATAGCTATATATACGATATATATATATAAATAATATATATCGTATATATATATATATAATATATACGAAAAAGAGTTCCAAGCGGAACTAAAGTATCAACAGACCGTTACAAACGATCTATACATAGCTAAAATGAATCAGATGACTATGCATAACGACATTAGCCTCGTTCAGCCATCGCTGAAAAGTTAAGTTGTATTGTGTATTGTCATTCAAGGTAGGGGCGCGGGCGGGGTCATGACGTCATTCTGTTTGAATACAATATCACTTATAGTGTTTTAGTAGTAAATGGATATTAATCTAATTTAATCCATATGTTTCGATTATGTTACAACTGGTGAAACCTGCATCTTTCGTCTTGTTTCTTCAGTTATATAAGTCAGCTCATGTCGATTTTTCTTTTTTTGGCTGTTGCGAAGCAAATATTGCGTTATAGGTACTTATTATTTTGTAATTTTCACTTAAAACGGGATATGAGTTTTTCTGCTTCTCGATATTTAGAAATTATATTATTATTTTGTATTTAAAATATCCAGACAAAGTTTCAAGTAAATCGTACAACCCGTTAAAAAGTTCCTATACTTTGACACCCCATTTTACCCCTCTTTTAAAAATCCCGAAACACGTGTCCAAATATTTTGTCCAGACGCAGTTTCAAGTAAATAACACTACGTGTTAAATAGTTTGATACAAACGTTTTCATCCTTTTTCACCCTTTTAGGGGTGGAATCTCGCAAAACCCCGTCTTAGTGAGTGGGTACAGTGAAGGCTTTCGAAGTCAGTAGAGATAAGAATTACTGTTGATCAGCTCCTAAACCAATTCAACGCACTTAGTTAGGAAAAAAACAAATAATATCGGGGTATTTTGGGGTTTAGGTACTTAAAATTTACAAAACAGAGTGTTTTGCACTAGCAATTTTTCTATCAAAAATGGCCAATTCCAAGCTTAATATTTATTAAACGAATATCTCTATCAAAAAATTATTTAAGATATATATTTAGAAGACTTCTTTGGTTACATTATAATTGCACTTGAGTAGTGCAATATAAATAAACATGGGGTTGTTTATATTTTACATGAAGATACCCCTAAAAAAAACATTTTATTACAATTTTTACTTCACAACATTGTACAGGCAACTAATATACGTGTTGAATTTAATTACAAGACTAACATTCAGTCAGTCAGTCAGACAGACAGACAGACAGATAGACGAACCCGGCGAAACTTTAAGGGTTCGCTGTAGACTTCGGAACTCTAAACAGGTTATAAACAGGTGATATTGACTGACCTCGCTGCCATCTTGTTGCGCGTTGCACTTGCTGATGTTGAGAGTGCCTGTTATGAAGTCGTTCTGCACGTCTACGATCAGGAAAGCGCTCACCGGACGCACGATCTGAAACATCAATTACAATGAGGAACCGTAACGTTTTTAGTTGAGAATGCAGATTTATAGAGCTAAGATATCCAAAAATTTTTGTTCTAACAAAAATCGACGAAATTATGACGAAATTACTAGCGAAGGTCATTGGCCGCCGCAGTAGCTGTGACGTCACAGGGACGGTCGCCGCCAGTTATGAAATCGTGAAGTAAGAGGGCCAGCTGCACTCGGACCGTCCCAGTGACGTCACACGCACGTGCGTGTGACGTCCTGGGAGGTTCCTGCCGGTAAAATCAATGTACGCAGGTGCGTACATTGATTTTACCGGCAGGAACGGCATAATGTTTATCACATAATATCTTCGTGAGTAATGGTCCGATTTGGATAATTCAAAAAGATATATCAGTCTTATGTCATAAAGAATAACGTGGATACTGGTTCTATTGAATTTGCTATAACTTTACTGATCCTCATTACAACACTATTCTAATGTAGACATACAAGTAGACACAATGGGTGCAGATGGGTGGCAGGCCGAAGGCATCGAGATCGTCACGTTGGCGTGACAATCTCAATGCCTTCGAGAAAGGCTGGTGGGAAGTGGCGGAGACAGACACAGAACAAACACCATCAAACCATGACACAAAAGTAAGGAAGGAAATCAAACCCTCTACAGCCCAGAATGCAGAGTAACTACCAACTGAGCTGATAGCCAGTCATTATGTAAGTAAGAAGTGATTACTGATGTGATAGATAGATTGATTGATAGGAGTGAAGACTCTGTTGTGCCGAAGCCACTTAGTGGGATAAGAGCTAAAAGATGATGATGATGTAAATCTTACTAATAAGTACATGAGATTTAGATGAGCATCAAAATTCCAACTGCATTTCACTTACCACTTTAATCCAATGGTTCCAGCAGAATGTAAACTCCTCCTTGTCAATAAAACCGTCATCATTTTTATCAAAAACTCGGAAGATGTGGCAGGCCTTGTCCTCTGACAGTGGGTAGATGTGTCCTTTGTCATTGCGGAAGAGAGCTTTACAAACCAGACGGAACTCCTCTGGGTTCAGCTTTCCATCCCTGTTAAATAATAAATATATACTATCTAGTAACAACAGGATTCTGATTTGACAATGTTAAGAATTTGATCATAAAAATTCACCTAGAATAGCATGTAAGCTGCTTCAAAGCCATGTGATCGTATTGATTAAACTATTTGGAAGTTAAATTTGTTTAGCTTTTTTCATATGATAGTATATTGAATAAATTATAAATGAATATAACTTAAAAAACCCAAACAGTTATTGAAATAAAGTTCTACATATTATGAACAAACTAATTTTAAATAAGTTTTTATTCATTTGCTTTTATGTTAGTATTTCTCATCAATTTGAGAGCTTGCCAATGCTTGTGAGATGACGGATATTTAATCATAGATAAGAATAAAGTTATTTCAAGGGAAAGATGATAAATTAAAACTTTCAGAATGCTGAAAATTTAAAAGAAATGAGGTAGAGACATACTTACCCATCTTTATCGAATGTTTCATAACAGGCGTCCATATCGGTTAAGCAAGTTTCGTCAACCGGCGAGCCGATGGCGACCTCCGACATCGTAGGTTGGATCGAAATGACTCGCGAGCTCGCACAGCGCCCGCTTATAAACGAATTCAGCACCATGGTAGCGAGGAATCACACCTTAGGTAACCTAGATCACCAAAACAAACGTTTGTGTAGGAAATTAGTCTCACCGAGTACTCTTCCATGTTAGTTATCTTTTAGTTTTAAATTAAGTGATGTTTCACCATGATAAAGTGTTGTTTTCATTCACATTTTCCTGAAAATTGGTGGTAACTTTAAAAATAAACACATCTTACAACAATAACAAACATTAGAGTTGCCATGCATGCAGCTCGGTCCAAATTGCCAAAAAGTTTGCAAAAAGTAGCCTAAAATCACCTAATTTTTTTCATACTAAATTCGCTAAATTCTAATATACTTAATACAAATAAAATATTGAAGAATTTTTTTCCTTCAGAACCTTACTAATAATAACATGATAAAAACTGCTGGAATTAATTACTGTTATACTGTATAACTTTAATATATAACATAAAAGTTTTTATGACATTTTGTCGGGTTGATTTTCAAAATATATATGTGTTATTCGTTGTCTGCTCACCTGTTCGAGGATGGAGGGCCAACTCCAGAGCTGGAAGGCCCGGCATTGTAAGAGAGACCGTTCGAGATCTTGGTGCTGGGTAGATATTTTGGCTATTATGCAGTGTTAACATCAGAAACATATACTAAACATTATATGTATTTAATAAACATGTAAAACAGCAGGGCTTTAAAAGATCCAGATTACTAAATACCATAGGGCAGCGTCCTAAGACACTGGTGGTATTATCACGTCTAATCGCAATAGTTTACATACCTTTCTGCTTTTCCAAAATTAATTCAATTTTTTGTCATTACAAAATGAACCGCACCGATCACTTTTCACCAAAATCAAAACCTTTTTTCCAAATAGGTTAAAATGTTTTTCCTGTTCTTTGTATGCTTTTGTGTTTTAGTGGAACGTCGTTATTGTCAACCCGTCACCACCGCTACAGGGCGGTCACTTAGTTCGGGGGACTATCAGTAAATTTTATGTTCTTAATCTAAGTTTGACAAACTAATATATACGTATTTGTATTGTTTTTATACTTATATTAGAGTAATATATGACTTAAACATAGTTCACGTAGGTACATGTCACATAAAATATTAATTTATTGTTTTTGTACATCGACACGTTCAATTGTCTTTATCCTTTCTAAAGTAAAATGGAAATTCATGCAGTTTTATCATAATAACCATTCATCTTAACTTATAATAGTATAAAATTAGCTACCTCTATATTGGTCGCATTCACTTGTCGTCTAGTTTTTAATGTCTCGTTGACTCCCTCATTAGTCCCATTAATCTTGGCAGATATCCCATAATGAAATAATACCGTAAAACTTTTAATAAATTGTGTATTGTGTTGCCACGCGTAAAATTATTTTATTATTTATATTTAACATAACTACGGTAGGTGGCAGATTGGTAAGAATAGCGGTAGGTGTATTACGGTGTAGTTGGATACACTGGATACCGAGCACAGAGTACCATACTGATCGAGTTGAGTAGTGAACTTTACTCACTAGTTCACTACTACAACTAATTAGTAATAGAAATAAAAATATTTATTGCACTTATGTTGTTACAGTCAGATGATACATTGTTTTAGTCTCAAACAAAAACCCTGTTAGGGCACAGCAATACTTAACTAGGCGTCATTACTATGCCTTAATAACTAAACTACTCTCTTAACTAATAATGTATTACAACTATTAGTGTAAATACTACAGCTTTGATAAGTTGATCCTAAACGAATCAAATTTATTTCTTACAACATTTCTGTAACATACGATGGAGATATCAATAATGTATGTTATAATAATTATAAACTTATATAACTAACTATAATTACAGACAATAATATTATTGCTGATAAAAAATCTAAGAGTTTAGGAATTCTTGTAATGTTCAATCAATTTTCAATCAAATTTGGAATTTTTGAAATTTTGTTCATGTTTAATTCTATCGGGAATTTTATTACACATATATTTTTACACACATTGCTTGGTCCAGAATGTATATTTTCTAATGTTGAGTTAGGTCAGGCTAGCCCATTTCGTGGCCTAAGGTTTTCGGGTCGTGAGTATTGCGGGAACAGGTTTATATTATTTTTTACAAAATTACAAACTTTGTAGATATAAATACAACTTAATGCTAAAATGTTTTCGTTTTTACAATGTGGTCTACAGCTTTCCATTACGTCTAAATTTAGAATTATTCTTGTACATCTCTTTTGCAATAAAATAAATTATTTACGTCAATTCTGTTACCCCAAAGTACTATGCCGTAGTGAAGCCAGGCATGAGCATAAGCATAATATGTACAGATTGCAGTTTTTTTATTTGAGTGTTTTTTATTAGCTCATTTAATGCATATGTCTGCTCATTTAGTACATTTAAAATTAGTATTGATTGGTTGAGCAAAAATAACTAGGTAAATGTAACGAAAACGAAGTTCATTAAATTTTATAATAGGAAACGAAAAGAAAATACATTTAAGGTGACTTATCAAAATGATGAGATTTAGGAAATTGATACTGTTGTATTCCTTTGTCTAAAACTTGACCATATAAGCTCATGGGTACTACACTCAAAGATGTTAAATCAAAAATAAATAGTTTCATTTACGCGTTATGGAATATTGCTAACGATTACCGATCATAAAACTGCTTTGCTAACCTATCACGGTTATAATTATAGCATCCTTTCTAAAGTACAATGTTATTATACGGGGAATGCCCTTACCTTAGCCCACTGCACAGAGCTCGTCATCGTTCGTCATTGATTCGGGTGTAAATTATTGAAATATATGTTTCTTTGAGGATTCAACTTTGCTATATGCAAATCCGTATAAATATGTTATATGCAAAATCACAATCTTAGAGAAACTAACAAATGGCGGACGACAACACACGACTTGTCCTATATTCCTATTTTCTATTTCCTATTCATACTTTTGTGATTGCTATGTGACATCTTAGTAAAAACATCATAAAGACATAACATTGGCAAAATTGCCATCATTACATTATGGCACATACCAGAGTAGAAGAAGAAAGTCTTTTTAAATTGTTTTAAAGCACTAGCACCCCGCCCTTAGAAGCTAAGTGCCCTTTACACTTAAGCTTCTCACTACTTAATGTGAACGAATACAACGAGTAGATGTAAATAGAATGGTTGTCCGGGGTCAACGGTTAAAATGGGTGTACCACAAGGATCAATACTTGGGCTATTCTTGTTTTTAAATAATCTACCTAAACTTGTAAAGTATGATCACGATATTGTACTGTTTGCTGATGCTGTCCCTATTATTTAAATTAAAGCGACGACTTACCAATATTGAATATGTAACCAATGCAATATCTAAAAAGGAAAGGAAAGGATAGATCTCGTCGACACCATAATATTCTTAGACATAAAAAATCGATTTTTAATTAATCGATTGTTTTTTTTAGCATGAAAAATCGATTAATAAATAATCGATTTTTTTATTAATCGATTTTTCCCATATTTGTCAATGAATTTCAAAAAAAAACGCCATAAATATTATATTGATCATAGTTTCATTATTTAAAAAGATACAACAGATATAATACGTTTTTAAATAATCAACATTATTTAATAGGTTCAAGATAAAATGTTTTTTTTTTAACTATGTTGCTTGATGCGTTATATTATATTAGCATCTCACTTAGTAATCTGTGGTGAGTGATTGCTTGTTTGCTTTGATTTGCTTGCATGCGTGCGAATGCGATTGTGATACGATAATTACGCGTCGCGCGCCGCAACCGGCGATTGTCATTGAAAATAAGCGCCGATAATTCGCATTGGAATTTCATTCGTATTTGTTAATTTTATCAATGGAACTTAAGAGATATAAAAGGGTTCACCGGATTGTGTAGGTTATGATTTTTGTTATTGTATAGTAGTCACATTTTCTTCTCACGATGGTGAAAGAAGACGACTTGTCGGAAATGGAAGTGTATGTACGAGCTACATCTTTATCTTTGGACGACCGTTTCACGATATTGGCTGCTACATCGCCGTTTCTAGAGGCTGCGCCTCTGCGCGCTCGAAGGCACTCATTTAATGACGGTCCGTTGGTCGGCGCACTCTCTAGAAACTACTGGAACGAGAATAATACTGATGTCATCAATCTCTTGGGTTTGAGAGTGGTAAGCATAATCTGCCCTTCACAAGAACTTAGACATAGGTCTATCAAACTTAGCTCGAAAAAAGGTAAAAACCTACTGAGTACCCTGACATAAATGATTATCAGTCCTAGAGGTTGTTACACTGTGTAGGCGATCGCCCTGGCTTCGTACTGGTGCACGGATGCAGGGTTTACATTATTGAAAACTACTCAATCCGTAGGCTCGTTGAAGGACCAGATCTGGTTAAAAATATAATATTCAGTAGACTCCACTAACTCTAAAAATATTAACCAATTTAAAAAAATGTGTCAGTGAAAGAACATTTTGGTAACTACAGGGTTTACTTAATTATTATTTTGTTGATGAAGGCACTGACACTGTTCACACTGACTCATGTTCACAGTTTGCACCTACAGTGTAATGTAAATTATCTCATTAGCAATAAAGCATACATAAAGGTAGTCTTTTGAAGAAAGCGTATTATAATATTAATGACTATATTATTGATAGGAATGCATGGTCTCATGTCGCTCTGCCCTCATACAGTTAACCAAAACTTTTGAAATATATAAATTCTCTTGTATTAGTTTTTCATAGTTAATGTAGTTATAAGATGGATCATGCAAAAAAGCGCTAGAACCAGGACAAGTTCCTTGCAGGTTTTTCTCAGGCTTGAGTTAGGAGGAATTGGCACTTAAATTCACCTAGTATGTAAGACGTTTCAAAGTGACCCTTGTGATTGTATTGAATAAAGTATCTTTTGACTTTGACTTTGACAATAATTATTATGTTTGATGATTGTATTTTAGCCGGAGGTGCCAGATTACAGCTATGAACAGAGAGCAGGCAGCATGGCTAGATCTGGCAGTCTAGCCAGCTTGCCAAGGTCACTTCGAGCTAAAAGTTGGGACAACCTCAGTGCTCACAGCGCCAGTAACTTTAGTCAGAGGTCAGGGCAGTCCAACCGATCAAGAAGGTCTAGGGGGGAATTCAAGTAAGCATTATGTTACATACCTATTCTGCTCTCGGCTACCTACCTACACTTTTTATGTAGGCGTGTTTACTATTCTAGGTCACAGACTACATCTATACCAAGTTTCATCTAACGTTGTTATGCTGCTGAAGCGTGATTGAATCTCAAACAAAATAATTCTCTATAATTCTCTCTGATATAATAAATAATTCTTGACATTTCACACAGCATCATCTGGCTCCAAAGTAAGCAGAGTTTGTTATATGGGTACCACATAACTCATATACTACTTATACCACAATAATTACTTTAATATGATTACTAGCTGTTACCTGACCTTGTATGTGTATGCTGAAATACTCAAGATCCGTTCAGCCGCTTAGCCGTGAAAACTTAAACAAACAGAGACACTTCGCATTTATAAAATTGGTATTATTGGATTAGGATATCTAACATAGTTATATTGTTTTTATTTTGAGTTCTAAGTTTAACTTCTGAAATGAAAAATCTAAACACAAAAATATAAAAGTTGCTTAATGTGCTTCGATCTATGTCTTAAATTCTCAATTCAAGTTCCAGTATAGTTCTAGGGCTCTTATAATCACGCTTTAGCTAATGAGTTGTTTAAATCTGTCGCCATTTTTATTCACTGATATTAAAATGACAAGAACAGCTTAAATTCACCTGAGCTAAATATTTGATAATAGAATTTCACCCCCTAAAACTATCCTTAATTTTGCTATACATTTTGAGAAACATGCCCTGATGAATATTCTCTAGATGAATCAAAATAAAGTTGGTGCCTTCATCAACAAAATAATATGGTGTGTAAAAACCCGTATTTCTCAAAATCCCAACTAATATTATAAATGCGAAAATAACTCTTGTCTGTATGTCTGTCACGTTTTCACGCCTAAATCGCTGAGCTGATTTTCATGAATTTTGGTATAGAGATACATGGGACCTTGGAGAAGGAGAAGGGCTACTTTTTAGGCGATACCACGCGTGCGAAGCCGCAGTTAGTGTATAATAAATAAGTGATGGTGGAGAATTCACAAAACATCATGTATATCCAAATTAAACATAGATTGTACAATGGGGTTCCCATTGTACAATCTAACAGTTGATTGATAGGATAAACATTTATTATACCTTATTTAGGTATAACACACATTTATGTTCACCACACAAATGTTTGTCTTGGGAGGAAATCAAACTCAACCTACAGTGATGTAGAATATTCGGCTTGTTCCTCATGGCCATACTATTTCGCCTAACTGATTTGGCTACGAGGACTAACATATCCTCATGGCCGAACTCGTGTCAAAATAGGCAAAGTACACTCGCCACTGCAGAGAGGACACCTACTAATTACTTGTGAATATTTTTTTCCCATTAGTTCTGTGATTTATAAGACTATGCTTTACACCTGGCTTCAATGTCAAATTATATTCTTCTGGTTGTTTCCTATACAAATTTTTTTTTTTTTTTTTATAACGAGGAGAAATCTGCAAACAGATTTCCAATGCACTGAGGGGTGCAAATGGAATATGTGAGGTTGGCTATCTAAAAAACGACAGACGACTCACTAAAACTCCCCGGTGACCAGCCTCATTGCATGTCAAGGGGTTCCGGGATCTCCATAGGAACGCACCGGTGCCCCTCTCGCAAAGTGCTGCGGCCGCAGCCCATCCCAGGAGTGGCATCCATAACTCCATCGAGGATTCTGATCCTGCCAAAGTTTGGAAATTTCTCAGGTCACTTGGAATTGGAAAATCACGACAACTTGATAAAATCCCACAACATTTTAACATAGATTCTTTAAATCAGCACTTTACTTCATGTTCCCATTTTGATGGATACACCAAATCAAAAACATTGCTAAATCTTTCTTCTACTCCAATTCCTGACTATTCATCATTTCATTTTAATCAATTCACTGATTGTTATGTTAAGAGCATAGCATCTATTCCATCTAAAGCTATTGGAAACGATGGCATAAGTCGGAATATGATAGTCCCCATCCTCGACCAAATAGTCCCTGTGATCTGTCACATTCTTAATTACTACCTCCACGCACCTAGAACGCCTTGTACATCAGCAAATGAGTATTTTCCTATCCAGAATCCGGTTTCCGTTCTGGTCACAGTACTGTTTCAGCATTAGTTAAGATAACTGATGATATACGTGATGGCATGGATAATGGGAAAGTAACTGTCCTATCTTTGCTAGATTTCAGCAATGCTTTCAACAATGTTGACTATGACATTCTCCTAAGTATCCTCTGCTCTCTTAACATATCTCCAACAGTGGTTGAATGGTTTCGTAGTTACCTGTACGGGCGTCGGCAACGTATACGGATTGATGACACTTACTCATCGTGGCGTAATATATTAGCTGGCGTTCCTCAGGGCGGCGTTTTATCACCTCTTCTTTTCGCAATTTTTATAAACTCAATCTCTCAACATTTAACTTCATCGGACCACCTCTATGCAGACGATCTACAAATCTACACGCAGGCTCCTGTTGCGTTTTTGCCTGGTGCTATTAAAATAATCAATCAAGACCTTGGTCGTATTTTAGATTGGAGTAGTGCTTACGGTCTCACGATTAATCCCATGAAAACGCAAGCAATCGTCATTGGAAGTTCACGGATGGTGTCTAGAATTGATTGGTCTGGCTTTCCACAAATTATTTTTGATGGAGTTCACATACAGCAGAGTGAGACGGTGAAAAATTTAGGTGTTCTTATGGACAGAAATCTGTCATGGGAACCACAGCTAACTGAAGTCAGCCGTAAAACTTTTACCTCACCTGGTTCTATTCGGAGGCTGCGCAACTTCCTTCCAACTGCCACTAAAATTTCGCTTGCACAGTCACTTCTTCTACCAATACTTGACTATGCCGATGCCTCTTATCTGGACCTAACTGAACAGCAACTTGACAAGCTTGAGCGCCTTCAAAATCTCTCCATTCGATTTGTTTTTGGCTTGCGCAAGTACGATCATGTCTCGGAATTTCCGCAAAAAGCTAAAATGGTTGCCAATCCGCCTTCGTCGGATTACGCACTTTCTAAATTTATTATATAATATCCTTTTCAATCCCACGACACCCTCCTATTTCAAAGAACGATTCCAATTTCTACACCTCTCCCACTCTCGATCCTTACTCTCCTCTGACACTCTTCTTCTCGCAATACTTGTCCACACTTCCTCCTACTATGCTAATTCCTTCACAGTACAAGCTGTTCAACTATGGAACGCACTGCCTGAGGCTATTAGACGCGCCAAATCACTTGATTGTTTTAAAACTATGGTCAGGGAACACTATTTGTCCTGTCATTAACTGTTGCTTGATTCTTTATGTCATTTTATATTTAGGTTGTTTTATGTATGTATTGGTTTATTTAGTTTATTTTATAACGTTGTATTTAATGTACTGTAATGTATGTATTGTATATATTTTTGTATAAGTATCTATCTTTTTCTTATCCTGTAAATTTGTATGTACACATTTTAATTATAAATATCTTAATATTGTTATCATCACCCTTTTTTAAGCTACATTCTGTTCAATCCATCCTAAGGTTGTCTGGCAGAGATCGCTACATAGCGAAAAGACCGCCCATTGTACTACCGACTAGCAAAACATTGTTATTTTTGTTTCTACTCGTATATTTGGTGTGCAATAAAGTATTATCTATCTATCTATCTATCTATCTATTACAGAGATATTTTCATTTAACCAAGTAGATAAATGTACTTGCTTTGACTATTTTGACACGAGTTCGGCCATGAGGTCCTCGTAGCCAAATCAGTTAGGCTAAGTAGTTAGGCCATGAGGAACTACCTGAATATTCAAGGGTAATTAAAAATTGGATATATATTCTAACAATACAATGTTTTCAGTGACCCCAGTCGCATGGTGTCACAAACTCGCTATCAAAATCTGGACCTTCGGGAGCGGCTTCAGATGCGTAACGCGTGGATTCGAGGCAGGAATGAGCGCGGTCGTGGGCGTGGAAGGAAGCAACGCCTACGTAGGCGTGGGCGTGGGCGTGGGCGTGGGAATGGGAATGGGAGTGAAAGTGGGCTTGTACGTGGACGCGGGCGGGGACGCGGCAACTGGCGCTGGCAAGGGTAAGACAACTTGGGTCACTAATTATTTGGAACCTCTTAACCACGTCATTAGTAAAAGTAACTAAATATACATAAATGCTTACAGTTACAACCCTTCACAATAAATGTATAAAATGAATGCACTACTGAAAAACAGTTATTTTCATAGAATCAATTCTAGCGAAAAAAATCCATATGTACATTCCTAACTGTCTGATTTGCAATATATATTTATTGTACTTATTTGTCGTAGACCTTCTGATTTTATTGAATAAATAAAGTTTTGATTTGATTTGCTAGTTACATAGAAGAATCATCCAAAAAAGCGCCAGGACCAAAACGAGTTTCTTGCCAATAATTTTCGGACTTGGGTTGGAGAAATTGGCACCTAAATTCACCTAGTCAATCACACTAAAGGCAATTCAAAGCAATCGGTTGATTGTCGAATGCATTGAACGGTAAATTGGCCAAGCACGTGTCGAACAGGCTTCCAAAGTCAGTATTATGGAACTTTTACAATTGTTTATTTATACTGAAGTTCAGTTCATTTTAAAAGTTACAAAGCATAATATTATTATACATAATATTCGGTATTTAACAAAGCAATAACTATATCAAAAACATATCAATATGCCACACGATAGGGCAGAATACAATAAAAAATCAATACTAAAAGTAAAGGACCTTAATTTTTTTTTGTTAATTTTTTATTCCATAACGTATACGTATATTCGTGCAAAAAATCATCAAAATAAGACAAATAGTCTTCGAGAAAAAACGGACGGACAGACAGACGGACATAGCGAAACTATTATCGTTTCTTGAGGACTTCGGAACCCTTAAGATAATTTAATATAGACCTTTGTCTATGTGAATGGTCAAAATAAGCTTATTTCAATATGTTGTTGTATCCAGGGGTGTGCAACAAGGCTGGATATCGCACCGCGACTGGCCGCAGCGTGGGCGTGGGCGCTGGCGCGGGCGTGGGCGTGGGCGTGGGCAGAGAGGACGAGGCAACACACAAAATCGCTTACCTATGACACCCCGCAGCAGAGCTTGTCTGGATGAGTTTACCAACGAGTCGGACAGTGCAGGGCCTTCAAGGGGAGCTTTTTCTGGGCGGGGCAGGGGTCGGGGGAGAGGACGAGGTGACAATATGCGAGGTAACTACCATATTAGTGGAATTCTCTGCGATGTTATTATTATAAGAAATTTGTCAGCCAGTCCTGACTGACTGGCTGATGCTGTTATAAACAATGGACAGCCTAAAATGCTGGTTGTGGACTAGAAATTTAGACAGAAAATATTTTTGGTGCATAGAGGAGTACTATGTAGGATTTTTTTTGTAAAAAGGGTAAAAGGGTGAAAACGTTTGTATGAACCTTCACATTTTATGAAACACTACTCAATACATACAAAACGGGGGACTCATTAGACTGGAAATATAGTTTGACCGTATCGTAATAACCCTCTTTATTCATTTGTCTCGTCATTATATAAGCTTGTATCGCAACAGAATCGTAAAAACAATATGGGTTTGAATAAACCTTAAAACATCGTTTATTAACACTGATTTTAGAGCAGGATTCAAGTCAAATATCGTGTCCAATGGCATAGTGTCTTTACTAGTACTACTGATAATACTGGCGATACAAGGATGTATCATAATGTGCTATATCAGTTGAACTTCAACGTTGTAATTTGTATTAAAAGCTCAGTGAATTTGTTCGTATTTTTGTACTAGTACTAGAGATACAAACATGTATCATTAGCCCTATCAGTTGAACTACTCGGTAGTACATCTGATCCAGAGCACAGGTTTGGGCGTAAATAAATACCATACGGAGTGCACAAACTCTAAAACCATAAAAAAAATCTAAACCGTTCTCGAATCCACTTGAACACAAAAAAATTCATCAAAATCGATCCAGCCGTTTAGGAGTAGTTTAATTACAAACACTGCGTGTGTTTGTAATTAAACTACTGAAGATTTATATTATATGTATAAAGATAATCATACTATCTTCTTATTGCTTATCACTTTCCTTGGTGCACGTCTATCTTTTTTTCTCACCAGCAAGTAGCATGCATTTTAGCTGGGCCCTCAACATTCTAAAATAAAAAAAAAATGTCCTCGGCCGATCCGTGTAAGCACCAGCCGATCTCTTTCATCTCCTTTATATCTTTAATATCTCTTCAGGTGGGATAACTCGGAACGGAATGCCTCAGCTCAAAACCCTGGCGGAGCTCGATAAGGAACTTGATGAGTACATGGCCAGTACTCCAGCAATGCTTAATAAGGAGCTGGATGAGTACATGGCTCAGAACGGTATGGACGAAGATGAACACTTATAGGTAGATCTAATTTTCCTATATTACCTTATGTTGAGAACTAGGGACTTGTGTATCTGGTACATAATGAGTATGATGTTGATGTACTCATTGAGTCTCACTCATTATGTACCGGTACCACATTCTGTACTTGAGTACACATCAACATTACTCAATCATTATGTACCGGTACCTTATTGTGTATTTAAGTACACATCAACATAACTTACTAATGCATTGTGTACTTGAGTACACATCAACATTACACACTCAAAATGTACCGGTATCTCATTGTGTACTTGAGTACACATCAACATTACTCACTCATTGTGTACTTGAGTAAATATTAACATTACTCATTTATTATGTAACAATACTGCATTGTGTACTTATTATGTACACATTACATGACTCATTATGTACTGAGTGAGCCATGTGTAGTCAAGAATAAGAATATTTATAATTTATAGCCAACAAAAGTATAGTTCTCATGCAAGTTTGCAGTTAGTTTTTATGCCTATTTTTCAAGTACAACAATATAAGTACAAGTGGATATATTTTTTATGCTATATTAAGAAAAAACTGTACTGTCTCACTGTGTAAATATTATGCGTCTCACTACATTCACAAACTACTTTCTGTGTACACATTATGTTTCACAAGGTACACATGCTCACGGAATAATACACGTGTCTCACGGTGTATACATGTGTCTAGCTTGGTTAAGTAGTTTTATTGGGTACACTTGGCTCACTCTGTACATAGTGAGTCACAAGTCTCAACTCTCAAGTTCTCAGCGTTATGTACTGGCTAAGTAAGACTGTACGAATGTAGTAAATGAGACTTATTTGTACGCATTAAGACAATTCTTGGTTTTTTTATTCTGATTTGCTAAGAATTTTCTTTTCAGCGAGTTTTTGTTATCTAATTAAGTTTAATTAATAGATTTATTGTTCTATGTTATTAATATCGCGTCTTTAACCGCGAAAACTACAAGAATAGGTAATAGATTTGGGTCTATCTTATAATCATATATTAGCTAATATATGAACAGAAGATACTTTAAAGCCACGCTAGACACGTTAGTTAATTATTTGATTATAACATAGTTAGTTTATATATATTAGGATAAGCGCACATTCACGTGATTTGTGTAGTTGGTTTAGAACATAAAACGAATGTACCTAATTGTTGTTTTTATGACATGTGTGATATTAACAATATTTGATATGTAAATCAAAAATTATAGGTTATAATATGTTAGATATTAAATAGTTGTTGACATAATTTGAGATTTAGGAGTCTTTTTGGTAGCTACCATTAAACTACCCCTATTACTGTTTTTCAATATAAAGTGTTGCCTATTATTGTGTTTCTAAATGACTAAACCTTAAATTGAATTACTAACAGACAATTTGTTACTGTATTTTAATTTAATGGTCACTAGCAAGAAGAACTGCTGGGCAAATGACACTAAATGAATGCAGATAAATCAAAACTTAATTGTCTTTTTTATTTCAATAAAATTACAACGTCCATTTAGATTTTTTATATATTTGCTCCTGGCATTTCCAAGTCATTAAAAGATCAATAAGGTTATCTTCTGTGATATGATAGATTCTTGGGATAGGCCAAGTTCCTACTTTTTAAGCTGATAGGTCTCACTAGTGACTTCGAGTGGCCTTAAAGTAGTAAGTTGGAGGTAGTAGTTTTATTTGAATCAGGGCGAATGACAGATACTGCTGGCAATTCTGTCGTTTCACGGACTTGTTGAAATTTCCTAATATACGAACGACCTTATTTTGGTCGTACCAAAGCTTAAATTAGAGTAACAGTTGTAAAATATAATTTTAACTAAAAACGGGATATATACCATGTTTGTCTGCTTTCCGATATTTCGGATTGCATGCGCCACGAGATAAACTGAGTTTTGTGCGAAAATTATGTTCAAAACCAAGTTCTAATAGGTATAAGTTAAAATTGTTATTTTGTTTCATTATTGGGTTGATTTTCGTGGAATTTTCCGCAGTTTTCAACAACATCAACAACGAATAACATGGCGTCGAAAATGAGCGTCAGCCTCGCGTCCATTTATACAATTTTAAAAGTGTCATTAAAATGTGTTAAAATTGGTTCTAGCAAAATAAGGTTTGTATTCAAATTTTAGCTAGTCTTAAATTAAAACTACAGAATGAGTGTCACAGATCCCTATTGGCCTTTTGTATTACATTTTTTGGTTCGTAATATTCGACCGTACTTTCCAGATAAATTAATAGTATTGTTAAAATACAAATTAAAGTTAAAAATAGCCTACTAGTTGCTGGCCGCGGCATCCCACGCGTGGTACCTACATAAGTAGCCTATGTGCGTTATTAGGAACTATCTCCTTACCTCTCCTGTCTGGCCTGTCCGCTCAGTTGGTAGTAGCTCTGCCTTCTGCGTTCTAGGTTAAAGGTTGGATTCTCTTTCAGAACAAACGTTTGTGTGGTGAACATAGATGTTTGTTCTATGTCTGTTATGAAGTGTCAAAAGTATTTAGGTATTTAGAATTATATAAGTACTAGCTGACCTGTGCCCACTTCGTTAGACGGTTACAACTTCAAAAAAAAAAAAGTATTAGTACTTTTTTTTTGTGAACAAATTCACAAAAATTTTTTTTTGTGAAGATATTCAAATTATTGTAATAATTACAGAGATTAACAAAGTTACGGATAAATATTGATAGATGGCGCTCACGGCCACCCGCGGCTTCGCCAGCCCCGTTCCGGTTCCCGTTGTTTTTCCGGGATAAAAAATAGCCTATATCCTAATCCAAGTTACTAACTATGTTCATTTTAAGTTTCATCCAAATCGGTCCAGTGGTTCTTGAGTTATAAGTGGTGTAACACTACTTTATTTTATATATACTCGTAAGTATTATATCAGTCATCCGGTCCCCATAATACAAGCTATGCTAAGTTTGGGGCTAGATGGTGTTGTGTATTGTCCACTTATATTTATTTATTTATTTATTTACCTTCCATCAAGATCCCTTCAGCCGTTTAATCGTAAAAAAATAATAAATAAACAGGTAGACACTTTCCAATTTATAATATTAGTATGACTGAATATAAAAATAGTTTAATTTTATTTAATTCGAAAGTGTCGCTGTCTGTCTTTCTGTTACCTCTTCTCAACTAGACGGCTACGGACATATTTTGATATAGCTACTAGGTAGGACGCGTGCGAAGCCGCGGGTGTGGAAACTTATAGGCGATAAAAATAAAGTAACTCAAGCAGGTTTTATTTATAAAGAAAAGCGTAAACGACTTGATACCAATTGTGTAGAAAATCTAATGGTGACACACAATCCGCCCATTTAGGACTTTAAATATTAATATTAATAGCTTCAAAATGACAATAGATTTTGGCCTAACTTTTTATATTAATGATAATAAATAATAATAGGACTTGTTTTTAAAATTAAAGTTTGTGTATTTTGAAGTCAATAGCGTTTTTGTTAATCAAAAGTTTATTATTCGCCGAATATCGAATAGTCGAATATTCGGTATTCGACGAATACAAAAAAATTTTTAGTAATGCCAAAAACCCAAAACCACGCAGTGTTTCTAGTATTAGAATCATTCTGCAGCCGTATCACCTTCCTCCCGCTGTACAAACCCTCGTATCCTATAACCACATCATTAGTTAGAGTTGCGTTAAAGTACAGTCTGTCCATGACGTTTTAATGTCAATAAATACACACACTATTTACTATGTGTTTATAAGATAGACCAATACAACACATATTTCCCTCAAACACAAGTGTCAGGTTTTCATATTGTGGTAACATGAACTCTAGAAGGCCAAGATACAAGCTCCTCTCTTAGTTTGGTTTTCGCTGGTAGTTCTACCACATAACTTTGTACCTCCTAGTAACAGATCATGTGTATTTGTAGATATGTATATCTTACTTAAAACACATTATTATTATCATTATTATTAATAATTTCTAAAAAATCGACAGTTTAACATACGAGTATGTTAAACTTACATGGACAATTTTATGACTAGTATAGATGAATCTGTAACTAGTTTATCGAAATTACTGTATCGTATAGACCAGTTAATTAACTAACATTAGTAAATTAATATTATTTACAGAAATAATTACAGAAATGTACAAAATAATATAAAATACACGTGAAACAGTTGAGCTGTCTGAGGACCGTTTAAAACGATCTATAGATAGCTCAACTGATCCAGATCACTGCCAGAGGGCAGCGTTCCAAGATACTGGCGGCATTACCACGTTGAATGGCAATGCTAATACGCTGGGCCAGATAGGAGCCAGCTCTTGAGTCACGCAATGGTCACCAGTCGCCGTAAAATAATTTTGAAAACGCGGTGAAAAACCAAAAACTAACATTAGTTGGTATCTGATTCTAAAATAGATACATGAACATATAGGTCTAGGACTGAGCATTCATTATTAATTACAAAATTGGAGTATTGAGTTTGGGTATTAGAATACTGGGGTGTTGTGGTTTGGATAACTGAATTTAATTAATCGTTATTATTTAGAGGAGAGGTGTGTGTGCTCTATACCAGAGCATTAACCGGGTTACACAAAAGCAAGTGGAACTATGCATATCAAACCAGATCCTCTTAAGAACAATAAAGGACTGTTTCTTTAAATACCTATACGTATATAATATACGTATATAAGAGCAAGACTCGCTAACTATATGTTGGTTTGAGATAGATTTAATATTCCAACTGGGGTTTAGAATAAAAAAAAAAACAGCATCATCTGTCCCCAAGTAATTCATATTTTTTGACGTGACAACGTCTAATAAATCGATGAACGCCGGCTGCACGCACAAAAAAGATGACTCATTGTCCCGTTACGCTCATTGTAAAGTTACGATCGAAGCGTGAGCGCATAACAAAACAGATAGATGACGTTGTCACGTTAAACTATCGTAAACCGACTTTACAGACAACCAATTTTTGTTGTAAATAATCAATGAAAAAATATATATTTATATTCATGCAATTTGATATTTCTGGTGAACACTAACAGAAAGTTTATTTTGTCTCTTTGTATTTTGACATCTTAGAGATTACTTGTAATAGTCAGTTTATAACTTTGGACGTCTGTGTATAAAATGGTAAAAAAAATATGTTTTTATTATGATAGGTATCTTAAAAGATGTATTCTTTTTGATTGTACTTTTCTAATATGATTATACCATTTTCGGAATGGTCATTGGTCTATTGAGGAATCAAAGGAAAGAGTTGGTAAGTTAAGTAGACAACGGCCCTGAATCTGTTGATTCTCTGGACTAACTAAAATTTTGTAATATACGAACGATCTTCTATAATGGCATGTTGCATAAAAACACAATGTCAAGTGTATATTGTTAGAGTATGATGTCCCAAAGACGCATCTTGTCATTCGTCATTTGTTATTTTATATAAAATGGTGCCTTACATATAAAATAACTACGGCGTATTTTTGCTCGAATCACAAAGAAATAAAGCTTTTATTGCAAATTAGCTGCCCGCGGCTTCGCACGCGTGGTACCTACATAAAAAGTAACCTATGTCTTTCTCCAAGGTCCCATCTATCTCTATACCAAAATTCATCAAAATCGGTATAGCGGTTTAGACGTGAAAACGTAGCAGACAGACAGACAGAGTTACTTTCACATTCATAATATTAGTAGGAATCAAGAGCCTAAAATGTAATGCTTCTAGTTCTGAAAATGACAATACATGCATACAATCTTTCATCCCCCTTTTCAACCCTTTACAACACTTTTTTCCAATTAAAAGTAGCCTATGTCCTTTCTCAAGCTTTAGACTATCTGTGTACCAAATTTCATTTAATTTGGTTCAGTAGTTTTGGCGTGAAAGCGAGACAGACAGACAGAGTAACTTTCGCATTTATAAATATTATAGTAAGGATTAAAACACTTGACTTTGCCTCTATATGAGATAATTAGGTATTGATGCGCAAACAATGACAACTGTCATAACCGTCATCAGGGGCTGTATCATACTGAACTCACCACTTTATCTACTATCTTTAATATTTTTTCAATAATTATTTTGTTATTCGGGCCGGAGAGAACAACAAATTAAAATAAATCAAAAATTTTTAGATATTATAAATTCAGGCTCACGAGTTAAAAATGGTGTAACTAACACGACTTTGTTTTATATATATATATATATATATATATATATATATATATATATATGTAGATGTCATCGCGGAATGGCCATCAAGATTTTTTTGGATTCCTCGTCGTACAAACAGAGAAACATGATACACTTAAAATTTAATTATCTACAGTTGTGCTAAGATTATAATTACGTTTTAAAAACTAAAAAGAAAACGACTTCATTGAATGAAATTTGAGCCTATAATACATTTTTTGTGGAAAGTAGATGTATTTTGTATATATATAATATGGGTAGGCCAAATAAACGCAACGCTCCAATGAGACAGCGAGGTATCGAAGTACATAAAAACATCATCGATGTATACAATTTTTAGATGTTAAAATTTATATCGACCACCTGTGAAGCCCTTTCAAACAAAAAAAGAATTTTCAAATCGGTTCAGCCGTATTAGAGTAATCGGTGAACATGCATAAAAAAAAATGATTCCGACGAATTGAGAACCCCTCTTCCTTTTTGATAAAGAAACATGAAATAACACGCGAGAAACGAATTAATTTAGGAGAGCTACGTTAAATAGTGTAATGTCAAACGAAGAATACCACTCTTAAAATTTACTTAATTGTTTTAGCTCATTTTAGACACGATGTAATTTGAAGTTGATTAACACCGCGGAAAATCAGTTTAACAAAAAAACAAAATAACAATTTTAACATTTATTTCGTAGGACTTTCGTATTTTATGATATTGTAGTTGATTCTTCGTTTGTCATTTCATGAAGTAATATAGCACTTCTGATTTTTTTTTCTCATTTTCTTGCATGTTTTATTCAGTAATTTTAGTGGAATTTTAATGAATTAATTGTGACTACATAGGGCAAGTATGCACAATTGAAATATAAGTGTATTATGGCAATGTGATTTGAACGACGACGATACCCGAGAAAGTTCTAGACGGCCATTCCGCGATGACGTTTAGAATTGACAAATGACCATCGACTAAGACTTTATTATCAAACAATCACTAGACACTATCACAATTGTCGACAAGACAGATGCTACTATAGGAAGAAAAGAAGATGATATTTTGTTATTTCAACGAATCAAGGCCAATATTATGTTCAATATCAACTTGTATCTGACCATAATAAATACTTACTACATTTAAGTAACTTTAGCTTCATTTAAGTATAAAGTTAAAATACCATGTGCTTATATCATTTTGTTATGTTTAAAATGTTTATTCGCCTGTACTTTTTTTATTATAATTAAGTAATACTTAGTCCATAAACCAGTACACGGTTATCCTAAATGTGTGTGCTTCAAATATTTTCGTATTAGAACATTCAAATAAATAACTGAAACTAAAAATCAAAATCGTATTTTAATTGATTCCCATAATACAAGCTTTGGTTAGGGCTAGATGGTGGTGGTGGCTTCCCACGCGTGGTACCCTACATAAAGAGTAGTCTATCTTCCTACCAAATTTCATCAAAATCTGTTTAGCCGCGTAGCAGTGAAAAGGTAACAAACAAACACACGGAGATACTTTGAAAAGTATAATATACTAGCTGTTTCCCGCGGCTTTGCCCGCGTGGTAGATAAAAAATAGCAAGATAATAATTGAACGAATGTTTCGGAAAAATTACAAAGCATAAAAGGTTTTCGCGGTTTGACCATGATCCCGAGTGAATTTTTCTTAGCGAGCACCTACGGCCCTAGAGAAAGCTGCATACCAAATTTCATTGCAATCCGTTTGGTGGTTTCTGAGATTTCGTGAAGAATGTGTGAGAGGTATTTGACAAATATATAGTAGATTACTATGGATTTAGTTATAACTTTTAGCTAACCTAAACATTAGTATGACAGAGTGGAAAACAAAGTTCTATACCCGTTTAATAATCACAGAAAGTATACCTACCAACAAATCCATTGGCTCAATAAAATATACTATTTGAGTCAGTCATAGGATATTTTATTCAATACAATCACAATTCACAAGGATCACTTTGAAACATCTTACATACTAGGTGAATTTAGGTGCTAATTCATCCTAACACTAGCCCGAGAAGAACTGGCAAGAAACTCGTCCTGGTCCTAGCCACGATATTTTTTTTTTTTTATTAACCTATACTTTCCCACTGCTGGGCGAAGGTCTCCTCCAATTCCTTCCATTGGTCCCTGTCCCCGGCCATTTTCCACCAGCCTTTCTCGAAGGCATCGAGATCGTCACGCTAACGTTTCTTCGGCCTGCCCATCTGCAGGCACCCATTGTGTGACGAGCTCTGCTCAGCTGTCTGCACTCATACGGCTGACGTGCCCCGCCCAACTCCAACTCCAACTTGTCTCCGACATCTGCGATCTCGGTCTTAGCGCGCAAGGTTGTACCTACTGCGGACTCTGACTGTCTTCTTCACCCCTAGCGCACTACGCACTGCGATATTCAAATAAGATTTAAATATTAAGAATGTGTTTTAGTATTCAGTTAGGTATTCTATCAGTCATTTGGTTCCCATCGTGCAAGCTTTTCTTAGGGGATATGGTGTTGTATGAAACGTCCACCAAACGATTGTTTGTTGTTTTAGAATATCCATGAGAATTGGGTAGGTTAGGCAGTTTAAAAGCCAGGCTTTGCACCAAAGCACTGAGCGACGTTAGGATCTGGATCGAAAACATGAAACTCATTTTATTTATTTAGTATTTTATTAGCAAACAGACAAAGGTCCTACTTACACAAGATTATTCAGGTCTTTAGTTCAGATCAACATTTAAATTTATAAACATTTGAATATTAAAGCTCGGCCAGAATATGCTCATTACTTCGTGATAACTATTTACTGTTTTTGTATTTAAAGATAATCCGAACTCAAAACCACCGTCTATTTACACCTCATGAGAGTAAAAATATAACTTTACATGTATTTTTGCTTAACTTGACATAAAATTGATGGCTCCGAATTTAATGGAAAATACACAAAGTATTTGGAGACCATAGCCTTTTCATTCTAAAAATATAAATATAACTTAAAACTAAATGTGTATGTATAATAATAGTTATCGTTTGGTTTTTCGTACTAAAACTAATATATATAAGACATAATATTATAATCCCCAAAGTTAAATGCCTGATTTCAAGACAGATTTTCGCTTAAATCTATTACTGTATTTTAGTTGTTTAAATTAAATTTTACTGTAAAAAAAGGATAAATAATAAGGTAGAAACAAAATGGTGGGAAAGAACGTTTAAATGCCAACATAATTATGTAAATTACAGCTAAAATAAATTATCCTAACTTAAAGTATTCTGTATTTACATTGACAAATATATATTTTTAATATGTTTTTTATTTTTAAACTAAATAGCCTTGCAAGTATATAAAGTTGTGGTTTAAGACTTCTCATCATTTATATTTATTTATCATGTATTCATATTTTATTTATGTGGTATTTTAAAACAACGTTTGCTATAGACTTGCGGTTTATATCATAGTAACATAAAAGCGATTGTATTGTTCAAAAATCTCTTGTCATCTTTAGTAATTGACATTGGCATTACAAGGACATTATGCTTTAACACCACGCCAGCTAATTATGTGATTATGAACTGAGCATTGTGTGGGTCGACCTTAACAGTAAATAATATTTGAATACCCACAATAAATGATTGTTTCGATAAGAACATTTTCATATACGTAGCTTACATAAATAAAAATAAGATTTATAAAAGCTTGTCCAAAAATATGACTGAATTTAAAAATAATTTTGCGATTAGAATGTAATACATAAAAGACACTAAAGTGATAACGAATTACCTACAATATTCGTTGTATTGAGACATCTCACCCGAATAACAATCTAATATTAATAAACTAAATATGTTTTACTAATATTAAAAGCGGTGTTGCAAAGCGCTTTATTTTGCAACTTACGCAATCAAAATAATCCGAACGGTTACGGTTTAATCGTGCCATTCTGAAGTCTGTTTTAAAGTATGTAGTTTTCAACGCAGTTTTTTGCGTTAGTGCGTGCGTCTACTTCGGCCGTGCGATTATGTAATTCGGATACTAACAGCTTTCAGAATAGAAACTAAACATACGTAATACCAATCCATGACAATGCCTATTGCTAATCGAAACTAGACGGTAGTTGTATCAATAGTTCCATAATCGTCATGCTAATTCCGTGTTCCACAGAATAGCGCCAAAACATAATGCTTTAATTTTAGGCAGTTACACATTTAAAAAAAAAATGTGTAATTGCTCATGCGTCAAAAAATACGAGTGCAGTCGAAGAAACGTTCACTTCTACGCAATATATCAAACATCTGAAAGATTACATTAAATAGTGCGTCTTCCTTTACGAGTACCACGTGAGCATGTCGTACTGTGGACTGATTTTAAGACTGATATGTTTTGGGATTATAATCGTAAAAGACAACTGCTGGTCATAGACCTCCCTAAAGAGAGATACTCTACACTGTACCAGACCGTAAATATACATTCAATATTTAGACCACTAACAGGGATAAGATTATTAAAACGTGCTAAAAACCGTGTAAAAACCTTACATCGATCACGTGGCATATCACAAGCAAATTTCCATTCCATTTGATACTCGTATTTCCGCTGGCGTGAACTCGTAACAGAAAATAGATCTTAGACCCCCAGGTTTCAATAAACGGATCTTAAATGGCGGTCTTAATCTATTGCTTTATGTATTGTGCGAGTGAAAGGACATAACAAGACAATCTTCCATTCAAGACTCGTTTTTTTATTGGAAAAAGTTATATTTTCCATGCGGTTTTTTCTGCTAGTGCATGCGCCTACGTCTGATTCGATATGCTTGCTACAGAACAGTGCTGTTTGAATTCATAGACAATCAATTCATATTGTTGTAGTAGTTAACGGGTATTTGTCGCGTATCACCTTTGATTTATTAATAACTGTCGCGGGCTCAAATTATAACTATTACAGCATTATGAATTCTAATCGCGACCATTTAAAAAATACTATAGACAATCGGTTCTTTTTTATTTTGAAAAGTCAAATTCACCTTTGTAGAGCGTCCGCTTTTATACGTAGGTGTATGGTAGCCGACTACGGCTCATAGTCAAATCTATAATGTTCATACGAACGCGTTTCTGGTAGCAACCACGCTGAAACAATTTAGAGAAGCAATTCCTTCGACGAGGTCGAATCAGACAGATCACCGTTCGCTACGGCCTAGTGTTGGCATAACTATTATAGACATAATCTGTCGATAAGCGCGGCTATAGGTTATTGACTGATATGATCTGGTTGATCCAACCGATGAAGGCGGAGACCTTCGCGTAGACCCCGGGCACGTCCTGCCGTCCGCAGCCGAAGCCCCAGGATACTAACCCCACGAGCTCGTAGAAGCCGTCGTCTTGGCAGACCAGGGGACCACCTCCGTCACCCTGGAAAATAATTGAGATTTAGTACAAATTTGTACACATTAAGCCACCACAAAGTGGGCACCCTTGAAGGGAAAACGACCTCGCTGCTGACCGCGGCGACGATAGAGAGATGAGCTAAACACCCAATTTTAAGGATTGGTCCACGATGGCTTTGGATAAGGACGAGTGGAGAGAAGGAAGTTAGGCCTTTGCGCTGTATAAAACGCCATGAGCTCTTAATAATGAATAAAAAAATATAGGCACATTCACAGATTCCAGGGCTTCGCTTATGTAATTCTGATACTATCAAAAGGTTGATACGTCATTATGTCATTACGTACCAACAAAATAGTTGTGTCAATAAAATAACATGAGTGACTTGATCATTCAAGTCGGTTGTCTTTTTAGTTTTTAAAACGTAATTATTACATCAATTATTATTTAATAATCAATGTAATAATTACGTTTTGAAAACTAAAAAGACAACCGACTTCATGTATAAAAAATACAAAATATCAAAATTTCGTTTCATCCAAGTGGATGACATATTTATTTCAGTTTTTTTTATTTAAAAACCTAACTACTGAACCGATTTTTATGAAATTAATATGGAACCAATCGGGAAGTACATCACATGAAATCAGATTTTTTCAAATCGATTCCTAAATGACGGATTTATGAGGTAACAAACATCAAAAAATAAAAATAAAAAACTGCCGAAATGAGAACCTCCGCTTTTTTTAAGTCGGTTAAAAACGAACGTTGCCGAGGTATCTAATTAAAATCGTGGTAATCCAACAATGTATACAACTTATAAATGCAAAAAAATTGTTGGATGTTATATATGCTTGTTGACTTAATCACATAGTAATGATTCGGATGAAACTTGTTTTATATGTAGTCTGTAACCCCTAATAGCATATAGTATAAGTACTATTTTTGTAACTTCTGTGACATGATGGGTGTACCTGACAAGCGTCGTTGCCCTCCTCTCCCCCCGCGCAGAAGGAGCTGGCTGGTAGGATGAAGATCTTCTCTGTGACCGCGTTCACTTTGCGAATGCACTCCGCGTCGCTCACAATCGGCAGCTCTGCCTCGCGTACTCGTAGGGGTATTGGACCCGCTGATAGATACATTTAAGACCCTTATTTAAAATAGGAATTAAAATTTGAAATAGGACTGCACATTCAAAATACACGATCATTGGGTAATAAACCTAGTATTCCCGTAATTATAGGGCACCACATCACGCGTTAAAAATAGCTAGACAGTTAAATATGGAGAACAAGAATTAATATATTATTATGGTCTTAACATCTTAAAATCTGCAATTACACGCTGAATTAACACACAACGCGGCTTGTCATTTCAGCGTGTAAAGAGAGTCATAACGCTATGTGCGAGTGCTGTACGGCTGTCGCTGTCCCAAACGACCATACTATCAAATAATCTTGCCCGTAACGCTTATATACCAGTCAATAGAGCTTGACGAGCTGATTGGTATAAAACTCATTTTCAGATATTAACTCATTTTTGTCCATTACGCAAGATTTCCTTCCAATAATATTAAATTTTTAAGTGTCATTGTTAGGTTTTCGAGAATTTTTGATTTTTGGTAAGGAGGTAGATTGTATCTTGGGCTAGTATTTTGCTCCGGGTGGCAATCCACCGAAGTAGAGTGAAAAGGGGATTTGTAAAATCAACCAATAGAGACGAGTCAAAATTACGCGATAACGACGTCATTCTTGATTTTGTTAATCGATTTGACATCTCTGCTTCGCTTCAGGTAATTTTTATGCAATAATTGCTTTACAACTAGTATGGATCAATCTGAACCAACGAATTTTCCTAAATTGCTCCACATAGAGGTAGGTATACCACACCATAGTGTGGCGGTATATGTATACAATTGGTACATGTTATCAATGCCGTGATTTGCTTGATGCTATCGTTAGGATTGAGGAATTAAAATTGCCCGTGTAAGCTTATATTTAGTAAAAACTCGTCCAAGCTCTAACATACCGCCAAATTACTTAACCCAAAAGCACCTCAATACTTACTCTCTCCCATATATCCGTATCCGGTCACAGTGCACCGTTTCCCAGGCGCATGGCTGACGTCACGCGCGGGGAGGCAGACCAGACAAACGCCCTCCTTCAGCTCCACTTTACCTCCCAGCTTCAGCAACGCGATGTCATTGTCCAGGGTCTGGCTGTTGTGGTTGTGGTGGATGTACGTTGTCAGGACCTTGAGGGTCTGAGCGCCAGGGGACCCGTACTTGCGGGTTAAGTCGTGGTCTCCCACACGGACATATGTGGTTTCTTGCATGCGGACCATGCTGAAACATTTCAAGTTTAGGATGTTTTATTACAACTTACACAAATAATTACGTTTTAAAAACTAAAAAGACAACCGACTTCATGTATACAAAAGTAAAAAGTAACTTGCCCACGTTACTCGCGGGCGCGGTCACGAAACATCGAATATATGACGTAGTATCCAAGTGTTCACGTACGAAACGCACGTGCGGTCTAAGTAGCGGGCAAGCTAGCGTCTGAGGCGCGCGGCGCGCTCGCGGCAATATCAACGCGTGAAGATGTTTGTGTGTGTTTACGTTGAGCTAGCGGCGGAGCGCGCGATTCACTCACGACGTCAGGTAATTTCAACCAGTTTAAACTTGTCGCTAACGACAACGCCTGGTGGCCAATGTGAACACGATTTCGCCACGTCTACCGCGCCCACCCTAAACCCTCCGCCGTGCCCGCGCGCTCCTACGTGAACAAGCCTATGGATACTTTCTCGTACCACGCGATAACTTCGGGTAGCAGCAAGTAAGACTCACTTGGTAACGCAATGTGCAGCGGTCAGCACCCACTGTGTCCCGATAAGCGCGGCTCCGCACAGGTACTGGTTGTTCTGGTTGATGAGCGCCACCTGCCAGCACCACTCGCCCCGCGCCCCGTCCTCACCCCCCATCACCCTCGCTGAACGCCCAGATGATCCTGATATATGAAAAGAATGTAAAGATGTTAATAACACAACAGCGTTAAGCCATTCTACAAGCTATGTTTAGTTTGAGCTAAACATAGCTTGTAGAATGGGAATATTACAAGCTTTGCTTAGTTTGGGGTGAGATGGTACTGTTAACAATATTTATGAAGAAAATGTTATAGTGCTTAAGTGTTCTAGTAGTGAACGGGTATTTGTCGTGTATTACCTTTTAATTTGTTCCAGACGTTTCGGTAATGTTTCAAAAACAGTGGCGCTTATCTAAACATAACGCGTGCTGTCTTATGTGCATGTTTGTATGTATGTGAAGGTTGGAAACGGCTAGACAATCCTATTTTTATGACAGGTTGATATGAAAAGCATTACCTTTGACACCACAAACGTATCTGTTGTATTTCTCTGGGGGTTTCGTCGAGTAGTTGGTTCCGTACGTTCCGTAATCCGGCTCGTAGGGCACTGAAAATAAAAATTTTAACATTATCAGAAAATTCGATAAAATAAAAAAAAATTGGCTTTGGCACTGGATCACGGTGGATGGCATAATCTTACCCACCCAGTAATGGGTGAAAACAGGCTGAGGATGATGACGTCATCAGTTTATTTTATTTCCTTGTTTATTATATATATAATTATACGAGTAATGTTAGAACGTGCCTCTGAATGTTTTCCTTAGATATCCTCATCTAAAAGCTTTAAGTATCTAGAGATCTGAGGAGTTGTCGACCAAGCCTACCAATCATAGTCGTGAGTATGTTTTTATAAATAGCAAAAGTAAAAAAAGTAGGTTCAGAAAAGTTCGACATTAGAATTGGACTATACTCTATACTCATTGGACAATCGACTATCGGTATATATCAGGGCAAAAATATACTACTAATTGTAAAATTAATGTACCTACGTAACATTGATACGTAAAGTATAATTTTCACAATAAACGGGGTATTTACCATGATTTGTCTTTTTTTCTTGTTTATAGTGAAAGTTATGTGAATAACCATGGTAGTTTTAAAAGTTATAAAGTAAAGTATACCAGGCGCTATCACAAGTGCTCATGACACTAAGAAGTTCCCTTCATATCAATAAAGTTCGCAACGCTGTGCGTGGTGACCGTAGTCACCTATGCAGGTTTCATCTGAGCGATTCCGTGTTTCGGGAAGCAGGGTCCAGGCTTTTTAAAAGATGCTTTTCACATGGTTTGGCGCGGTCTCTTGACTCCGTCAACAGAATTGTCCACGGATACGAAAGTATTAGTAATACTAGACTATTAGTGGGTGATTTCTAAAGCGGCAGCGTGGTTGTATTGTTTATCCTGGGCAGGAGGGGAGGACTGACAAGGGCAGTCTTTACTTTACCAAAAGTTGCGGGTGCGATTCTCGTAACGGGACAAATGTTTGTATAATCTGCAAGTATTTGTCTCTGGTCTGGGTTTTTCTATGTACCTATAATATGTATTTAAAGTATTTAGTAGTATATGAGTCATATCCAAACACAAGCTCTGCTTACTTTGGGACCAGATGATGTTGTGTGAAATGTCCGGTATTATTTATATATTTATTTACCGTCACGATTGTTATGATAAGATCTATCTTATTAACCTCTAGGTTAGGATGTAAAATTCATGATGCAGGCATGGAATGTAAGTAAGGATCTACCAAATATTATTTATTCTGCCTGGCTTGTCGGCTCAATCAGAGCTACTAGCTCTGCCTTCTGTGCTGTAGGTTGAAGGTTCAATTCCCTCCAAGGATAAACATTTGTATAATTAACATTGGTTTGTTCTGGGTCTGGGTGTTATAATGTATCATACGTATTTATTTAAAAATATATAAGTATTCTGCCAGTCATCTGGTCACAAGCTATGCTTATTTTAGGGCTAGTTGGTGTCGTGTGCATTGTCCAACAATATTTATTATTACTATTGTTATCTAGGGATGATTTTTAAAGGCACTTGAATTATACGAAAGTAGTACAACCAGCGTTTCTATGGCGATGTATAAATACTTACACACAGGTGTCGTGTGAGGGAGTAGTGCCGTGGTATACTGCGTGTTGTACTGCGTCAGCTGCGTGTTGTAGTGTTTGTCTTGCGCGGGGGGGGAGTGCACGGCGGGGGAGGGAAGCGCGGGCGCGGGGGGGACCTCCGGCCGCACGCCGGTCACTTCCTGGACCTTGGACTTGGGCGCGCAGCATTGGGTGCCTGCCTTCTTACACTTGAACACGTCTGTTATTTCTGCGTTGTCTGAGGAAGTAACACATTCAAATATTTTTATTCAATACCATCACAAGGATCAGTTTGAAACGTCTTACAAACTAGGTGATTTATTCCTGCCGATTCCTCTTAACCCAACCCCGAGAAGATCTGGCAAGAAACTCGTCCTAATCCTTTTTTGGGCGCTTTTTTGTATGATATTTTTTTTAACTAGCATATAACCGAAAAACCAATACAAAATAACAGTAGGTTTTACCTTTTATATCTGTCAGTTAACTGTCCGAGGGCGGAGCGACATGAGCCCATCAATAATATAGTCATTTATATAGGTACGCTTTCTTCACAAAACTACCCTTTATGTAAACTTAAAATTTCTTAATAGGTAGTTTAATTGCATTATCAGGAAGCTTATTATAGAAGTGCACTGTGTTCCCCATAAATGATTTATTTACTGTTCCTAAACATTAAATAGATGGACAAATATTTAGTACTATTCCGCCAATCTATTCCCAAAGAGTTAGACACGATGCAGACGCATGCATCTTCCTCCCGCCCGCAATTGATGCGCCATGCAAAGCGTTAGTAAAAGGCAAGCCTACACAATCCACACATGCAACCTCCAAAAGAAATTCGACACGTGTTTCGCCTCCACGAGGCATCCTCAGGAACACTTGACTCACTCCGCACCCCGACGAAAAAAATACTCTGCTCTGCAGACTTGACTTGAAGCAACAAGTCCATCTATTTAATGTTTTCTAATGGATTTCCGCAAAGTCTGAATCAATTATTTACTGTTCCTAGTCGAAACATAATGTATACAGTCTTCGTTTGTCATTTTATGAAGTAACATACCTAGCTCTTAGATATTAATTAGTTTTTCGTTGTCGTTTTCTGAATCATTATATTTTGGCTTCTTAGGACAAGTACCTACCTATAGGCAATTGAATTAATAGATAGTGATTTATGTTGTTTTCTGATTTGTACGACGAGGAATTCAGGAAAATTCTGGACGGACATAGTCTATATTCATCAGTCAAGCCAACTTGACTTCTGCAACTTGGTCACGTCTGAAACTTGATCTTAACAAAGTTAGACCACTTTGAATAATCATACATGCGGTGAATTTAGGCGCCTGACGACACCTCTTAAGCCAAGTCTGAAAAGAGTAACTACCTACATCTTCATAAAAGCAAGAGCACTTAAGTTTGTAATTAATGAATTAAGTCATTTTAGGCGGCCACCAATTACATATTGGAAATTGGACAAGCAGGAATTATCGAACTTAGCGATGAATTCCTATAAGTAGCTAAAGTGTTTAAGAGAAGCACTGTGTATAATACGCTGGAAATAGGAGGGTCCTTACGGAAGCACGTGAAGGTGGATAATAGAGGCATGATGCAGGAGCCGGGGCATTCGGGGCGCGGGTCGACCGGCGCAGGCGTCGTCGTCGTCGTCGTAGTTGTGGTACGGTACGCTCTGGAACACAACAGAAAAATAAATTAAAATATCGAGCAAGTCAGTGCGAATCACGACTGACTTCTAACTCCGTAAATATTAGTTTTTTTATTATCGTGTCAATGGTTCACATTTCTGGATCTTTTACCACTTCTATAGGGTTATCCGTGGCTTTGTTCATCCCAGGGTCATCATCATATTATCATACCAGCCTTTAGGAAGTCTACTGCTGGACATAGGCCTCCCTAATTGATTTCCAGGAAGAACGATTTTGAGCCCTCTTCATCCACCGACTTCCTGCGATCTTTACAATGTCGTCAGTCCATCGGGTGGAGGGTCGTCCTACGCTTCGTTTTCCTGTCCTTGGTCGCCATTCGAGAACTTTTACTCCCCAACGGTTATCAGTTCTGCGAGCTATATGGCCTGCCCATTGCCACTTCAACTTGCACATTTTGAGTGCTATGTCGGTGACTTTGGTTCTTCTACCAAATTTCCTCGTTACCAAGTTTCCAAAGATTTCCTCGTTACGGATTTTATCACGTAGTGAAACACCCAACATAGCTCTCTCCATAGCTCGTTGCGCGGCTCTGAGCTTGTGTATGAGGCCAATAGTTAGCGAATTCTATTTGAATTTTGCAGGGTAGGGCACGCTAATAATCAGTAATAATCAATTTATTGGCAAATTATAAGTTTACAGGTAGCATTAAATTTAAAAAATAATGTGTAAAAATATTATCCTAAATCATCTAATTGTATATTATTTTATTATTATGTCAGTAATTTAACTTAGGTATTTTGATTATATGAAGTTTCTACATTGTAGAATGGCTTTTGACGATAAACCACGATTTTAACCTAGCTTTAAAAAAAGACGGTGCGTCGACAAGCACCGGCAGGCGATTGAACACATAGGGCCTTAGGATGTAAGTAACCTTTTCAGAGTTGGCAAGCCGGTGTTACTATCGCAAGTTGACGTGCACCACGCGTGTTCGCAATACTTCTAGCCTGTCAGCTAAGTTGGTAGTAGCTCTGCCTTTTGCGCTGTAGGTTGAGGGTTCCATTCTCTCCCAGGATAAACATTTGTGTGATGAACATAGGTATTGGTTCTGTGTCTTGGTGTTAACAAGTGCCATATGTACGTATTTAAAAGTATATAAGTATTCTATCTGGTCACCATAATAAATGTTTTCATTCATTCGTTCATAATACAAGGTATGCTTAGTTTGGGGCTAGATGGTGTTGTGTGCATTGTCCACCAATATTTATTTATTTTATTTATTTATCCAAAGTTTTGCCTCGAAAACAGTGATACTTGCAATATTACTATTGATGGTAGCGTTGGTATTCCTAGTGAGGTGAAGTACTGCGTTGCGACGTGTCTCGCGTCATTATTGCAATTGACCTTACAGCTAGTTTTTGCATGCGGAAGAATTGTTTATAAGCGTTTATTCTTACTTGGAGCTGTCACAGCAGATAGTGGAGTCCTTGTTGCAAACAGTGTGGTAGTTAAGAACTGCGGGTGGCTTGCAGAATGCTGCCATGATGCTCAGCATGCAATAGCCTCGGCAACGTGGCATCGGAGGCTGGGAGGAAGTAAGTATTCATGCCAAACATAGGTAGAATTGATTTGCAATCTGTATGTCTCATCATTAACAACACTGACAAACTATCTCTGGCAGACGAATGGGTGACAAAATTAGATACTACGACATACTTTTTGGGTATTATTTTTATGACTGTTGTGTTAGTAGGTACCCCACGAAGATATCTGAGTATTTTAAGTATTACGTATCATAAATCAACATGTACCGATGACCAGCGCGCATTCGATTACGGTTTAAAGTAAGTACCTATGTAGTAAACTCGTGTGAGCTAAGTAGTAAAAGTAATCACCAATCGTCAGGCTATGCCGGTTTTAATATTTTTAAACTTAAACAACAATGTGTCGGTTTTTTCAGCAATGACTTAACTTACCGAAGGCCGAGTAGTAGTTGGCCGTTGCGTGGTCGTAGGCCTTGGTCGTCGTGTGGTGTAATGCTGCTTGTTGTACTGCGTGGTGGTCTCCGCCTTGGGCTCTGTGAGGCAGCAGGAGCCCTCGTCCGGACAGACGGCGTCCTCGTCGATGTGGTCGCAGAGGAGGGAGAACAGACCACCTACGCAATCCCCACGGCATTTGCGGCCAGGACGCGGTTTGGAAGTTGTTGTTGTTTGCTGTATACGGAAGATTACGAATATAAATAGTGCAGCTAGCTATCATATATTTGAGGTTTGTGGCAGGAATAAACGACCCTCCCGGCTGTTAGATTCCGATCTGGCTGCACAAAGTAATCTGTGTACGCGTGTTTCGGAACGGTAACGAGACCATAAATCAAAAATACAAAAGATACTCACCAGCGTGGAGGATTTTCCTAGACCTAGTTTCTGAATAATTCAGTTCCATTCATGCTCCAGCGAGAGTCGGCCAGTGTACCAGTGCGTGGGAACGTTGTTTGAACAAGAGCAGACAAACGCTTCACGCTATCAATACGTACAGGTGTTGTGGTTTTCTTCTTGGTGGGTTTGTTCTCGCTTGGCACGACCAGGTCTGCCGGTCGCTCCCGGTCGCCGTAATCGCGAGAAACGCAGCACTGCCGCCCCGCGACACACAGCGACTTCGAGGTGAGGTAGGCGGAGCAGTACCGCGTGAGGTGTGCCTCTACGCAAACTCCCGGACACGCAATGTTGCCTGAAAGATAGACATAGGTAATTGGTTGAGATGAACTGACCTGAATTGGCGTAAGGTTTTAACCATATTTTTAAGAAGCATTTTTTTCAAGATAACAAGCGTGACCCATTAATTGAAACATCCACTTTCTATATTTTGCAGACTCCAATAACTACTAAAAAATCCTAATATTTCATGGTGTACCTAATAATTACCACTGTTTTTATCGTTAGAGGGCGGGGGCTTCGTTATGGGGTCCTCTTCTTCTTCTTCTTCCTCTTCTTCTTCTTCATCAGCAGGCGTGGTGGTGTACGGCCTTCGGGTCGGCTCTGTCGTATTACCTGGAATTGCAAGTTTTACTTGAACAGCCCACCCATATCCGTGAAATAAAAATGACAATTTCGTCTTGTCTTCACTCGTGTTTCGAAGGCAAGAACTTGTTTACCCCAGTGACTTATAAAAAACTTCGTCACGGCAACAGACTTGAGTTATGAACGAACTATTGCCATCAGCCTGTGTTGTCTATTACTGGATTTAGACCTCCTGAAAACGGACCACTAATCCGATGTTAGACTCTTCTCATCCTCTTCATCTTAAATCTGTCAGCTCAGTTGGTATCAGCTCTGCCAACAGCAGAATTGGCTCTGCTCAGCGTTGGCTTCGATTGCCTCCTACATTTGTGTGATGAACATAGGTGTTTGTTCTGTGTCTGGTCACTATAATACAAGCTTTGCTTAGTTTGGTTCTAGATGGTGTTGTGTGCATTGTCCAACAAGTATTTATTTATTTATTCCCTTGAGAAGGAAGCCAGTACTCACCAGGCACGTCATCAGCACAGCACTTCATGTTACTGGGACACTCGACCTCCTCCAGGACGTTGGTACAGATGAGAGCTGCCAGGGGGTGCATGCATGACCCAGGGCAGTCTTTGGACTCCACCTGCGAGTCCAGGGTTTGCATAAAACCTGGAACAATGCAATTGAATTGATGTTTTTTTTTCATCTGCAGTGATGGCCCACGTTGGAGTCTTATGCGTCAACAATGCGTCAAAAACAGATAACACTGACGGTCTAGTGGTAGTGTAGTGACCCCGTCTTCCGATCCTAAGTAGGTCGTGGGTTCAAATCCTGCCTTGCACCAATAGATTTTTCTCATCATCGTGAGGAACCCGGCGAGTCGTAGCACCTTAAAATTTCTAAGACTTTCGAAGTGCATGAAAGGAGCCCCTGAGGTGCACTTTCATCCTATCACCACATTGGTTTGCAAGAACGGGTGACACGATAAGAAGAAGAGCAGATAACTCTTGAATACATACGGCTTTTTCTCAAATATAACAGTCAGTCAGTAAATTGTATCTATTTATGTGTAAATCATTCTGAAATGATCGAAATCATTTTGAGTTCCAAAGTTCTAAGTAGAGGACTAGGTATAGGTAGGTCCGGTTGGTCGCTTTTGCAAACTGTTCCGTTACTCCGAGTAGACTCCAGGATATTTGTATTTGTGTAAATATAAATACCAATAATATTCGTTCATT
Organism: Lampropteryx suffumata; assembly: GCA_948098915.1. Classification (NCBI taxonomy): domain Eukaryota; kingdom Metazoa; phylum Arthropoda; class Insecta; order Lepidoptera; family Geometridae; genus Lampropteryx; species Lampropteryx suffumata. The sequence goes on along the minus strand of OX402565.1, from coordinate 17,085,668 downwards.
CGTAATTAATATATAACCCAAAAGAGAGTAGCGTAGCGAAAATTTATATTTCTAAGGAAATTATTCCTCATCATAAGTAGTTAAAACTTGTTATAGTCGTAAATACATAACGGGACGAAATAGATGCCTTCCAATGACAGGATCTAGCCTTGACCAAGCATCCTACTCCTAATGACTGGTTTGAGCTGTCAAAGTGGTGATTACTGTTGCCGTTACGGCCGCATTCCACCGAGCGCGCACAGGGACAGAACCCAAGTCGCCTCAACGTAGAATGAATTGCTTTTTGCGATTTGTTAAGGTAAAGTAAGCTCTCAAACTAATGCAAGACATTCTCAAGTGTGCGGCCGAGACTTTACCTACTTAAAAAAGGAAATAATGCGGGAATTGAGGTGAGACAGTCCATCCAAATAATGTTGAAGAAATAACACAGCATCATCTAGCCCCAAAGTAAGCAGAGCTTGTGTTATGGGAACCACGTTACTGATAATACTACTTACCTATATATATATTTTTAAATATACATATATCACATATTATAATAAATATTACTGGACAATGCACACCATCAACACCACCAAGTGGAAATGCAACACCATCTGGTCCCAAACAAAGCAAAGCTTGTGTAATGGCTAGATGACTGATAGAATACTTATCTATTTTTAATTACATACTTATGATACTTTATAACACCCAGACAGACACAATACACACACCTATGTTCTTCACACAAATGTTTATCATGGGAGGGAATCGAATATTATTACATAAATATTATATTATATAGAAAAATATTTTTTTAATATTTATTTTATTTATTTAGTATGCATGCAAAAATTTGTGTCGCGATGAAAATGGAAACCCGTAACCTTCTACGTCTTAGGCAGGCCTTCGTCCACTGTGCCATAGACGTCGTCAAATGTCAAGACTAGAACAGCCGTAAAATACGTCCAAATATTTCTACCAAATACTATCTCTGTATGGTTGCTTATTGATAGACCAATCATTTACATATAAGTAGACCGGAAGACGTCGCTCGCAACTCATCAAGCATATTATATTATATTATAAAGGCAGCTCTATAAGTTCCGTTTACAATTTCATCAAAAGGTGTTTTAACTTCAGCATCTTTTAAAGTTTAGTACCAAGTAAGTAACATCTTTTAAATTACACACGAGAACTATCCAATAACCAGAAATACCTCACAAGGTCATAAAAACCAAGACATCCAATCCCACACCCTTATTACCTAACTACTGGCCGTTTCGCATTCCTGTGATGATCTAAAACCCAGAGTGCCGTTACTCCCTCCTCTCCCCTTCTATCGGAGGGACGCGACCTCACACCACTGACATAGAACTAGAGGCAAATGAAAGGAAAACAGGGATTTTAAGATGTAAGCGGCAGCGGGTGAACTTTAGATGAGAACTAGAAGTAACTGCTCCTACAATCACGAACAGTCACCCCACACTAAGAGTATGTATGTACCTTTATATCAGTTTCGTAGATAGTAACTTTGTTCTAGATATTTGCAGATATTTTATCAAATTGACTGTGGAAGGTATCAAAATTTTGTATTGTAGTCAATTGGCTTGCTACCAAACCGCGTCAATAGTCCTCATCAATAAGTTTTACTTAGATTCGAGTAGTGTTGCGCAACATGAGGCAAAGCTTGTTGCGCCCACGCAGACAAGTTGCAAGTTTATTCGATAATTCCTAGCAGTACTAGCAGTTCAAGTAATGGCGGGTGTAGTTACTACACTTGAACTACAGACACAAAAAAGTCTCAAACACCAACATAAGTGGTCACACTTCTTCACTGCACTTTCATTACAGGTTTTAATGTTTCTGACATAAGTAACATAGTCGTCCTAACAGATCAACGAAGTTAGCAACGCTCTGCGAGGTCAGAATCTGGATGGCTTCATTGGCGTTTTCATCTGAGCGCTTCCGTGCTCGAGGAGCTGTCTGTCCCGGCTTTTCAAGAGTTGTTAGGCAATGATAGCCTTTGGAGCCGTAGCTCAGCGAACAGAGTTGGCCACTCATGAGGAATAGCTTAATTTTTTTTGGGTTTGCATTAGCATTTTGATGTGGATGATGCGGCCCGCTACCGCCTGGTCCCTGGGGCAGGCCGCGCAGCCGGTGACCGCGCAGAACCGTTACCCGATGACCTAATGCGGCCGGTGAAATCGGCCGCGCCGAAAACGAAAGTACCTGCGCACCTCGTATCTAATTATGCGCCTGTATTCTGTGTTGCTACTCGTGTGCTCAGAATACTTGGGGCTAGTTGAACGTCGTTCGAATATTATGTCCAGGTTTTATCTGGTTTTAGAATTGTTGTGCCTGCTATGTCACCTGTGTCCTTGTATAGTAGTGATGCAATTCGTTGCTATTTATTTATGGTCCGAGCAGGATCATGCCAGATTTTTATTCAGCCAGCCTGAACTAAGAAGTATATTTTCTACATACTACCAAAAAGACTGGATAGGTAGTTCTTGCCTCCTAAAGCTCTAACTGTACTTTAGTAGAGTCCGCTCTTTGAGCTAAATTGGCAACACTTAGATTTTTTTATTATGCTATAGCGGATAACTCAGGTAGGTTAAGTTTTGGTCGGTTGAGCAAACTGTGTTAACGATGTCCATGAACACACTGGCCTCAGCGAGAGACCTGTGCTGCAACTGTGGGCCATTTGACCACCTAATTCAGTTTTTCTGAATCTGTTTTAGTCAATAGCAATATTTTTGTGTATTCATGTACTAATATTCATAGTGGTAGATTGTTTAAATGCTTTTTCTTTTTTCTTTGATGAGCACCACAACACAGAACTCGAAGAAATTCCAAACCTTTAAGGCTCCAGCAGAAACCGAACTTTGAAGGTGCCACCTGCGCCACAGCTTGTGGTGGTCACTCACAGCCGTCACATAAGTCATGTCGCTACAACTAGCTTCTATTGCAGTCGTAGCCGGGCTTTCTCGCGGGTCAATAACCGCGTGAAAGTCAATGATTCAATGCAATGATGACAAGTTGTGACGTCATTACTGATTTTGAAATGTTTGTTTAGTGCACGCGATTTTTCGTTTAGCGGATCGCCCATTCAAAATTGTCAGTAGTCGTAGAACAGTGGATTGGAAATTGCAAAAGGTCCAGCGGTCGCAAAACTCTCTCAATTGTCAATCACTTTAGTTAAATCATCAGTAACAGTTTCAGAACAGTTGACTGTTGAACATGCTGGTTTCTGAAAGGTTGGTGGTCAAAAAGTCTGGTCTATATAGTTCTTGAACGCGATGAACATTATAAGTTTACCTTTCACGACTTCTCAAACGATCCGTACATCAATGTCCACTGTCGGCGCCTGCGCATCTTTTACATAGTAATTCACTTTCAGAGCGTGCCGCATGTGATGTTTTCTCCGAGTTTTAGACACGTAACTAGGTTAGGTTGGTACTTGGGGTGAGGCTGGGGCTTATTATTGATGGATTTGTCTCTACAAAACAATAATGCAACGGAGAATTTCTCGTGGATTAGCTAGCCGCCCGTCATATACGTATTGATTTAGTAAAACAAAGTTTAGCGCAGTCATGATGACTTCCTTGCTTCGAAGATCATGTGTAATCGCTGACGTAGGTACCACACCAAGAGCTATATTATATGACGTAGAAGATGTGGCCATGACTGAGGCTTTCCGACGGCTTGTGATCTTCGTCGAGACTGCTAGCGCTGGTTGAAGGCTTCACAAATAAACACGATCTGGTTCTCACGACTCCAAGTATGAGTATAGTAAGCGCCCATTCATTATGCACTTAAGAACACACCGTAAAACGTCGTTTAATGTGTCCATTGCATGTTTTTATAAGAAGAATTCGACTCTAGCTGAAATCTATCTTGGTATGACCTCTTTGGTAACTCATATAAATATAAATAAATAAATAATCTCAGACATTTCACACAGAATCATTTGGTCCCAAAGTAAGCAGAGCTTGTGTTATGGGTAGGTACCACATGACATGACTGATATACCCACTACTACTTTTTGATTTTTTTTGTAAATACATACATATTATACATAGACACACCCAGACCTGAGTCAAATACTTGCAGATCATACAAACATTAGCCCGCGGCGGGAATCGAACCCGCAACCTTCTGCGTCTCAGCCGAACCTTAGCCCACTGCGCCACAGAGGTCGACATAAAGACATAAAGACTGGCCCTTGTGACGGTTTTTATGTCGGCCCAGCGATCTTCTCTGAGCGATCAGAAGCCAACAGACTGTAATCTAAACATATTGTTGTTGCACAGCCCTCAAATGAAGATTATGATATTTGTCTGATAATTGGGTAAAAAAGTGAGCTCATATCTCGATATCGTATCTCGCTATAACTTGCTTTTTGTTTTTTTTTTATACGGGTGTAATGCCATCTTAATTCGACTACGCATTATAACGTGCCGCGTACTGCGTCGTGGGCATGTGTGGTCTCGTTCGACACTGTCAATGAAGGCAGACCGAGGACCGGTCAGTAGGTAATTAATCGAACACGCCACAGAAGGGATGCCAGTACGCACGGCGTCGTCGCGTCTGAGGACTTTCTCTTAAGGGGGGACCCCTAGAAATTAATGGCTGTGTAATACTTGCCGTAATATTTACGAGGTAGGACCCATCAGTAATAGTCCATCTTGGTAGAACTACCAAGTCAAATAATAAGATAATTATACTGAAATAATTAAAGTAGTTTACCAAGTCAAATAATTAGATAATTATACTGAAATAATTAAGTTTACTTACCTATTGAAGTAATTTGATAGAGTGAGGAGTGAAAGAAAAAAGTGTTGTACCTACCGACATTACATGAATAGAATAAGGGGAGGGAGATCATAACGCAGAAGCTTGCGGGTTCGATTCCCGCCGCGGAACGAATATTAGTATGATCTGCAAATATTTGTCCGGGTCTGGGTGTTTCTATACGCTTGTATGTATGTTTGTATGTAACCGACTCCTTAGGACGCGAATTAAAAAAAAAAATAAAAAAAATAAAAAAAAAACGATTATCCTAAAACTTAAAAAGTAGAAAATAAATAAAAGTTTAAAAAAACTAAAACTATTATTTATTCTTTTATAATAAGTAAGTATTCACAAAAAAGTATATTAGTCATGTGGTTCCCATAACTCAAGCTCTGCTTACTTTTGCGCTAGATGCTGCTTTGTGAAACGTACATTCTGTCATCGCTTACAGACAGCAACCAAGGTAACTAATATGAAAAAGTATAAATTAAATTGAATTTTTATGAATCATAAAAAACGTAAAGGATTTTGACCGGAACGTTGACTGGATGATTCCAAAACGATTTCAATTCTCAGTATCTATTGCTATTGTCACTGATTTTATTATTCATCTAAGAGTGCTCTCATAGTTGATACCGTCCTGTAGAAGTGGGACCATCTGTTAAATTACTTTTGGCTAGACAAACAGTAGTTGATATGATCTGACCTACAAAGTAAACACATTCCTTACATTGTCGGACCTGCGCGCGCGCCGCTCGTGCACAGTAACGGTGCGCGCTCTGCCTGTGCGCCGTTAAATATGTGCGCGCTCACTGAGACGCAATGCTCCTTGAAGATCACTTTTTATATCACTATAGTACGCTGCGAACTTGTATAATACTCTCAAACGGTGATGGAAGACATAATGAGGGAACCGTTTTGTCGTAGAACAAATAAGTTCGAAGACTTGTTCCAAGTGCACGAATGGAGCCTTCAGATTCAGAGACGCTCTTCAATCCGTTTACAATATAAACTGATAGACTTCAGTTTATCTCGTGATCATGGCGCATGCAACTGTGCCGAAATATCGGAAAGCAGAAAAACTTATATATATGTTATTTACCATGATAAATACCACATATGGTAAATACGTTTCGAGTGAAAATTATGTTTGCAACCTTGATAGTTTTAGAAGTTATTTTACTACACTGTTTCGAAATAACTAGGGACACGGTAAGAACTGCAAATCAACTGTCTGGTCTATGGATGTTTGACCGCTGGAGAGTGGAGATATTAACTAGGCCCATGCTTCAGGAGCAAATCGAGTCAAGGCCACGTATGTTATGATTAATGACATGTTACAGCTTCGAAGAGTAACACATGTAGATAGTTATTTGGTTGCTTAATTTAGTAAAATGTCTGAAAATAAAAGTGAAATTATTTTATCCGTGTTGTGTGACTCATGTATTCTCATGATGGAGACATTTCTCCGGAAATTGCGTTAGTCACCATTATACCAGTTCATCATTACCATAGGTACTAGGTAATTTAAATTCATATATACGGTGGCACTGCAACTACAGCAAAAGATTTTATGAGGCGGAATATATATTGGCAATGGTTATGTTAAATTTGTCGATTGGCAAATTTAAAAACGTAATTAAACAGAAACTTCTATTAAAGCATATTAAAAAATATCTGATTATTTAGATGACAAAAAAGCTTGGGATGAATCTGCTCCAACTCGACTCGGCATCCGTAACAAAATTGTCAAGGACCATACAAAAAAGTGTTAAGACCAGACAAGTTTCTTGCCGGATTCTTCTTGAACTGGGGTTAGGAGGAACCGGCACCTAGATTCACTAGCATGTAAGAAGTCGATTCAAAGTTGTCCTTGTGATTGTATTGAATAAAGTGATATTGAATTTTGAATTTTGAGTTATTTATTTCTACATTTTTAGGAGTTTCTACTTTGTTTCCATGGGGACCTGAGGCTTGGTTCTTATTGAAAGTGTTATGCAAAAGCCTGGTGGACGAGACTAATGATCAAAGGACTGTTTACCTCGGGCAAAGGATGTGTATTGTTATCCAACGAGTTAGCATTGTCAGTCTATTAGAGATTTTACCTACGGTCATCTCAACTTTGTTTTCTATCTATAGGTAATTGTCAAATTACACAGGGATTCTTTGTTTGTCATTTTATAGAGTAACAGCTGTTATAGAATAGTTAGTTTTTCTCGAGTTATTGGTGACATGGTTTATTGGGTAATTAGCAAAAGAATAATCCATAAACAGTGACTTCTTAGCATTAGTGTAGATAATTGATGTATTATGTTGCAATGTGATTTGAACGACAAAATTATAAGAAAATTCTAGACGGTCATTCCGCGATGACATTTAAAAAATGACGATCGACCGAATTTGTAACACTATCATTGTGATTAATCACTTGACATTGGCCAAAATAACATCAAGACAGATGTCACTTATGAAAGAAAAGATGTATGTAATATAATGTAAAATAGATTCTTCGTCTGTCATTTCATGGAGTAACATAGCTCTGATAATTTAACATTTTTTACCCGTTTTATTGCAGTTTTATTCAGTAATCTTGGCGGAATTTTGATGAATAAATTGTGACTACAGGACGGGTATGGATAATTGAATTATATGTGTATTGTGGTGCAATGTGATTTGAACGACGAGGAATCCCAAGAAAATTCTAGACGTCATTCCGCGTGACGTCTAGAATTGACAATTGACCATCGACTAAGACTAATAACAAACAAACTTACTATAAACTATAAACACTTGACACTGGCAAAATTGACATTAAAATGTCACAGGCCATTAACAAAGTAGAAGGAGAATAATGTAAAATAATGTAAGATGTAAACATTGCGCTCTTATATTATTTACTAGCTGTTGCTCGCGACTTCGTGCGAATTTTTTTAAAGGAATTTTAGCTTAAATCCTTTCCCGGGATGCAATTTATCTCCTTGCCAAAGTTTATTGATAAGTTTCAAACCAATCACCTGACCTGTCCTACCATTAAAAAATTATATACAAACATTCACACCTTATTTTACTCCTTCATGAGGGTTCATATTTTGAAAAATCCTGACATACGTGTCCATTTATTTTGTTTTCTATGTATCCAAACTAAGTTTCTAAGAAATCACACCACCCGTTAAAAAGTTCCCGTACAAACTTTGACACCCCATTTGTCCTCTTTATTAGGGTTATTTTGAAAAATCCTGAAACACGTGTCCATTTATTTTGCATTTTAGTTATTCATATAAACTTTCAAGCTAATCGCACCACACGTTAATATGTTTCATACATTCGTTTTACCCCTTTTGACCCTCTTAAGGGTTGAATTAAAAAAATCCCACTTTAGTCGGTGGTTTTGCTGTAAAAGGAAGCTATCTTCCAAATTTCAGCTCTCTAGCTTCAGTGGTTTCGTCTCGGCGATGATGAATCAGTCAGTCAGTCAGGTTAAGCTCTTTTATAGGTATAGATTTTCTCAAGTTATTTCTGGTTTTATAAATAGAGCTATTGTCTTATTGACTCGGGTGAGAATAATTAGAATTGCCTTTGCGTTTCCTTGTGATTCGATTTGATATAAGATAACAAATGACGAACGACAAGATACGACTTTGTGACATGATTCTCTAAACACTATATAAACACTTGACACTGGCAAGAATTACATTATTATGACACATGCCATTAACGAACGAGAAGAGTTCATAGGTTTTTGTAGGTAGAGTGGAGTGCCTGAACCACATATTCTTCGACTGCCCAAAGTTGCGACGTTCTTTATATTATCTTCTTCCTATAATTTTCACTCAAAACGAGATATTTACCATGATATATGAGTAGGGGTAATGTTCGCAGTAAAAGACTGAGAAAGAGGGTAGACCGTTTTGTCTGCCAATAACATCCACCCGCAAAGACTTCAGTTTATCTCGTGATCATGGCGCATGCAACTGTGCCGAAATATCGAGAAGCAGAAAAACTCATATATCATGGTAAATATCCCGTTTTGAGTGAAAATTATGTGCAAAACCATGATAGTTTTAAAAGTTTTATCTTCTTCCTCCTGAAATCTCACGTCCTACTTCTTTGAAAAATGTATTATACTTTACCCCCCCCCCAAAAGTTATTTATAGTTTGTGTAAATTTATTACCGTAAATAAAATAAAATTGTAATTGTATATTCATAATCAGTTCTTTCTTTATTCTTTCTTGTGTTACTTTTTTTTTCTTTATTTATCATAGTTGTATATGTAATGTTTATATTGTGCTGTACATAGTTTAGTTTTGTGTTTTAGAAAAATCAGTTTGGATACTAAAGTGTTTTGGTCGACTCTCCCCTGAAGGTTACCGACCATATTTTTATTTACCAACATCTCCATAAAAATTAAATAAATAAAAATAAAATAAATAATTGATAAAAAATATTGAAAAAAGTTACTAGGGAATGCAGACTTTTTTGTATTTTCTGGGTATCTATATCTGGTATCTATAAAGAAATTACAAAAAACATAGTTTATGTATGTTAAAGTTATTAACTATTATTGCAGTGACGTTGAAATAAATAAAATGTAGAGTAATTCCACGCATTTGTAAACTGCACAAACTGCCAAGCACAAAGTGAAACCAAAATCGCAAACTGGAGTCATGAATAAAACAAATTACGGTCCGCTGTCAATCTAGTAATATACCTAGTCTGGGAGAAAGTGGAGGCCCAGGCGGTAGTTTGAACCTTCAGGCGTCAGGTTGCCTCATTTACTTTTTCATCTTCTTTCAGCCCGTTTGAACTAACTGGTCTCTTATTACACACCTTTAATTCCTGACTGGTCTGTCAATTCTTGAAAGACAAACGTTTGTATGATGAACATAGATGTTTGTTCTGTGTCTGGGTGTTATAAAGTATCATAAGTATGTATTTAATAATAATATATAAGTATTCCATCAGTCATTTGGTCACCATAATACAAGCTATGCTTAGTTTGGGGATAGATGATGTGTACATTGTCCACGAATATTTATTTATTCAATTTATTCCTCTAGTTATACTTAGTATCGTCCAATGGCTCTCTACTACCTACGCTACAGAAAATATCATTCAGTCATCGGACCATCTGCCTTTTGGCCGTGCAGCATCAGCATCCTTTAACCACCATTCTTATAACGCTTATGTTTATCTACTTACCTACCTTATGACGACCTCTGTGGCGCAGTGGGCTTAGGTCCGGCTGAGACGCAAAAGGTTGCGGGTTCGATTCCCGCCGCGGGACAAATGTTTGTATGATCTGCAAGTATTTGTCTCGGGTCTGGGTGTTTTTATGTATACTATGTATGTATTTACAAAAAAACAAGAATGTAAGTAGTATATCAGTCATGTGGTACCCATAACACAAGCTCTGCTTACTTTGGGGCCAGTTGATGCTGTGTGAAATATCCGGTATTATTATCATTAGTTTTTTATCCACAAGCTATTCAAGAAGCTCCACAAGTTATAGCCACGGGTGCCTTTGAAACCTAAACATTTGGTGCAAGTGCTTAAGCACGGGCAGGATCCTATAACTATGACCACGGTCGCTTACATAACTGTAAACTAGACTCCACCCAATCTAAACCTTGGTCTAGAATTATGGCACCCAAATTTCACCTATCAAAGCAAAGATTTAAAATGGTCCTTGGGATTTGAAAACTATCATGAGTTTCTTGTCAATTCTTCTCGGACTTGAGTTAGGAGAAATTGGCACTCAAATCCATCTAGTATGGAAGGTGTTTCAAAGTGGTCATTGTGATTTTTTTTAATGAAAACATATTTAAGTTTGAGTTTAGTTTCGAGTTTAAGTTTCTCTAACAATAGTATAGCTCAATCCGCTGCATATTACAACGTAAAAATAATAATAAATTGTGAAATTATCTTTGAGATATTTTGTAGAGGCGAGAGCGCGTTGATGTCTTTTGTATAGAGCCCCGCTCTATTTGCAAACCCAGTAGGTTGCTTTATTAACATAGTCATAGCGGTACATTTGTCTAGCGAATTTCAATATTTCCTAGATTTACTGCTATTTCATACGTAGGCATATGCGGCAGTAGATCAAACAGCGAAGTCTAACTGATAAGTTTATTGAACCGACAGTGACACCAACTTCCGAAAAAACCGCGAATAACCAGTTAAAGAATTTTCCTTCGTGATAATTACTTTTAAGACATCTACCTTAGTTCTGATGAACCACAATCTTGCTCTTGCACGTCGAAGGTAGGACCCAGTGACGGTAAATGAATCGCAATGAGGATGGTATCTGGTATGCTAAAGTAAAGATATACGAGCTGACTAATAACCTATCGTCTATTGACATCATTATCATCAGTCCACGTCAGCTTGTAACGACATAAATCAATAGTAAGATATGTAAAATGGAATAACGAACAGTCTCGAAACATTTCAACCCACCAACTAAAATTGCATGAAGTTTTAGCAAGTTTCGCGACAATAATTCAGGAATTCTAGTCACTCAGGAATTCTATAAAATTTATTAGGCAAAATATTTCGGTAAACTATCAGCAATATATTTTCACTCATTCTTGCCTTTATCAGTAGCCTAATAACCCCTTTCACATACACACTGACCCAAAATGCCGACCCATCTACACGACATGTGAAAGTTACTTACTAGAGAACAGTGAACTCGCAAAGTCATCCTGGCACAGAGCAGGCGAGATCACCAGAAGGACCAATAATCCCCTGGACATTGTCATGACGCACAATTCACTGTCACTGCCAAACTGTCAAGAAAAACGCGGGAATGGCATGGCGCGTCCGCTCCGGAGACCGCACTCGCTAGCACTAGTGAAAGAAGAAAGGCAATCGGATGCGTGTGCGACGATAGACAGAGAATGGGGAGGTGCAGATGGGAAAATGAAGTGGTTTGGATGATTACCTTACAAATGAGGTAACTCTACGAAGCTATACTCTGACCAGACGACATTCTGATAGCGTTGAATGATCATTCGACCCTAAATTATAATTAGAGTCGATTTTTCAATAACTTTTACTTTTACTTTTTTTGCTTCCGTGGACGTAAACTATAATCTTGGCATTTCATTAGGTTTTAGGCCTCTGACGAAAGCAGTAGGTAGTATGTACTGATAACTTTTATCATCGAATTAATTGAAAATTGAAACTTTTTTTATGTAAGTATTCATTATTATAAGTATTTTTTTTTTCAATTTATTTATTTACTGTGATATATATTTGTGAGGTTTCTCTGTACATCATTTAGCACTCCCTAGCTAATCATTGACAAGCATATTTTAACGGCATACACGGTTACAGTCGGTTCGATTTTATTGAACCGCTGATTTCCTATCTTCAATTATCGTCGTCCTAATGAATGGACTTGTTCGTGTTGTTTTCAAATAGAAATTTATAAATATTGTAAATTGCCTAATGTCTGCCTGGGTGTGTATTGGGTAGTATCTGGCTGGCCACATTACAGTTGATGTGTACCAAATCGTCTGAGAATTCGTCGTGAGAATTTCCTTTTCTTTTTTTTCTATCATTGCTCCTATGGGTCAAATGCTGCAGACCTACAATGCAGGTCAAGCAGCGTAAGCAGATAATAAATAAATTACGATTACGATTAGCTCATTGTGTCCCACAGCCGGGCAAAGGCCTCCCCTTGATCTCTCGAGTCATCTCGGTTTTGAGCTAATTGGACCCAAGCTCTGTCAAAGATGTCGAGATCATCTCGCTATCTCTTTTTAGGTCTGCCATGACGCCGTCTCGCTGTCTTAATAAATAAATAATAAATAAATATTAGAGAACAACGCACACAAACACAAAACATAGGGTAGTGGCACCAATACATAATTACAAAAAATTTCAAAAATCTCGCTATTTATATGTGGGCTATATTTTTTCCGCATATGGAAATATTTTGTCCGTCATTTTCAATAAAAACATCAAAAGTTTTACTACTGACACGCTCGTGGCGAGTCGTTGTACGAGTGGTTCCCGCCGAAAACCTGATTTACTAGGAAACCTACTTAAGGTAAGTGCCTTCCCAATTTAAGCATTTTGTTAGATTAAAGCAAGAAGTAATGATCGATTTGAGTGGTTTTTATACGAAATAAGAACTTGATAAATCAAGCTTTGATTATATTTATACAAATTCTCATTTTTAAGCTTTTTGATAAAGAAATTGACTGTTCAAGTATTGGGTACAATTTTATTTGCTTGACCCAAAAAATGACCGGTCCATTGACCCATTTAACTAATGGCGAAATAGCATAATTTTACAGACCTTATAACTTAGAATCTATCGCTTTAAGATAAAAATAAAATATCTCAAATTATAACTTTTAAAACTATCATGGTTTTGCACATAATTTTCACTCAAAACGGGATATTTACCATGATAATTACCATGAAAACCGTCTTCTCGATTGAAATTCCTGTGTTTGGTAATCTCTATTGCCTCTTGTTTATCTCGTGATCATGGCGCATGCAACTGTGCCGAAATATCGAGAAGCAGAAAAACTCATATATCATGGTAAATATCCCGTTTTGAGTGAAAATTATCTCAAATTAGTTTTAGTTAATATATGAAGCTAATTACCAAAAGCTGAACATATGTTTTTTGTGTTTTTGATTATTTTGTTTTTTATTCAGTATGAAATCTTAATCTGTTCAACTATAGGAATCATGTTCCAAACTTGAACTTATTAATATATTTACATTTTATTCGTTCAACTTTAAGGTGTTGTTCCTTAAAATTAACAGATTTCCCTAAGCAAAGCCAGGCTTCAATTTAATATCCCAAAGGGTAAAAAAGGGCCAAATAAACTGTTATCAGATGACGAAGAAGATAAATTGCTACTTGGATTTTAAATTTGGCCAAAATTGGCTTTCCTGTAAACGCAAATGATGAAATTAAAGGTTCGAACCTGAAACCAGGCAAAAAATGGTTGCTGCTATTTTTGAAAGGCGCCCTAACATCACGAAAAGGCATGCAGAAATCATTTCTAATTTATAAAAATCAAAATTTCAAAATTTTCTTTTTCAGCAGTCAAATCTTGAGTATATAGGTAATTATTCAAAAATAATGCGTTAGTACAAGAAAATCATGATAATAAATTTATTCTTCACAAAAAAAAAAAAAAAAATACTGCAACCAAATATAATATCTATACAAAAAGCTCGAATTTTCAGATCGCCTCATGCGGTTTGCTATAAGACTAAACTGCCCCCGTCACAGAACCTGCCTTTCGAGGCAGCTTTAAATATGCTGCCACGAAATGGAACAATCTGCCCCCGCCTATCAGAAAATCATTGTTAATTTGGTCTTTTAGAAGATCGTTAAAAAAAACAACTGTTAATATCTTAAAAAAAATTGCATATAGGTAGTTGTTCTGGACTTCAGTTTGATTGAAGTTCTTAGACTTTTGTGGGTATTTATAAGTATTTTCTTTTGTTATCCATAAATATTTTTGTTTTATTTTCTGTTGTATTTACGTTTAATTTGAATTTGAATTTTGTATCTTAGTTAACATTACATATTTATATTTATATTCGTTTTTACTGCAATTATTACATTAATTGCAATTATGATGGTAACACGACGACAGTGCGTCACCACAGTGCCGATGCTCATACCAACGCGGCGTCACGGAAGAACGCTTAGAACGCTTTAGAACGCTTCTATAACGCTGGCGTTATAGAAGCGTTCTAAACGTTATTTATAACACATGCTGAGTGACGACCAATTTTGCTATCAATTTAATTAGTTTATAAGTTCTTATATGATATCATAAGACACAAGATAAACTTTTCTTTCTTTCTTTCTTTCTAAATAATGATAAAATTATTTCATCATTACTCGATTACAGTGCTTGAGGAACGGGCTATCCCATTTACTGAATAATGCGTTCAAAATCATGTTGGGACTCCCATGCAGCCTGCATAGCAAAGAGATAACATTCTTGCGCATGCATGCATGGTAACCGTCCATTTAAAATAGTGCCATCCATTTTTATAAACTAGTGTAGGGAGAATTTTTAGATGTGTATTTTATCTATAGATCCATGTACAAATTGAAGTGTATGTTTCTAATGACAAATTAACAGCTTTGTACGATGAAAGTATATACAGGGTGTCCCGGAACTAGTATGTTATGCCGAGGTGGGCCGATTCTCGATACTTTCGATAACAACATATGTTTTACCTCTTTTATAAGTTTAATGTTTTTCATTGAAGAAATGAGCAGCAAAGTTTGCTTCAAAACTGCACTTACTACAAATGGTAACGTCCCTAAAATAGCTGTTTATTGAACTCTGAGCGTGACCCCAAAATGAAGTATTGTTTGAGTTCACGCAACACAAACATAAAACTTGCCTATATTGTGATGCCTCTGAGAAGAAAGTAAATTTTTGTGTTCTTGTTGAGATCAGCTGCAATTTTTATAAGAATCTTGTTTATTCTTCTATAAAATTTTCGGATTTATTGCATTTAATTTTTGTTGACAAACAAAAGTTTGAAACTAAACAGGATTTTTTTATGATGATGATGATGATGATAACATGTTCACAACTCTTTATTAAAACAACTTGATTTGGATCTTCATAGAAATTAAAAGCATTGGGTATGTAGGTATCTAACCAACATTTTTCGTAAGTAGCTAGAATACATAGGTAGGTAGATCTTCATAGAAATTCAAAGCATTAGGTACCAAACCTACAACATTTTTCTAGGTAGGTAGATAGATTTCTTATTAACATTACTAGGCTAGGTATCTAATAATTTGAATTTCTATGAAAAATCTTGTCTATCCCATATTTTCCCATAGTTTTATCTGTCCACCTCATTGTGCGACTCTGTGACTTTGCGGCTTTTTATCAAAGGTGTCAAACAAAACCGACAACCAATCAGAAGAGTTCAATCCACATAATAAATAATAAATCTCGGCAATTCCAAAAATAGTCTACCTTTGTAATAAGCCGGCATTTATTATTTTGTCAGAAATTGGTTCCGTAGGTATTTATTTTTAGTCGTTGTTCCGATTAAGACTTTATTTATTTTATTCATTAATTTATTTATTTATTCTGTCATTGGTTTTTTCTTGTCACTCTGTGCTGAATTAATTTGTTTTGTCACTGGTTTTTTTCTGTATGCAAGCGTAACATGAGTCTAGTGATTAATGGTGACAGAACTAGAGTGGTTAAAGGATTCAGTGACCAAGAAAGAAGCAGTGGCATGACTACAGAACAAACTAAGCAAAATAACTTCACTAAGAACAAAAGTAGTATTTACCAACATGAATGTCATCATTGTGATAGGTTTCAATTTTCACATCAAAAATGAACCCTAAAAAATTGTCGGCAATTTCAAAGGATTTTATTTTGCATTTGAATTGATTTTTGC
The DNA here is from genome assembly GCA_948098915.1 of Lampropteryx suffumata. Taxonomy (NCBI): domain Eukaryota; kingdom Metazoa; phylum Arthropoda; class Insecta; order Lepidoptera; family Geometridae; genus Lampropteryx; species Lampropteryx suffumata. The sequence goes on along the minus strand of OX402565.1, from coordinate 17,069,467 downwards.
TCAGTGATTTGTTGTACGTCGTGCTGTCAACTTCCTAGTTCCTGTTAAGAGTTCCGTTTCGAGTTATCATCATGACCCTACAGTGTGTTGTGTGTGTGTTTGTGTGTTGGTGCCGCGTCGAACTATGGACAATGCTTTGTACATTGAACCATTCATGTGACCATTGTGTGTGATTTTTACGAGTAACCATGTGTTTTTTTAACTCAATCATAAGTGATTTGTGTTGGATAGCTAAGTAGTACCTAGAATTGGTACCTACTAATCGGGTAAAGTGGTGTTTGTTATTGTCAATTTTCAAAATTTTACGGATCCGCCTACTTAACTCAGACAAGACATAAAACGGTATGTAATTTACCTAAGTTGTTGCTTCTTTTACTTTAAAATTAAAAACATTGTTTTGCAAGACACGAATAGGTAATTGGATTAGCCGCTGCTGCATAAATACGTAAGTACCTAGTTACTAAATAAATATCTACTTAGTTTTGTGCTACAAACGAAACACCATGGCTTGTGTGAATACCGCAGTCAGTATGTAATATAAGTACCTACGTCAATAGATACCTACACACACCAACCTAGGTACCTATCTAGCCTAGCTTAGCAAGCAATTTGAACTCACGCGAAACGATGTAGGTAGGTAGGTAACGCACTTAGAAACATTGTTGACAAAATAACAAGGGTTGTCAATTTTATTTATGAATGTTTTTGTATGGAAATCTGAAAACAATAATTCTTAGGATTTGTACCCCCACAACTGTTAATTTTCATGGTCGGAATCTCCTCGGTCAGGCTTAAAATACTAGTTCCTGAATTCCCTGTACAATACTGACTTATAATAACGAAAGAGTATTATGTTTTTTTTTCTGCCTGTCTTTCTGCCGGTCTGTCTGTTTGTTCCGGCTAATCTCCGAATTTGATGATTTTAACGATACTTTCACTGGCAGATAGCTGATGTTTTATGGAGTAATATAGGCTACTTTTATTTTAGAAAAATTAAAAACCATTAAAACATGAACAAAATCCTACTAATCTGGGAAATACTGGTATAATGTTATTATATATGTTGTTGTTGTTTTTAGCCCGTACTGTCCCACTGCTGGACAAAGGCCTCCCCTCGAGTTTTCCATTTATTTCGGTCCAACGCCATTTGTCAGCCACCGAAAATCGCTAAATGTGTCCAGCTCTAGACGTCATCGCTTGTGTGGTCTATCGCGCTGTCTCACTGTCCCTGGGCTCCACTCAGTGGTAGCTTTAGGCCACAGTTCGTCTGGCAGACGTGCCATTTCCAGTGCCAATTCAGTTTCGCAGAGGACCACGTAGCCACGTAGAGGACCTTTGTTTTGGAGCGAATAGTAGCATTTTTGATTCGGTCGGTTAGTTTTATGCCGAGGATGCTTCGCTCCATTGCCCTTCATAATCTTCGTGTTTAGTCCTCTAAGTAAGGGACCAAGTTTGAGCACCATAGGTTAGAATTGGGAGGATATAGATAGATATAGAGGATATAGAGATAGAATAGATATTCAATTCAATTCAATTTCATTTATTTCAACCTTTATAAGTATATGTACAAATTTGAGCCATATTTATCATAATAATAATTTAAAACATAGAGAACATAAATAAAACAAAGAAATTAAAATATAGACTGCATGCACCACATCATTACATCACTGGTGCGAATGGTGCACCTCTGTGCAGTGCTTCATGAAGATGCAGTCAGTATCCAGCCTTCCTGCTATAAGTTGCAGGTATCTGTTGGTGCTGTCCCTCTCGTGACGCATCAGGGACGACGTTCTCTTGAGGATGATCGCATAAAAGTCATCGACGCGTGCGTTCGCGAACATCCCCGATGCGCTACAGAAGAATGGCAGCCTCAACAGCACCCTGAATCTATTATTGTCCTGGACTCGAAGGGCATTCCAGCAGCACTTAGACCCATACCCATAGACTGCACGTGTAAAACGACTGGCAGTACGCCTTAAACAAACTTGTTTTTACAGCCGTACTGCACAACTTTGGCATCTACGGGCCAACATGTTGGCTTTGACTGATAATGCCCTTCGCTCCCTATCAATATCGGTGTTATCTGAGAGAGTCTCAGTGACCCAGTGGCCCAGATACTTGCCATAAAAGAATTACTCTAATTTACAGTATCGGCGAGGCCCAAACTAGGCGTAGAAAACTGTATCTTGGGTCTCATGAGCTCGAGTTACCTCATATATATAATATAATATAATCAATAATATATTATATAATATAATATAATAAATATAAGTATATATAATATTATAAATATATATACATTATATGAAAATAAACAAAACGTACGGACAAAGTCGTGAGTTTTGTGATCATATTTTTATCGCATAGAGCGTTCTCCTTGTCCTTTAATTATAACTCTATCTGTAATAATTTTCACTCAAAAGGGGATATTTACCATGATATATGAGTTATTCTGCTGCCCGATATTTCGGCACAGTTGCATGCGCCATGATCACGAAAAGGTGTAAATAAACAGGAATCCTAAGTTAAAGTATGTTTCCATCTCTCAATTTTAGCCTTATATTCTCTTGACTAAGCCCCAGACACTTTTACAACAGATTATGCAAACTTAACAGCCGTAGCTAACAACCATTAAGCGAGACTTTTACTCTTTGCTAGTGAGACCATTACTTGTTCCAATGTTGCCTATTACGCCTGTGGATATAAAAATGAAACGAAAAAAGTCAAGTTTTTTTATAACAGCAAAACCTTACAAAACTTAACTAACAATTACGTTTTAAAAACTAAAAAGAAATGCGACTTCATTTATATAAAAAATACTTTATTTTACGCTCATTAGCAGATACTTTATCATTTTTCGAATTTCGTTAACATCGCTGGAATGTCACCGGAAAGCAAAATATCAAAAATACAACAAAAGTTCAAATTTATTTACAGAAATGTACAAAATAATATACAATAACATAATATACACGTGAAAAAGTTGAGCTATCTAAGGACCGTTTAAAACGATCTATAGATAGCTCAACTGATCCAGATCACTGCCAGAGGGCAGCGTTCCCAAGATACTGGCGGCATTACCACGTTAAATGGCAATGCTAATACGCTGAGCCAAATAGGAGCCAGCTCTTGAAATAATTTTGACCAGACGCCGTGAAATAATTTTGAATACGCGGTGGGCTCCTGTTCCCCACGGGCCCAGGGTCTCGACTCCAAAAGGCTCAAATATGTAGGCCTTATCCAAACCAGCATATTTGCGGTTTTTGAGGTCCTCGGCACATTCAGCCGCCGCACCAGCCCTTACGGAAGTCCCCGACAGATGGGATGCGGCCAGGGTGTCTACGCAAGAAGCATCCCACACTAATGGCCTACCCATCTCCCAACGGACAAAAGTCATACCATCAGGCCTCTTACCTTCATCACGTATCAGACCGTTGGGTTCGAGAACAGCTGGTACGTTGACGCTGGTGAGTGCCCGACGAATGATATCGTTAAGACTGGCGTGGCGGGCAATCCTACCGGCGGCCCTATGACACGATAACCCATGGAGACCATGACCAGCACCGCGCACCCAACCGCAGACAAATTGCAACTCGAAATGTTGTAGGATCTAATAATGTTCCAATGTTAGATGATGGTAGTGCTTGTAACCAATGTCCTGACTCCCATTTCGAAACGGCTAGGAGACGGGCGCGATCTACGGAGCTTGAGCATGTTTCTAACAGATGATTCCATGTAAACTCGCATAGAGGCCCGTCCCATTGCCGTTGGGCCGAAAGGTTCTTGGGGGGAGCGGATTAGGGCAAGCACTGTTCCAACACTTGAAATTTTGCGAATACCTAAGCCTCCCAATTTGACAGGTAGGGAGGCCTGCAGCCATGCCTTGTCATCCAGACTAATATTCAAAACCGACGATAATGTGTCCTTTATTATGTTGTCTAAGCCTTCCACCAGCTCGCTGTGTTTCCACAGTTGACAACAAAAAAATACAACCGAATTGAGAACCTCCTCTTTTTTTTAAGTTGGTTAAAAATTAACGTTAGTTGATTTAACAAAATGTAGGTGTAATGTAATATATTCATTTAACTGAAAGAGTCCGGCTCCTAGCGCACCAATATTGTATTATATATTAGCGTTATAGTTGTCTTGTAACTTGCTATTTATTTAAGTTCAATAAATTATTATATGATTTCATATGATTTAACTAAAAATTGGAGGGAATCAAAACATAGTATAAAACAAAGTCGCTTCCCTCTATCTGTCTGTCCCTTTGTATGCTTAGATCTTTAAAACTACGCAACGGATTTTGATGGGTTTTTTTGAATTGATTTAATACATGCAATATAGTAGAGAAACACTGATAATTTTAGAGGTTTCTAATGTGGTGTCGTAAATAAACACATTTTTTTACTCTTACATTGCAAACGCTAGCTGAACCCTACGAGATAGATCAAAATAATTGTTTTATATATAACATGAGATATTAATGAAACCACCATTTTATCGAGACTGACTTTTTATTGAGTACCCGCAATTATACACATGATGACAGGTTGAACTGATTCTATTTTACCGCTACCTTCATTAGACAACTATTCTATGAATTACTTGGAATCTATGATATACTATATATTACTTATATTAGGTATATAACATCTTCACATCTCTGTTTAAAAGCAATGGCTCTTAAACCTACTCATTATATAATTTATTTTACAACAATCAGCTTATCAAACAAACCTACATTTATTACAACTAAGTAGGTATTTAGTTATTCATGTTTTAAGTGCCAACACTATAGATACCTAATTAGTTTATTAGATTAACTATTTATTACAATCAGCTTACACTGTGGGGCAAAACCTTAGCATAATAAAGTAATTATTTAAATCTTAGTATATATAAAGTTAGTTACATACTTAACATAATAATTGAGCTAGGTAGGTATTTGTAACCGCCTGTCTCATAAGTACCTAATAAATATATTTACAAACCAGACGAGCCATTTGATTATGTGACAACAAATCGTTGAACTTGTCTACGTACACGCTTTGGCGTAGAATCTCCGCTCTGCGCTTCGATTGCTAACCTATCGGTATACGATGTCTGGGGCCGTGGCCGTGTATTTATAGGATCATCTTCATCAGCATCTACCACGCTGTTCCCGTCTTTCACGATATCACTAACTAGCGATGGACAGTTATAATGTGTGATATTAAAGTCAGATATATCGTTATCTATGTTTCCATCCGCACTTACCGATTCTTGTTTCTGATCTGTGGTATATATTCGAGCATTTTGTGAGATTATGTGATCAATATGTTTCTTGTGCACTTTATCATTCTGTGCCACCTGATATGATAAAGGCCCCAACCTTTTAACTATGGTACCCTTTTCCCAAAAACATTTATTATTCTTAAACTGTTTAAATAGGACTTTGTCATGTATATTAAACTGACGCACCTTACTGTTTCTCTTTTCATGGATAACATTTTGTTTATCACGTATTCTGTCTTCGATATTTGGTCGTACTAAATCATAATGAGTGCGTATATTGCGACCAAGTAATAACTGTGCTGGAGTTTTTCCTGTTAAACTATGAGGAGTTGATCTGTAGTATAGTAAAAATTTATCTAGTGCTAACTGTAAGTCGTCTTTTTCGATAACTGCCTTTTTTAGACAATTTTTAATTATCTTTACTGTGCTTTCTGCGGCTCCATTACTACTCGGCTTATATGGTGACACTAGGATGTGATTTATGCCGCAGCTTTCAACGAATATTTTAAATTCTTGGCTAGTAAACGGTGGCCCATTGTCTGACACCAACTCACGAGGTAGCCCAAAACAACTCATAATATGTCTTAATTTTGAAATGGTAAGCTTTGCTGACGTTGAGCCTATCCTATACGCTTCGATCCATTTGGAATGAGCATCAATAAGAACGAAGTAAGTGTGATTTTCTAATGCGAAGAAATCTACATGTACTCTATACCATGGTACCTGTGGCCATGCCCACGGATGCACTGGCGCCGCGGCCGGTGAGGGCCGGGTGCTCGCGCAAGTATCGCAGCCCTGGCATTCTCGTTCGATTTCAGCATCGATGCCGGGCCAGTATACATAACCCCTAGCTATACTTTTACACTTCACAATACCCTGATGACATGCATGTATCATTTTTAATATTCCTTTTTGTAACGAGCTCGGTATAACTACGCGATGACCAAACAATATACAACCCGATTCAATATTGAGAAACTCTTTAATAGTAAAAAACTTTTTAAATCTTCTTCTTTGCAATATAACCAGTTAGATTTTATCGCTTGTATTAATTTTTGCAATGTTTTATCGTTTGCAGTGTGTTTGGCCACCATCTTATAATCAATCGGTGCCTGCTCAGATATGAAACTTATGTAAGATTCAGTTCTATACTCCTTATTTTCATCTATAACCGGTATGCGTGATAAACTGTCTGCTACGCAATTATGTTGTGACCCTATACATTTAACTTGATAGTTATATGCGCTCAGTATGACTGCCCATCTTTGCAATCTGTTGCTTGCCATCGACGGTATGGCTTTGTTTTCGTGAAAAATAGACGCTAACGGTTTACAATCCGTTACTAAAGTAAATCTATTACCATATAAGTAGTCGTGAAATCTATTCACGGCAAATATAATTGCTAGTCCTTCTCGACATATTTGTGAATAATTTCGCTCAGCTGGCGAGAGTGTGCGTGAAGCATGAAGTACGGGCCGTAACTCGGCACCGGGCGCTGTGCGCTGCGCCAGCACGCCGGCTACACCGTAAGGCGACGCGTCACATGTCACATACGTCGGTAGGCTAGGATCCCAATGAGCCAAAACTGGTGCTTCGCGCAAAAGCTGTTTAATGGTCCTAAAGGCCTTTTCACATTCGTGCGTCCAGTCGAATTTTGTGTTTGATTTGAGTAATCTGTACAACGGTTCTAGAACGCTACTAATATTTTGCACAAATTTGCCGTAGTAATTTACTAAACCTAAAAAAGCCTTTACCTCACTAACATTTGTCGGTTTTGGCGTTCTATTCACAGCGTCTATTTTGGAAATTTCGGTTTTTAACCCATTGGCGTCTATCACGTAACCTAGATATGATATAGATTTTTTAAAGAAACTACATTTCTTTTGTTCTACCTTTAAGCCACTATCAGACAATATTTTAAAAACCCGCATCAATCTATCCATGTTGACCGTTTCGTTAGCACTGCTGACTAGTAGGTCATCTTGATATACAGCCACATATGGCATTCTAAACAATTTTTCCATCACTCTTTGAAATTTACTCGCTGCGCATTTAATACCGAACGGTAACCTATTATATGTAAACATACCCTTATTCGTAACAATAGTACAGTACTCTTTCGCCTTATCGCTCAGGATCAGCTGTTGATACGCTCGACTTAGATCTATTTTGCTAAATACTTTACCGCCTTGTAGTGATGCAAAGATATCTTCAATTCTAGGAAGTGGATATTTATCATCTACCAAAACCGGATTTAGTGTGGTTTTAAAATCTCCGCATAATCTTACCTCTCCGCTCTTCTTTATGACGGGTACTACTGGCGTACCCCACTCGCTCCATTCTACAGGCGAAATAACACCCTCCTTCAGAAGGCGGTCCAGCTCGGCGTCCACTGCAGGACGCAAGGCGTAAGGTACGGGCCGCGCGCGCCGCCATACTGGCACCGCGCCTGACTTCACTTCTAAATCAATCGTACCTTTATTGAATGCACCTATACTAGTGGAAAACACCTCAGGAAATTTGTTCACTAACTTGTTAATCGCACTGGATTTGTTGAAATTACTATTATCGACATGAGCTACCGATTTCTTTGCCTCTAGTGCAGATGGAAACTTTATGCCAAACGCTCGCATCCATTTACGACCGAACAACGAATTGCTGTCATCATTATCGATTACAATCAGTTTTAAATTGTGAACAATTTTGTTGTTATATTGAACAGTACATTTAAATTCACCTTTCGGTAATACATTCTCACCATTGTACATTTTTAAACAAGACTTACGCTGAGTTAGTTCTATATTACTAAAATGTTTTAGGTACGTACTTCTATTTATGATACTCATGCCCGCTCCGGTGTCGCCCTCCATTGCTAACAGCTTCCCGTTGATCACCACTTTCATGATCCACCTTTTATCTTCTTCATTATCACTCAACTGATAAACCTGGTTCCCTTCGTCCTCGCTCGACGTGAGATACTCATACTCGTAGTCCTCCTCGGACAGCACTTTATGTACACTAGTACGCTTGCGGAAACGGCACACTTTAGCTACATGACCCCGTTTGCCGCACACAAAACACTCCACGTTCCCGAAAGGGCAGTTCTCCTGACGATGCGGTTGGCCACATCGGTGGCAACTGGAGCGCTGCTGACCGCCGCTGCTCCTGCTGGCGGCGGGCGCGCCCCGTTGAGACGCCCCGGGCGCCGTCATCGTACGGCCGCCGCGGCCCCTGCCTGCGAACGCGCGCTGACCCCGTTGCGGCCAGCCGCGACCCGCGCCGTACCCGGTTCCGTCCACTGCGTGTACCTTCTCCGCAGTGCTGGCGGTGCTGATGGCCTCCCCCGTCTCCTGTGAGTCTCGAACGGCGGCTTCCAATGATAAAGCTAACTCCACTGCCCGATCGAATGTCAATTCTGTTTCTGTTAGCAATCTCTGCTTGATCTTATCACTTCTCAAACCGAATACGAATTGATCTCTTAAGTTCTCTTTGAGAATTTCCGTCGTGGTAAATACGCATGTTTTGCTGAATTTTTTTAATTGAGCGAGGTATTCTGTTACCGATTGCGACTGCGACTGTTTGTATGATCTGAATATCATGCGCTCTGCAATGACCGACCGTTTTGGCGCCACGTGAACTTCCACTAGCTTCACCAACGCTTCGAAATCGGTTTTCTCGGGTTTTTCCGGAAAACATAAGTCAATCATGAGATCCAATGGTTCTGTGCCCACCACTGCAACTAGATATTTGGAATACTCTGCTGGTTTGATATCGTGTATTGCGAACCACGCTCTCAATCTACTGACGTACGTTGGCCATCGATCGGTATTCAGCTTGAATTCTTGTAACTGGTTGAGATTCATATTTATTTTTGTTCACTTATTATTTTTTTAAACAATTTTGATAAACACGCAACACTCGGGTTCCTCAATCGTCGCCAAATGTTTTATATATAACATGAGATATTAATGAAACCACCATTTTATCGAGACTGACTTTTTATTGAGTACCCGCAATTATACACATGATGACAGGTTGAACTGATTCTATTTTACCGCTACCTTCATTAGACAACTATTCTATGAATTACTTGGAATCTATGATATACTATATATTACTTATATTAGGTATATAACAATAATGTACTACAGTATTGTACACCTTAAAAAGCTTTACAAAAAAGACCGCGATGGTATATGTCTATCTCTGAAGGATAATAACCATTTTGTAGTATAATTAGTATCAGCATTGCACCCGTGCGAAGCCGGGGCGGGTCGCTAGTTACATATATAATAAAGGGTCTTCCAATAGGCACGTCCTAACTTTGACAGTTGGTAGCGGCCATCTTGTTGAAGCTACATCTGTCAAATTGGTTGTAATTTATTCATTCTGTTTTGCCAAATCATCATGGATAGCTATAGCATTTAACAACACGTGCAAATGATAAAATTGTTTTATCAAAATGAGTGTTCTGTTCGGGCAACGCACCGCCCGCTTCGCCCATTTTACGGTCGCCATAATCGTCCTACCGAGAGGACTATTCGTCGTGTGGTGGATTCATTTGAGTCCACTGGTTCGGTAAATGATCGACCAACACCCGTACGTCAACGAAACGCAAGGTCTGCCGAAAACATCGCCGCTGTCCGTGAGAGTGTGCAGGAGAATCCGAGGCAGTCGATTTCGCGTCGCTCACAAGAACTCGGCATTTCACAGACCACAACGCGAATTTTGCGTCGTGACTTGGGCCTGCACCCGTATAAAATTCAACTCACCCAGGAATTGCAGGTAAACGACCATAGACAACGACGTGTGTTCGCTGAATGGGCACTGGAGCTGATTTATGCGCAAAAGTCATGGAAAATTGGATATCTCGCATGCGCTCCACCCAGAGAAGCCGTGGCGGACATTTGAATGATGTCATATTCCACACATAATGGCATCACTACATCTTTCAAATAAATAAATAATTTCGATAATATATCACACACACTTTGTTTTATTTAAACTTAAAGATAGGACACGCTTAATGAAAGACCCTATACAAATATTATACATATAATATAGCGATGCAATAGAAGCACTGTTATTTATTTATGTTCTGCTTTATGTACCTGCCCGTGTGGGTACATCAAGTCCGGTAGGGTATGGAGTAATGCTGCCATCTATGGGATGGTTCAGCCAAACTCCAGCTGGATGCTTTGGACTCGATTGAGCGTAGAGCATTGAGAGTGATAGGTGAGCAGCTAATTGCTGAGACTAAGTTCCAGAGTCTCGAGCACCGTCGTAAAGTTGCTTGCCTTTATAGAATACATTTCGGAGAATGTGCCCAGGAATTGCATGATCTCATTCCACCATCTCCTTTCACAACAGGACAAGCAGACGCACCGCTCAATACCATCCATACCTTGTCAGTCTACCTTCCTTACGAACAAAGCGCTTCGTTTCCACATTTATAATGCGTACAGCCAAGGATTGGAATGATTTGCCGTCGTCTGTCTTTCCTGAAAACTACAATTTGTGTCTCTTCAAGTCAAGAGTAAATAGGTATCTTCTAGACCTACGTGCCCCGTAGTCGGCCACATCGTCGCTTAACATCAGGCGAGTTCGTGGTGAAACGTAGGTCTATCTATGATAAAAAAAAACATTGCCAATTTAATTGGTTTTAAATATCTTAAATAATAGGGTTTGTCCGCAAAATGGTAGATCTGTCGCCAAAATGGAGTCGCCAAACAATACAAAAACAATTCCATAGTAAATTACATATAACTATCGGGATATATTATTAAGTATCAAATTAATATATTTGTAATTATTATAATAGGTTTGTACTGATAACTATAAAGTTAAATTAATTGCTAACAATCATTAAAAGAATAAAATAACCTAACGTAATCTGACAGATCTACCATGCTGAGTACGAATCTAGTAGCTATTTGAGGAATAAAACGATTATTTTGAAAACGAAGTTTTTATTCATGAGTTTAATGATAATACATCTCTTATATTAGACTCTTCTTCTTATCGTGTCACTAGTTATTTCTAACCAGTGTGATGAAAGGATTAAAGTGCCCCTCAGAGGCTTTATTCTTGCACTTAGGTAAGCCTTCATGTAAGCTCTCGACCTTGCCGACAGTACATGCGGTGTCGGTTCGGTTGCAGGTGCATACCTAAGGGGGCGTCCATAAATTACGTGAGATGTTTAAGGGGGGGAGGGGTCGAGTCAAATCTCATCTAATCTTACGTTGGAGAGAGGGAAGGGGTCTCGGCAAATATCACGCAATTTTTTTTCTGATTGAAACAAAAAAAAGTATACTTTTTTGGTCCATTTAATCCAGATTGTACATGCTTAAGATTTAATCTTAAGCGTAATCGTAATACGATTAAGACATTCACTAATTCGTTCGGAAGAAAATAATTTCATTCATACTTCGACGTTATACATCTACCGACTGTCAAACCACCATATTTGTTTTTCACCAAATAGCTCAATTTAATCTGAATTTACGGTACAGTAAGAAAATACATTTAGAAAAATCTCACGTGAGATTGGGGGATGGGGGAGGGGGTTGAATAAAATCTCACGACATCTCACCAGGGGGGGGGGGGGAGGGACAGAACATTTAAAAAAACACCTCACGTAATTTATGGACGCCCCCTAACGGCTGGCACCGAGCCGGGTTAGTTTTAAGTTTTTTTTTTTTTAAGAAAAACTTAAATCAAGCCCACACTAACAGAAGAGCTAGCTCTTCTTAGCTCTTCTGTTAGCAGGGGGACTAATCCCCCTGCTGACTAACTAACTATTGCAGTCGTCTCCATCATCAGTCTCCAAGCAGCACTCATCTCATTATTTTAGATACATAATGGCATTAATTTAGTAATTCATACCTGGTGACATTTTTTATTTATCTGAGAATTAAAATATTTCGTGGCGATTCTATAAATTAGATGATACAAGTTGATGAAAAATATAAACTTTGCTGACAAAAAATATAATTTCCTTTTTTTATACTTTCAAGTTTATGTTCTGAGGATACATACGGCATGCTAAGAGGAAAGCTAAGAGTTATGACTTATTATTACTAGATGGCGCTGCAAATAAAAGCCAAATCCTAGATCCTAGCTTGTATATTTTAGAGGCAGCTAAGTTTGTTAAAGAACAACTGAATTTCTTTACAAGAGCTTGTGACATATATCATAGATGTGTAAGAAACCCTGAGAGAATTATTGTTCTTTCAAGACTGCCTAGAACGACCTTATATAAACAAAGTTCTTTCGCAATGTGTGGACAAATATTAATTAAAATTCCTGCCGAAATGAAGGACTTGCCAATACGGCTTTTTGTAAAAAAAATAAAATTGTGGCCTTATGACAGAACTTTTTATACTGTTAACGAATTTCTTGGAAACTAATGAATATAATTGAATAATGCTAAAATAGAATACTATAATTTAATGTAATGTTATATAGTTTAATTAAATGTTTTTGAAAACATAAAAATTTGCATGCCAATGTTCTTTGGTTAATTATGTGAACTTACTGTGTATGACTCAATATTAGTCCAGGATCCATGGTCTATTTTGGCACTTGATTACTATCAAGCTAATTTTCCGTGAGTAGCTTTATTTTGATGAGACGCCCAAGAATTTCCTGTACGGAACTCTCGATTGTGGTAGCTAACAGAGGTAGCAAGGATAAAATATGTAAATTTGATAAATCTCAAATATTTATTACTAACTGAATTTTATTTTGTTAAATCTCAAGATAATTATCTTCATTATTCGAAAAAATGTTGTCCTACAAAATCTATGGTTTGATCAAAGAGTCCCCTCCATCCAACATGTATCGATAACGAGGTCATCTTAACTAACCAGCTGATTGTTTATTTGTTTACTTAGTTAATATTTAGATAATTTAACAGTAATATTGTCCTACAAATTACGTGGCACGTTATCCCGGTCCTACTCTCAGAAATTGTTAAGAAAATTGTAGGACAACAATATTACATAATAGGTTAGTGTGTTTTTTGCCCAAATAAAACAATGTCCTACAAGAAAACAGGTATGTATCACTAGTCCGACAAGAATTGTAATTTTTTCGTTTTCCCATTTGTAACATAAGATACAGTAAAAAAATATTTTTTAAAATCTAATTAAGAACGCACTATTGAAAATTTACAGAGGTTACGTTTTGATGGCCTCATCAATATAATCCATTACGCCTGGAAGGGTTAATTTTGAATTAATCGTGTGCTATAAACGCACGATATTAATTATTGGTCTTATAACCGGCTCACAACTTCTGTCAAAATTAATCACTATTTTAAATACTGCTATTTCTTTTTGTAAGTGACATACAGTGTCAGGGCGATTAAGCAATGTTTAGTATTGTTGAAGGATTCTTCGTTTGTCAAGTAAGTAACATAACACTTCTAAATTTTTTTTTCTCGTTTTATTGCATGTTTTATTTAGTAATCTTAGCGGAATTTTAATGAATAAATTGTGACTACATAAGATAAGTATGGACAATTGAATTATAATTATGGTGTAATGTGATTTGAACGACGAGGAATCCCGAGAAAGTTCTAGACGGCCATTCCGTAATGACGTTTAGAATTGACAAATGATCATCGACTAAAACTTTACTTCTTCTTTTCTTCCTATAAAGGCATCTGTCTTGTCGACAGATGCCAGTATCAAGTGTTTAACGATGGTCAATTGTCAATTCTAAACGTCATCGCGGAACGGAATGGCTGTCTAGAATTTCTAACCTAGAGGAATGACTAAAAAAAATACGGGCATGAACAATTCCATGGGACAAATTGAGCCAGCTCTTATGTTCATGAAGCGTTTTCTGTTCTAATTCCCATGTAGGTACTCTCCCTACCTACCTACCTACCTACCTACCTACAGTATCAGACGTAGGTAGGTATCTACCGCGCTTTAACCTTTTATATATATAAATATACAATAACGGACAAGTGTTAGTCTTACCACAATGTTCCGTGTTCAGTCTGTAGCCAAAATAAGGCTTATTTATTTATCTATACCTATAAAAGAGCTTAACCTGACTGACTGATTCATCACCGCCGAGCCGAAACCACTGAAGCTAGAAAGCTGAAATTCGGAAGGTAGCTTCCTTTTACAGCAAAGGCGGGATTTTTTGAAATTCAACCTCTAAGAGGGTGAAAAGGGGTGAAAACGAATGTATGAAACTTTTTAACGCGTGGTGCAATTTGCTTAAAATTTGATATGAATAAATAAAATGCAAAATAAATGGACACGTGTTTTAGGATTTTTCAAAATATCCCTCATAAATGAGTAAAGTGTGGAGTTAATGTTTGTATGGAATTTTTTTAATGAGTGGTCAGGTGATTGGTTTGAAACTTATCAATAAAATTTGGTCTCAATTCCTTTCAAAAAAAATGCGGACGAAGTCGCGAGCTACAGCTAGTTTATAATAGTGTAGGTTCCCAACACAATTAAACACCGCACATTCAAAATACACGGAATCAATGGGTAACAAACCTAGTGTTCCCGTTATAGAAAAAAATATCAATATGAAGACCTCAGTGGTGCAGAGGGCCAAGGCCCGGCTGAAACGCAAAAGGTTGCGGGCTTGATTCTCGCCGCGAGACAAATGTTTATATGATCTGTAAGTATTTATCTTGGGTCTCGGTGTTTTTATGCATAATATGTATGAATTTACAAAAAAAAAGTATGTAAGTAGTATATCAGTCATGTGGTACCTACCCATAACACAAGCTCTGCTTACTTTGGGGCTGATGCTGTGTGAAATGTCCGGTATTATTTATTATAATTAAAAAAAATATGAAAGCTTCAAAAAATACTACGGTACGCCTGAGTACCTACGGATAACATGGAAATTTAGACCCATTTCACTTTTATAACTTTCGTAAGTTGTAAGTACATTTTGATAAACATGGGTATTATTCAGGCATTATTTCGCCGATGTAGACACCGACACTGTTTCAATTTATCTAGTCTAGAGAATCTTCATCAGGGTGAGTTTGATCCGCGGTCCGCTCGTTGCCGCTCGAGTTCAAGGCTCGCACTGACTGCCTCCAACGACCAAATATTACGTGGGTAAAACCCGTGCTTATCAAAATTTAGACCTATGTACAAATATATCACACTGTTAACATATAGGTATCTAGCATGCTTGTCACTACATCATATTGTATCTTATTTTGAATAACTAATACAATGCTTACTTAACCTTTAATGCACCGAAGTGGAGATAGTAATAGGAATAATAGAAATACTATTGACGACCTCTGTAGCGCAGTGTACTAAGGTCCGGCTGAGACGCAGAAGGTTGTGGGTTCGATTCCCGCCGCGGGACAAATGTTTGTATGATCTGCAAGTATTTGTCTCGGGTCTGGGTGTTTCTATGTATAATATGTATGTATTTAAAAAAAAAACTTATTTGAGTAGTACCTATATCAGTCATGTGGTACCCATAACACAAGCTCTGCTTACTTTGGGGCCAGATGATGCTGTGGGAAATGTCCGACATTATTATTTTTAGGTAGGAACTATTTTTTAGAAAGTTTTCTACAGATTAATACAGAAAAAAAATATTATTGATAGCTAGCCGCATTCAAACTCCTTTAGGCAACCTCTGTGGCGCAGTAGGCGAAGGCCTGACTGACGCAGATGGTTGCGGGTTTCATTCCTACGGGACAAATTCTTGTATGATCTGCAAGTATTTGTTTCAAATAAAAAAAAGTATATAAGTAGGTAGTATTTTAGTCATGTGGTTCGTATAACCACACGATGCTGTGTGAAATGTCGGGCATTATGTATTTTATTATTAGATTTAGTTAGGTGTAGTCGCTCATTTAGTGCGACTATTAGATAAGGCACAGAAAACACAATATAATTTCTGTTGTCTGTGGCCTAAGTTAATAAAGTTAATAGTCAGGTTAATAAAGTCAAGTTTTTCCAGGTTAACCTGTCGTTCGCCTTTTCTTCCCTATCTTCAGTCTATTTGGTATCTATTTGGTTTCTTATTGTTATTATTTTGTTCACTGTTCGCTTTTAATTTACCTATTTTTCTGCTACCCAGCTATGGTTAGTTGGAGCCTTTTTGTGACGGCCTTATTTATGTATTGTTTGTATTTTTTTATGTATTTTGTCAATCATATCGTCACGAATATATATATTGCTTTCTTTCAACTCCTTAGCTTACGATGTCGAATTTTATCATTGCAAATCTTCATTCCAGTAGGTATGAGACAAGAGATATTTTAACCAATAACAGGTGTAGATATACTTATGAGTATATTTTTATACTTATATTTAACATGTCTACCTAAACAAAAGCAGCACTAGATATACCCGTCCCTATTACGTAACTCGCGAAAACTAACAAAAAGCCTGTATCAATCTGTTTGTGTATATTATTCGACTCTGCTGGTTTGTTTAAGTTCTACCCTCACATTGTTCCAATCCAATTCCTTATTGGTGAATGTAGTTATTGGTTACGATGTTTAGTTTTGAAACTTTGTACTTACGATTAAGTCTTTATTTACTAATATTTTAGTGTCATGTAAGTGAATTAATTCTTATGAGAAAATAGGTTCATCTAATCCGTGATTAAGAAATAGTTACAGAAATGTACAAAATAAGAAACAATAATACAAAATACACGTGAAACAGTTGAGCTATCTAAGAACCGTTTAAAACGATCTATAGATAGCTCTACTGATCCAGATCACTGCCAGAGGGCAGCGTTCCCAAGATACTGGCTGCATTACCACGTTGAATGGCAATGCTAATACGCTGGGCCAGATAGGAGCCAGCTCTTGGGTCACGCAATATATCTACCAGACGCCGTGAAATAATTTTGAAAACGAGGTGGGTACCAGTTCCCCACGGCAAAAACCTTAAAAATCGCAAATAGGCTGGTTTGGATAAGGCCTACATATTTGAGCCTTTTGGAGTCGAGACCCTGGGCTCGTGGGGATGAGAAAATACATTATCTTAAACTGAACTGTACACTAATTATATCTTTGCTCTATTTATGATCTGCAAGTATTTGTCTCGGGTATTTACAAAAAAAAAAGTATATAAGTAGTATATCAGTCGTGTGGTACCCATAACACAAGCTCTGCTTACTTTGGGGCCAGATGATGCTGTGTGAAATGTCCGGTATTATTATTATTATTATTTACGTTTTCTCGGCTGAGGGTCGCGACAGGACAGTAATAGCCGGCGTCTGGCTTCCCTAGTAGAGATATTTTTACGACTTGCGACTGATTTCGCAGATATTGCTGTCGCTACTGCTACATTTACGTAATAACCCTGCCGTTATGTAAACCGTTACCCTCCGTGCTAGTTGTAAAACTGTGTTACGGCAAAGTAACGTCTCATACCCCTTTTGGACTAATCAGATCAATTCGATAATATTCTTTAGTAGTATCTTATATATAACAGTAGCTGATGCCCGCGGCTTTGAACGAGTGGTACTTCGTGCTGGAGAAGAACATAGGCTACATAAAAATAGCCTATGTTCTTCTCCAAGGTCTCATCTATCTCTATACCAAAATTCATCAAAATCGGTTCAGCGGTTTAGGCGTGAAAACTCAACATACAAACAGAAAGACAGAGTTACTTTCGCATTTATACTATTAAAGTAGGGATATCAGAAAGCAGGTAGGGGATAAGTAATTTCTTTAACACGTCCGAAATCCCGTCTAATACGTATATATTTATATTTATTGTAATCAATTTATTGTCAAACTTATAAATCATGTCAAT
The DNA here is from genome assembly GCA_948098915.1 of Lampropteryx suffumata. NCBI lineage: Eukaryota > Metazoa > Arthropoda > Insecta > Lepidoptera > Geometridae > Lampropteryx > Lampropteryx suffumata. Next base: position 17,051,405 of record OX402565.1, on the reverse strand, counting down.
TATGAGTTTATTAAAAACATTAAATAATAGTTAGGCTCACCCAGGTTATCATAATTAATTAGGTAATAAGATAGCATTTTTTAAATATACCTAGACAATGACCTCAATTCTGTTGGCACCAACCTAACTAATTTAAGCTAAAATTAGGTTTAGAACTGTCAAATGAAACTTGGTATTCTGCTAACTTATCCTAATTTAATTTTATATAATTTAATTAAGCGTTCCTAATTTAGTTAGATAGTACCAACCGAATAGGTTTTACAAATGCTATGACTAACTAAAATATATTTTAAACAATTCCTAATTTTAGAAATGAACCAACCGAATTGCCACCAATGTCAAAATAAAATAAATCTATTGCAGTTTGCTAGTAAATTCTTCGACATCATAGAACGCCCTGTCAACGAGCCATAATTTAAATTTACTGTTGAAACACTTTAGGCTGGTTGCTTGGTAGAAGCGGTTTTCTTTACACGTGCGGAACCCTATTTAAATAAGCCACTCAGAACCCCGCAGCCAGATTTAAGACAGCTGAGACTCCGAGACCCCCTGGTGGCCGTGACGTCACAGGCGGCGAGGCAAAACAAACATTAATCGACACACCACAGAATAAACTGTACTTACCACGCATAACGGTAGTGTCCAAAGAACGGTTACGAGAGAAGCGACAGGTTTAGAGTTCTACATAATCTTGGCATTTGTCCAGTATAGGCGGTATAGGCGGTATAGGCGTTAATCTTGGCATTTGTCCAGTATAGACGCACGGCACATCGTGCATGATAATTATACTCCAGCGTATCAGGGCAGGTCGTATTCGAGACAAGTAACACTTATTAGTAGGTACCAAACATTTATAATAATTACGTTTTAAAAACTAAAAAGAAAACCGACTTCATTGAATGAAATTTGAGCCTCTACATCTACTTTCCACTTATACATTTTTAGTAGAAAGTAAATGTATTTTGAATATATATATTATAAGGAGGTATCGGAGTAAACGAAAATATCATCGATGTATACAATTTTGAGATTTTTGTTGATTTTTCAGCTAGACCGATTTCGATAAAATTTATATCGGACCACCTGTGAAGTATAGCCTTTCAAGCAAAAAATAATTTTCCTAATCGGTCCAGCCGTTTTCGAGTAATCGGTGAACATACATAAAAAAAAAGATTCCGACGAATTGAGAACCTCCTCCTTTTTGATAAAGTCGGTTAAAAATTTATTATAGGCTCAAATTACATTTAATGAAGTCGGTTTCATTTTAGTTTTTAAAACGTAATTATTTTGGTTTCGTAGTAAACGGGTATTTATAGCGAATTTATTTATTGCTTTTAATCAAATTTATTAATTAATTTGAATTTATTCTTAACGTTAAGATTGTGTTACATACGTTGACACGGGCTGATTGAAGGCATATGGAGTTACTCTATGCTTATTTTCGAAACTACCCTCACCTGATTGTTAGATTCCGAAACATCCATGTTCACATAACGACACACAACACTAACCGTATCAATACAATCCAAACGTCGGGAAGAAGTTAAATATGGTAATGGACTAAACTTATGATAGACTATGATAGAGTCATATAATCACACAATTAGGTAACTAGCATGACGCTTGAACATCCTCTGTCCTTATCATGCTAATGTTAATGAATAGAGATGGCAATAGATTTAGACAACACATTAGCCAGTGTGTTTATAAGATAGACCCATAAACTACAGGACTTCGCATCTGCAAATACTACCTACTCTTTGCCCGTAACCTTCTCAGTAGCATACCTCGTGCGAGACACGCAGCTTGTTACTTACGAGGCGTGTCCGTACTTTGTAACCTCTCAGATTTAAAATCACTAATTTATTAATGCGTCCTAAAGAAGGCCTTCGGAATACCGTTAGCATATTAGCCGTTTTGTTCTCTAAATATGGCACGTGCGCGCTGTATTTGTTTGGCTTGTATTTAGTTAAAAGACTAGCGATAAATGATAGCGATTGTTAGAGATAAGCAGCCTACCATAACTGGCTTCAATTAGTAGTAGGTACCTCTGCCTTCTGCACTGTAGGTTGTCGGCTCGATCCCCAGACCCCAGGACAAACATGTGTGATGAACATAGATGTTTTTGCTATCCTATACCTACATTTTGATAAACACGGGTTTACTCCAGTATTATTTTGTCGATGGAGGCACCGACACTCAATTCAATTCAATAATTCAATTTAATAATCTTTATTCAATTTTGTTACGGATGCCGAATCGAGTTGGAGCAGATTCATCCCAAGCTTTTTTGTCATCTAAATATCAGATATTTTATAATATGCTTTAATAGACAGTTTCTGTTTAATTACGTTTTTAAATTTGCCAATCGACAAATCTAATACGTCGCTTGGGACCTTATTATAGAAGCGTAGGTACACATTTCCCTATAAAAGACTTATTAACTTTAGCGAGCCTAACAGTGGGAACAGCGAGTTTATCTTTATTTCAGTGTTAATACTATGATTATCGCATATTTTTTTGATATATATGAACATTTTTGTCCACATACATTAAATTTACGTATACCTATATACAACAAGGCAAGGCACTGTGATAATATTAATTTCTTTAAACTTATTTCTAAGTGATTCTCTGGGGCCCATGTTATAAATTGCACGAACAGCACAAATATGGTGTTTATATCAGCAGCACTCCCTCACAACAGAAATTGTTGTTTCGATTTCAACTGTTTCGATTCATCTAGAGAATCTTCATTAGGGTGAGTTTGATCCGCGGTCCGCTCGTTACCGCTCGAGTTCATGATTCGCACTGAATCGAAACAGTGTCGGTGCCTCCATCGACAACATTATAAGTGAGTAAAGCCCGTGTTTATCAATAAGATGTTTGTTTTGAGGACTAGGTACATAGACACTGTGTGAAAAAACATATATCTATGAGCGGTGAGGAGTTGGGTATCCGCAGATACCAGATGATGCTGCAGCATCAGATCAAAGTCACCATGTTTTAGCAATACCTATTATTAAAGTCCCGATAAAAAATTGCGAATCGATCAGACCTGTGGAAGTAGCTATTTAAATGGCTGACTGAACCAAAGAGCCGAATCAAAAATGAAATTTAAAAGATACCTACTCAAACATATGTAAATACTAGCTTTGACAAGAAAGTGTTGTGTGTAAACGGTCTTGTGTGCAAATAATCATAATTAAGATGCTGATTAATCAAGATGCTGGAGAAAGAAGATAACTTAGGTACCTACTCCAAAATATTAGGTATTTGATCATTTTTTTACAGATATAAAAAACACGTCACAAATGGACTGATTAAACTAAATATTCTATAGGTATTGTGGAAGTCCAGGGAAGGTTTAAAAGGTGATTAAATATGAAAAAATGCTTGCTTTTTTATTTATTGATTCTGAGGCGGTACGAAGTTTGCCGGGTCAGCTAGTTTATTTATATAAAGCGGATCTCAGGCGGCGCGCTACTTAAAGTCCGTGTAACGCTGTCACGGGTTGTCAGATAACCTAACATTAGTCCAGTCCAAAAAAAAGCGCCACTTATTTTCGAGACTTAGCGCTATGCCGACGTGTATTTTGAACCAATGCTCATTTATGTTTTTATTTCTCATTGCTGTATTTTGTTTTGTTTATCGAATTTTAAAGTAAATAGTTTAGGCGTCGGTATGCGTACATTTTGCATAGTTTATAGACCTAGATTTGATTCAGCACTAGCACTATTTGCACTAGTGTAGGTTCAGTAGACAACAGCTACCTACATATAATTTTCACTCAAAACGGGATATTTAACATGATATATGAGTTTTTCTGCTTCCCGATATTTCGGCACAGTTGCATGCGCCATGATCACGAGATAAAAGGTCAATTACCTAACTAAAAATATACACTTACATTATACTTTAGAGATTGTCGTCGTACAAATAGTTAAAAAAAAATCACTTGTGCTGTGAAGTTACAATCTATTGATTATAATTCCGCTAAGATAAGGGGAGATGTAGGTAATGGGGGTCACTTAAGCGGAAATTGAAATAAAACCTAAACTAAAATTTAACTATTTATTGCTGCATCCCTATTGTAAACTTTAGTTATTTGACTATTAATTGAGATCACCTTTAATCACTTTGGCTTAATACTTTAGGAATCATAATCAATTTAAAAAAAAACAGGTTTGATCACTATTGTCCACTTCGGCTGGCAATGGTGATCAGCATGTTGACAATGGTGGTCAACACAAATCGCACACATTATTGAGCTCTACCCAGTCAGTGCAATCTGATTCTGAATCTAAAGCCAAAAGCACATTTCATTATGTCACCTGAATTCACAGCAGACAAGACATTGGTTGCCAGAATCTTCTGCATCATCGTCCTGTCACAAGTCATCAATATTCACATGTGACGCCGAAGTATCGTTAGATTCCTGCAGAATTGGCTTCTTTGCTTTCTCGGAGGACCCGCATTCTGCGACTTGCTTTTCTTTCCTATGACTTTTCCCTTTCCTTTTACAGCTTTTGTCATCTTTTTGTTTTCTTTTTCAACCTGGGCGTCTTTTATTGATGTTGAAGTTACAATTGTTGCATGCAGCTTCCGTCTTTCTTGTCGTAACTTAAGGACAGGTATTTTCGTAGGCATCTGGATGAATTCCTGAAATCTTGGCCGGTTCTGAGATGATGTTGGCATTTCGATTTAAGGCGTTGATGCTCGTTCAGGAGCTTGTAGAATAACTATACTTCAGTTTTGTTAAGCGCCGTAACCCTATTGGTACTAGTAGCTTCATGCTTTCTGACATAAATATTATTCCTGCTAATTAATAACTCCCTCGAATCAAACACGACCAGCTATTCTTGAAATCTTGAACTACAAAACATGAAGTTATATTTCAGCTGCAGATTATTTAGCATATTCAAATGCTACTTTTCTTATACTACCCGTAGAAAACATTGGTCATTTTCTTAATTGTATCCGCGAACTCCTCTTCCACCTAAGGCGTGAAGACAATATTACGTCTCGAGACGTGGTTCTTTATGTGTTTTTTCGCGTACCTACTCTGAAGACTCGAAAATGGGATGTTCATCGTTTTCGCGGCTTTTCTCATTGAATAACTTATTTCGTCAATAAGCTCCACGGCCTTTTAGTTAACCTTACTTGTCTTTCTAGGACAAACCTTCGGGATCTACAAACAGTTAATAAGATTGTTTCATCGAAGTTAAGTAATGTTGGCAATCGGGGCCAATGTTGGCAATGGGGGTCACCTGACTCCGATTGCCTGCCTGGCTGAAAACGGGAAACAAACAATCCTGTCAAAAAAGTTAAAGAGACATTGGCAAACTGAGTTTGAAATCACGATCTTAAATGCTATAATTATTACATATCACAAGCATAAAAAGAAACAACAAGTAGTTAGGTTCTTACCTTCGGATTTGTTAACTCGAAAAATTAGATCAGAAGGGCGCGAAAACTTCTTACGTCTGTTATTCTCTAATGCGTGGCGTATACTGAGTGAGCTGTCGACCGATGTTACCGATGTTACCGGCACACAGCAAACGGGTGACGTCAAAAAAACCATACTCTTTAAAACGGATTTCGAGTTATTCGGGTGATCAACTGACTCCAATTGCCTACTTCTCCCCTACCCATAAAACATGGACTAGCACGATTTTTTTTTCCTCTTTTGCCCAATAAAACTATCAACTTTGCAATCATCGCTTATAAATCAAAGTCAGTCAAGTCGGCTTCGCACGGATGCAATGCTGATATACCTACTAAATATGTCAAAGATTCAAAGATTCAAAGATATTTATTTGCCAGAAAACATGTGTACAGAAGATGACAAAAATATAACAATGTGAAACAACATGCTTGACCGGTTTACGGTATGCAAATTAGGTAGAGAGATGGCATGCAAGTTTAAAAATAATTACAATTTATCACTAAAAAATTCGTCAAGATTATAATAACACTTTTCAATTAACAATTTCTTTAGTTTTAGTATAAACATTTGGATGTTCAGGTCTCTATATAGTGTAGGTAATTTGTTATAAATTTTTGGAGCAACACCAACAACACTTTTTTGCATTAGTGCTGTTTTTACAGGGTGTAATTTTCGAAGCTTCGAATTACAAAATCAGATAACCGGGGGAACAGATGGGGATTGTTTTTTACAAAAAGAGCTACTTCTAATAAGTAGAGGGACAGAAGTGTCAGACTTTTGTGCTTCAAAAATAATGGTTTACAGCTATCAGTAATTTTTATTTTAAACATGGTTCTCACACATCTTTTTCGTAGCCTAAAAATGATGTCTTTATTAGTAGAGTTGCCCCAAAATATTAGCCCATATCTCAGAACAGACTCTACCATACCGTGATATGCAATCAATAAGGCATCAGTATTGACTGTTGATGACAGTTTATGCAGGGCATATGCAAGACTACTAACACGCTTACTCAGTCCTTCTAAATGAGTTTTCCAATTAAGTTTTTTGTCAATTATAAGTCTTAGAATCGTGTAGCATCAACTTGATTAATTAAATTGTTATTAAATGTTATATTTATGTTAGATGGGGTTTGGGATCTTTGGTCAAAATGATCATGGTCTTACTTAAATTAATTTTCAAATTATTATTGTCAAGCCATTTTATTATTGATTGAATTGATTCATTTATGTCGGTTTCATAACATTTAATGTCATTGCAAGAAATTGTTATTGTGCTATCATCAGCAAATAATGTCATGGGATTAGTTGTTGCTCTTGGCAGGTCGTTAATATAAATAATAAATAGCAGCGGTCCCAGCACACTGCCTTGGGGTACGCCGTATTTAGGATATCTTATTTTTGATCTGTGTGCAACTTCTAGTTTGGTTTTTGTCTCTATTCTTGATATCTCTGTGATTTGCTTTCTGTCACTGAGATAGGATTTAATTAAGTCTAATACGTTTCCTCTAATTCCATAAAACTCAAGTTTTTATAGTAGGATGTTATGGTCCACATAGTCAAACGCCTGTGTCATGTCACAAAATATACTACAGATAGGTGTTTTTTTGTCAACTTTAGAAATAACATTATAGAAGAAGTCATATATAGCCATGTTTACTGTTTTCTTTTCACGAAAACCTTTTTGTTCTTCGCAAAGTAAATTGTTTTTTTTCTAGGTATGTGTTTATTTCGGCGTATATATATATTTTTCAAATATTTTCGAAAATATGGAAATGAGAGCAATAGGTCTATAAAATTCCACCACTTCTGATGAGATGATCCATCAAGATGGATCATCAGATCCACCAAGATGTTAGCAATGTCTTGTGGGTTTGTTATGTCTACATTATTATTCTTTATTTTAGATATTGGTTCTTTCGGTATATTCGGTCGACATTTATTGATAAGTTGCTATGTTGTTTTAGATTTGTTGCTTGAGGTCAATATCCTATGATTATTTTGAGCTTGTTTTGTAAGTGAAATGATTTTTTTAATTTTTTTTGTATAATTGATATAAATTAATTTATTTGTTTTACTGGGCTTAGACCTGTAATTCCAGAGAAGATCCCTTTTTCGTTTACTGCAGCTTCGAATACCACGTGATACCCATTTAGGTTTTCTAAATACTTTAATTAAAATATAATTTTTAGGGAAGCATAACTCATATAACAACCCAAATGTTTCGATAATTACCCGGTATGCTACAGAAGAGCCTTCAGCGCTGTACATATCAGAAAAAGAGAGACCTTCTAAACATAACTTGAACTTTTTTATATTATCCGTATTATAATCTCGAATTTCCTTACGCCAATATGTAAGTTTAAGAATTTTTTTAGCTGGGAGTTTAATAATTTGAGCTGTATGATCTGATAGGCCAAATTCTAACACTTCAGTCTAACAAGTCGTTTTGTAGTTACCTATGTGCGATTTGCAGAATGTCTAATGTGATTTGAAACCTCTAAAATTATCAGTATTTCTCTACTATATTATGCATGTATTATACATATATCCCTTCCTCTTGAATCACTCTATCTATCAAAACCCGCATCAAAATCCGTTGCGTAGCTTTAAAGATCTAAGCATACATAGAGACAGAGAGGCAGCGGGAAACGACTTTGTTTTATACTATGTAGTGACGATCCACAAGGATCCGCTTTGAATAGTCTTTAAAAAAATTATAATTTATATAACCTATAAGGCATCTAAAATGTACACATACAAAATATATCTTATTGCATATTAGTTAACGTGGCGTTAAAATATCTATGCATTACCATTAGATAGGAAAGGACAGATTTCTATTCTCACTGGCCTGTTAGCTCAGTTGGTAGTAGCTCTGCCTTCTGCGCTGTAGGTTGAGGGTTCGATTCCCTCCCAGGATAAACATTTGTGTGAAAAGCGTAGGTATTTGTTCTGTGTCTGGGTGTTATAAAGTATCATAAGTATGTTTTTAATAATATATAAGTAATTTATCAGTCATCTAGTCACCATAATACAAGCTATGCTTAGTTTGTGACTAGATGATGTTGTGTGCGTCCAGCAATATTTATTATGATTACTATTTTATCTACTTTTAATGCAACATTAGCAAATATAATTGAGATGGAATATAGAAATTCAATAAGTCAAAGTTTTGAGTTTTTTAAATTTAATTTATTTCTATAACATAATCATACACACAGTACATAATTCCAAACATGCGTAAATTATATTTAAAAACATTTTTATATTTTCTCAACTTTCAATCTTAGAAATGTTCAAATACACAAAAATACTTAATATAATATAAATTGATTTGTAATGTTTACTGGTTGGTAGAATATAAACCTAAAAATAAAAATATTAAGACATTACCTTTAATATGGAAAAAAATACTTTTTTTGCCGCTTCTTAAAGTGTCACTAGTTATTTCAAACCAGTGTGGTGAAAGGGTTCACTACTCATATGTCTTCCAACTTAAATGTGCTACAACAGTTTGAGAGCCGCTATATAGTACTTGCCAGTTTACAAAACAATAATAATTATGAAATATGGTATTTTCTATATTTTGCTAAGTTATTATTAATTATGTAGTTTATTTATGAAATATATGAAAAATATACAATAATCATTATCTTCTCCTTCGCTGTAGGTTGGAGGTTTTAGTCACTTCTAGGACAAACATTTGTCTGATGAACATATGTGTCATAAGTAAGTATTTAAATATATTAAGTTAGTTAACTTGCAGTTTACACATATAATAAGAGAACAAACTAATTAACACATTGTCCGGGGTAGTCAGAGGCACATCCACACATTATTTGGCACAGCCTAAATAAATAAGTTTAATACAATGGTAGGTACAAACAAACTTAGAATGTAAATTTGAGCTTGTCAATGAAATTCCTATCTTTTATCCCTGAATTGGGATAAAATAACATTTGAAAACTGGCCTGACCGACTGGCCTGTCAGCTGAGTTGATAGTAGCTCTGCCATCTGCACTGTAGGTTGAGGGTTCGATTCTCTCCCAGGATAAACATTTGTGTGATGAACACAGGTGTTTGTTCTGTGTCTGGGTGTTATAAAGTATCATAAGTATGTATTTTAAACTATATAAGTATTCTTTTTTTTTATCAATGATAGACCTACGTTCGAACACGAACTCGCCTGATGATAAGCGACAATGTGGCCGCCGATGGGGCATCTAGTCATCTGGTCACTATAATAAAAGATATGCTTAGTTTGGGGCTAGATGATGTTGTGTGCCAATATTTATATTCCACCAATATTTATTGAATAACGCTTTGTAAGTCTGGGCTATCCTTTGTCATTAAATTGTCAATGAATAAAATTGGCCACATATTTTAGTTACACGAGACTTACAATACTAGGTATACTATAAAAAATAGGGTAATATTGTAGTTGAAATTTTATGAATTACTAGCGAATAGCGTTGGCTTTACATGTATATAATCAACTTTGATTATAAAACTAATTAGACGTATAAGAATTAATGAATGTTATAATTAATTTACTTGTGTTTTGATCGACTTATTTGGAACAAGTGCAGTTATTGTGACTTTACTATAGTTAGACATATAGCCTCCAAACTTTTTGGGGGTAATGATGAGTACTATTAACATGTAGTACATTATTTTATGTATAACCATTAGTTTTCGCAGCGCACGCCAAATAAAGAGTTTTATAGGCAAATTTTTGAAAACCTTGGGTTATTGCTATCTTCATAGGGAGCTCCATTTAAAAAAAAAAACAGTCCTTTTACTCACTGATAATGTAGCAAACAACTTGAAATCTGTTAAGTAGTTTCAGTTTCGAGTTTATTACAAACACAAATTCAATATTTTCTTTTAGTTAAATAAAATGGTTAGGGACACATCCGCCAGATTTCACATTCGTCAGATCATTTATTTCTCCCGCATTTGTTAGATTTTTTCAACTTCTGCCGAAACGATATTATTCATGATTCCTCATTCGACAGATTTCGCGTTTGTCATAAAGTTAAGAATACGTAAAAATAAGAATGGATTCCACATTTAAAGAATTAATGAATAGCCAGGAATAGACCACGTGTATAGGTATACACCTCGGAAATAAAGCAGATCGAAACCAGTTAAGGTTATGTTAGAGTATAGAAAACAACGCCCAAGGCGAGTGTGCGCCGAAGCGCCAGAAGAATATAGTTCGTGTGTCTAAATACATAACTCTGGCGAATGTGTCTTCATTCATTTTCCATATTCGTCATCAATGACCATTAAAATTTAAAATTAAAATTAAAATACTTTTGACTTATGGCGAATGTAGAATCTGGCCGGTGTGTCCTAAATCAATAAAATGAACAGTAGCATAATTTGTGTTATCAATTTACTTTGATAATAACTATTTTCTAACCTAACACACTTTGAAATTGATATTACCCGAACTAATAGTCCAGGATCCCTGGTACATTTTTGCTTTTGATTACTATCAAGCTAATTTTCCGTGAGTAGCTTCATTTTGATGAGACGCCCAACAATTTCCTGTACGAAACTCTCTATCGTGGTAGCTAACAGAGGAAGCAAGGATAATATATGTCAATTTATGATTTTCAAATATTTATAACTAACTGATTTTTTTTGGTTGAATCTCAAGATAATTATCTAATTTATTCGAAAAAATATTTGTCCTACAAAATCTATGGTTTGATCAAAGAGTCCCCTCCTTCCAACATGTGTCGATAGCGAGGTCATCATAAATGATTACTAACCAGCTGATTATTCTACTTTTACTTAGTTAATATTTATATAATTTAACAGTCATATTGTCCTACAAATTGCGTGGTACGTTATCCCGGACCTACGCTCAAAAGTATTCTTGATATCCAATTTTAGAGCGTAGGACCGGGGTAACGTACCACGTTGGATGGAGGGGACTCTTTGATCAAACCATAGATTTTGTAGGACAAATATTTTTTCGAATAATTTAGATAATTAACTTGAGATTTAATAAAAAAATCAGTTAGTAATAAATATTTGATAATCATAAAATCGACATATTTTATCCTTGCTTCCTCTGTTAGCTACCACGATAGAGAGTTTCGTACAGGAAATTGTTGGGCGTCTCATCAAAATGAAGCTACTCACGGAAAATTAGCTTGATAGTAATCAAAAGCAAAAATGGACCAGGGATCCTGACTATAAAACCTATCTACATTAACTTATTTATTTATTTTATGAATTTATCATGAATAATAATTAAATACGCGACAATTTGTCGCCGCATTCTCGGGATTATAGAACTACTAGCTGTTGTCCGCGGCATGGCACGTGTGGTACCTATCTCCGTATCAAATTCAGTTAATATTCATTCAGTCGTTTAGCCGTGAAAGGGTAACATACATACAAAGACATTTTGGACTATATAATACTAAGTTTTTTAATAATTGTGAGTTATATCGGATACCATCGCATTAGCCGCGGTCAACGCTTATTTGAAAAGGATTATGCTATGAAAGTAAATGTCAGTTATCAATGTCGTTCCGTTCGACGAATGGTTTCTTGATAGATGCGGGTGCGGGTAGTTTCGAAGGCTTCTTGTATGATACTGAGCGGTTCACGTTCTCTTTGCCATTGTCTTGATGCTGAAACAAGATAAAATTTACATTTAATAACATGACGCATTTTGAACACGCCAAAATTAATTAATAAATATGGCTGGACAATGCACACAACATCATCTAGTCCCAAACTAAGCAAAGCTTGTATTATGGTGACTAGATGACTGATAGAATACTTATATATTTTAAAATACATACTTATGATACTTTATAACACCCAGACACAAAACAAACACCTATGTTCTTCACACAAATGTTTATTCTGGGAGGGAATCGAACCCTCAACCTACAGTGCAGAAGGTAGAGCTATTGATTACAAAGAAATTGATAATCAGTTGAACAGATAATTACGTATTCAGTTCTATTAATGTAAATAGCAAATTAAAACGACTTTAAAATCAATATAAAACGCGGAAGTTAGAGGCAAAATATTACAAAAAATATACATCTATATAATAATGAATATTCCTTCTATTTAAGAGACTTGGTCGCTAACTATTGGCCTCAAGCTTAGAGTCGCGCAACGAGCTATGTTGGGTGTTTCACTACGTGATAAAATCCGCAACGAGGAAATCCGTAGAAGAACCAAAGTCACCGACATAGCACTCAAAGTTTGCAAGTTGAAGTGGCAATGGGCAGGCCATATAGCTCGCAGAACTGATAACTGTTGTGGAGTAAAAGTTGTCGAATGGCGACCTAGGACAGGAAACGAAACGTAGGACGATGGACTGAAAACATTGTAAAGATCGCAGGAAGTCGGTGGATGGGGAGGGCTCAAAATTGTTCTTCCTGGAAATCTATTGGGGAGTCCTATATCCAGCAGTGGACTTCCTAAAGGCTGATATGATGATGATTCCTTCTATTTATTCGCAGACAGGCAATTAATAGTAGTAAAAATAAGACACATTTTATTCATACACACAGAAGGTAATCTGATGAAGGTAACACATTAAAATCGATCGATGTACTTGTAAAATACATTGCCAGGATCTTAAAAAGCAAGCTACTAGCACGTCGCGTCTGCACCGCACAAGAAATATAAGACAGTCATTTAGTCACTAATAACGTGCAGTTCCCGAATTCCCTATTATTATTATCTTCACGAACATGTAATATCTCTTATTAAACTCTATAAACCGGAGTTAATACAGTGTTCATACGTTATTTACCTTTTGCATCGTGTAAATATCAGTCTCCGAAGTGCACTTGACGATCGCGTGGTTGCCTAGCTGTTGCACGTTGTTTTGCACGTTCTGTAGCAAGTTGGGCTGCGTGTGGTGTCGCGGGGTGAGGGAGGGGGTGAGGGTGAGGGCGGGGGGAGCGGGGGGAGGGGAGGGCTCCACAAACGTGAAGTCTTCAGATATGGATGAATCGCAGTCGCTGTTCACTCGGCTCTCTGAGTCAGATTCTACCACTTCGCAATCCTGGAGGAGTAATAAAAATACAAGTGTTAAAAAATAAATGAATATTATTAATATTATCGGGTGTCGTGATAGCTACAATCAACATTTCCGACACCACAATAATAATGATGTTCTTTGTGTTGAAGATACTAAGAGTGCTATGATACTAAAACCCAGACTAATCAAATATAGTAAGAAACGTGAAGAAATCCCGTGGTGTCGGCAAAATAACGTTTACTGCCAATACAGTAGATATTACGCTAAGTTGGGGTCATTTTGAGCTGGAGCGTATACCGTGTATGTGTATGCTTTAGCTAACCTAACCTCACCTAAACTTAAACTTATACTTATTATTGAAGTGATAACTTCTTATGGGAGGGTAAACCGCTTCGTTACGTAACGCGTTACGGTGCCAGTCTGAATGGCTTCCCTTTCACGCATACGGCAGCGGTAAGCAGGCTCCTCTTCTCTCACACTAACCCACAGCGCTAGTTAAGGTTAGTTTAAGTTATCACTTCTGTTGGGCGTCCCGAGACGCACACGTTTTTTTATTAGTTTACCTACAGACCCACAACCTGCAGAGCTACAACCAACTGACCTAAGAGCAATCAAGAAACTAATCTTAAATAGATGTTTTAATAATGTATTTTTATTAGCAAATATTACTATTAGTATATTTTAAACATACCCAATCAGAATTCATATTTTTTAATATTTAATAATAATAAATAATGCCGGACATATCACTTAGTATCAGCTGGCCCCAAAGTAAGCAGAGCTAGTGTTATGGGAACCATATTACTGATATCCTTTTTTTGTGAATACATATTATACATAGAAACATCCAGACCCGAGACAAATACTTGCAGATACAAACATTTGTTTCGCGGCGGGAATCGAGCCTGCAACCTTCTGCGTCTCAGCCGGGTTTTGGCCCACTGTGCCACAGAGGTCGTCAAACTTTAACTGGTATTTGATGATTCGGACGGGGATTTGACATTTCAGTTATGTTGTAATAACCGTAGTCGCGAGCTGACTGATCAGAGAACAGCCAAGTAATACGTGATAAATAAAATAGTTAGTCGGATAACCGAGTTTTTCTCGTTATAAAAAAACACGAATAAAACGACATTTTCTAAAAATGAAACCTAGCTAGATCGATTTATCGCTCCCAAAACCAAATGCGTACTAAATTTCATGAAATTCGTTGGAGCCGTTTCCGAGATTCAGAATATATATACATAAACATATATACAGGAGTTGCTCGTTTAAAGGTATTAGATAAACCACAATTGGGAAGAGTGATATTCTCTTAACAAAAGTATTTTATGCTTAAAATGAGAATATCTATCCTAAACTTTGTCACTCTGCGGCGCAGTGGGCTTAGGTCCGGCTGAGACGCAAAAGATTGCGGGTGCGATTCCCGCCGCGGGACAAATGTTTATATGATCTGCAAGTATTTGTCTCTGGTCTGGGTGTTTTTATGTATAATAATGTATGTATTTACAAAATAAAGTATGTTAGTAGTATATCAGTCATGTGGTACCCATAAAACAAGCTCTGCTTACTTTGGGAGCGGATGATGCTGTGTGAAATGTCCGGTATTATTATTATTACTTAAGATTCAGAAATAAAACATTACTTGAAGGTTAGTTTCTTTATTGTATTTGGCCGTAGTAATAATGATATAGTACTAACGTATAACCTTCAAGCCACACGCTTCGTACGTCACCTCGCGAATGGCCAACCCCTGGCAACACATTTTGATATTTTTAGGTCTGTATATGTAAAGGTCATAGGACTAAAATTGAGGCCTTAAAAAAATATCTATAGATTTCTAATAATCTTCATGTACCTCAACTGTTTTGCTTCGACTCTAGAAATCTCTTTATCAGGTATCCGGATTAAAAATCTTTATTGAGACATGAGAATCATTACATAGTATAAAACAAAGTCGCCTCCCACTGTCTGTCTGTCCCGATGTAAGCTTAGATCTTTAAAACTATGCAACGGATTTTGATGCGCTTACATTGCAAACGCTGGCTGAACCCTACGAGATGGATCAAAATAATGTTCTACAGTATTGTACATCTTAAAAAGGTCTACACAAAAGTCCGCAATAATATATGTCTATCTCTTAGTCTATGTTATTCTCTTAGATAACGTTGTATATAAAGATATTCTGTAGTATATTTAGTATCAGCATTGCACCCGTGCGACGCCGGGGCGGGTCGCTAGTTTACATTAAATTATAATTTCATGGGCTAAACGTACGACGAAAGAAACATATTTTATTCTTTTTTCTTGAAGGTAGAAAGCAATGTTCCACTGACAAAACTGACAAAAATACACAATTAGCGTCGATCAGCCGAAACTAGATATGGCATGAGTTGTTGTTCGTGTTGATTAGTTGAGAAAGTACTTCACTCTTTATTTAAATGTGTTAGTTTTATTTGCAATGTAGAATTGTAGTTTTATGTCTGTTAGAATAGATTTCGCTTGTTTTATTTCAAGCGATCATGGCGCATGCAACTGTGCCGAAATATCGTCAAGCAGAAAAACGCATTTATCATGGTATATATCCCGTTTTGAGTGAATATTATTCGAGTGATTTTGATAAATTTTGGTATAGAGATAGACGGGATTGGAGTGGGACAAAGGCTACTTTTTATGAAGGTACTAAGCGTGCGAGCAGCTTGTCTTGTATAAATAGATAAATAAGTAGTAAATAAATAAAGAATGAAATTTATGTATATTTTTAAAAATATGGTCAGGGAACACTATTTTCCTGTTGTTAATTATTGCTTGTTTCGTTACGTTATTTAGGTATATATATAAGTATGTATTCGTTTACTTAGTTTGTGATATTGTATTTAATAATATTTATTTATATTTGTAATATTAGGAATTGCTGTATTTTACTTTTTGTGATCCTGTAAATATGTAGATAGATATTATTTTTATCATAAATCACTTATATTATTTTTATCCCCCGATATTCAGGTATATTGATTTCTATCCATTCCAAGGTTGTCTGGCAGAGATCGCTATCTAGCGATAAGACCGCCCATTGTACTATCGTGTAGCTAAACATTGTTTCTTCTAGTTCAATGTATTTGTGGTGTGCAATAAAGTATTTTCTATCCTCTATCTATATATCTAAAAAGCTAGAGACAAGGTTAGAGTGAGTGAGGTAAGAGGTCAGAGAGGTTAGTTACTTGGTCGTGTAAGTAAGCCCTAATGGCACGGAAGCGCGCGAGGATACGCTCGTGCGGAGAGATTAGAGTGAGTGAGGTAAGGTTAGAGTGAGTAAGGTAAAGTTAGAGTGAGGTAAGAGGTAAGAGTGGTAATTTACTTGGTCGTGTGAGTTATCCATCATGTTCCGGAAGCGTGCGAGGATGCGCTCGTGTGGCGAGGTGGCGACCAGCTCGCGCGGGTAGCGCAGCTCGCACCGCGACGGAGTCTTACCTGGGGAGTAAACAAAACATTCATTTACAATGGGGAATAATATAAAAAGATTCAAATATTTGGCGACTGATGATGAGATCCTGTTTTAATACCCTAAACTAACCTACCTTCCTGGATACTCATGTTCTATGTTAGTTTTAAGTTTCAACCTTTATTATTACAATTATTATTACTTATAAACTCTGATAGTGTCAGGATAATCCTTAATTTTTTATTCTCAGATATGTATATGACGGCGTAAGCGACGGCTAAGCGATGCAGCCGTCCCCATCTGGATTTGGTGTTAAAGGGTCCATATTTGTCGTAATAGAATAATACGATGTTTATTACTTGACCATTCAATCACAGTATTATAATTCCATTGTTCAGTTAACACACTTAGATAGACAAACCGACAGTTTCAGAACGGACAAGTGTCTCGGTTCGTGTCTCAACGTCAACTGCCCGATCGTCCAACCCCCACTCTGCATCACGACTCTGTCCACGTGCCGCCATTGCAAAACAACTGATGTCACGGCGTTTGCCCCACTACTACGTTAACAATCAACAATCAATTGCGAAACTTAATAAAATGATATCGATATTGTTTAAATGGTAAATAAATAAAATAATAACTTGAGCAGGATGAATTTGGGTAAGTGAAAAATTAAACTGACGACGAATATTAATTAATAATAAAATCCAGAACGGGATAACAAAAAGTGGGTTGTGAATAATTTTGGATATTAAAATTTTAGGCGTTCGACTAAAATACTACGTGAGCGACTAGAAATAGAGGGCAACTTCAATAGACGACTTTTTTAATTGAGGTTAGGTATAGTATTTTTCCTAGTGGTTTTTCTATTCGAAACACATCATTTAAGATAAGATGTCGATCACTATAAATAAATGATTTGTAAATATTAGCAAGGGGAACACCAGAGCTCGAGCGGGCATCGTCAGACAGTGGCAGTGATCCAAGCATGCTCGCACGGCGCCCGCGCACCTCAATGTCAGTACAGAATCACAGACACATCAACATAAACAAATATATATTATGTGCCTTGTCAGTACATCCTACTAATATTATATATCTATTGTGACAAGCCGGGTACTTTTAATGACTTTTATTTCAAAGTTGCCACACACGGAACTTAATCCACTGATTCTACTAGTAAACATCCTAATAGAACACAATAAACTGACAACACTACAACACAACTGATAACACTTCAAAACTATCACACTTGGATCGCTTGTTAAGCCGAGAACGGAATGACATCATTCACACATTACTGCCGCTTTTATTTTAGCGGCGAGTACGACCACGCGGATTGGGAAGAATACAAAAAGGCCCAAGCTGAAAAAAAGAAACGAATTTGTTGAAACGGTCGTAGTAGGTGGAAAAGTTCTGTACACTGAATCGGACTGTTAAGAGTGAACAAGTCGATTATCTTTCCATACAAACGTCGAAGGGTGATCACACCACCGTCTGATGATGAACAACCAAAACTAAAAGTGATATAAATTTGTCTTGTCATAATCTATGCTTGTATCAATACAGAATTGTGAAAATAATATGGGTTTGAAAGATCAAGACTCAAAAAAAAAACGTTTTTCATCACTGATTTTAGCGCAACTTTAGGTGTGAATAAATAACAAACGGAGTACGCAAACTAAAAAATTGTTCCTATACAAGCATAGATTATTTATTCAAGAGCTCAAATAACTTTTTTTTTTATAATTACATTCAGTAGTTTTTTCATGAGAACCCTTGAGCCAAAGGTCTATTCATTATTTTTACGCAATCGTTTTATTTAGAAATCATAGATTAATCTGATCATATGACTAGAAATTATAATCACGCTATCTCCTTACTGCTCATCACTATCCTTGGTGCACGTCTATCCTCTTCTTACACTAAGCTAGGTGAAATAGCATGCATTTTAGCTGCGCCCACTAACGAGTTTGTGCCGCTGACTTGTGTATCCTTAAGCCAACAGAATCAGGAAAAACCTCGCAGCGGAACCAAATCAGACCATAGACAAAAAACATAGACACCTACACAAAATCAACAGCAGAAACACATGAACTTCTGCTACACTCAGACTTCCCAGGGTCCCAAATAGACCATGTCATCGAGTGGCAAAAGATAGAGTATAAAACGACAACAACGAACGACGGGGTGGTCGCACACTCTGTGATAACCAGGAGCTATAAACACTTTCCAAACAAATAAGTCCCCAGGTATAGATGACAGTAATAGTAGACAATAGTAGTAGTAGTCAAGTCAAAGTCAAAAGATACTTTATTCAAAACAATCACTTTGAAACGTCTTACATACTAGGTGAATTTAGGTGCCAATTCATCCTAACCCAAGCCCGAGAAGAATTGGCAAGAAACTCGTCTTGGTTCTAGCGCTTTTTTATATGCTCCATCATATAACTACCTTAACTACGAAATACTAATACAAGAGAGTTTATACATTTCAGGTGGTTAACTGTCTGACGGCTGATCGACGTGAGGCCATGCATTCTTATCAATAATATAGTCATTTATATTATAATAAGCTTTCATCAAAAGACTACCTCTTATGTATGCTTGACATTTTTTAATAGGTACTTTAGTAGCATTTTCAAGAAGCTTATTATAGAAGCGCACCGTGTTCCCCATAAAGGACTTATTTACTTTTTCTAGTCGAAACCTAGGGATGTATAATTTATGTCTATTCCTAGTGTTGATTCTATGAAGGTCACTATTTTGCTGAATCCCATCTCTATGTTTATGTGTGTATAACAAATTTTCATATATATATTGTGAAGCTATTGTGAGAATATTATTTTTTTTGAATATTTCTCTCAAAGATTCTCGTGGTTTCATTTTATAAATAGCACGTATTGCCCTTTTTTGAATTACAAATATTTTACCAATATCAGCTGCTTTCCCCCAGAGAATGATGCCGTATGACATAACACTATGGAAGGAACTGAAATAAACTAGTCTAGCTGTAGCTTCATCAGTAAGCCACCGTATCGCTCGAACTGCATATGCAGCGTAACTAAGCCTACCAGCAAGTGTTTCAATTTGTGGACTTGTTGCTTCGACCAACCAAGTTAGTCTCAGTCTGACGTTGGTCGAAGCAACAAGTCTGCAGAGCAGAGTGTTTTTTCGTCGGGGTGCGGAGTGTGTTAAGTGTTCCTGAGAATGCCTCGTGGAGGGGCGAAACACGTGTCGAATTTCTTTTGGAGGTAACTCTTTAGGAACAGATTGGCGGAATTGTACTAAATATTTGTCCATCTGTTCAATGTTTTGTTATGGATTTCCGCAAGGTCACGCCTGAATCAATTATCTAGGGAGGGGCGAAACACGTGTCGAATTTCGTTTGGAGGTAACTCTTTAGGAATAGATTGGCGGAATTGTAATTGTTATGTACTTATGCTATATTAACGAGGCTAGTATTAAAACATTAAACAGATGGACAAATATTTAGTACAATTACAGCTGTACATCTAACATTACTACAATGTTCAAAAAATTTTTCAAAATTCAAAATAACTTTATTCATTACAATCACAAGGACCACTTTGAATCGTCTTCTTACATGCTAGTGAATCTAGGTGCCGGTTCCTCCTAACCCCAGTTCAAGAAGAATCCGGCAAGAAACTTGTCTGGTCTTAACACTTTTTTGTATGATCCTTGACAATTTTGTTACGGATGCCGAGTCGAGTTGGAGCAGATTCATCCCAAGCTTTTTTGTCTTCTAAATAATCAGATATTTTATAATATGCTTTAATAGACAGTTTATGCTTAATTACGTTTTTAAATTTGCCAATCGACAAATCTAACACGTCGCTTGGGACCTTGTTATAGAAGCGTACACATTGCCCTATAAAAGACTTATTAACTTTAGCGAGCCTAACAGTGGGAACAGCGAGTTTATCTTTATTTCTAGTGTTAATACTATGATTATCGCAATTTTTTTTGAATAAATGAACATTTTTGTGCACATACATTAAATTTTCGTATATATACTGACAAGGCACTGTCATAATATTAATTTCTTTAAACTTATCTCTAAGTGATTCTCTGGGGCCCATGTTATAGTTGCACGAACAGCCCTCTTCTGCAACACAAATATGGTGTTAATATCAGCAGCACTCCCGCACAACAAAATGCCATAAGACATAATGCTATGAAAGTAGCTGAAGTAAACGAGTCTAGCGGTATCTACGTCGGTAAAATGACGGATCTTTTTGACAGCGTATGCGGCAGAGCTGAGTCTCTTCGACAATTTATCTATGTGCGGGCCCCATTGCAGCTTATTATCTAAAGTAATGCCTAGGAACACTGTGGTGTCGACGAGATCTATCTTTTCGTTTCGTATGTGTGTACTATGTGTAGCTGGATCATCTAACATTGTCTCTCTGGAAGCATATAATTCGTACAATGTATTCCTACTTCTATAGATACCCGGTGTAGCCCAGTCGGTAAATCTAGCACAATTGTTTGCTTTGCATGTTTTTACTGTAAATATATCAGCATATACTTTAATTATTAAATTAGACAATGTGGTGAAAAGATCATTTGGATCATCGATGCATGGTACGAGGGAAACTTTGTGTTCAATTCTACTTTGAAATGTTTTGATGCGGCTCTCTGTATAAGGTCGGTGAGTAAAGTTCTGAGCTTCAACTATACGATTACAAGAAAAGGTGGCGCTGTGACCGTCGGATTGAAATTGAAACATTTAAATAAGTTTAGAAGTCTTTCAGAGAATGGATTAATCGGAATATCTATATTAAAATCACCACAAACTATTATGCTTTTATCACATGCTATTTTTTGCAATACTTCTTCCATAGTGCATTAATATAACGCAAAATCAGCATCAGGGGGACGGTAAACGCTTACGACGACATGCCGCTCTAGCTCGACACACGACACCTCAATAGTTCTTTCAATAGAAAGACTAGTAATATCTTTACGCTCCTTGCATTTCAAGTTATTTCATACAATAATTCACGAACCACCACGTATGGCGCTGCTGCGTTTATAGATACTAGCAATATTATAATTTTCGTAGAAAGGAAGTACCTCAGATTGTACCATCCAGTGTTCAGTGATACACATAATATCTACTTTGAAATGATTTAAAAATAATTCACATTCTAATATTTTGCTGGGCAGGCCTTGCATATTTTGGTGAACTACTTGTAAACTGCCTGTTTTCCCATTGTCGACTTGGTCAGTTTAAATGCTGGTTAGTTGGCCCTACTGAATTTTTTCCCACATTAGTACTATTACTAACCACGGGATCGTCATTAAACTGTGTTACAACTCTTATAACAGGGTCAAATATATTATATGCTATCAATTTAGCAATAATCAATTTACTATACCTACTAAGGTATACATTACCTTTAATCAAATAAAAATTACTAATAAAATTATTAGTGTCCAAATATAAAACTTCACTATGACGACATGTCAAATTGTAAAGCATTAAATTCAGATTGAATATTTTCTGATTGTCTTTAGCACTCAATGATTTTGAGTAAGGGAAAGCACATAAAATAAGTTTCCCCAGTCCAAGATCTAGCTTTTCTAACAGGGTCTCAATCAATTTAATTAAGTCTAATCGCTTGACACTACCACTATCACCTAATTGAACAATCAAGGTAGTGTCATTGTCTGAGAATTTATCATTCTTCTATTGGTAAAATAGTCTATAGAGACATCTGTGTGACAGTTATTTATGACTGTCTGTTCCATTAGTCCACCAAGATTAGTGATTTGAAAGTATACTAGAAAATAGTGGCTACGGATGGAAGCGAAGTTTTCGCACAAAAAGATCCACAAGAAAACGATAGATATGAAGCTGCAAGCTGCAGCTTGATATCTATCGTTTTATTATCTACCTTTCTAAAAAGAGGTGACGATAAAATTGGACACTTAAAAATATATAGAAAAAATATAGCATCAAGACAATATAAGCTCTCTAGAGAGTTCTTGAGTGTACCTGGGGCTTACAAAATTCCGTGTGATTTTGGTAGCTCTTATAAATGTGAAACTAAGAGAAATATCTCTACCAGGCTGACTGCATACATGTGCCATGAAGAATGCCGACATAGCTAGTCACCGATTGCGGAGGTGGTGTATACCCACCTACACCATTGGACAGGTAGGTAGGCTAGCAAGAAAACAACCGCTTCAGTGTAAGCTTGGTTAATTATGCAGGTTGCAGGTATGGTATATTGTACATACAGGTAGGAGACTAGGGATGTTCATACACATCAGGAGCACTCGTTAACTTCTGGCTCTACACACTACATTCCGTTTCGCAAAGCTGAGGTACTGGAGAACAATTCTTTGCACCTTGTAAGACACGCGAAGCAATTGAAATAGGAAGAGTTTTTTGTAAATACTTATAGAGAAAAACACCCAGATCCTAGAAAAATAATTGCAGATCATACGAACATGTTCCGCTGCGGGAACTGCACTAGGTTGCTACTCGGTATAAATTTGACAAAGAAAATCTATACTAAGAATTAAAAAAAAAAAATATGTCGGACATTACACACAGCATGTGGTACATGCAGTACATCGGTCTTGTGGTACCCATAACACAAGCTCTGCTTACTTTGGGGCCAGATGACATAGCACTCAAAATTTGCAAGTTGAAGTGGCAACGGGCAGGCCATATAGCTCGCAGAATTGATAACCGTTGGGGTATAAAAGTTCTCGAATGGCGACCTAGGACAAGAAAACGAAGCGTAGGACGACCCCCCACCCGATGGACTGACAACATTGTAAAGATCGCTGGAAGTCGGTGGATGGAGAGGGCTCAAAATCGTTCTTCCTGGAAATCTATCGGGGAGTCCTATGTTCGGCAGTGGACTTCATAAAGGCTGATATGAAAAGATGGTTAATGTGGACTTACCAGTAGGAGAATACACCTTATACTCTTCATTTAAACATCTTCCTTCAACTGCCTCGAGGTTTGTGACCGCATTCCTCAAGTTGTCTTCGAAGAGACTGAGCTGTGCGTTCATCTCGAGCACCGACGTCTCGTGCGCCGCGCGGGCCGAGGCCGCGCCATCCACCAGAGTGCCGAGCGACGCGGATACCGAGCTTACAGTGTGACTTGTTGTAGTGCTCTTCGTCTAGAAGGGCAGAAATACTAATAGCGTTAGAGATTTAAGGCATTAGTTAGAGGGAGAGTTAGAGACATTTTAGATTTTGAAATGTGGTGCTGGAGAACTAGAGAAGAACAGAAAAGATTAGCTAGACAGAAAAAACATTAACAAAGATGTATTAAGTGAAAGAAAAAGAGTCCTATTAGGATTTGGAATTTAAATCCACCTAGTATGTAAGACGGCTCAAAGTGATTCTTGTGATTGTATTGAAAAAAGTATCTTTTGACTTTGACAGACTTTGAAATACATAATTTTTATATACGACGACCTCTGTGGCGCAGTGGTTCAAGGTACGCAGTATGTTGCGGGTTCGATTCCCGCCGCGAGACAAATGTTTATATGATCTGCAAGTAGTTGTCTCTGGTCTGGGTGTTTCTATTTATACCCGAGACAAATACTTGCATACTGATCATACAAACATTGGTGGCGCACTGGGAATCGAACTCGCAACCTTCCGAGTTTTAGCTGGGCCTTGGCCCACTGCACCACAGAGGTCGTCAAATGCTTATTCTAGATGAGGATCGAGATCTCAATCTACAAGGTAGAAGGTAGAGTTACTTCCCACTAAGCTGTGAGACCGGTATGGCGATTGTGGAACTTTTGACACAACCAATGTCTATTCGTTTCGATTTGCAATAGGTATAATTTCATTCATTAGATTGATTGTAATTGAAACCAATTTTGACAAGACGAATTACCTTCTTTTACGTACTTTCAGTATCTATCTCAGACCAAATAAAATATAAATATATAGGGGCCGTGAATAACCAAAGTGAAGCCTCAAAACCATGCTCCTCTGTGTAAATACACGCACCTACGCATACACATCCACCCAAACTGTGATCCTTATTCTTCGTATATGCAAACATACTTGTACTATTAAGTATTCTGTCATGTCGTCTTCTAGAAAACATCTTTCAAATTAAACATTAACATATTTCATGACAAAAAAACTGCCATAGAATCACTTTTTATTTCAACCAACACAATTTTTTATCTCGTCATTAATTATCTAGGTTATTTAGTACAACGTTTTCGAACGCACTTGACGATAAGGAGGTTACAAAGGATGGGGCCACCAACTGAACCCTGGACGCAGCCTTTGCTAGTATTTCGTTGGCATTTGACCCCTACGTACTTTACCTGAACACTCCTATTACGGAGGTAGCTAAGATCTTACGAATGTTCAGGGGAATTCATTATTTATATATTTATTTCATTATTGCGATGTCGGTCCCGCCCATGTGCAGGTGAGGGGTATGGTATCTCAGCTTGTTTGTTATCAACATCGCGCTGGTTTTATGAAGAGCCAATTTTAGTATATTTTGGATTCCCCACTCCTTGCACATCGCGAGAGCGGAATTCGCTCTTTGTTGGATATCTAGTGCCGTGTCGCCGCTAAACACCAGGACGACATCGTCGCCAAAAGCCTGACAATGGTCACCCCGCTGTTCTAATCCTCTGAGCGCGAAATTAAAAATTCAAGATAACTTTATTCAATAAATTCACAAGGACCACTTTGAATCGTCTTCTTACATGCTAGTGAATCTAGGTGCCGATTCCTCCTAACGCCAGTTCAAGAAGAATCCGGCAAGAAACTTGTCTGGTCTTAACACTTTTTTGTATGATCCTTGACAATTTTGTTACGGATGCCGAGTCGAGTTGGAGCAGATTCATCCCAAGCTTTTTTGTCATCTAAATAATCAGATATTTTATAATATGCTTTAATAGACAGTTTCTGTTTAATTACTTTTTTAAATTTGCCAATCGACAAATCTAATGCGTCGCTTGGGACCTTGTTATAGAAGCGTACACATTGCACTATAAAAGACTTATTAACTTTAGCGAGCCTAACGGTGGGAACAGCGAGTTTACCTTTATATTTCTAATGTTAATACTATGATGATCGCATTTTTTTTTAAATAAATGAACATTTTTGTGTACATACATTAAATTTTCGTATATATACTGACAAGGCACTGTCATAATATTAAAGAGATTCTCTGGGGCCCATGTAATAAATTGCAAGAACAGCCCTCTTCTGCAACACAAATATGGTGTAATATCAGCAGCACTCCCCCACAATAGAATACCATAAGACATAATGCTATGAAAGTAGCTGAAGTAAACGAGTCTAGCGGTATCTACGTCGGTAAAATGACGGATCTTTTTAACAGCGTATGCCGCAGAGCTGAGTCTCTTCGACAATTTATCTATGTGCGGGCCCCATTGCAGTTTATTATCTAAAGTAATGCCTAAGAACACTGTGGTGTCGACGAGATCTATCTTTTCGTTTATAATTTTTACATTAGCATTCACCTGTTTAACTTTGGGCAGTATAAAAAGAATGCATTTCGTTTTTTTCTCGTTAAGTCATAAGTTGTTTACAATAAACCATGTTACAACTTTGGAGATTGCATTGAGATTGAGATTGCATTGATTGCGAGGGATTCGAACAAAGTTTATTGAAAACGACAAACAAGGAGCAAGGAGCAAAAACCACAATTTCGGTAATGTGTGTCCATGGGTTCGGGTATTTAAACACGGGAGCACGGTTTTGAGGCTTTATTATGGATGATCACGGTGCTTCGTTTTTATATTTTGACGACCTCTGTTTGACGACCTATATGTTTTGACGACCTCTGTGGCGCAGTGGGCTAAGGTCAGGCTGAGACGCAGAAGGCTGCGGGTTCGATTCCTGCCGCGGGACAAATGTTTGTATGATCTGCAAGTAATTGTCTCGGGTCTGGGTGTTCCTATGTATAATATGTATGTATTTACAAAAAAAAAGTATATAAGTAGTATATCAGTCATGTGGTACCCATAACACAAGCTTACTTTGGGGCCAGATAATGCTGTGTGAAATGCCCAGGATTATTTATTTATTATTTATTATATTATGACAGCGTGTATGACAATCAACATCAACCGTCTATAATACAAATTTATCAATAGTAAGTGAACAGAGATGGTTATAGTTGTTACCTGCATGCTCTCCATCATTTCTTGAGCCAGTTTCTTGTTTGTTGCAACAGCATCTTCCAAGGCACAGCTCGTGTTTTCCACAAATTGTGCGCCCGCTGACTGGACTTGACTCACAACAGCCTGGGCTTCCTCCTGAAATTATTAATGGCTTTTTAGAACCAATTACCCCATAATAGAATATGGAACATGTTTGGCATCAAACCCAGACAAGTCAATATAAGTATAATATAAGTCATGCCTTATATTATATTATTATAAGGCATGACAGTTTTAAAACAACCATAGAATGGAAATTTGAACAGAGAGAGGGATGTTGCTCTCTCTCTCTTTATTGAAGGAACTATTATTAAGCCAAATTCAGAAAATTGCTATTTGTTGTGTCGTATAAAGGGAACGGGAGAAAGGAGCTGCATCATTACATACAAACCTCAGTTCTTATGTAAGAAGAAGAAGACAAAACAATTAAAGAACATGTTGTACTCAAATTATTTATCTAGGTACTGAGTTGAACAAGTACCTGCCATTGTATCCATAATATATTTATACATACTAGAGGGGCGCGAATTTCGAGCATAATTAATTAATAAATAATGTATTTTTTATGCATAATTTAAAAAAAAATTAAGCATTTTGCAATCCTGCTCTGTGTGTGCTGTGTGCGAAATTTCATGCTTCTCCGTCCGCGCAATTTTCGTAAAAAGGGGTACAAAGTTGTTGCTTCACGTATTAATATATAGAAACTTATAAATTTATAAGTACATATTTTTCAGTACAAGTTTTTATGTTAGTATTTGGTATGGTATTTGGCTAAAATTTGGCTATATAGTTTAATTTGATGTTTTTAAAACATTAAAATTTGCATGCCAATGTTCTTTGGTGAAATGTGATCTTACTATATGACTCAATATTTTGTTATCTACCATATTCCTTGCCATAATAAGTAAGCACCTACCTTAATAAAGTGTGAGTGCCAAAGAGGTGTCCAGCTCAGCATGTTATTGCACGGGATTCGAACCCATGACCATTATCGTAAGACAGGGCCATTACTGGACCCCTAGTGCTCTTTCATTCAAGTTATCTTACCTGTGTCTGTTGGTTAGCGAGTTGCATCGCCTTGATAAATTCCTGATAGATGTGGTCTACCACTTCCACGACGTTGGAACTGAACACCTCCATGTCAGTACTGATGGCGCTGGTCCCTGTAAAGTAATAATCATCTAAGCAATTATTATAATGACCACTGTGTTAGTTAACTGACTGATTTGCTATGTATATCCTACTGTTGCCTTGTATTAGTTTGGGATTTATATTTTTTGTCAGCAAAGTTTATATTTGTCATTAACATTGCATGACCCAAGAGCTAGCTCCTATCTGGCTCAGCGTATTAGCGTATGCCATTCAATTTATACTATACCTACGAGAAATAAAATCTTAACTATCACTCGACGACATTCTATAGAATTCATAAAATTACCTAACCCAAATTAAAATTTCGACGAAATTCCGGCGCATGCATTTATTACTCAGATTATTTTTCAAAATATTGTTAGGAAATCGGAAGAGGAATGAATCATTTGGCGGACTTGGAGTAAAAACTTTTTGTTGTTTGACCTATAATTTTTTTTTTATTTTTTTTTCATATACTATATATTTATTTGGAGCAAAAATAACAAAAAAAATTACCATAGCTACCGGCTGATCTATGAAGAAATTAAAAAAAAATAACACGGTATAAATGGATTTCCATAAACTTTTCTCTTCCGCTAAACGCGTTAGAAATGAAATTCCATAGACTTTTCCGTCCCGCATTTTAGTAGGCCTGAAATGATGTACTTTCTAAGCTATATTTGGAAAAGGAATGGGCAAGTTTCTCAGTAGGTGTGGTATAAAATATAAGGTGTCTACCGAGACGGGGAATACATTTATTAGCTATATTTTAATGCTACTGTTACATACTGTTGCGCCCGATACATAGCTCCATCTATTGGCAGGCGGACGCATTAAATATTCACCTACAACGCCATCTGGTATCGAGTAGATGCAAACTACAAAGTACACGTATCGAATGCATAAGAGTGAAGGAGATAGCAATATCTCTCTATTGCAAGCGAACATTTTAGCGCGTTCCGGTTCGTTCTCGAACGTTCCGAGTCTAAAAGTTCGAGTTCGAGTTTTAAATCTAAAATATTTGGAAATAAATATATATTAATATTATTATTAAGTAGTGTCGCAGTTTTGCGCGACACTACTCGACGCTCGTATAAATACAGCGGTGGTTTGTGGATACAGTCAGTCTATTCTCGGCTAAGCAAGTGATACAAGTGCGATAGTTTTGAAGTGTTATCAGATGTGTTGTAGTGTTGTGACTTTTATTGTGTTCTATTTGGAAGTTAACTAGTAGAATCAGTGGATTACGTTCAGTGTGTGGTAACTTTGAAATTAATGTTATTATTTGATAAAATCAAGCGGTTTCATAATTTATCAGTACCCGGCTCGTAACAATACCTTCGTCAAAATCTTTGTCATAGGATTTGACAGTGTCAGAGTTGTCATTACGAGCTGTCTCCCAATGTTGCAACTCCTGCATCATCAGCTGCATCTCTTCAGCGTTGGACTCTCGCGTCCTCTCCTGAAGAGTCAGATGGGAAGCCATGCGGGCTTCCAGGTTACAACGCTCCTGTTCTATGGCTTTTAGCTGTTTTGATAACCTGCGTAAAAGTATATAATTACGTTAATTAAAGATTACATAACGAGTAATCTTGTGAAGAAAGCGTATTATAAGTTTCTAGGGAAGAAGCTCGTATTAGAAGGTAAAATTGGTGGTGGACATTTCACACACCATCTGGCCCCAAAGTAAACAGAGCTTGTTTTATGGGTACCACACGACTCATTTACTACTTTATATACTTTTATACTTTTAAATTAATACGTGAAAACTTTTTACCCCTTTTCACGAAAATTCCGCGGACGGAGGAGTATGAAATTTCGCAAACTTAGTTTATATAGAGAAGGATTGCAGAATGCTATATTTTTTTAATTATGCATAAAAATACGTAAATTAATAATGGTTGTAATTTCGACCAGTGGGCGACCACTAGTATTTGTAAATACATACATATTATACATAAAAACACCCAAACAAGAGACAACTACTTGCGGATCATAAAAACATTTATCCCGCGGCGGGAATCGGACCCGCAATCTTCTGCATCTCATCATAGCTTGTACTATGGTAACCAGATAACATCTAGACACAAAACAAACATCGATGTTTATCACTTAAAAGTTTGTCTTGGGAGGGAATCGAACCCTTAACCTATGGCGTCTGAGCTACTACTATCTAAGCTGAAAGGTCACGCATACATTAAGATAGCTAATAGTGTATGGCATACCTTTGTTCCAACGCAGCGGTCTCAGTCTCAATATGGTTCTTTAATCGCTCCTCAAACGCAGAGCGTTGCTCTTCAAATGCAGAGCGCTCTTTTTCCACCCAGGCTTCAAGTCTGCTTCGGCAGTTGCTGCGCTCTGCTTCGATATCTTCTAACTGTTCAGTCAAACGCTTCTCTAGCGCGAGTTTGTCTCTTTCCACTTCCTGTAGATGAAAAGAGAAAGTAGATAAAGTACTCGTAGCGTATCTTAAACTAGATTTCTATCCTACTAATATTGTAAATGCGAAACATTATGTTTTTCTTCTATTGGTTAGAAATGCACACAAAATCATCAGTCCTAAACTAAGCATAGCTTGTCCTATGAATGGAAACCAGTTGGGTGATTACTATCAAAACATTGATACAAACTGTGGCAGAATAGGGTTCCGACCGCCACAGGCTGCGTACAAAGCTTCTTCTCCTTGGCGCGGGCTACCTAGACTACCTAGCCTGCCTGTTTTATCTGGGACTTCTTAGTTCCTATTTCGCCCAACCTATTCAGGATGGTTCAAGGATTTTCCAGTTAAACAATTTCTTCAGAATAGTTGAGTTCGTGAGCACTCGGCACTGCGCCATTGTAGGTCCATTGTACCTGTACATACCGACAATGGACAATGTCCACGATGTACTTACTTGGTTCCAAGCTTGCACTAGTCCGTCTTTTAGGTCTTTCCTTGTCCGGATATTGTTTCTTTGTACGTTAGCAGCTTGTATCTGTGAGTTGGTGCTCTCTTGCATACGTGAAACGAAAGACCGTTGCTCGTGGCATAGTGACGTCACGCGAGCTGCCGCGCCTTGGTACTGTGGATAATAATGAAGTTTTAAAAATTATCCCACCGGCTGCGCCAAACGGCTATGCAAGATTCAGAATAGTTTTATATTTAGTATTCATTTATTTACTAAAGTGAGCAATTGTGGTCTAGTTGTAGTTCCTTCCGATCATTAAGTGCTGGGTTTGAATCCAGTCGTGCACCAATAGTTTTACTACCTAAGATCAATAAATATTTTATCATAAATATGTGTCAAGTGCACAAAGGAGCCTGAAATATTAAAAAGGTGAAATATTTACAATTCTGTGTTTAGTATATTTTAGATGTACCTTTAGTTTCAAATGGATTATATCACTCACCCATTGCTGAACGAATTTAGCGACGTTCCCCGAGACGTCCTGGTTCTGAGCAGCTTGCAGCGCGGTCACCGCCCGGCTCAGCAACGTGTGCACGGCGCTCTGCACTGCGCTGTCGTTGTCCCCTACATACGCGACCAGTCGAGCGCGTTGCGAGTCGGCGGCTGACACTAGCTTACTGTGACTTTCATCTGTCAACTTCTTGATCTGAAAACATATACCCTCTACGCTACAATCTAAATGTTTTATCGTAAGACGCTCGCAATATCAGGAGGTATCCACATGTTACCGGCCCTAGACATTAACTTTTTGACATTTATTATTCACCCAGTAATGTCACTTGCTCCAGTGCTCTTTGAAGGTAAACACAGTAATGATTGCACACTACATCTTGGGCGAATATTTGGCACAGTGGCACCAGTTTCTGTAGGTGAAGAGTCCTACCACCAGGTAAATTAGAGCTAGCTGACGTTAAATGGTTTGTCCTTGCCATTTTAATGTTAATGAATAGAGATGGCAAGAGAATGTGTGATTGTAGGATAGATCCGTTAATATGCCGCTCAAATGCATAGCAGACCTCGCAGAAGGTTGTTTAACTTCGTTGATCTGTTAGGACTTATTTAGTTATGTCACGAGCGCTACTATGATCACGAATACGATTAGCCCATTGTGTCCCACTGCTGGGCAAAGGCTTCCCCTTGATCTCTCCAGTCATCTCGAATTTGAGCTAATGAGGATCAGCAGAGTTATAGAAAATTCAATAGAACCAGGATCCAAGTCCTTATTACATAATAATGATATATTTTTTTGAATTATCCATTACTTACGAAGTTATTAAGTAATAATCATTATGCCGTCTCTGCCGGTAGAATGAATGTAGTCGGGTGCGTGTGAGGTCACTGGGCACTGGGACGGTGCCCTCTTACTTCACGATTCGATAACTGGCGGCGAACCTCGCTAATAATTTCGTCATAACTTCGTAAATTTTTGCACTGTATGTTAATGATTTTTGAACTCCTTAAATCTGCATTCTCAACTAAAAACGTTACGGATCCTTACTCGGCCCAAGCTCTGTCAAAGGTGTCGAGTTCATCACGCCATCTCTTTTTGGGTCTGCCACGGCCCCGTCTGGCTTTGTCAGGGCTCCACTGAGTGGTGTTTGGCAAAGCTCATCCGGCATGCGACAGACATGACCAGATCAGCTTCACTTAAGCTTCGCAACGTTTCGAGCTACATCAGCAATTTGGGTTCTGGAGCGCACAGTTGTGTTGCGTATGCGGTCTGTACGTTTAACACCGATAATGCTGCGCTCCATGAGCGCTTATTATAAATTCGAATGTTTCTTTGTCTGGCTGTCAGTTTGTTCCCTTTTCACTGGCCGAGAAAAGATAAATGCTCAAATTTAGATTAACAAATTCTAAAGGCTATCTTCCTAGAGAAAGATCTATCTTCCTAGAGAAAGATTCTATCTTGGGGAAGGACATATTATGCAATTTTTTATGAAGCACACGTGCGTGAGCAGCAGCTTGTACATAATAATGTATAATCATAAATAATAATAATAACCTCATCCATAGTTTCCTGCATTTGTTGAAATATATCTTCTAATTTCATTTTGTTGGCTTGTAAATCTTTTGTGGTGTTTGTGGCGAAATCCTCTGAAACAAGAATGGAATTATTTAATAATAACGTTTATAAATTTATGAGAATCTCTTATTTCTCAATATTTAGTGTCTGTCACGTTAATTGAAGGAATGGTAATTATTAAAATATGGTATGCATTTTGCCTCGTTTAAAATTATATTTAATTATTGTAATTTAATGAAGAAATAAGACATTAAACAAATGGACAAATATTTAATACTATTCCGCCAATCTATTCCCAATGAATTAGACGCGATGCAGACGCATGCACCTCTCTCCCTCGCAATTGAAAAGTCATGCAAAACTCATTGGGAATACATTGGCGGAATAGTACTAAATATTTGTCCATCCGTTTAATATTTCGTAATGGATTTCTACAAGTTCAGGCTGAATCAATATCTATCTTAGAATAAATAATAACTTATTCAATAATCCTCATTTTCTCCTAAAATAGATGTCGTTTTAACATGCAGCTAACACAAAATAACAAGATAATAAAACATCCGCTCCGCTCAGGTCGCCGTAATAGAGGCTCCTGGAATAATGAGCATGCACAACTTTAACTCTCTCCTTCCTCAAAGGTTTATTGGAAGAAGACTTTTATTAGGATTATCACCTTTGTTTTATCTGTTTATTTTATCTGGATGTCTTTTGTGTACAATAAAGAATATACATGCCAATATTATAAAAGTGTGAGTCTCTCCATTTGTTACCTAACGGCTAAACAGCTGAGCTTTATGAAATCCGGGACGGAGATAATTATCTTAGATAAGCCGCGGATAGCTCACTAGGAAGAATATAAAAGTACTCACGTAACGCGGTGTGCAACCCGGTGAGTTCCTCGACAATGGTCATCGTGAAGTGTTTAGTGCCGGCGGCCATGTTGGATCTGAGTTGAGAAGCTCGCTCGCGGTACGATCTCGTCACGTGCAGGTTCTGAGATTCCACTTTCCTATCGAACGTAACATCATAACTACTTATCGAACATTCAACCGATCGACCGGCCAGCTCGGTCGGTGGGAGCCCGGCCTTCCGCGCTGCAGGTTAAGGGTTCGGCCCCTCATCAAAACGTCCAGGGCAACTCGCGAAAGTGCATTCACAGGGGGGGTTCGAAGATTTTCGGTTGGATGTTTACCTGCGTTTGTCGACAGTATCGTGCAGACAGCGCACATGCAGCGAGGCGGTGTCAGCGGCGTCCAGAATCTGTCGCGCCTGCGCACTCAGCTCCCGCTCCGTGGCGCTCACGGCTTGCACCAGGTGTCTCTGCGAGCTGCACTCCAGCTTACTGCTCACCAACATCTGCCGATATGTCCGACTATTATAGCTATAGCTGCACCCTATCCCATCTAGTCCCGACAGAGCATCCCTTGGATAGCCGCGACCGGATGACCGATGACTATTGACACTCATATTCGTTACGCGAAAGTTTGTCCTAAACATTCGACCCAGCATCATCATCATTGGCCTTCGTCTGCTGAAGATGATTTAGGTGGCGTCAGTAAAGTTAATTGTAATTGAAAACTTTCGTTTGTGGATCCACTTCAGCAAGCTGAGGTGGGTAAAGTTTCCTCTTCACTGACGTCACTCTGCCTGGGAATCTGTTTGATAGCGCAGGCCTTCCCAGGTAGCCACACTAACCTCTCGACCTTGCCGACGGGACCCGCAATAGTAGACGTATCCAAATAAGCTGACGGGTCGATCGCAAGGACCATTTCGAATTGCCTCTATCGTAGATTAATCTATTAATCTAGGTCCCGGTTCCTACTAGCCTTCTTCTATGTTTAAGAAGAATCCGGCCGGTGATTCGTCTGGCCTTAACGCTTTTTTATGATTCTAGGAAATTTTGTAACGGAGTCAAGTTGGAACAGATTCGTCTCAAGCTTTTTTTTCTTCCAAATAATCTGATATTATATTCGACGCAAGACCTAACTAATAAGTTAAAATTAACTTTTAAGTTTAAAATTAACTAGCCTATTTATGATTTGGAATATTAAAATCTATGTTTGTTAATTTCTGAGAGTGAATGTTAAGTTTTGATTTGTTGTCTTCCAGGCAGCAAACCGGAACTCACGATTATTTAATTTTGAACCTCGGTTAAAATTACTGGTTATTTTTATTAAACCGTTTCTTAATTTGTTATTAATTATAGTTCTAGATTAAACCGTTTCTTAATTTGTTATTAATTATAGTTCTAGTTTTGAGTTTATTTTGATTGAATAATTAATGTTTTGGAATCCGATTTCCGGATAGCGCGATGATTTGAAATTTAAATGTTTTTGCTGAAGATAAAATTCATTTGATGTTAAAAATAAAACTAATTTAGGAAAGTGTAGTGTGTGAAAGTGTAATGTAATGACTACACAACGACGCAGCCAATTAAAATATAAAAAAGCGGTCGGACTCGCCCATGAAGGGTTCCGTAGCAGCAAGTAACATAATTTAAAGTTCTTGTCGTTGTAACTTTGATCGATGTTTTAATATTAGTGTATTTTTTTAAATTAAGTTATTGATAAGTAAACATTATAATAAGATACCTACATGATGGGATTTAGATATAACTATATGCGAGCCCATATAGGCTTGTATATATATATATGTAATATATATATATATATGCACTATAATAAACGCCATAATTATTCGGTCCGTACGGCTGAACCGAATTTAGACCTGCACAAAGAGAAAGAACAGTCAAATAGGCGAACCAGTACTTCGATCCGGTGTACTGCAGGACCAGATGTTACTACTCTTAAGGCTGTTGAACATCGCAAGTACGTTCACCTATGGAACATGCTGTCTGGAGCTGAAGAGATTCAGTCGTACCTTGTGGAGCGGTGCTCAGATGGTACATGCACAATTGAAGAACTTAAGCCTAGAGGTAATTATAAGTCTTTTAAAATAGGTGTCCCACCAGCCTACTACGATAAATGTCTGAGTCCCAACACCTGGCCATCTAACGCGAGAGTCAAGCCGTGGTTATTTCGTGGCCCACCAAACAAAAAGAAGCTATAACAGTGGCCTTAAGAATACTATTACGCTTTCCATAGTCTACCAGAACGTGAGAGGCTTAAATTCAAGACTTAGCTACTTCAGACAAGCATTGCTATCTCTTGAAGGCGATCTTATAGCAATAACTGAATCGTTTTTGAGTGATTCTGTTGAGGACGCGGAATTGTTATGCTGTGGTTGGAGCGTGCTACGAAGGGACCGTGCTGCTGGCACCCGTGGTGGTGGTGTACTATTATCGGCTCGACCTGGTATAACCCTCCATCGACGATTCGATCTAGAAACTTTTGACGGTGAAGACCTTTGGGCATCATTCTCAATAGAACACTCTACCTGTCATATCTGTGTAGTATACATTAAACCTAGTTCTCCTGAAGAAGTGTACATGTGTTGGTTTCAAAAAGTAGAATCTATAATTGACTCACTTAAGGGATTTGTGATTATCGCTGGTGATCTTAACTTGAACCCTACACATACGTCTTGTAACATTCTAAATTATTATTGCTATTTTTTAAATGTTTGTGGTCTGACAGAGATGAATGAGGTACTAAATTTGTATGGTGGTAAGCTTGATGTGGTACTGGTGTCAGAACGTCATCGTGGGGTCCATGTAACTGAAATCGACGGGAGCGGTCTGGTTCCTCGTCGTGATGCTTATCATCCGCCACTTAATGTAGTTATCTTGCTTGATAATAGTCTATGCAAAACATCCCTAGATCCAATAGATCCAAGCAACATAAACACACAACAGGATTGGAATTTTGCTAAAGGCAATTATGAGCTGCTTTATAAACTTGTATCCGAGGCTGACTGGCATGGCGTTTTGGAAGCCCTACAAGTTGATCTTGCTTTGGACAACTTCTATAATATTATTTATGGTATATTTGATACGTGTTTACCCAGAAAGATTCGCTCCAATCATTCTAGTAGGCGGTATCCTGTATGGTTTACGGCTGACCTGATCAAGGATATAAAGTGTAAAGCTGTAAAACATCGTCTTTGGAAGGCTTCTAAGAATCAAACTTCTTATGAGGAGTTTGCTAGTCTAAGAGCGGATGTCAAGATTCGAATATCTCAGGCTTATGACAACTACCTCGATGTTATTCAAGCACAGATAAAATGTAACCCACGAGCATTTTGGCAGCATGTGGGGAGCTTAAAATCTAAGGGGGGTTTCGAATCGCGTATTTCTTTTGAAGGAAATGAATATGTTGGCAGCAATGCAGCCCAAGCTTTTTCTCATTACTTTTTGGGAGTTTTTTTGCCTAATGTCCCGTTGCTCGATCCTTATTCTGTTGAGGCTGAGAACAAGAGTAACTCTGCAAACTACGTCCATATTCATGAAATTACGCTGAAGGAGGTAGAGTTGGCCATAAACCGCATGAAACCAACCAGTTCCGCTGGGCCTGACAACATTCTAACTTTTATTTTGAAGGGCTGCAGTGACTTCTTAAGACGGCCTCTTTGTTATATCCTGAACCTTGCCCTTACTACCGGTGATTATCCACGCCAGTGGAAAATTACGAGAGTTAGACCGATTCCTAAAGCTAAAGATACAACTGAGGTTGACAATTATCGACCTATTGCAGTACTTTCCGCGCTCGCCAAGCTTTTTGAATCAATATTGCATAGTCTAATATGCCCTCAGATAAAACCTTTTTTATGCGACTCGCAGCATGGATTTAGAGTTAAGCGTTCTGTAAATACGAATTTGTTGACTCTTGTTGATTTTATATCTCTGCACTTGGACAAGAGTAAGCAGGTCGATGTTATATACTTCGATTTTAAAAAGGCTTTCGACAGAGTTGATAATGATGTTCTGCTGAAAAAACTTTGTAATATTGGTTTTTCAACAAAATTACTTAAGTTATTTGCAAGTTATATGCGTGACAGGCAGCAATTTGTGCAACATGGATGCTTTGTTTCAGCTCCCTATCATACACGGTCTGGAGTCAGTCAGGGCTCAATATTGGGCCCGCTCTTGTTTGGTATTATGATAAATGACCTTGATGCTGTTCTTAAACATACGAAATGTCTGTTGTACGCTGACGACTTGAATTTGGTCCATAAAATTGAACAAATTAATGATTCCATACATCTGCAGGAAGACATTAATGCCGTTTTTGATTGGAGTCTTACAAACAAGCTTTTCTTCAACATGGCCAAGTGTTGTGCTATGACTTTCAGTCGCGCGCGTGTACCATTCCTAGCACAATATTTGCTAGGTATTGAACCCATAGTTAGGGTCAACTCTGTGAGAGACCTGGGCGTTAATTTTGATACACGTCTGAATTTTCATGAGCATATGAACGTACTCGCTGCCGATTGTTATCGTAGGTTAGGTTTTGTTCTGCAGAATGCCCGTGAATTTCACGATGCCGGTGCTATAAAACTGGTCTACTCGGCTCTTGTAAGGAGTAAGATTGAGGCGGCGTCTATCGTATGGCATCCACATGAGAGTACTTACGCTTTGCGATTGGAGAAGATCCAAAAGGCTTTTTTAAGATTCTTGTACAAAAAGATCTATGGATATTATCCTTTCCTTTTCCCCACAATATTTTTACTTGGTGCGCTAGGCTTCAACTCTCTGGAAGCTAGGCGTCACTACAATCTTCTGGTCACTGCTTGTCTGATACTGCGCGGTACTTCAGACTGCCCTGAATTAGTGGCTAGAGTTGTAAGACTGTCTGTTCCCGAAGTGCCTAAATACTCGCTGAGGCCCCGTAGTCACGACTTACTGGCTGCACCGTGGGCGCGGTCAGTCGCGCACGACAACTCGCCTCTTGTTCGGGCTCTAAAATTATTAAATACGCTTCTGGCATCAACACCTTCTTGTGATCTGTTTGCTGACCGATGGACGAATGTGTGCAGATAATGTCTGAGGTATTGAGAGACGATTAATAGTAGTAGAATTAGTTCAATCTGTTAATACTTTTTTTTGTTTTTTGTAAGTATTTTTATTATTAATTATTTGGTAAAAATATTTTATAGTGTTAAATTTTTCTGTTAAAATGTTATTTCATAGCGCCTTGGTGTATCTACTGTAATGCTATGATCTTGTTGTGTAAATAAATAAATAAATAAATAAATAAATGTATATATATAT
The DNA here is from genome assembly GCA_948098915.1 of Lampropteryx suffumata. NCBI lineage: Eukaryota > Metazoa > Arthropoda > Insecta > Lepidoptera > Geometridae > Lampropteryx > Lampropteryx suffumata. The sequence goes on along the minus strand of OX402565.1, from coordinate 17,011,981 downwards.
ATGTATATGTAATATATATGTGTGTATTTATATATATATATATATATATTCCAGTTTGACAAGAAATATTTCCAAAACACATTTTTGTTTATGAACTCCATGAAAGTTTTGTTTGTACATCTGGGCGACGAATTATAATTATTATATTATATAATTATAGGCACCTATTACAGATTTATTATTAGAAAATAATGGTTCACGGTTTATGCATAAGGTTTATGTTTATGAAATTAAATGTTTTTTTTATTTTTATATTTGAGTTGATTGCATGAAAGGTAAATTGCGGTTTACGATTTATGACGTATTAAAAATTTACCAATTTTCGGTGGAAGTTTGCATGGTAATGTACATCATATATTTTTTTTAGTTTTATCATTCTCTTATTTTAGAAGTTACAGGAGGGGGGACACACATTTTACCACTTTGGAAGTGTCTCACGTGCAATAAGTATGGGGAACCCCAAAAATATATTGTTTTTTTTTCTATTTCTGTGTGAAAATATTAATGCGGTTCACAGAATACATCTACTTATCAAGTTTCAACAGTATAGTTCTTATAGTTTCGGAAAAAAGTGGCTGTGACGTACGGACGGACAGACAGACAGACATGACGAATCTATAAGGGTTCCGTTTTTTGCCATTTGGCTACGGAACCCTAAAAAATGGCGAGTCGTTAGGAACTTAGGAAGCTGCAAGAGAGAGAGAGAGAGAGCACTTTTTAAGGAGCACTTTTTTGATGAACTCTCGTGGTGAAAAGCCCTGTGAGTATTATTGTTATAATTTACTTAGATTTTAAGGTTGTTTAAAATAGTGTTAATAATAAATTGTGTCTGAATATATTGGGTGTCTTTGTCATTTGCAATGCGTGAGCCTAGTGGGAAGCTGCGACGTCAGTCCCCTTGACATCACTACAAGTAGGACTCCCGATGCCTCGTTATGTATAATGAGCTTTGTACCAACTATTAAGTAAATAAATAAATAGTGATGGACGATCGATGCACATAACACCATCTATCCCAGTATTATGGTGACTAGCATGGCGATATTGGAACTCTTAATACAATCAATGTCATTCAGTTTTGATTACCAATAGCCATTTATCATGGATTGGAATTACGAATTGGAATTGGAATAACGTTTATAAAGTATTAGCACTAAATAATCGCCCGGCTAATGCACGATACAATTCTTGTGTATTTTTTAATACATACATAAGATACTTCTGGGTGTTATAAATAACACCCAGACACAGAACAGAACCCATGTTCAAGTGTTTGTCCTAGGAGGGAATCAAATTTCCAGCCTAAAGCGCAGAAGATACATTTACTACAAACTCGGCTGACAAGCCAATCAGTTTTTTTTTTATTTCGGACATTTTACACAACATCATCTGGCCCCAAAGTAAGCAGAGCTTGTGTTATGGGTACCACATGACTGATATACTACTTATATATTTATTGGAAATGCATACACATTATACATAGAGACACCCAGACCCGAGACAAATACTTGCGGATCATACAAACATTTGTTCCATGGTGGGAATCGAACCAACAACCTTTTGCTTCTCAGGCGGGTGTTTATCTACTGCGTCAATGAGGTAGTCAATAGTATTGTACTAACATTAGTTGTATTGGCCAATTTGTCTTGCACCAAGTTGAGTTTGTTCTTGGTCAGGTTGAGGTCGGAGTCCCTCTGTTCCAAGGTGCGGTTGACCTCGCTGAACATGGCCTCCACCCTGTCCTTCTGTTCCTCCACCGCCCGCTTCTGCAGCAGCAGCTCCTGGATCTCCTTCCGCAACTCCTCCTGTTTGAGGGTTATCTCGGTGTACGTGTCCGTTGCTAGGTATACACCTGGGAAGAGGAATACAGATAAATTAATCCCTCACTACAAAGCATTATCTTCTTATATTAGATGCTTAGAGCTTATTTATTAATGACAAGATGGTTACAAATCAGTTCAACAATTCTTATAAATAATACATAGTAATAATAAATAATACAAGATATATAAGTCATTCAAATTCAAAAATTCATCTACATTATAATATGATTTCTGAACGAGTAATTCTTTCAGTTTGTGCTTGGAAGTTCGTTGTCTGTAAATTCGTAATAGCCTCTAGTAAGCGGTTGTATACTGACGGCCCCAACACGTGAACCTACTTCGACGCTATTATAGATATAGCTATAGGTAATTAGTGTAGCTATTATAAATTTCTTGAGGCATTTCAATAATTAGTTTGAATAAATAACTAGAACCATTATTATAAATATTTACGGGTATTTATCGCGTTTATTTACCTATTTTTCCGACGTTTCGACAGGTTTACACTCTGTCGTGGTCACGGGATGACTGGAGTACTGGAGCCACCGCCTCTGCGAAGCGGGGGCAGCATTTTTTGCAACTACCCTCACTTGTTTTTCCGAAATAGAAATGTCCATCTGCACACTCGGACGACACACAACACTAACCGTGTCCATGACGCATTGAGAAACCGGTCTACGCTGAGTACACTTAGCTATAACTGGATGAGGCATGAGGCAGAGAGTCTGAAACCGTCTTCACGATTGAAATTAGGATATTTCTTAATTTCAATCGCTTCACGAACCATTCTCTTGTAGTAATGCCTTTCATTACATATAACTTGAGGTTTATGTAATTCAATCCAGTAATTGGGTTCCGAGTCCACTATGTGCTCTGCTATTGCTTGTTTACTTGTCGATTTTTGACCGCCGCTATGTGTTTTTTAACACGTTCCGCGACCGTGCGTTTAATTTGTCCTATGTAGGAACGCCCGCAGCTGCAATCTATTTTGTATAAAGAATACCGTACGAGGATATTGTTAGTAGCATGGAGGATACCATTGTTCGTAATAAAATACCTACTATAAACGCGGAAACGCTGAGACAAGATGTTTCAATTACATTGCGAAAATGTAGACTCCCGAAACCGAACATAACTGCGGGTGAGCGTCAAACTCTGGAAGACCTTAGCAAAAACAAGGAGATTTTAGTACTCAAAGCTGATAAAGGAAATGCCACCGTAGTTATGAACACACAGGATTACGACACTAAAATACGGATATTGCTTAGTGACAAAAAAGTGTATAAGCCGGTTGCTTACAATCCCACGGCTATGGTAACAAAACGGGTACGAACACTGATACACGAGTATAAGGACCTGTTCACTGATGATGTTTTCGACCGTTTATACAGACCAGCTATTGTGCAGCCGCCTAAGTTATATGGTCTGCCGAAGGTACATAAGGCTGACGCACCGTTACGACCAATAGTAAGTCAAATAGACTCGCCGACTTACAATCTAGCAAAACACGTCGCTGGTATCTTACAGCCACTTACGGGAAAGACGTCGGCTTTTGTGAAGGATTCGCGCCATTTTGCCAGCATCATCAGGGACATAAAGTTGGAACCCGGAGACTTACTGGTGAGCTTCGATGTTGAGTCGCTTTTCACCAACGTTTCTCTTAAAGATTGCCTTGATGTAGTGAGACATAGATTGAGTGATCACGAACTTCCTGATCAGTACATTTTGCTCCTTCAGAACTGTCTTGATGGAAACATCTTTTTGTATCAAGGGCAACATTACCTCCAGATAGACGGCGTAGCAATGGGAAGCCCTGTGGCACCTGTTCTTGCCAATATCTGGATAGAACATTTTGAATCCATGATAGACCTGGCAGCCCATGGTATAAAACTTTGGAAGAGGTACGTCGATGATGTGTTCTGTATAATTAACGGGAATAACTAGGAAGTCGATCAGCTAACTGATTATCTGAACTCCATACACCCTAAGATTTGCTTTACACATGAAATGGAGGAAAACAGAATGTTAGCTTTTCTCGACCTTAAAGTGATGGTAAAATGTGACGGAACCTTGGCACACACAGTGTATAGAAAACCTACACATACGGACAGATACTTGAATGCAGCGTCACACCACCATCCAAGACACCTGGAGTCAGTAGTCTCCTCACTAGTAAACAGAGCTCATGACCCTTGCGATCCTGAACATCTGCAGGGTGAGCTAGATCATGTTAAAGGTGTTCTGAAACGGAATGGCTACAATACTCGACTCGGATTTCGTTCAGACAGCCTGCGTTCTTGCCTTATGTGAAAGGAGTTACGGACAAAATTGGTAACATGCTCAGTACATTTTCAATCAAGTCGATCTACACTCCACTCACCAAGATGATGAAGTATCTACGAACACCAAAAGACGTCGTACCCCTGCAAGTTCCTGGGGTTTACAAAATAGATTGCAGCTGCGGGCGTTCTTACATAGGTCAGACTAAACGCACGGTCGCGGAACGTGTTAAAGAACACATAGCGGCGGTCAAAAATCGACAAGTAAACAAGTCTGCAATAGCAGAGCACATAGTGGACTCGGGACCCAATTACTGGATTGAATTACATAAACTTCAAGTTATATGTAATGAAAGGCATTACTACAAGAGAATGGTTCGGGAAGCGATTGAAATTAAGATATATCCTAATTTCAATCGTGAAGACGGTTTCAGACTCTCTGCCTCATGGAATCCAGTTATAGCTAGGTGTACTCAGCGTAGACCGGTTTCTCAATGCGTCATGGACACGGTTAGTGTTGTGTGTCGTCCGAGTGTGCAGATGGACATTTCTATTCGGAAAAATAAGTGAGGGTAGTTGCAAAAAATGCTGTCCCCGCTTCGCAGAGGCGGTGGCTCCAGTACTCCAGTCATCCCGTGACCACGACAGAGTGTAAACCTGTCGAAACGTCGGGAATAATAGGTAAATAAACGCGATAAATACCCGTAAATATTTATAATAATGTGTTCTGATCGCGTAAGTTTAAAAAACTTTATAACTAGAACCAGTTCTAACAAATGCAAATACTTTATTAATAGATAGATTAACGCTTTATTATACACAGAGAGACATTACATAAAAAAAATAGCAATAAAGTTGTACAATGGGCGACCTTATTGCTAAAAGCGATAAGGCTTATCTCTTCCAGGCAACCAGATGGACAGAATTATAAATAAACAGAATATCAATGTTTTAATATTATCAGAATTACATAATCACCCGACAGAACTGAGTGAAATTTGAGTATGATGGGTAAGATACTCCTATCTTATGACTAATGACTAATGAGATGACGAATGATAGGGGAGGATCGAGCAGAAGAAGCAGTGGTAATTGTAACCAATATGACTTAGCAGGAAGATAAGAGCAGGGATGATGATGTACTGAGATAAACATAAAAATTCAGAGTGTGCTCAGACAAAACTGTCTTGCCAGAGCGCTGCTTCTGTTAATTTAGTCAGTCAGACAGACAGACAGACAGACAGACAGACAGACAGACAGACATTATTTTTTATCATAAATTTTTATTGCTTGACTGTCACTTAAGCTCGAGCTATGGGTTAGACTGAAAACCAGCCCTGCGTAAACCATGCTTGCGCAGATATAGTGGATAAGTCTACTCTTATTGCTAAAGGTGCTGCGGCTGATTGTGTCGAGAACCTCAAAAGGTGCAAATATGCAGGTCTCGATATATGAATATATGAACATACATATATGAATATATGATTACATACACTACATATATGAACCTTTTGGAGTCGAGAGCCAGTCTCCACGGAAAACCCTTGTCAAAATTATTTCATGGCGTCTGACTGTAGAAACATCGAGTGAACGAAGAGCTAGCTCCTATCTGGCTCAGGTATTAGCATTGCTATTCATCGTGGCAATATCGCCTGTGTCTTACGGTGATCTGGATCAGTAAAGCTATAAATAGATCGTTTTAAACGGTCCTTAGATAGCTCAACTGGACATGTGTTTTATATTATTCTGTACATTTCTGTAATTAATTTGTGTAAATAACAACTAAGCATAACTGATGTATGTGCTTCTGTAAAATATGATTTAGCAATAAACCTTTATGTATTGTATTGAGTGACTATTAATGAAGGGAGCCTGAAGCGCTTTTTATCCATTCACCACACTGGTTAAAAATAACTATCAGGTTGTCTGACTGCACTCACCATTTTTGTCTCTGGAGGCTTGCAAATCCCTCTTCAGTCGATCAATCACTTCGGAATATTCCTTGAGTATGGCCTTCTTGGTCATCTTCTGGTTGACCTCCGGCTTGTTCTGGATGTTCTTGGCTCTGTGCGCGTACTCCAGTGTACTCATGGTCTCCTCCAGGTCCTAACAAACAAAACGCCAATGCATTCAAACGGTGAAGGGACACATCATCAGGGAACCTGCAGTTTGGTCAGTGCACATATTAACCATGACTTTCTTGACACAACTGCTAGATGGTAGATGGCTTGCCAGCACTTATACCAAAATATGGTAGAAGTGCTTATACCAAAAAATGATATAAGTGCTGGCAAGCCTATAACAACATTGTCTAATTCAAGACATCTTGTTACAAGCACTACGCATTCCATTAAAAGTTCCATTTGTCGTTTAAGTCATTTAGACAATTGGTGCTTTTTTTAATAGATACTTATAAATCCTTTATAACACCTAGACACAGAACAATTACTTGTGTTCTTCAAACAAATGTTTCTCCTGGGAAGGAATCGAACCCCCAACCTACAGCTTATGTTACTGTGATAGCACTAGATACAATTGTATTACGGAAGTTCGGTTACTGTCTACCTTATAATCTGGTTGCGGGTTCGATTCCCGCCGCGAGACAAATGTTTGTTTCAAGTTATAGACATGTAAATACAAGTAAGTATATGTCTCGGGTCTGGGTGTTTCAATGTATAAAATGTATGTATTAAAAAAAAGTACATAAGTAGGTTCAGTCATGTGGTACTCATAACACAAGCTCTGCTTACTTCGAGGCCAGATGAAATGCTGTGCTGTGTGAAATGTCTGGCATTATTTATTTTATTTTTATTTATTCACATTAGAATTACAATTTAAAGCTTATATAAAGAGATATATAAAATTATTTCAAAGAAAGCCTATTATTATAATATAAATGACTATATTATTGATAAGAAAGCCTCATGTTGCTCTGCCCTCAGACAGTTAACTGACAGATTTGAAATGATTTATAATTGGTATATGTCGGACGTACTACTGCCTCTCACAGGAAAAACCGCGAGCTTCGTGAGAGATTCTACGCATTTTACACAGTTGCTAGAAGATGTGGTAGTTGACAATGGAGAGCTAACCGATAGCGGACACCATCCTTATTATTGAAGATTTGTTAAAGACCACATACTTACCTATCGAGTACATGACAGTGATAAAGTATATCTTGTAAGATGGATGATACAAAAAGCGCTAGAACCAGGACAAGTTTCTTGCCAGTTCTTCTCAGACTAGACAGAGCACGCTTAAGAGCCACGCTAGTTATGTGATATTAGGATAGAGGGAAACAGTGGAACAGAAAATGAAACCTTGTGGCCGGGAGAGATGGTCGCGATGATAGAGGTCTTCGTACGTCCGCCCAGCGACTCTTGCAGGATCCGTGTCAGTTTCGACTCTCTGGAAACATCAGACAAATTAGTGGTTTTCCCCGAACTAATATCTCGCAATGTGCATATAGTACAGTCAGCTATACCAAAATACCACTTAATGTAATGCGCATTCAGTATTTTAATAATTATAGGATATGGTTATAAATTCAACTTTACTAGTATCAAAGTTGAATTAATTAATTTTCTCTTAAATCTCTTAATTTGAATTGACGGTAGTTCTGCTTGCTGCGAGAGACGACATATAAGACGGCTCGAGCGCATTCTTCGGACACCCATATTGGACTAACGCGCGGCCAGACGGACGGTAAAACTCGGGCGCCGGCAACACGGCGGTATTTGCCGGCGCCACTCAACGGAAATCTACATAAGGACATTTTATATCGGTGTTGTGTTCACGACAACGGAGGCCTACCGGTGGCCTAACTTGTGTGCTCCAAAAGATCAACGGCATTCGGCGGCGGAAATCCACGCGGGCCCGTCAAACTCCACGTCCTATCTCAAGGTGAACGAATTGCTGTCTTATTCATTCTTCGAGACGCAAACAAAAAAAACCAATGGTCAAAGATCTCCTGTTCTTCTGAACAAAGTATTAAACTGGTATTACTATGATACTAGTTAAAATTTAATTTAAATTTAATTTAAGTAATTTATAAGTTAAATTAAACCGGCACGTCAGAGGGAGGTTTTCCGGCCAGGAAAACCTCTCTCTGACGCAAAAACTTAGTTACTTGTTTGGCGAAATAGCTTGCCCAGTTTGGCACCGTAGTGCGCATGCTAAAACAGTGGACATTGCTCTAAATGATCCTGCACACATCACGGGCTGTCTAAAACCAACGCCACTTAACGCACTGTACCCTTTATAGCCCCTCCTAGTGTGAGAATGGATGTCGCCTGTTCTCTCGAGAAAACTAAACAGGAATCGGACTCGCGACATCCCTTGTACGGCTACAATACGTTGCACGGAAGACTCAAAAGCCGCATGAGTTTCCTCCGTTGTACGTGTGCTTTACAGGGCAGCCCTCCAGATAATAAACTAGCCTCTGGCACAAAAAGGTTGTCCCTTCCTCTTGACCTTTTAAGCCCTGATGAGCGACTATCACCAGGAAATTACCAACCATACGCAATCTAGAAATCCCTCAACAGACTGCGAGCCAGTCGGTAGATGCATATATCGCTCGCGCTCGCTCGGTCAAAAAAGCCGAAATTCCGATGCAAGATTTTAATAAAATGCGCGACGGCACTTTTTCAAGCTCATGTCTTGGACTACTGTACTAAGCTAACGAAATGAAAAGTTCGATTAGGGATTTCGAGATTTAGAAACACGTATGGAGTACCTACAAAAAAAAAGAAATATAAAAAAGTTCAGCTAGTGTGTCGTTTAAATCTCTTTCTTTGACTTATTAGAAAGATAATGACGTTTTAAAAACTACAAAGACAACCGACTTCATATACATACACAAGGTAGCTGTAAAACGATGTGGAGTTCTCTCGACTGTCGTTCGTCTTCATCATCAGACCCCTAATGACAGTCACAACCCATCTAGGTGTACAGTTCTCATCAATAGAAATGAATCAAGCCGAACACCAGGTAATTGCTGTAAATCGTTGAGGAGTTCCCTCGACTGTCTTTCGGCTCCATCATCAGATCGACTCCAGACCTTCATTAAATAGTAGTGCTTTAAAATACTTTCATAATAAACAAACGCTCTAGTCGCCACTACGATTTTCGAAAGTTCCTCTCGATTTCTCTGGGATGCCATCATCAGATCCTGGTTTCCTTATCATAGTACCACCCTTGGGATAACTCCTTTCCAACAGCAAAGAATCATCAAAATCGGTTTATAAACGACGAAGTTATCCGCGAGCACACTTAAAAAAAAATATATATACAAATCGAATTGAGTAACCTCCTTTTTTTTAAGTCTGTTAACAGGCACGGAGCAAACTTAAGCGCCGCGCTTGCTATGTGATTATAGTATGGAAGGTAAGTTCTTATACGTGACCTTTGTACTCTACAAACTGTGTGTTGTACAAACCTGTAAGGTATATGAGGATGTCTCTCCACCAAGGCTGTGATGACTCTGCCCAGCGTGAGGAGTGACTGGTTGATATTGACGCATTCTCTCGCGCGTTCCCGCTTCGCAGGATTGTCGGAGCCGGCCTGGAACAACAGTTATATCAAAATCAATTGCGCACAAACTTTTACGTCACCGTCTGAGACCACATACCTATACTTCTTGGTAGTCTTGGTGGTCATCACAGAGCCAGACACTCTGCCTCCAAGCAGTGTGCAAGTATTACTGTATTTAGGTATGAAAGGCACTGGAGCAAAATAAATTACTGGGCAAATATGCAAATTCTTTGACTTATGATATTGCATGCTTGGTTAAAGTATCCAATTACTATCAGGTAGGCCCGAAGGCTTGTTTGTCAGTTCAGTTGTATAAAAATTACTTTTTAAAAACTAAAAATCATAGATGTATACAATTTTTTGATTTTGATTATTTTAAAAACCGCTTGACTGATTTTTTAAACATTTAAATAAGACCACATAGGAAGCCTATATATACCTTTAATGCAAAAAAGTATTTTTGGAATCGGTTCGGGCGCCTTGGAGTGAACATACATAAAAAAAGTTAATATATTAAAAAAAACCGACGTATTGAGAACCTTTTTTATCATTTACCTTTATTTCTTTTTTTGAAGTATGTTAAAAAAAACTGACAGTGCGAAATTTTACAGGTTGATTTTCCTTAGGCAAAACCTCGCCTGACGGATACACTAGGCGCAGCGCGAGGAGAGGCGCAGCTAAAATGCATGCTACTCATTATCCACCTAGCATAGTGTGAGAAAAGGATAGTGATGAGCAGTAAGGAGATAGCATGATTATCAATTATTATCGTTCTATTAAATTAGACTGATTTCTATAAAAAAAAAACTGCTTAAAAATCGTGAACAACCAATTGTCTCAAGGCAAATTCAATTTTTTTGAGGCTCGTAATTTTTTTACGATTCTGTTCCAATTTAAGCATAGATTATAAAGAGACAAATTGATGGTGGAGTGATTCTTCGACGTTAGTATGGGAAGATAATCGGCTGGTTTAGAGTTAAAGGCAATGATGCTGGTTCAACGGCTAACCTTGCTGATGTTCTCGGAGCCAGCCAGATCGACCAGGTTGAGTTTCCCGATCTTCACCAGCTCCTCGCCTTCAGAGCTGTTCTCACGCATGTGCACTACGATCGTGAACACGGTGTGTGAGCGACTGGAACAATCAAAACAAGCGAAACTTGCAGTAGTTGCATATGATGTGTATGAGATGTTACCCTTATGATGATCAAGGTTGTCTGGCAGAGATCGCTATCTAGCGATAAGACCGCCCATTGTACTACCGTGTAGCTAAACATTGTTTCTTGTAACAGTCTAATGTATTTGTGGTGTGCAATTAAGTATTTTCTATTCTATTCTATTCTATATATGTATCAACTGACATTGATGTTACTCATCATTGTGGATTGTCCACCAATTTAATAGTTATTTATTGATATGTAACATCTTTACTCTCGCTTTCCTGCAATCTCGTAACAGGAAGCCGATGAATCTCGCGCGCTTTTTGATTTGACCAATGAGCGCGCGCCGTGGTAGAGTTGACAGTCAGATGGTACTTACCCATTTTTCGAGAGGTTGGTGCTGTCAGGCAAAAGTGTGTGGGTGCATGTGACGAGAAAGAGAAAGGGACTTAACCTACAGTGTTGTGTATAAATTGTGCTGTTATATAAACAAATTCAGGATATAATGTTAATATTGCTTATTACCAAGGTGAGATGTCAGATGTTACACATCATATGCAACTACAGTAAGGCTCGCTCGTTTTTTATATACTAGCGACCTGCCCCGGCTTTGCACGGGTGCAATGCTGATACTAAATATACTACAGAATGATTCAGCCAGCGTTTGCAATATAAGCGCAAAAAATGAGTCTATTTACGACATCACATTAGAAACCTCTGAAATTATTATTGTTTTATTGAAATTATATTATGCATGTATTATACATATAAACCTTCCTCTTGAATCACTTTATCTATTAAAAAAAACTCGCATCAAAATCCGTTGCGTAGTTTTAAAGATCTAAGCATACATCGGGACAGAGAGACAGCGGGAAGCGACTTTGTTTTGTACTATGTAGTGATTATTTGGTTAAACTTTAGTATCTGGATACAGGAAAAGGGGGGGGGGGGGCACCCCCCTGGTACCACTCCTAATTTGAGGTAAGCAAAACCCTACCAGATTTTAGCATTTTCACCCTCCAATTCCTGTATCCAGATACTAAAGCCAAGCCGATTATTTAGCTATGACACGAAAGCTTTCTAGATTAAAATGTCAGGGGCTAATCGAGGTATTTTTCACTATATTAACGATACTCATACTAAAACAGCCCTGATTCTACAATAAATGATAAACAACTTATTAGTCTATTACACTACACATTCAATCTACTAAAAGTGACATGAATATTGCAGAAACCTTTGATCTACATAAACCCGAAAACTACATAAACAATCTGATAGATAACTCACGAAAAAATATTTCTTTCAAATATACATTTTGGAGGGTTTCTGCAATATAAAAAACCATTTTGTTAGTTGGTACTTATATTTTAGTAATAACGCTTTATGACGCTAGCTTCTACACCATTATTATAATCTAAACTGAATTTAATTTACTCTAGTTATTTTAGAGATGGTGATACCTGTTTCGTGGTACTAACTACAATCTTATTTTGATAATCTATTTTATTTTGTTTGCCCCGAAGTCTAAATTACAAGGATTCAAGAAGCTTGCAGGCGAGACTTAAACGCCCAAATGCGAAGTATTTGTGAAGAAGTAGAAGCTCACGCAAATAAATATGAATCTAGGGACCTCCATCAGAAAATTCGCAAAATTACCAAATCCATCTCCTGCAAAACTTGGGCAATTGAGGATTCTCATGGAGAAACAGTGACAGAAATAGAAGCAATTTCCGAGGTATGGAAAGAATATTGCCAGTCACTATTTCTGGACCCGGAATCGCACTGTTTCGATACAACCAAACCTAGAGATGACGAGATGGAGCCAGACATACTCAAGGATGAAATTAGGGCCGCAATCAAACATCTGAAGAAGGGAAAAGCCACAGGAAGAGATTCTATACCGATTGAGACCATAAAGGCCTCGGGAGAGTATGGTGTGCAGATGTTTCACACTTTGTGTAACAAAGTATGGCAAACAGGTACCTGGCCGGAGGCATGGACTCATACTGTCTTTGTTCCACTTCACAAAAAAGGTTCAACCAAAAAGTGCAGTAACTATCGCCTTATTGCGCTAATTTCACATGCTAGCGAAATCTTACTGCACATAATAAACGAACGTCTGAAATCATTCTTATCAAGAGAAATAGCCCCCGAGCAGGCTGGTTTCGTGAAGGGTAAGGGTACCCGTGAGCAAATACTTACAGTGCGCCAAATAATCGAGAAATCTCGTGTGTTCAACAAACCAACATATATTTGCTTTGTTGACTTCTCCAAGGCATTCGACTCTATCAAATGGCCAAAGCTCTGGAAGACCCTTTTAGAAATGAGTACACCAAAACATCTTGTGCACCTGCTCAGACGTCTTTACGAGGACGGAACAGCCTCCGTACAGGCAGATGAATTGCTATCAGGTCCGTTTCAACCCACTGCAGGAGTTCGTCAGGGATGCATTGTTTCTCCGCTTCTGTTCAACATCTACACGGAACTTATTATGAGAATCGCTCTTGATAACTGGACTGATGGTGTTGCAATTGGAGGTTTGAGAGTTTCAAATCTACGTTATGCAGATGACACCACATTGTTTGCCACTAGTATCCAAAACATGGAAAACCTGTTTTCTAAGATGGAAAATATTAGCCTCGAGTTCGGACTAAAAATAAACCGTACTAAAACTAAAATGATGATTGTTGACCGTGTCAATAACAACTCGCCCGAGGTCACACAGATCGCGAACTGTGATGTGATTCAATCATACATTTACCTCGGAGCTTTGATCACAAACAATGGTGGATGTATTGACGAGATCAAGCGTCGTATGGTGATCTCCCGGTCTACCATGGATAAGCTGAAGGTATGGAGAAACCGTAGCATAACAAAAGCCACCAAAACACGTCTTGTGAGATCCCTCGTGTTTCCCATATTTCTTTATGCTGCAGAAACATGGACTCTACGGGAAAGTGAGAAAAAGAAGATAGATGCGCTCGAGATGTGGTGCTGGAGAAGAATGCTTGGGGTCTCGTGGACTCAATTTCGTACTAATCAGTCCATACTCCAAGAACTCGGCATCAAACAGCGACTTTCATCTACTGTACAATCTCGTATTCTCACTTTCTTTGGACATGTTTCACGACGCGGAGAGGTCTCCATTGAGCGTCTTATAGTGCAAGGTAGAGTGGAAGGCACAAGGGCACGGGGTAGATCGCCCATGAGATGGACTGACCAAATTAAGACCGCTTTGGATGGTCCATTGCACGAATGCACCAGGAAGGCTGCTATGCGAGATGAGTGGCGTAGAATTGTCAAGCGAGCCACAACAGCCCCCTGAAGTGACGACCACGACCACTCTGGTCAAGAGTGTAACGACCAAGAAGAAGAAGTCTAAATTACATTATATAGTCTTAAATTTAATAAATGAGATTTACGTGTGACTGATTTGGTTTTTAGTCGCTTAGATTATAATTAGTGCTGAATAAATCTGCGAAAACTAAATGAACAAAATGAAAACTTATATTTTGAGGACCTCTGTGGCGTAGAGGGCTAAGGTCCGGCTGAGACGCAAAAAGGTTGCGGGTTCAATTCCCGCCGCGGGACAAATGTTTGTTTGATCTGCAAGTATTTGTTTCGGGTCTGGGTGTTTCTATACAAATTCATTTATTTACCAAGATAATAATAATACAGTGTTAACAAACTTACTGATGGTCCTCGCACTATGTATGATATGTATGTATTTACAAACCTGCAGGAAAGCGAGGAGAAAAATGTGACTAATCAATAACACAATTAAACACCATCAAGCCCTAAACTACGCACTGCTTGTGCTATGGGATCAGGTGAACTGATTATAATACTTATATTCTTTTATATATAAGATATATAATAAAGAAATATATAATATACTTATAACTGTCCCTATGTCTATCCTAAATAATACTTCTGGGATAGACAAACAGACAGACATACTGGAGCTACCATTTTAAATATGATAAGAGTTTTCAAATTAATATGCTTATGTGACCAATGTCTGGCTGTCACAGTAGCGACCTCTCTATTACAGTGTATATCTATTACAGGGTGAATTACGCGATCACAACTGTCAAACACATTTTATGCCTTAATATTTCAGCTATAAGCGTATTTTCGCCTGTAAGAGGGCGACAGGCGAGTATATAGCAACTGGCTTCCGTAATAAGAGGTTTATTTACGAGCTGAGACTGTTTTCTTAGATATTGCTGACGCGTAGCTATTTCTGTCGCTGCTACTACTTTTACGTAATAACCCAGCAAGCATCTCATTAAAATTGTAGTACCTTACATAGATATTTAAATAGATAGGTAGGTGGTTACCTTGACTGTGCATTCATGAGAGTAGCAGCGACGCGTTTCCTTTCCTGACCCTGCGCCATAATTTTGTACACTTCATTCTTGTTGGACACCTGAAATAAACAACATTTTAATACTAGCTTCAGCCCGCGGCTTCTCGCGTTTCGATCCTACATAAAAACTAGTGGCTCTGTGTGCTGTAGACCTCGCGAACATTTTTCGAATTGACTTAAATATAACTTATTTAACGGTTTCCAAAAACTAAATCGACAAAAAAAAATATATAGATATAATAGTGTTAGCTCACAAAATTTCACGACGCCGTTCGGACAGACATACGAAAGTATTTTTGCCTAAGCTAAAAACGGAGACACTCGCTCGCGCTTCGCGCTCTTTCGGTCAATTAGACTATGTGCTTTCCCAGGTATCTGACTACATTACAAAGTTTCAATCAAATCCGGCCAGCCGTTGTAGCGTGATTGAGGTACAAACAGACATTCAAACATCCTCACAAACTTTCAGTTTATAATATGAGTATTAGTAATATTCCAAAAATCAAGTTAACTTATGGTGAAGGTACAATAGCAGTATATATAATGTACACATGTTAGGCATGGTTGTAGATATCAGGCCATAATACTGTACAATCCTTCCATTGTCTATGAAAATCATAAAGTCCCACTACATTTAAGTCTGCATTGATAAAGCTTTTGCTGGAGGGTGCTTTTATACAGTTGATGACTTTAAATTAAGAAAAATTTGATTATTTGTAATTATTTGACATACTACTCTATTATATTATTATTATGTTTTTAGGCTTAAGTATTTCAGACACAATGAAAAAAATATTCTTATTTTAACCCACTGCGCCACTGAGACGCAGAAGGTTGCGGGTTCGATTTCCGCCGCGGGACAATTTTTGTAAGTATTTGTCTCAGGTCTGGGTTTCTATGCGTAATATGTATTTACACAAAAAAAAATAAGTAGTATATCAGTCATGTGGTACCCATAACACAAGCTCTGCTTACTTTGGGGCCAGATGATGCTGTGTGAAATGTACGCCCTTAAATATTATTATTAATATAATAACCTTACTGCGGCTACTACGTGTTGCATTAGTTAGTAGGTATATAAGAGATATCCCTATAGATATTAACTGATGATTTAAATGATAAATTCATATAAGATTTTTTTAACAATAAATATTATTGTATTTATTGTAAATACTTACGGGTATTTATCGCGTTTATTTACCAATTTTTCCCGATGTTTCGACAGGTTTACACTCTGTCGTGGTCACGGGATGACAGAGTGTAAACCTGTCGAAACGTCGGGAAAAATAGATAAATAAACGCGATAAATACCCGTAAGTATTTATAATAATGTGTTCTGATCGCGTAAGTTTAAAAAACATTATTGTATTTATTGGCTTGAAGGCCTTGCGTTTATAACGGGTTCTAATCACTAAATAGTAATCAGTCATATTGTCGTAAAAGAGGTCAAGGAGGCCTTGAGAAGAGCACATGGAGGAAGCTGCATCAGTTACGGCGACAAGATAGAAGCTCTTAAATGAATAATCATTAGCAGAGAGATAATTCAGTCAGTGTGATACAAACTGTACACAACAGTGGGGCGATTATGGAACTTTGATACTATCAAAACATTGATACTAATAGCTTTCAGTTACTATTGATGAATTGGTATTACGGATCGCTGCGATTTCTATCGGCTTCTATCGTTAGTTACAATGTGAAGTAAGTGTCAAACTATGTATAACTCAAGCAATTTACAAAGTACGATTGTGGTAGGAACCGTGTTTAGCGTATCTACTAAGCATTTAAATACATTGTATATGATTGATTGAAATAATGGCTATTGCTAATCGAAATTGATAGACATTGATGCCGATTGCTAATCGAAACTGATAGACATTGATTGTATCAAGAGTTCCACAATCGCCCTACAGATCATCAAAGTACCTGGATGGATAACAACACACGCTACACTAACTTCTAGACGACAACTTACAGTGATCTCCTCAAGACCATTGATAATATTGCTGCCCTTCCTCGTGACATCCTCATAGATCCTCAGCTTGGAGTTGTCCTCGCACGCAGCCAGCAGGTCGAACAGCTCCTCGTTGTATAGCTCCAAGTACGACACACGTACTGTGTACTCCGTGTTCGAGAGGCGCAGCTCGTCGAACAGCTGGGACAGTGCTCGTGGGATGATACCGGCCAGAGGGTCCTGAAAGTGATCATGAGTCAGTGTTCAACAACCTTTTATGCAAGTTAAATCTTAATAGGTAATTTAGTTTCAGGAACCTTATTATAGAAATCGAAATCAAGAGATCCATCTCACCAAGATGGATTCTTGCCAGTCTCATTTTAAAAAATTTGATGGATGAAGCTCCATTATAGTGCTATTGCTAATTTCACAAAGTCAGGCTCCATATAGTAAAAGAGGAAAGGGTGTGAAACTCCATTCACTCATTTACTCTTAAACAGTGAAGGAAAACATTGAGAGAATCCAGCATGGTGTAGAACCTAAATAGTTGAAGTCAAGTGCATGGAGGAAACATTAACCATTTCAGTTGGAAAGAACTGGGGACATGATAAGGAGACTTACGTTTTGCCAAGTATGCTCATCCCCCGTGCTCTCTCCCACCATAGTATGGGTCTTCCCCGTGCCTGTCTGTCCATAAGCAAACACAGTGCAGTTGTAGCCTGCCAGCACCTCCTCGATAAGAGGACTGACCACATCCTGGTATATTTCCACCTGGAATTATCACGAGATGATACCTGTATTTCACTTTAGTTGTTCCAAATCGGTCATAGAGATTTTACTATTATAACACTATAATTTCAGGTTTATACCACCCACTCTATCAAACTAGAATAGAAGAGGGAAAATGAGTTGCCACAGCACAACATTTTCATAAACAGCATCATAGATAAGATAAGAAAGATAGTTGAGAAGTTAAGATAGTTGAAGGAAAGAGACATCCTCAATGGCGCAGTTGGTGAAGGCCTGTCTGAGATGCAGAAGGTTACGGGTTTGATTCCCGCCACAGGACAAATGTTTGTATGATCTGCAAATATTTCATTTGGGGCTGGATGTTTCTATATATGTATGTATTTATAAAAGTATATAAGTAGTATACCAGTCATGTGGTTCACACAAGCTCTGCTTACTTTGGGGCTAGATGATGCTGTCTGAAATGTCTGGCATTATTTATTTGTTTATTTACTTCTTTGTAACCCATTGTCAAGCTCATGTTGTATGCATTAAGATATAAAATAGGCTTTATTAAATACTTGCCAAAATGTATTCCAAGCTGGTCAGTGGAATAAATAAATCAGTGGTTAAAAAAGTAAACCAACCATAATTTTAAGACTTAAATTCTACACTGTGCAGTAGACATATGAGTAAAAGCTGCTTATGTATAATCAAATAACTAAATTAATTTGTTATTCCAAGCAATAGTAAATAG
Source organism: Lampropteryx suffumata (assembly GCA_948098915.1). Lineage (NCBI taxonomy): Eukaryota > Metazoa > Arthropoda > Insecta > Lepidoptera > Geometridae > Lampropteryx > Lampropteryx suffumata. Next base: position 16,993,375 of record OX402565.1, on the reverse strand, counting down.
CTAACTTTTACCTCATAAATCTGCCCAATATGTGGACAAAAGCTTGTTTTATTTAGGGCTAGATGAAACCGAACGGAAATGATAATGATACCAATGACTCAGAAAAACATTTTGAGATTCACGGGCACTCCTGATACAAACTCACTGCAAGCAAACCACAGGTCAAACTCACCCTGATAAAGATTCTCTGGATAAATCGAAAGTGTCGGTGCCTTCCAAGAAAATATAATATGTGAGTGCATGATGAACTAGTTTTGTTATCTATCAGTTTTACTAAAATATATATTTAAGAAGCCTCCATTTGATAATATTATTGGCATGGTTTCATGTATTCAGTTTTATTTATACAACCAGCTAACAAACGGTCATACAACACACATGAGGGTAAGTGGTTACCATAACATTGCATGCTTCCGGTTGGGGCATTACCATTTGGGTCTCAGCCATGAGCATAATGTTTATTCTATGTAGGATCCAAGTATTTAAATCTTGCTTTACCTGTTTAGCATGAGGCCCAAAAGCCCGGTCAAATGTGAACCTCTTAGTGTGGGAGTTTTGCTGCGTTTGCCGCACAACCACTTCTCGGTTGTGTACTACTTCTATCACTCCGAGGGATTTGATGTCTCTCTCCCGTTGGTTGAGAGGTCTAAAATAGTTATATGTTATTATAAACAATTTAGTGTGAGGTAGGGCTTAAATAACTAACTGAATTAACTGTAGACAAGTCTACAGTTTACTTCAGTTTAATAGTTAACGTTTACATTTACATTACGCGACTATGCCTGTTATATCGTAACCATTCAAACGAGTAACCACAAATAGCTTTATAAAACTATCAAGGAAGGACAAGGTATAGGATTTTCTGCTGATCAATAATTATAAACACCTTTTAGAAATCCGGAGAATTTAACAGGGCTTGGTCGGATATGCATGCTAGATAATTTAATGCAAATGTATGCATTTTAACAACAATTTAGAGCATAATTAACAAATTATAGATATTAGAATTACCTGAGTCGCACAAACACTTGAATGTTCTGATTTTTGTCTTTCCTACTTCCTTTTTCGGACGCCATCCTAGTTATTAACTAAAGCAATAGCACACCAATAACTATAACAGTAATTCTTTAGTTTCTGATAAAAAAAATAATTTCACGAAATCTCGTCAATGCTTAGATTTAAAACTGTTCGTTGAGCGGAGCGGCCGTTGGTTATTATGTCATGTCACAACAAAATTTAAATTTCGTTTTTTTTTCACTGATGTTGCTAGCTTTAAAAACTTTTAAAGAGAACCTTCATAGTTATGCGCGACTTTAGAGCGAATCTGTGCAACGCTTTGTCATTGTCATTCTAAAGTCAATGAATAAAGATGGTAACAGATTAAACAACTCCGTTGCAACACAGTAGCGTGATTATGATTAGACCCATAAAATACGCACGAGCCACTCAAGTGTAAAAGTGTAATAATAATGATAAAATTTATTTAACACAAATTGTATTTCAATTGTAAATTATATTTTATATTACCTACTTATATTAAGTAATATAAAACACATGTAAGCTATCTAAGAACTATATGATATGTAAAAATACTGGATAGGAAATGAAATAATCTAAAGAAACTCCTGTTCCCCATGGGTCCAGGGTCTCAACCCCAGAAGGCTCAAAAATGTAGGCTTTATCAAGAGGTCCTCGGCACAATCAGCTCAGCAGCACGAGCTCTAACGGACATCATCGACAGAAATCATGTCTCTTACAGATCAGAACTTTCGAGCTTAGACCAAGGTACCACTCTTGCACTAATGAGCGCAGCACCGCGCCGCGCCACGCCGTACCCAACTGCAAACAAATTGCGACTCGAAATGTTGTAGACTTATAAGCCCGTCGTAATCGGGTTCAGATTTATGACAAGCACAGTTCCAAGCGTTTCAATGTGAAATTGGATTTTATATGTGAAATGTCATAAATTTCGTTTTTATGTTAAAATAAGCCTTAGCTCACTGTGTTTTCGCAGTTGACAATGGCATCAATTCTGTTGGTACCTAACATACCTCATAAACCTAACAAATTTTAGCTAAAATTCGTTTTTGAACTGTCAAATTAACCTGTGGTATTCTGCTGCTACCAACTTATCCTAATTTAATTTTATCTAACTTAATTAAATCGTTCCTAATTTAATTAGATGGTACCAACCGAATAGGTTTTACAAATGCTATGACTAACTAAATATATTTTAGACAATTCCTAATTTTAGAAATTAACCAACCGAATTGCCACCAATATCTTATACCGTAATGGTATGTAAATTTTACAACAAAACAAAATATGGTAAGTAATTGTAAAAGTAAAACCCATAATGACCTAGGGGATTCTGTTAATTTACAACGATTATCGTTCTACCTATTCGAATCCAATTAGAAAGAAAGGAAGAAAAAATAATTTATTGAAACCACCACTAAACAATATGCATACAAAAAATAATGACTAAAACTAAAACATAGACTAAAACAAATGAGTGAGGACTGCGTGTTAGTGCAATGGCCCACAGCTCAGCATAATGCTACAGCATGTTGCCATGCTGCAGCGCTGCTCTTCCGCTGAGGCTAATATTGATTTCACGGAAATCCCGAACATAGTTTGCTCAATATAATTATGGCATATTCAGCAAACTATGTAACTATGAGTCATACATAATATAATAGTTATTTCCAAAAGACACCCAAACCTGAAGTTACTAAACTACACTTCATGACTGTAATGAACATTATACAAGTGTCACATAATATAAAACAGTATAAAAAATAGGAACGAATAGTTTTAGTAGAGTTCAGTTTCAACTATGCCAGCCGGGGTTGGTTATTTTTGGGTACATGGTATAGTCTGCTTTAGTTGAGTCTGAAAAGACCGACTTTCGCAATATGATTTAGAGGGGGAATATTATTCCAACACTTAGTGACTGCATAGCGGAAACTGCCCTCAAAAGCTGCAGTCCTATACCCTATATACAGGTGTTGCCAAAAAGACAGCAGAGCCAGCCCTATTACGTTTCGGCTCCAATTCTTGAGTGCATCTAAAACTTTTGATACGATAATATAATATGATTAGCTTGCAATAGTATCGTACGATTTCATGCCAACTAACGTGTGATAAACCCGAAAAACTTGATTTATAAAACGTTATCACGTCAAAAATGATTGTGTTGCTCATGTATAAGACTTGTGGTGTTACTTGTTGTGTCAAGTTGTGTGCAGGGATGGATTGCGTAAATCCATTCTAGAAGTGTAATATATGGTAGTACCGTTTAAGTATTAAGTAGGTGGCGTCAGTAAAGTTACAGAGCAGTTAATTGTACATAATTGAAAACATTCGTTCATGGATCCACTCCAGCAAGCTGAGGTGAGCGAAGTTTCCTCTCCACTGATCTCACTCTGCCTGTCATTCTGTTTGATAGCGTAGGCCTGCCCAGGTACCCACACTAATCTCTCGACCTTGCCAACAAGACCCGCAGGAAAGACGAATCAGTACCTACATGCGGTGTCGGTTCGGTTGCAGGTGCATACGGCGCCAGTCTGTTTGCTTTCCCTTTCTCCCACGCATACGTTAGCAGGTTCCTCCTCTCTCACTCTAACCCACAGCGCTAGTTAGATTAGTTTAAGTTATCACTTCTGTCGGGCGCCCCGAGACGCACACATATTTTTTTTTCGGTCGACTTGTATCATTGGTTCCCAACCTTTTATATATAAAGAGTCTCTGCAATCAGCAACGTTATGCCAGAGCGAGGGTTTTCGGATTTCCCTACTTAATGTCTTACTGTCCCGATCGTTTTGATAGAGAACGATGGATTAGTTGTATGTACATACAGTACCTACTCGCGTATAATATTCTTTTTCTATGTATCCATGCGTATAAGTAGGACTATGACAATTTATGTTAATACAAATATTTTGCGATTATTGCAGCCAGCACTGCAGTATTTGAAGTACCTATATAGAAGTTATTGGAAGACTAAAAAACATAAATATTTGTCGAATGTTTGAACATTAATAATGTATCGAGTATCGAGTAATCTATACATTATTCATGTTCAACACATTATTAAATTATAATAACTAATTATAACAAATTTACGCCGTCTGACGACATGTTATATCTTGTCAATGTCAAAGACGAGACGAAGTACCGATTAACAAATTGGCTGAGATTGAGGCAAGACGTACACTTGCCTCAGTTTTATTAGTTAGTGCAATAGTCATACATATTATTTATATACCTACGGTCTTTGTGAATATTTTGTAACAACATTTATTTTTTGTTGTAATTTTATTACAATTCAAAACAAAAAACGACGATAAACGAAACCTAGTAAAGAATTAGGAGTCATTTTACATCTCCATAGACATTAATTTTCTGAGGGCCTGAATCCAACCCTGGTTGTGTGTAAGTGATTATTACACAATGTCAAACGTCACGTCAGTCAAAATATTTAAAAAAAAAGTAAATATATGTCATTCATTCATTCATATGGTGGTCAGTGTTGCCAGATTAGGCGACTTATCGCCCTTTAGGCTATCTCGACAGGTGGCGGGCGACCGAAAAATGCGATACGGCGACCCTATTTAAGAAATTAAAAATTATGATGTTAGGCTACATCCATCATATTTTTTAAGTAGGTACAAAATGGATAAACCGGAATGTTTATTTCATTCAGTCAATGTCAGTTGATGAGAATGTAATTTATTTTTTAATAGTGTGAGAAGTGAATCAAATGGTGGTAAGTTGGATGGTAAGTGTAAGTATGGTAAGTTGGATGCATATTTCGCGGCATTTAATCAATCAATAAATGGAGGAATCCTTGATGATGTTATTTTGTTAGCAGTCGACGAGTCGACGTTTTTTTTATAATAAAAGCTTTAACCCTACATAATATAACCATTAATGGTAAAACAGAAGTCTAGCCGTTTTTACTATGTTGCTTTATTGTTGTTGAAGTGAAAACTTCTTATAGCGTGGCACGCATATTTTTAGATGAGGCTAAACCTCGACTCGCGACACACCTTAATTCACATGTTTACAGTCTACTTTTGTATGGAGAATTTTGAGTTAGGTTCTTTGATATTATCTACATTCTGATCAAAAACATAAATGAAATACACCTCATAAATAAAATGCAATTTATAACCCAATAACCCATGCAAGTACCCATCTAAAAAATGTGCAACCCGTTTTTTTTTATTTTATTACTGAGACTCTACAGGAAAAATAACATTACATGCTTACAGTATTCACTTTCAATATTTTCATTATCAAGGATTAGTTATGTATGTTTTATTTCCTGTTGAGTCTAAGCAAAAAAATGTTATCATAGTATTATTACCCGTATTAGGCGTATATTACGTATCTTTGAATTAAGCAATGTAGTGTAATTAATAAAATAAACCTACATTTTGGTATAAAAATAATTAGGCGATTTTAGGCTACTTTTTGTATTTTTTTTGGCGATTTGGACCGAGCTCCATCTGGTAACACTGATGGTGGTGTTGGTTGGTCTGTTTGATAGTGCATGTGCATACGCTTTGGTTTGTTTACGAAAATCATAATTGTATAATCCATCTTCTACATTTCCCATACATCTAGATTAACAAACAAACAAACTGTAGGATGTAGTCACTACACTTCACTAGAACGATTGAGAAAGTATCCATATCCAATCCACCATGGCATACCCACTGACGGGGCCATGGGGCTCTAAATAATAAACGTGGAGGACCCGATGCCTCTAGCACTAATTTAATAACAGGATGGCCGCATCATCCTATTACGAGGAAATAAATTATGTGTGTGTAAAGATGTCATGGGATGTGTATAGATTTTGTGTAGCTGGCAACGCATAAATGTATCATAACAAACACACTGTTTCATGATGTGTTCATACAAAAGAAAAGCCATACTGTTGCCTTTGTCAAAAAACGTTAACTCAATTGAGTAACTTGCTACAACATGACCAAACTCAAAACCACTCGTGAATATTGTTGTGAAGCTTTTTATCAAAATAATAATTTAATAAAGCATTCTAAAAAAAACATGATTGTACTGATACTGATATGGCATGTCACACTGGTTCTTTGTTGGTTCCATCATTTGGTCATGTTCACTAAGGTGGCCTTGAGAAAGAGATTGCCTTAGCCAATTGTTTATTATTTTTAAATAAAATTGTAGTTTCTGGGACTTTTATAAAATATATAAAGTATAAATATAATAAAATTTATATTATTTGGAAAAACAAACAGAACTATATTATCATCATCATCATCATAACAGCCATTATGAAGTCCACTGCTGAACATAGGCCTCCCCAATAGATTTTCAGAAAGAATGCTTTTAAGCCCTTTCCATCCACCAACTTCCTGAGATCTTATATTATATGTATTTAATATTACAAAATTAAATGATAATGCTTAATCCAATTCCAAGTCTCCACTAATCTATAAAACTCATAATGAAGAAATTAGGGATTTTTTTTAATAAAAAAAGGAAAACTAATACAAAAAAATAATAGTTAAATAAAAATAAATTTAACACTGAGTAACTTAAAATGAATGCGAATCTTGCAGTTGGTTCCTTACTGCGAGCTTAAATTTAGAAAGAGAGAGAGGTCGGAAATTTCTTTGTTTGAAAAACAGTTGTTATTAGATGTCATACATAGACTGATAAAAGCATTTGACGCATAATTGGTTCGGGTTGTGTGAGGCTGGAAAAGGTGACTTATTCTAGAGCTGATACGAGGGTATCTAAATCTAAATTTATCTAGCAGGTATAGAGAGTCAACATGGCCTTTAATATTTTTTATATATATAATTCTACTGTACGTGTGTATGTCACTAAACGCTAAACTGAACGGCTGGACTGATTTGAATGAATATTTTTGTATGCGTTTGGGTGGCGCCCTGGATGGTTTAGATTCACAAATCAGCCCGGCAGATGGCGCTGCAGACGGTACAATTAGATATATTTTTTTCTTTTTAAAATGCGCGGACGAAGTCGCGAACGGGACAGCTAGTCTTATATAAAAATATTTGATCGCGTTTTGTTCTCCTCTCAAGCAAAGACAATAAAGCAGGTGGAGATAATTCTTTTAATACGGATCTATATTTTAAATGTTTGTAAAATTTATATAATTTTAATATGTTTAATATTCAATTATAAATTTATATTTCACTTTCAAAACTTTCGTGAGATGTATTATGTATACCTACATTTTGATAAAAACTGGTTTTACTCATGTATTATTTTGTCGATGGATGCACCGGCACTGTTTCGATTCAGCTAGAGAATCTTCATCAGGGTGAGTTTGATCTGCGGACAGCACAACACAATAATACTTAAACAAATAAATAATGCAGGACATTTCACACATAATTTAGCCCTGACATGACTGATATACTACTTATATTTTTTTTGTAAATACATATTATACATAGAAATACCCAGACCAGACACAAATACTTGCAGATCATACAAACATTTGTCCCGCGGCAAAAATCGAACCCGCAACCTTCTGCGTCTCAGCCGGGCCTTGACCCACTGCGTGCGACACGTCAATTAATATTTTGAATATTCAAATTCAATATACAAATCAATATGTTTAAAATTCAATTATTAAGTAATTGTTTTAATATAAAATTTATTTTATTTTATTATTTAATAATTTTTTATAGCCTATTAAAAAATCATGTTTTAATCTTATTGAATGCGAGAATGAAGTACCTATGTAACCTAATGAATACACTACTACATGCATCAACTATACACATAAATTGTGATGATGACCTACCGTCTCTTGAATGGTGTATCTAGGTTTCTAGGTACCTACTCATTTTAGTCATAATTTTTATGTAGATAGATAAAAATTTTTGATACTTCCCTGTACTTAATTACCTGGTGGTAGGACTCTACAACAACCAACTCGGTGGTACCAGCACAGTATCAGATATTCTACCTCCAATCAGTAGGTAGTGTTCAAGCATTACTGTGTTTAGAAAAATTACTTGGTAGGTAGTGGCACCAAAAGATGAACGATTAAGCGTTTTTGACAACTTTGAGTAGCTTTTCCTCCTTTACTATATGATATTATCGCATGCCAGTATTTTTTAATAATTAGTTATATACCTACTCAAGATTTGACTGCTGAAAAAGAAAATTACTATGTCTACTAGTTTTTTTGTAAAATTACTATTTGTCGAAGATTTTGGATTTTTCCCCTCTAAATGAACGCCGAACCCTCATTATGAACGATTTGCCTCCAATAATTGAACTATTTTAAAAGGAATTTAGTTTTATAAATTTAGATTTTTATAAATTCGAAATGATTTCTGCATGCCTTTTCGTGATGTTAGGGTGCCTTGGCAAATATAGCTGCAACCATTTTTTGCCTGGTTTCAGGTTCGAACCTTTAATTTCATCATTTGCGTTACAGTTCGAAAGTTGGAAAGCCAACTTTGGCCAAATTTAAAATCCAAGTAGCAATTTATCTTCTTCATCGTCCGATAACAGTTTATTTGGCCCTTTTCTACCCTTTGAGTGTACCCTTTGGGGTATTAAATTGAAGCCTGGCTTCGCTTAGGGAAATCTGTTCATTTTAAGAAACAACACCTTAAAGTTGAACGAATAAAATGTAAATATATTAATTAGTTCAAGTTTTGAACATGATTCCTAAAGTTGAACAGATCAAGAATTCGTACTGAATAAAAACATAAAATAATCAAAAACACAAAAAACATATGTTCAGCTTATGGTAATTAGATTCATAGATTAACTAAAACTAATTTGATATATTTTTAAGTCATAAGGTCTGTAAAATTATGCTATTTCTCCATTAGTTGAATGGGTCAATGAACCGGTCATTTTTCGGGTCAAGCAAATAAAATTGTACCCAATACTTGAACAGTCAATTTCTTTTTCAAAAAGGTTAAAAAATGAGAATTTGTATAAATATTATCAAAGCTTGATTTATCAAGTTCTTATTTCGTATAAAAACCACCCAAATCGATCATTACTTCTTGCTTTAATCTGTCAAAATGCTTAAATTGGGAAGCACTTACTTTAAGTAGGTTTCCTAGTAAATCAGGTATATGGCGGAAACAATTCATACAACGACTCGCCACGAGCGCGTCAGTAGTAAAACTTTTGTTGTTTTGATTGAAAATGACGGACAAAATATTTCCATATGCGGAAAAAAATATTGCACACATGTAAATAGCGAGATATTTTTTTTTGTAATTTTGTTCTGTCAGTCAACTTTTGGGGGTCAGTCATCTTTTGGTGCCACTACCCTAATTAGAAAGAACCGTGCGTTGATGCCTCTTGGTATTGCAAGCGTCATAGGTTACGTTAGCCACTACCATCTGGAAGGCCGTATGATTGTTTTCTGGCTCTGTTTAAATAAAAAGCGTATTAAAAGAGGTTCCATTATGTATATACTTTCCTGAATCGACTTTCGAACTGTAAACATTAGGTACTTAGGTAGGTACCTATTGTTAATATATGTGTGTTAAATCTGATTGGTACCTAGGTATGTGGTGCATTTTTTATACATTAAATTGTAAGAATTGCAGCGGGTGCAACAAAACTTTTTACTCGTCTCCCAACAACAGAAAAATAAACTGGTTAAATGAGAGACGTCATTATACAGAGTTTTTGCGTCTGGCTACACTCATTACCCACCATTTCCTCCCGCGCTTTCTTGAAGAAAATTAAAGTCGCCGCATTAATTCTATCCGTATACTGTCGTTGTGGTTTTTGCGACGGTTAGCGTTATGGCGGACGGTTCTGTTTTTGCAGTCGTCGCCGCCGTTCTCTTCCCAGACTCCAGCTCGCGACAAAAACTTACTCGATCGCGGGAATCTGCGCAAAAACACCAGCCGCGCTCAATAACTGCCGACGACGATGAAATACTATGAGTTCCTCTAGTTTTTTAGTCATCTCAGCTTTTTCCCGCGGGCTATTTGCATTAGCGGCAAGAGGCGGCAAGGAACCGCTCGCGGTCCGCCATTTTGTAGTTTTTCCCGCGCGATTCGAAATGATGGTCGCGTTCCGAAAATTGCGGTTTGTAAAAACTCTGCCCGATGAAATTCTTGGTTGGAGAATGAACGTTTACGTATAATCATGTTTTTATTTAACCTCAATAAATATTATTTAACATTTTGTTCGGTATTTGGCTATGCTAAGCTAACGATAGGCGATTACAATAAATTCGGATCTAGGATAAACAGGATTCCAGGATTAAAATCCGATAAATTCCCGAAAAAATCAGTCGAGAAAGTAGGTACCTTGGGGTAGCTGAATTGTTTAAAACAAAAGCGTCACTTATAAGATAAAACTTTGTCGTAAAATATCTGCCGTAAGCTCCTTTAACTTATTCAAATGAATGCCTTATAAGAAAAGTATAGCTATCCAATGCTACAAATGAAAATACTTAAGTATTGCAGTTTTCACTACAACCGTTCAGCGAGAAAGCTCAAGTTTTTACAGTCGCAAAAAGCATAGATCACATGTTCCCACAGTCGGTCGGCCCGTTAGTTTATCATATCGAGATATTTCTAGCTATCCAGCGTCAACCTTTCACCGCGGAAAAACCTACACTACCTTAACTGTCAGTCGGATATTATTGGCAGAAAAACTGAGGCTACGAAAATCGCGATTAAACTTTGTAAAAACCTATATGTGTACACTTATAGATAAATAAACATAATATTATATATTAATAATTTATGTGTCCTACCCACTAGGTATTTGAATCCAAAGCTGACGCACAAATGTAACTTCTTTTGGATTGGTGTATTAAACTACTTGGAATCTTATTGGAGTTATTGAATTTTTAAACCTTTAAATAATCTATCCCAGATTCCTATAACTTTTCATCTCAAATAATGATATAAAGAAAAATATTTGTTTGTTTGGATAAACTCGAAAACTATAATTAAACCTGCAGCTAGTGGATAACCAAAAAAAAAATATTTGTGAACAAATAAATACACACAACATCTACTAGCCCCAAACTAGCAATAGCTTGTCTATGGAAACCAGATGACAAATAGAATATTTATATAATTAACTTTTAACTGTAAATTCATGGGTATTAAGAGTATTACATTTATAACACTCAGACACAAAACAAACAGCTATGTTAATCACACGAATGCGTATCCTGGAGAGAAGTAGAACCTACAACGCAGAAGGCGGAGCAACTACCAACTGAGCTATGAGGACAGTCCTTGCTACCATTCGCGTGCCGGCACTGTATACTTATTACTTACAAGCACCTACAAGTACTGAGTCCACCAATATACATGTAACGTCGTACCTAAAGCGCAGAGTATCTACGCCTGGCTTAATACCGGCCCGCTTGTTCCCGCTCGTTTCCCTGCCACACGCCACCGCGATGACTTATTTTCTCACGATCGCCTCTAGCCCAGCTCTGTCCCATTCCACACACACCTAACCGCATACTACATTAATTATTCTAGTTTTATCAATATTACTTGCAGTTATGAAAGCTTTACTTTCTTCAATGAGAAATATTTTGTGTGGAGTTCGCATCGTTTTTATATGGTGCGGTTGGGATGGTAACATTTTTGCGAGCGTATTTAGTTATGAACTTTTAATTAGAATTGCTGTACGCCGGAGTACCTACCTACATACGTAATGTTGTACAAGGCGATGTACTAGTTATAGCATGCTCTATTAGGCCTAGCACGCATTAGAGAATTAATCCGCGCTATTCCGAAGTCTATTCTGGTAGGTATGTAATTTATAACGCGTAATTTTTCGCTAGTGCATGCACCTTCGTCTGATTCCATATTTCACAGAATAATGCGAATACTTTCGTCGCTGATAAACCCGCACGCAACGCGTGCTAGCTTGGTCTTAAATTCAGACTTTTCTAGCATTATAATGACGGTCTCTCAAGCAAACACATCTTTAATTAATAAAAATCCCACCGTATAAAGTAAAGGTGCGTCCGCACGCCATAAAAACTAAACGTAGACGCACAGTTTACCAATATGACCCTTAATAGCGTGCAAAAACGAAACGCGCGCGCCTTCGTGCCGAAATCAAATTAAAGATGATAATCAGTTGCAAAAGCTTAATTCGAATTGACGATGTAGGCCAAAGGCCTTCGTGGAAACGGAAAAAACCCTTTAAAACGCAGCCGACAACGGTACGGCTTCGTAAAAACTATGTTATTGGTATAAGTGGATATTTAAACATCGAAATGAAGGAAATTTCTTACAAGAATATTTCAAAAACGACCGCTATCGAAAGAAAAAATCAGATGGTACTAACTGTGTCTGTTATTGTCTCAAGATGATTTATAATTATAATACCTAGATGGTGAATAATAATTATACCTACAGGTAACTCATGTATTTCTTGTTCTAAACTTAAGTAGGTACTATGTGTAACTTACATAACATGATTTTAACATAACAGACAATTAAATTAAATAATTATAGAGCAATCTTTATCATTTAAGCTTAGAACTAATGTTACTTACTAGTAATCATAAACAAATATTGAGTTCTTAAAATGATTACATCTTTGTGCAAAGATTGGTGGTACAGTTGTGTTTATTGGAACATGCCTCTGACTATGACCTCTAGAAATTATACCTTGCCATAATATCACAGTTAGTTGAAACTTTCTCAGTTTCCGAACAACTGAGTTCATAAGAAAACACCAAAATTATATTTAAAATTGATTAAAATTCTCCCCTTCAATTTTAAGTAGACCGACCCTCGTATATTACAACTCTTAATTAATCTGTGCTCTACCCTTTCCTTACGCACACCAACACCACCCGTAAATTTACTTACGGAAATTCGTTGATAGACTTTTTTATGTACAGGGTAGCGTGGGGCCAGGTTTCCCCACTACCGTGGGGTGCTGGGCGGAGCCAGGGCATGCAGCTGCATGTTCGTAGGGCTCCCTGGCCAGCAGTCGTGCCGCGAGCGTCTTACGCAAACGTCACGGCTACCCTTCCAAGGAAAAGTAGAAAATACATCGCGAAAACGTGAAACGAAACGCTAAATTAATTATTTTTTTGTGGCTAAGGTAGAAATTCTATTCTACCATTTTTTGTTTGTCATTTTTGACGTTGGTGTACTTTAGAGGTTTTGGCGGGTGTTGATGTGCGCGAGTGAGAGGGCAGATATGGAGAGTCCGGGTGAGGAGACGGGACGAGTGCCCCCCGCGCCGCACACCCCCGCCCCGCAGCCGAACGGATCCAATAAGATCATCGGAAGAAACGTGAATGGAACCAGTAAGTCACATCATGAAATTTTTTGCAGTTCACTTTTCTTTCTCATTATAGTACCAAAATATATCTGTGTATTTTACACGTTTGTCCATATGTTTGAGATTAATACATACAAACGTACCTAAAACTGTTTTATTTTGACCTATTTATAAGTTTTTGCCTTCATAAACAAAAATAAATAGCTACATAGAGTACATGATATTGAAATTGGTAAGCTCCTGCCCACTTACTTATATATCTATGAAAATAACGTAGGCTGTAGGTAGGTGGGTCTAATAGATCTGATTAGTGATTATTCATTTAACTAAGTAATTTGATAAACTTTGTTTAACCATCTTTAAGTATCTCAGTAATACAAATAGGTTTTAAATTAATATTTTAGATAAATAACTCTTTATTGATATACTGTACAGAAAATTACAAAAACAATTATTTTATAATAAAAGACAATACAATGGGCGGCCTTATCGCTAACAGTGATCTCTGCCAGGCAACCTTTGAATAGACTAGACTATAAATAAACAGAGAAGGGGTGTGTTGGTATGGTGTTTACTTATTGTATAATATAATTATATACTTAATATTTTAATTCAATATTATGGCGGATTTCAACATTATTTATCAACAACAAGAGTAGGTAGTAAACAATGGAAGTAAGATAGAATCTACTGAGAATCTATAATCGAGCGATGTAATAGCAATGGCGGAACTATCAACACAGAATAATAATTTTTTCTAAGTCTCATTCCGCTGAGACTGATTCGCAAAAAGTAATATTGAAAGAAAAATCGCAGGCGATGGGAATCGAACCCGTTACTAGAGTAATTTGCGTTTTTCTGATCCATCGGGGCTCGCTTTGTCTTGGGTTATAGTTTTTGCTTATTGCCTTCGCTCCGTTCCTTGATGTGTGTAGTGTGCTCAAATAGTCTTGATCTAAGCTATTTGTTTAATCATTATTATATTATTTACTAGCGACCCACCCCGGCTTCGCACGGGTGCAATGCTGGTACTAAATATACTACAGAATGTCTAATGTGATTAGAAACCTCTAAAATTATCAGTATTATACATGTAAACCTTCCTCTTGAATCACCCTATCTATTAAAAACCGCATTAAAATCCTTTGCGTAGTTTTAAAGATCTAAGCATACATAGGGACAGACAGACAGCGGGAAGCGACTTTGTTTTATACTATGTAGTGAAGTACCTATCTAATAATTTTGTAGTTATTGACTGGCCTCTCAGTTTAATAGTATCTCTGCCTTCAGCTCTGTAGGTTGGGGTTCGATTCCCGCCCAGGACAAACATTTGTGTGATGAACATAGATGTTTGTTCTACAAAACGAAGCTTAATACTATTTTATGTTGCTATCATTCTTCTTATATATAAAAATCAATGGACGTGCGTTAGCCTGGCTAGAACTCTAAAATGGCTTGACCGATTTGAATTGTTTTTAATCAACTTCAAATAAGGAGAAGGTTCTCAATGGATTTATTTGTAATGTTTGTTACCTCGTAATTCAATTTATGAAACGATTTAAAAAATATTTTTTTTATGTGAAAGGGTACACGTTCCGATTGTTCCAATATAAATTTCATCAAAATCGGTTCAGTAGATTGGTTTCTAAATGAAAATAGCTGGAAAAAATATGTCATCCAATTAAACGAAATTTCGTATTTTAATATAAATGAAGTCGGTTTTCTGTTTAGTTTTTAAACGTAATTATTTTTAGTTTTGTTCGCCTCAAAGCTGGGTTGGTTTTTATGTAGAGTGAAGTTCACCAATTGTTATAAATTGTATAATTGTCATTATCTGTAACGTGGTGTAAAATAAATCTAACTAACATTAAAATCCAAAAGTAACTCTGTCTGTCTGTCTGTTTGTTACGTTTTTGCGCCTAAACCGCTGAACCGATTTTGATGAATTTTGGTATATATATAGATTTGACCTTGGAGAAGGACATAGGCTACTTTTTATGTAGGTACCACGCGTGCGAAGCCGCAGGCAGGAGCTAGTAATTTATACTAAAAGGTAATCCTATGTACCTATAAAAAGTTTTTTCGTAATACACTTACCTACCTAACACATTTATACCGGAATGTTTTGTTGGTACCTGTTCATTAAAACAATTTGTTATATTTATAGAACTTTTGCATAATGTCCAATCTAGTGCTATCAATCTAATGCTATCCTTCCATACAAAGGTTGCCAGGAAGAAATCGCTCTCAAGTGATATAGCCACCCATTGCTTTGTACCACTTAAGTACCTACTTGAATTATATTCAAAATATAACTGTTGAAGACCTCTGTTGCCCAGTAGGCGAACACTCGCCTTAGACGCAAAAGGTTTGATTTCCGCCGCGGGACAAATGTTTGTAAGATCTCCAAGTATTTGTCTCGGATATGGGTGTTTCTATGTATGTATGTATTTACAAAAAAAGTAGGTACCTATATACGTAGTATATCAGTCATGTGATACCCATAACACAAGCTCTGCTTACTTTGGGACCAGATGATGCTGTGTGAAATGTCCGGTATTATTTATTTAAAGTTTTTTAAACTTACGCGATCAGAACTCATTATTATAAATATATACGGGTATTTATCGCTTTTATTTACCTATTTTTATTTATTACGGGATGACACTGTCATCCCGTGACCACGACAGAGTGTAAACCTGTCGAAACGACGGGAAAAATAGGTAAATAAACGCGATAAATACCCGTATATATTTATAATATTTATTTATTTATTTATTACCATGTTTTATTACATAAGGTGTACAATAAAGATATACCTTTCATCTTATAATCACATAGCTAGCGTCGAGTTTAAATATGCTCTGTCTTTCTCATTCCAATGTCAATGCATAGAGACCTATAAATACACAGCTTGTGTGTATTTATAGGATAGAGAGAAAAAAATCTACGTAATACTCCTAAGCTACATCTGGACATAATAGACGCATTCAACGCCTTAACTAATGACGATCAGTAACGTTTTTAGTTGAGAATGCAAATTTATAAAGCTAAGAAATCCTTAGCATACATTGCAAAAATTTGTGTTCTACGACAAACATTTACGAAGTTATGAAGAAATTAGTGGCGAAGTTCACAGAGTGTTTGTCGCGGTAGCTGTGACGTCACAGGGATGGTCGCTGCCAGTTATCGAATCGTGAGGGCACCGTCCCAGTGACGTCACACGCACACGTGCATTTGTTTTACCGGCAGGTTTATTACTTAATATCTTCGTAAGTAATGGTACTATTCGAATAATTCAAAAAAAATATACATCATTTTTATACCATAATGAATAACCAGGATACTAGTGCTATTGAATGTGCTATAACTTTTCTGCTCCTCATTGTGCGTAAACGCAATAGTGCTCATTTTACATTACGGACCAATACAAGTGATAGGTACTTTCACGTTGCAAACACTTCGAAGCTAAAAGGGCCGAACTGACCTTAACTTTTTGATCGAATTAGTTAAGGAAAATTGTGTTGTTGAGTAAGTGGTTTATAGCAGTTAACTGCTTTGGTTCAAGCTATATATAGATAGATAAATAACTATTTATTGACTACCACAGGAAATTACAAAAACAATTATTATACAATTAAAGTCAATACAAAGGCGGTTTTATCGCTACCTTTTGGGTAAACTGAACTATAAAGACTATTAAGACAGAGAATTACTAACTATAATAAACATATAGGACCCCCAACTAATGCAACTGTTTGCTAAGGCAGCTAAAGTATCAAAACTTGTCCATCCGGCTCCTTATCCCACAGATAGTCAGCCTGCAAAAACAGCGAGTGTGTAGAGCGGCGGAAAAACCGTGGAAACGTGGAAAAAGTGCGCTCACATTGTGCACGACAAAAACTAGTTCTCTGCAATACGTATGTATAAGGATCTACGTAACGTAACGTAACGTTTTTTAAGGGATCCGAATTCTTTGAACCCTTATGGTTTTGCTATGTCAGGGGGCAGTTACCTACACTGCCTGCCGATAATCCCTCCCTAATCAGAGCTCCAGCTCGCAAATGATTAGTCTGATCGCAATTATTCTAAAACAAAGCTTTTATTATGCTTTCTTAAATATTAAGCTTGAAGGTTATTTTTGAGAAAGTCCAGTGCTCCCCCACCCCTACCGGTTAAACCCCTGTTTGGGGTACCTGAAAAGTTTTCAAAACTGTATTATGCTGAATCATGCAAAAAAGCGTTCGACCAGGACGAGTTTCTTGACAGTTCTTCTTGGGCTTGGGTTAGGAGGAATTGGCATCTAAATTCAAGTAGTATGTTAGACGTTTCAAAGTGATCCTTGTGATTGTATTGAATAAAATATTTATTGACTTAAAAATATTTGAAATTATAAGGAAAAACACGGGTAGTAAATATTTACTAGATTATAATATAATAATATAAAGTTTATTTTCTCTCAAAAAAGTACAGCAGTTACTTAATGCTACAATAATTGTAAGGACATTACCACTAAAGTAATCAAGTTATAGTCCTTGATATTCTTGCTGACTTCAGAAGCATTAACTGCGCATGGTCCGACACGCGATTGTAATTTTTTTAATTTAATTGTTTAATTTGTAGTATGATAATGATAATGATAAATATTCTCACGGTGAAATATTTAAATGAGTAACTACATATTATAAAACACTAGCTTCTGCACGCGGTTTCGCACTTTTAACCATTATAAGTCATTATTAAAATATAAAACTATACAAAGCTTAATTCAAATTTGTGATCCGCGCTATTCTGAAGTTTTTTTGCGCTAATGCATGCGCCTGCATTTGATTCCTCGTTCCACGATTCTACAGAATAACTCAAAAAATACTAATTGAATTACAAACAAACTAACACAAAGTATCGCATTTATGAAATGAATCCTTGTCGTTAGTTCTTAACTGGTTCACTGTAAGTAATCTATTACTTACTGCTATCAAACGAAATGTATCAAAATCACTTTGCCAAAAATAGTGATCTTCATATTATTATATCTTCCTAATATTATTAGAATTAATACTAAGAACAGTAACATATCATACATCCCTAGGTTTCGACTAGAAAAATTAAATGAGTCCTTTAGGTATGGGAAACACGGCGCGCTTCTTTAATAAGCTGAAATTGCAATGAAACTATCTAAGTATTAAGAAATTTAAAGTTTACATAAAGGGTAGTATTTTGCGTATTATAATATAAATTACTATATTATTGATAAGAATGCATGCCCTCATGTCGCTTTGCCCTCAGACAGTTAACTGACACATTTGAAATGTATAGTTTTCGTAGTGAAGACGGATGATGCAAAAAAGCGCTAGGACCAGGACAAGTTTCTTGCCAGTTCTTCTTGGGCTTGGGTTAGGAGGAATTGGCACCTACATTCACCTAGTATTTAAGACGTTTCGAAGTGATCCTTGTGATTGTATTGTATTGAATAATATATCCTTTGACTTCGACTTTGATGTCAGTACAATTTACTTCTGAGTGCGGCTTTGCTCGTCTGTACGTAGATAATCGCCCCGATTTGAGATCTCGTGAGGTCCTTAACGTGGACCTTATTCCACGATATTCGATAAATTAGTGCCTAGCCTATAAATAAATTAAAAGTATCTATAAATAAATTAAAGTTTACATTAGTAAAAACACCAAAATTATTAATTAAACCGGAAATAACTCAAGAAAAAAAAAAAAATAAGAGAGCAAAGTTTGCTTCACAAGACGACCAAAAATAACTCTATTGTATTTTATTCATTTTTTATAATTATAATAATAATAATACCGGACATTTCACACAGCATCATCTGGCCCCAAAGGAAGCAGAGCTTGTGTTATGGCTTGTGTTATGACTGATATACTACTTATATATATTTTTTTGTAAATACATACATATTGTAGGTACATAGAAACACCCAGACCCGAGACAAATACTTGCAGATCATACAAACATTTGTCCCACGGCGGGAATCGAATCCGCAACCTTTTGCGTCTCAGCCGGACCTAAGCCCACTGCGCCACAGAGGTCGTCATTGACTTTTGAATGACAAGGAGTCACCATACATTTACACTATATTAGCTAACTATGTGTTTATAAGATAGAGGAGTAATAATAATAATAAATATAATAATAGTCTGTGATCTGGAATACCATATTGACGACCTCTGTGGGCTAAGATCCGGCTGAGACGCAGAAGGTGCGGGTTCGATTTCCACCGCGGGACAAATGTTTGTATGATGTGCAAGTATTTGTCTCAGGTCTGGGTGTATCTATGTATAATATATATGTATTTACAAAAAAAAGTATATATGTAGTATATCAGTCATGTGGTACACATAACACAAGCTCTGCTTACATTGGGGCCAGATGATGCTGTGTGAAATGTCTGGCATTATTTATTTATTTTATTTATTATTTATATTTATTGACTACTTATAACTATTGAAACTATCATGGTTTGAACAATACTCGTAAGTTTATGTTTTGTGATCATGGCGCATGCAACGGTGCCGAAATATTGGGAAGCAGAAAAAATCACAAAATATCCCGTTTTGAGTGAAATTTATATTGGCTACTTTTTATGTACAGACATAACCTACCTACGCTATTTTTTTAAATTCTAATTTACATGATTTGTAATGAGTTATAACCTAACGTAAAATTAATTAAACGTACTCACTACCCACTATTTAAAAATATTTGTTACATTTTGTAACACCCTGTACTCTTAAAAATATAACACGAGCACATACAATGGAAATGACATCCAAGACTTTTTACAAAACATTTTGTTTCATTTAAATAAGAACGTGCATTTTTGTGCAAACGAGGCTCCACTCCGTCTGCGAGGTAAAAACATAGCTAAAAACAATATTATGGCGGCTCTTAATGAAGATCCGTGAACAATACGAGAAAACGGTCTCACTTTTTAGGGTTACGAAGTTTGGAAGGAATATAGTTTCATCTGTCTGTCTGTTTGTCTGTCCGCCCCCAATCAGAGTACTACCTCGCAGACTATTAGTATTACTGAGATAAAATTAACGTTATACGGAATTATTGGCCCTTAGAAAGTTATTAAATAAAAATAAGTTTGTTGGAATACCTCCCTTACATGTAAAGTAGGGTATTTTTTTTACTATTTTACTACTACTATTTTAATATCGTGTGGGATATCGTTGGCTAGGATTTTTTAAGGAATCACTAGTCAGCAGCACAAACTCATCAGTGCGCGCAGCTAAAATGCGTGCTATTCACCTAGCACAGTGCGAGAATAGGATAGACGTGCACAAAGGACGCCGCGGTACAAATGTTTGTATGATCTGCAAGTATTTGTCTCGGGTCTGGGTGTTTCTATGTATAATATGTATGTATGTATTTACAAAAAAAAGTATATAAGTAGTATATCAGTCATGTGGTACCCATAACACAAGCTCTGCTTACTTTGGGGCCAGATGATGCTGTGTGAAATGTCCGGTATTATTATTATTATTATTATTAAAGATGGTGATGAGCTGGAAGGAGAAAGTATGATGATAATTATTAGATAATCATATAATTAGATTACACTGTGATTTCGATATAAAACGACCGAATAAATTTATGAACAGACTTTTGGCTCAAGGGTTCGCATTCTAATAGTAGGTATTAATAATAATAATAATAATCTTTTATTTTGCAGAAATAACTTACAGTAGTACAGTATACCTAATTTTAGCTTAACTTACTTATAATTATAATTTTGAATAAATTTTGACACTACTTAAAAACAAAACAAAAAATTGGTAGTAGGCATACAGTACAAGAAGCTTTACCTCCCGTGCTAGTTTAAAACTGTGTTACGGCAAGGTAATGACTCTCGCCCTATAGAAATACGGTCCAATTTAGTGTGCATCAGGTGCAGTTGAGCAACAACAACACAAACCCGAGCGAGTTAGGCGCTCGGTTATTTGTCGTAAACAAGTTATCGCAGTATACTTTTGCAAAACAGATAAATCTAGAAAACTAAAACTAAACAAAGATTGAAATTTCAGTTGATTAGTTAATAGTATTGCATGTATCTATTAAACAAAAAGTATTTTGTGCTTTTGAATAAACAAACTATGCTTTTATCGGAATTATTTTGGAGCTAACGTGCTGCGTATGTTATTTATTTACGCCCAAAGTTCCATTTAAATAAGTTTGAAATGTTTTTGAGACTTGTATCTTTCAAACGCATATATTTTTATGATTCTATTGCGATACAAGCATAGATTATGACGAGAGAATTTGATAACACTCTTAGTTTTGGTTGTTTAGTATCAAAATGGTGGAGTGATTATCATTCGACGTTTGTATGGAAAGATAATCGACTAGTTCACTTTTAAGACACATGCTTAAATAGGTAGTTTTGCGATACAGATATTCGTTTCATAAATATTAAGCTTCGAAATGACCATTATTGATAGAGGTCAGTGTCTTCCGTACTAGCTTAAAAGCTATTTGGAGAAACCCGACATGTTTGACAAAATAGTTATGTAGTTAATAGACGACGTACTTTTGCTGTAGACACCTAATACCAGGTTGTGAAAGAAAAAAAAAACACTTTTTGATTTAACGAAATCGCAAGGACCGTTTGAATAGACTTCTTATATAAAATACATTTTGATAAATACGTATTATTTTGTCGATGGAGGCACCGATACTCATCTAAAGAATCTTCATCAGGGTGAGTTTGATCCGCGATCCGCTCGTTGCCGCTCGAGTTCACGGTTCGCACTCAGATATACTCTTATATACCTACTAGGTGAATCTAGATGCTCCTCTTATCACCAGTTCAAGAAGAATCCGAGAAAAAATTTCGGGAGATTCGAGTTGCAGCAGATTCGTTGCAAGCTTTTAAAATTTCTAAATGATCGGATATTTTAAAATAATTTTTATGAAACAGTTATTTTTGTTTAACTGAGTAGATGTTTATATATGTTTGTATGTTTCCTTGTAGGTCAGTCACGCTGCAGATTTGGTTAAATCTAACTTAATATTATAAATGTGAAAGTAACTCTGTCTGTCTGTTACGTTTTCACGCCTAAACCGCTGAACCGATTTTAATGAATTTTAGCATAGAGATATATGGGACTTTGTAGATGGAAATACGCTACTTTTTATGTAGGTATCACGCGTGCTAGGCCGCGGGCAGCAGCTAGTTTAGTATAAATATCTTCAGCGATATAGTCGAAAGCTTATAAGGTTTCAAATGTAAAACAACTTTAAACGTTTTGCAGTAGGAATAAATAAATATATGTACTTATCAAAAAAACTAAACAGAACCCTGGTCGTTATTCCACGGCGCGTTCTTACCAGTTTTTAATCCTTCATTTCTCCGCATAGTTATACTTTATAATTTAAAAATATAGGTACAATACGAGATTTGTTTTTGTTGCTGCATTTTTACGGGGTCGCTTTACATAATGTCCTCTTTCCTGTGCAGCCGAAATAGGTATAGAATTTGAGTCAAATTGTACTAGCTTCTGCTCAAGGCTTTGTTCACGTAGTACGTCCATAGCCATTTATGTTATTCCTCGTTAAAATTTATATTACACTATAGTCCGCGCGCAGCTTCACCTGCGTTGAAGATTTTTCCCGGGACAAATCAATTTTCCCGGGATAAAAATAGCCTATGTCACCCGGGGATAGTGTAGCGTTCCAATGGTAAAATATTTTTCTAATCAGTCTAGTAGTTTCGGAGCCTATTCAATGCAAACAAACAAACAATCAATTCTTTCCTCTTTATAATATGAGTAAAGAATACAATAATATTTTCTTGCATACCTTATATATTTTTTAATCTTATTATGTTTACTTACCTAATTATATTATAGTACAACGATTCACGATACCTAATTGCTTAAAATTAATTTACGACTTACCACTCGTATTTTTATAAAAGCCTCTATCTGCGTACTACCACAAAAAATCAATGTTGTATGCCGAATATGTGAATAATGCAGTGGGCTATGATATTGTTACTATATTTAAGTTACCATTTATCTAACATAATAGTATATTGTAGCTGTTTATTATCCCTAAATCATTACATATTATATAACAAAGTCGCCTCCCGCTGTCTGTCCCGATGTAGGCTTAGATCTTTAAAATTATGCATCGGATTTTGATGCGGTTTTTAATAGATAGAGTAATTCAAGAGGAAGTTTTATATGTATGAAACATGTATAATATAGTAGAGAAACACTGATAAATTTAGAGGTTTCTAATGTGGTGTCGTAAATAAACACATTTGTTTGCGCTTAAATTGCATACGCTGGCTGAACCCTAAGAGATAGATCAAAATAATGTACTACAGTATTGTACATCTTAAAAAGGTCTACACAAAAGTCCGCAATGGTATATGTCTATCTCTTAGTCTATGTTATTATCTTAGATTATGTTGTATATAAAGACATTCTGTAGTATATTTAGTATCAGCATTGCACCCGTGCGAAGCTGGGGCGGGACGCTAGTAATATATAAAAACATACAGATCCACAGAAACTTTATTATTTACGCCTTACACTCACTATCGAATTAATGCGCGCGGTTTGAGCCGCGCTATTTTGAAGTCCATTCTAAAGAATTTTCGACGAGGTTTCCGTCTAGTTACGTACGCCTACGTCTGAGTTCTTGTTTCTTGTTTCACAGAATAGCGCGAAACTTTCGCGGAATAATCCGTAATGCGCGCCATGCCTTATACTCCTACCTTACTAGCTTGCGTCTGCGGTTTTACGTAGTGCCAACAGAAAAACAAGTCCATATTATACCAGGTTTTTAGGTCAAAGACCACATATATACCAAGATTCATTAAAATCGGTAGTCATTACGGCGGTGTGGCCACACAAACTTACAAACGTCCACACAAAATAAAGCATTTATGGAGGTACATTATATTATAAATATAACTATTTTTTTATTTGTGCTTATTTCTGTTTATTTACAGAAATGTGCAGAATAATTTACAATAATATAAAATACATGTGTAACAGTTGAGCTATCTAAGGATCTAAAGACCAACTGATCTAGATCACTGCCAGAGGGCAGCGTTCCCAAGACACTTAATATAAATAAATAAATAATGCTGGAAATTAACCACAGCATCACGCAGCCCCAAAGTAAACAGAGCTTGTGTTATGGGTACCTGATATACTACTTATATAAGTATTTTTTTTTTGGAAATATTACATATGGTTGTTTCTATGTATACTATGTATGTATTTACAAAAAATAGTATATAAGTAGTATATCACTCATGTGGTAGGTACCCATAACACAAGCTCTGCTTACTTTGGGACTAGATAATATTATGTGAAATGTCCGCAATTATTTATATATATTTATCATACATAGAAAATCACTCAGACCCGAGACAAATATTTGCAGATCATACAATAATATGCCCCGTCCCAGGAATCGAACCAGCAACCTTCTGCGCCTCAGGCCGGCCTTCGCTCACTGCGCTGCAGAGGTCGTCAATATGAGTAAAATACTCAACTTTTTACACACTCTCTTCAGCAGGTGAACGACTATAATTAATTTTAATGAATGTTTTTGCATAGCTGCTGTAAAATAGCTTGGACTTTGAACAAAAACTAATTAGTTGTTACTTACCCTATATTAACATTATAAGTAGTTTTGTGTAAAAAATGCATTTTTGTTGTGAACAAAATGCGTCAGTTATAAGTATGCAAATGAGTATATGCTGCAATGTGTTGGTCCCACAGTTCTGTTGGTATCTCTGTATGCTGCGCGATGGGCGCAAACCTGTGGTTTCAAACCGTGTAGCGCATTTCGGGCTAGATGGTGCTGCTTGATGTAAACTGTTAATCAATATTAATCGAGTCGGTCTTGAACAGAATAGACATTTATTTGGTAAAGACACAAAGAAAATAAAGTAAAGACAGTAAAAATAAAACGAAATAATATAGGTATACGCAGATGGGTATCCAAACACTTTACCTACTTACCTACTAACACACATCCACGGTCAACAGTTCCTCCCTGTGTGTGTCCAAATGACAACTCAACTCAAAGTCCAGTCTCAGCTTGAATCGCTCAGTCCCGGCCATTTTTTAACCGACTTAAAAAAGTCCAAGGGGTCCAAAAGGTTCTCAAGTCTGTTGTATTTTTATGGTCTCAAATTTCGGTTGAAGTCGGTTTTCTTTTTAGTTTTTAAAACGTAATTATTGCTATCAGATGTTATCACCACAAATCCCTCAATTTAGAATTGTTAGAATTGTGGTAGAATTAACTATGATATCAGTAGAGCTCTCGAGCGAACCCCAAACTCCTCGTCACAAAGTTGCAGTCGATCGTCATTTTTGTCTATTCTAAACGTCATCGCGGAATGGCCGCCTAGAATTTTCTTGGGATTCTTCGTCGTAAAAATCACATTGCAACGTAATACACTTATTAAATTCAATAGTCTACGCTTGTGGTAAAAAGTCACAAATTTTTAGATTTAAATTGCGCCAAGATTATTCAATAAAATATAACATAACACAAGAAAACTCATTAATCTCTAAGAGCTATGTATCTTCTTAAAAAGTATTAGGGCATATAAATCTTAATGACAGTTTAGCTAATGTCAAGTGATTGTTTTGTTATATCAAAGTCAAAGTTGTCATCTGTCTATTTTAAACCTCATTGCGGAATGGATTTCTACACTTACTAGCTGCTGCCCGCGATTTCGCGCACGTGGTACCTACAAAAAGTAGCCTCTGACTTTCTCCAAGGTTCCATCTATCTCTATACCAAAATTCATCGAAATCGGTTCAACGGTTTAGGCGTGAAAACTTAACAAACAGACTGACTCTGTCTGAGTTACTGTCGCATTTAAAATATTAATAGGGATAATTGAATTGTTTGCACTTGATGAGAAGTCACAATTATTAATTAAAATTTCGAGCTACGGGTATGTTACTTCATAAAATATCAAACGAAAAATCCTGTTGTATTTATAATCTCTTTGGTCTGCATAATATGTAGATTCATGCAATTTTGCGACGTATGTAAGTAGAGCCGCACGTGCTCTACCCACCTACGTCAGAAAACTTTTTAAACTCTTGTCTGTGATATGTGTGTTTCCTGTTAATATGCTCTGTGCCTCGGAATAAAAATGCGGTTAGAAACATTATTATGAGGTTGTATCGTGCTGCGACCGCATTTAAATCACGTTTTTCATATTTAAAACAAACAGTCGGTTAATTTAGTATTACACAGTTATTTTTGGCATTAAATGTAGAAGAAGACCCGCCCCGGCTTTGCGCGGATGCAATTTAGATTTGTAATATACATGTACACAATCAACCTTGATTCTAAAATTGGATTAATATCATTAATGATACGAATGTCATCATTTTTCGATTCTATCAGCGTTTTGATTGACTTATTTGAACAAAATGCAGTTATCGTAACTAACTGTTATAGTTAGACATTATAACCTTGTGAACTTTTATGTGGGTAATAATGAGTAGGTACTATAAACATTTACAGTACATAGTACTTGCAGGGTTGTACCTATTTACAGAAATAATTGCAGAAATGTACAGAATAATATAAATATATGTAAAACAGTTAAGCTATCTAAGGACCGTTCGATAAAACGATCTGTAGATAGCTCAACTGACCCAGATCACTGCCAGAGGGCAACGTTTCTAAGACACTGGCGGCATTGCCACGTTGAATGGCAATGCTAATACGCTGAGCCAGATAGGAGCCAGGTTGGGTCACGCAATGTACATAGTACTTATGTATCATTGCTAGTTTTCGTTAATGACTTTTATGGGCAAATTTCTAAGTAGGAAAAAATGTCTGTGTTGGGTTTTATTAAGTATTGCAATTTTCGTAAGGTTCTTAAATTTTTTCATTATATACACACTATTTTAATGACCGATATTTAATGAACTTTCTATAAGTGAACTTTTGGAACTCTTAGAAGTAGAACTTTTGGAACTCTTAGAAGTAGAACTTTTTCGGTTTCTTAGTTTTTGTATTTTTTATACAAATATCTTGTCTCTAGTCTCTATCAACCTTTAGGCGGGTATTTATTGATTTCAAAGTGGAAACTTTACGTTTTATATTCTTTGAAGGGCAGAAAAGAACTTATATATAGTACTTACATGTACAAAGTAATATAAAACGATATCACAACGGCTTAGTAGGTATATGTAGTAAAGTAGGTAAGTTATACAATATTCTACTATTTATGGTGTCCTGCTGTGTAGTGATTGTTATCTTAACCAACGAATCGTTTTTCATTTGATTAAACAAATGTTTAAGCGAGCAACGTCTGTTGATTTTACTTTTACACATCCACCCACAATGCACGACTTCATTTCGTTCATGACATTCAATTCGAATAAAGAACACGTTACGCAAAGATGCGTTCAAAAACACGCAGTTTTTTATTTATAATTTTTTCCATCTCCTTTCATAGCGTTCTTTGAATAAGCTTATTTAATACCGCTGCGTGAATATGCAAATAACTTTTAATTGTCATGAGTTTTTGCCTCTCGTCTAGACAGCAGCAAGTAAGAACGTTTGACTAACTTGGAATGATGCATCTGTCATTTCTGATATTAACGCGCCGGTTGGCACATTCGCGTCGAACGGAACTCGGATAATAACTACTTTTTTGTCGAACAAAAATACATTAACTCGAATGCAGCAGCGATAATATTTTTTACGGACAGTCTAAGTTGTGATGAAATATCTCGGGAGGAATGAGGTACGGGTTTTTCAGCGGTACATAATGCAGTGCTGAATTTTCATGAGGGCAACATTTATCGTGTTTGACGCCATTACGGTCGAGCAGTGACCGCGCTGTGCCGTACGCCTTTTATTTATATTGCAAAAACGCCCGGCGACAACGCGAATATACCTTTATCGAATCAGTATTTTTTCCCTGTTGTTAATTCCGCAGATAATGGCCGGAGTCAAATGACGGCGCGGTAAGAAACGCCGCGGGAATTTCAGCGATGCCGGCGCACTCTTTTAAGCGTATTTTTTTGTAGGGACGGGTTCGGACGGCGGCGGTTTTCGACATTTTTTGCAACTCCCCGATGAAAACCGTAATGGCATTTTATCGTGCATAAGAGCGGACGGAATCATTAATTATTTATAATAAGCGGCTAGCGCCGAATCGCGCGAACTTTGTTTATTTGTTGAAAGTTGTTGTAGCAAAGTTTTTTGGCGCGAGGAGTGTGCCTCCGCTTAACCTGCGCGGACCTTTGCGATCCATCATCCAATACTAAAAACTTTGTGTTAGGATATTTTATATTTATTAGGTAGATACGGTTACCATTGAAATGTTTTTAATACATAAGAATTAAAAATCATTAAACATTATTAAAACACTTTCCACCAAAAGTATTCAATACAAGACTTTTGGATATCATATTTTAATATGTCAGATGTGTCTGGTATGTTTGGTAAACAAGTTGCGCTTGTTCATAAAATTAAAAATAAAGTGGGATCTACATGATCGATTTCCGCGATGTGCCAATTTGATAAATCTTAGTATGTACATACTAAGATTTATCAAAGTACATATTAAACTCCTTACCAAAACCGAGATTAGAACTCCCGAATAACTCCGCTATCAGCTACACAGCCTCTACGCCGTAGCAGTCTCAATCGCAATTCGTTTTTACCCACACATACTCTCGATTGTTAACCTTTTTGCAGGCGAAAGTAGGTTATGAGTTCAGTACGATCATTACCAGGTGTGTGTCAATCATTACGGCGGTTTTTTGTCGAAAAAATATTGTTTACAGCATAAAATGTACGGCAGGGTATTTATAAATGTACATTTTATTAATACCTAGGTTCTGTGTGAGGCTGTATCCATTTTTATAAGGACATGGCCAATCAAGTATGAGCAAGTTAAGTCCATAAGCGGATATTTTTTACACTATTTGTATTATTAATTTTACTTAAGACGGTGCTCTCAGTAAATTAACTGTATGGAAAACTTGTATGGAAAAAAATGACTTTTACCACTATTTAGTGACAGTCTGCTCGTTAATTGAAGGAAAAATAGATAAAAAAGAAATGGTATGTATGTTCAATATTTTGCCTCCTACCTCGTTTCAGATTGTAAAGTAATTGTTAGTTTTATAATTTAATTATGAAATCATGTCCTAAATATTGTTGATGTAGTTTTAACTTGCAGTTTACACTAGTAGGCAGAAAGTCATCCAATTAAAACATTACCCGTTAAACTTGTTTCAAAATTTTTGATTTGAATGTTTTCTGTTAAAAAACTTTGTCGCGAAAACAGTGATTTGAGCGTCGTGAATACGTGTCAAGATTATTTGATAAGTGAGTCGCCTTAACTTAATAAATGGGAAGTTAGGTACTGCTTATAACTGTAAGTAGGTACGAAAGTTAAGTAAGTACTTATTCATAAAACTTAAAGCCTGGAGAAACCCAGTGACCGACTGACAACCAAGGCCTAGAAATCTGAAAGATGGTGTTTTCTTTCTCTAAGTGCACTAAAATTAAATCCCTGAACTAGAACCAAGATTGGACAAGTAACGGTACCCTAATTGCGTAACTGACATTGATAATTTAAAATTAATTGATTAATCCTTCTTTCGACCACTTTCGCTTTTAAATCACTGGCAACTTTTTTCAATTTCAAATAAAGAATCTCCGTTTTAATGTCTAACCCTTTCGCCGCCGATGTCGGCCCGATTTGTACGACTCACAGGTAAGTACGACGTGTGATTGTGATCTCTACATCTGCCCGGCAGATGGCCCTACAGACATCTAACGTCAAAATATTGACTTCCAAGCGTATTATGTAAGATATAGAGTTCAAGTTTGATTGTAAAAATCAATAGGTAAATTGGGTACGAAAGGTTAGTGACCTCGTGATTTGGATTGATTTTGAATGTTTGGTATTGAAGGACAGGTGTTGAATGGAATTGATACGCACTTTGTTGTTGATAAATGTTGAGGGAATAACGTTTTTGTAGTATCGCTGTCCTATTTGGTCAGTTGTCATGAGTTTTTTACGTTACTTATCTATTGATGCACAATTGGATCCCCACCTTAGAATCAGAAGGTGGACAGACACAAACACTAGACCACAAGTGCACTTATTAAATGATTATTGATGATGAATAGTAAATAAATAATAATTATTCTATTCCATTCTATTCTAATACGTAGGTAACCTACCTACATTTTTTATACTTAGATTTTTTATTCTAAGAATTTACCAGTATGTATCTACTCTCAATCGGCGAAGAAAAACATCTTGAGGAAAACGGCATGTTATAGAACCTAAAAAGTTCGAAGACATGTGCTTAGTGCGCGAAAGGAGCATTCATGTTGCACATTAATCCACTGACTGGTTCAAAAACCAATGCTATGACAAGAAGAATATGTATCCCAAAGCCACGATATACGATTTGTACTATTAAGTACATTGTTACCCTATGGTTGAAACTAAATTATTTAGTCCCGAGACTACTCGGGCGCCAAGCGCTAGTTAGAGGTGACTAATAATAGGTATTTCACTCGAGGTAAACACTGTGTTTTTCATTACAAATATAATGAAAGTAAAAATAAAAACACGAATTAGCTAAAGAAAAAATTTGTGTATTTTATTTTACATAAATCAACAACTTTGGCGAGATATTTATTTAATGTTTAGGGTAAAATTAGAAAAATTAGGAAGTTATAGTTAGTGAAAGGGTTTTTCCGGGTTGATATTTGATATTTTCTGGGAAACTTGAGTTTCTGCAGTATCCGGGGATTCTTGGTGTATGTTGGGGACAACGATATTTGTCTATTTACTTCAGCTGTTACAGCAATGTTTTTGGATAGCACCGGATAATCTTTGAATTGCAGATGCAGATTTATCATTTCTTTTGACAGCTGTCAGTTGAAAACGATTCTCCCTAGGGCTGAAAAGTACTAGATACTTTCAACCCGCTCCTCAGGCAACTTCAGGCCTATTTTCCGAGTTTAAGTAATGAAAAAGTACATAATAGTTCTAACTAGCTTTCGCCTAGGTATATTTTAAAAACTCTTACAATGTAACTTGTATGATTACATAGAGTACCTACCTACCTAAACAAAACATAAACAAACTGTAGTATGATCTTATTGAACTCAATTTTTGCAATAAATTTAAACATTGGTCGGTTAACTGTCTGAGTAATTTTGTCAATCAATTTATAACCTTATGAACTTTAGCCTAGTTTTTATAAATATCGTACAAGTGGATATTAATTTGTTATTTTTACCTCATTTACTAAAGTATAGGTAGTTAGGTACTTAGTAATAATACTAAGTAGCTAAACCTACCAACTGTGAGCTGGGTAGGATATTTTTTTTAATATATAAGTTTATATTAATTAAAAAAGGTTAAATTAAGCACACAACATTATCTAGCCCTAAACTCAAAGTCAAGAAATATTTAATTCAATACAATCAGAAGCATCACTTTTAAACGTCTTACTAGGTGAATTTATGTGCCAATTCCTAACTCAAGCCCGAGAAGAACTGGCAAGAAACTCGTCCTGGTCCTAGCGCTTTTGCATGATCCACCTTATATCTATCTTATCTACGAAAAACTAATACAAGAGAGTTTAAATACATTTCATAATATATGTGTCGGTTAAATGTCTGAGGGCAAAGCAACATGAGGCCATGCATTCTTATCAACAATATAGTAATTTATAATACACTTTCTTCAAAAGACTACCCTTTATGAAAGCTTAATTTTTTTTTATTGGTAGTTTATTAGTATTTTAAGGAAGTTTATTAAAAAAACGCACCGTGTTCCCCATAAAGGACATATTTACTTTTCTAGTCGAAACCTAGGGATGTATTATTTGTTTCTGTTCCTAGTATTGATTCTATGAAGATCATTATTTTGATCACCATCACTATTTATTAAACTAAGCATTGCTTGTATTGTGACTAATCTAATACTTATATAAATTTAACTGACGAAAAACGGAGGATAGTTCTCAAGTCGACGCGTATATACCTTTTTTTTATCGAAACGCAAAACAAACTGCGGCCAGCAACTAATAGAAATACTAAACCTATACATAGTATACTAGTAATGATGTGTGAAATGTTAAAGTTCTTTACGTTTTTAACATTTAAACTGCATTTAAGTCAGCGACTGCAATTAACTAGTTAATTCGATGAATGCTAATTACATTTAATTTTACTGTTTTATAAGTCAGTTGCATGACTTGCATGAAATGTTGCATAATTTATATAGTGGCCACAGTGCACTCTGCTCGTCCACATGTCAAGGGTAACCATTTGTAAAGATCTCGATTACGCAACAAAAACAATAAGTACTTGACCTAGCTACTTGAGAAGACGATGCTTAATAACTTACAAATAATTTTATTAACAGCAGGATATCCGTCTGAAAATCAATAAAAACTTAATGCTCAAAAGTGCCATTAACAACACAAACCTACAATAATATTAAAATAATGACGAATGCAGACACATGTCACTTCCGATGCCACAGAATCAGTTAACCCTTTAAAAAACCACGGCCAGCCGAGACGTCAAAATGACAATTAAAAAGAAATAAAACAAATCTTTGTAGCGTTCGTGGCCAGGATACGCAACTGTCGATTACTCCTTTTTTATACATTTTTGACTGAACAGGTGGTATCGTACTGTTCACTAATGCTCACCGAAGTAGAGAAAGCGTGACAAATACTAGTCTAAACATGTGTTGTGAACGTTAATTAATTAGTTGAGAAATTGAAAGTTTAACCCTTGCCCTAGGGGTGAAAAGAAATAATTTAAATATCTAACCCACACACCTCTTCGCCTCTTTAAAAGATAAATTACCTCACCAAAATTTTTTTCTTTTCCAATTACCATAATTATGCGCGTTCCTTAGTCAAATACCTACTTAACAAAACTGTACCTTGCCTATAGCAAGGTTATACTAGGTAGGTATAACCTGCCTACCTATATAATTAGTATTTTTTCCCGTATATTTTATAGTTTGTTAACATCAGATTCTACCATGTCTGCTCGTAAGTAAGCATCAGTAAACTTTTAAATAAGTATTAAAAATAATACCTACTTATGTTTAAAAGTTCTCGTAAGTATCCTGCGTTTTTTCACCAACTGATGATTTTAATTCACATTAATGACTCAAATGATACCCTCTCTATCCATCTTTCCCTCACAAAAACAACTAGAAAAACGCGGGAACCCACATTGCTTCATAACTTTTTTACGGACTGCAATGACATGACACCTGTAGGCATGAGAATACCTACTCATATTTAAACTATTAATTAATGATTTTATTGCTTTCAATTTGAAATCTAAAATCAAAGTCTTAAGTTCATAAAAATAACGACTTAAGTAATATTTGGTGTTATTTATAGGTAGATGTTTTTAATGGCAACAAATAAAATTAAAAATAGAATAATATAAAAAACATCAGAAGCCTAAGCCTATCTATTTAAGGATTATAACTATAATTAAATTTATTTCCAAATTTAATTATTATTACTTACCTATCTACTTACTACCTAATATATTACCTTATGTAGAAATTTCCAAACTGACTAAAAGAGCACGAATTATGTGTCAATATCGCTGCAAAAAGCATAAAGTCTTCTTAGTTTTACAAATTGACTTGTGGCATAAGGAATGGAATTTAAAGGCTCTTGTTTTTCTATCATTGGTAATGCAGTTTTTACTGTAAACTGTTGCTTAGTTATTTACTCACGTACCATTTACGAATAGCGACCATAGCATGGTAGTACTATGAGTAGGTTGGTAGCAACTAGCTTGCTAGTAACATTAAATACAGAGTCACTAAACTAATACTAAGTTGGACGCCAATTTGCTGATATTTAAATGCTCAATGGCGGGAGATACGCATTTCAATAGTGCCTAATAAATACAGACTAAGACTAACAGAATAAGTTGTTTTTAGTTATTATTTTTTTATCAGTAAATAATTAATTTCTGTCTTTATCTCTCAGCTACCTTAATTCTGGTATTTACTTAATTTTTTTTAACGTTCTCAAATAAATGTATTTTCTTTCTGTGTCTTTTCTTTTAGTAACGAATGGTCAAAGTCAAATACATCAATAATCTTAACTTATAATTTAAATAATCTTTCTATCTGAGACCGTTGAATTGTATCTAGTTAACAATAACACCCTTTGATTGAACCCAACATCATTCCATTAATGTATTTTCTCTAGTAGAATGAGTAACCCTACACCCGTGGTCCAGCAACAATGATTTGAATACTTTTTGTCCATCACATCCTCTCATTACTAAAACATCTTACCGGAAATTTAAAAAATATTAAAACGTGGGGTCATTTTGTTCCCACAGCGAGCACCTTACGGCCAGCGAAAACAAACTAATAATTTTAATACTGGTAACCCTTCCGTGTTTTTTTTTGTGGCAAGACACAGCCAGTCCATTCAGCCTCATCCGTGAGAACGTTAAACAAAGTCATATTGAAAAACAGAGAGGAGGTCCGACAAAAAATAAAGTTGGGGGCGCGAGTGGACATTTGTCTTAGAAAAAGTTATTGCTGCGGATTGAATAATAAATGGGCCTTGATAGTGGATTATCTCATTCAGATCGTAAAGGTGGTTTGAATATAGCTTGTTGAATGATGTTTTCAATGTATTCAACTTATTTTTTATGTTGTCGTTACAAATTTAATGAGGGAACTGACTAGACTGACTTAAGACTAGCTCTATAAAAACCCAATAAAAATAGTTTAATATCTGTTATTTACCTATGATGCCTCTGCGGCCGACGTCTTGGCCTCCCCTGCCGTAGTAGAACATATTAATAAATTGTGTTTTTGTAGGTTTGACGAATACGTAGCTAGACGACTACCTACTTACCAAAAAGTGCCTACAACTTGTAGACATTCGCAACACTCTTTGTTCTTTCCTATTAATTGCACTCTGAAGTTCTCGAGAGCTAGCGAGAAAGTACACGCTTACGTAATAATACGTAATAGGTTCCCACCTACCCTCTATTAGTACATTACGTTCTCATTTTCTTATTCTAACGATTGATAGTGTAAGAAATTGCAGATCGATGCGTTTCCGAGTTTTACTGAGCAGTTGGATAATTATATTACGTGAAGAGATCCAAAGAAATTTGACGAAACTCTAGAACATCCAGTTTCATCAAATTTTGACCACATGTTGGTATGATCTGAAAGTAAACACTTGTAAAAACACAAACACCGAGTATAGTCTCGGGTTTTGCATTTTTTTTTTCTCTAAGTATAGTATAATAATATATGTTAACAAAAATATAGCAGGTGTATGCGGTTCCCATAACATAAGCTCTGTTTACTTTGAGGCTGATGCTGACAATACTGTGTGAAATGTCTGGAAGTAAAAAACAAAGACCACAGTTTCAAAATATTGGCCATCTCTGTGATATAGAATTCACTCCCGCACAAGTTTTCATCTATTGGACGTCTTCTCTCCCACCTCGCCATGGTCGAGAAATCAATAAAATGTTTGCCAATTGTTCGTGCAATGTAAACAATGGGTGACTCCGCGCGACGCCGTTGACTGACAGATGGCGAGCGCGGGGTCGAAACGACCCACACGAGTGTAACAGGGTTGACACTTGATATTAACTAAAACATTTTAGGTCAGTTTTATTAATAACTTTGTTTTTTTTTGTAAATATTCAGAAAGCTTTTACTTGCATGACAGAAAAAGGGGTAACTTGACCTTGTGTAGGTAAGTAATAAAATATTAATATTGCAGCAAAATCTACCTGACCCACCTGCTGGTAAGTACTCTATTTTTTAAAATATTAAGATTTATTTACTCAAATTTTAGAATCATAAATAAATAAATTAAATAAATAAATATTGGTAGATAAATTCACTCAAAACCATCTAGCCCCAAACTAAGCATAGCTTGTACTATGGGAATCAAATGACTAATAAAATACTTATACATTTTTGAATACATCATATTTTAAAATAGTTTCAGTAATATTGTTGAACTTTTATAAACTAATTTTAATAAACTGGCAACCCTATGCTGACTTAACCCTACCGCAGCCGGCCGAAAAAAATGGCGTTAACTATCGACCCAATTTTTTCCAATAAAACATTTTTTCCATTATAATTAAAAGGCTAGGTGCTAACTACGAAGGCCTCAGGCAATTAGACATGTAAAATTTTTGTGTAAAAGGTAAAAGTGGCGCCCCGGGCACAGCGCGGCAGGGGTAGAAAGAAGCCTTGTGGTATTTCAATTTATAACGTTTAGTTTGTAGGTAATTGAAATCTATTTTGACGGTTTTGAAAAATGAGTAAGATAGAAAATAGAAAAAAAAACTTTATTGCGCACCAGATAATTAATGCGGTATCTATACTGATATTACAAAGAGAAAACAATTTATTTTGATCTTTCCTCTCGTTTTCCTGCAATATGTTAGGTTGATTTCGTGAAAAGGGACGGAAGTGTGTAACAGGATGCCGGGGAAGCGCGCGCTAATTAATTTGAGTAATGAGCGCGCGCTTTGGTCGAGTTTGGCGTCTGATGGTACTAATCCGTTTTCCGAGAGGTTGGTACTGTCAGTCAACAGTGTGTGCGTGTGTGTGACGAGATAGAGAAAGGGAAATAGAGAAGGAGAACGCATCAGCTGTGCGCCTAATCTAAAGTGTTGTGTATAAAGTGTGCTATTATATAAACTAATTCAGGAGCAGCAGAACAAAGCGCTTTGCTTCCACATTTATAATGCGTACAGCCAAGGATTGGAATGCTTTGCCGTCGTCTGTCTTTCCTGAAAACTACAATCTAGGTCTCTTCAAGTCTCGAGTAAATAGATGTCTTCTAGACCTGCGTGCCCCATCGTCGGCCACATCCTCGCTTAACATCAGGCGAGATCGTGGTCAAACGCAGGATTATTGAAGATAAAAAAAAAAAAAGGATATAATGTTAATGTTGCTTATTACCAAGGTGAAATGTCGGATGATACACATCATATGCGACTACTGTAAGGCTCGCTAGTTTTGTTTGTTTGTAATGGATAAACTAAAAAACTACTTTTAAAAACTCTTTCATCTATAAAAAGTTACATAATCAGCGAAGAACATGGGCTGTATTTTATTTTCAAAATTAGATATCCACACGAAAATGGCAATAATGTAATGTGCACCCGTGGGCGGATCGCTAGTAAAAAATATTTAGCTACCTGATAATATTAAGAAAAACTGTAATTTTCACTTAAAACGGGATTTTTATAATGTGAGTTTTTCTGCTTCCCGATATTTCGGCACAATTACATGCGCCACGATCACGAGATCTCGTGCCAACTGTGGTAAATATCTCGTTTTGAGTGAAAATTTGGTTCAAAACCATGATAGTGGTTTAAAGACTTCTGTGGCGCAGTGGGCTAAGGTCTGGCTGAGACTCAGAAGGTTGCGGGTTTGATTCCCGCCGCGGGACATTTTTTTTTATGATCTGCATGCATTTGTCTCAGGTCTGGGTGTTTCTATGTATAATATGTATGTATTTACAAAAAAAAGTATATATGTATTATATCAGTCATGTGGTACCCATAACACAAGCTCTGCTTACTTTGGGGCCAGATGATGCTGTGTGAAATGTCCGGGATTATTTATTTATTTATAAAAAAACTTATTTAAGTAGTATATCAGTCATGTAGTACCCATAACACAAGCTCTGCTTACTTTGGGGCCAGATGATGCTGTGTGAAATGTCCGGGATTATTTATTTATTTATAAAAAAACTTATTTAAGTAGTATATCAGTCATGTAGTACCCATAACACAAGCTCTGCTTACTTTGGGGCCAGATGATGCTGTGTGAAATGTCCGGGATTATTTATTTATTTATAAAAAAACTTATTTAAGTAGTATATCAGTCATGTAGTACCCATAACACAAGCTCTGCTTACTTTGGGGCCAGATGATGCTGTGTGAAATGTCCGGGATTATTTATTTATTTATAAAAAAACTTATTTAAGTAGTATATCAGTCATGTAGTACCCATAACACAAGCTCTTCTTACTTTGGGGCCAGATGATGCTGTGTGAAATGTCCGGGATTATTTATTTATTTATAAAAAAACTTATTTAAGTAGTATATCAGTCATGTAGTACCCATAACACAAGCTCTGCTTACTTTGGGGCCAGATGATGCCGTGTGAAATGTCCGGGATTATTTATTTATTTATAAAAAAACTTATTTAAGTAGTATATCAGTCATGTAGTACCCATAACACAAGCTCTGCTTACTTTGCCAGAGACACGGCCAGATGATGCTGTGTGAAATGTCCGGCATTATGATTATTATTATAGTTTTAGAAGTTACATTAATAAACTGGTTTGAGTTTGATTTTGAAAATATTGAATCCCAGAAGCGATACAGTTAGATATTATGACTACCCACATCTTTTTTTAAAATTATTCGAATCGTCCGATTTAATACTTCACCTTGATTAAAATATAACTTTTTACTTCTAATTACTTGTTCAAACTACGATACGAATCGATAAAAACTCAGCACCGGTCAACTAATTTCTTTATTATATTTGATTAACCCTTCAAATGCAGAGTAATTACAGACGGAACAGATGCAGCCTTGATTAATTACTAGAAAAAGTGTTTGGGTCATAAGCACCTGCCTCTCACTTTCGATTTAAAAAAAAAACTTTATAGTCAAAGAGCCAGCAATGGACCCATAAAGTCTATGACGTACTTTACCTACCTACTCAGTATGTGAATTTCCAGTACTTATTCAAGAGGTACCAATGTACTATTAAGTATTATAGTATTATATAATATAATAAGTTAAATAAATGAAAAATTATTATGTGAATCACGGGCGACCGCACCGTGGTTCAAACTTACTGAAGATTCTCTAAATTAATCGAAACACTGTGGATGACAAAATAATACGTGAGTAAAACCCGTGTTTTTCAAAATGTGTACTTTATATATACTATACTCACGAATGTTTTAAAATTAAATAATCTTGTCGTTTTGAACCATTGCGACGACCCTAGCTCTCGGTCTACAAGGAATTAGGTCTTTTTTCTACGGTGATCACGTATGTAAATCGTCCAGTCATTGTCTTCTGGCGTTTTGTGAGCGGAAGACATGTGGATTAGATTTTATGATCGAGAGTTTTTTGATTGACCTGCCTGTCATTATCGCTGAGACAAAGGGAAGGATGCGGGTTTTTATAAAAACATGTTTTTTCCGAAGCTTTTAGATTTTATTGTACCTTTGATTTACCTATATTTTTTGTAAAACCTGTAAAACCTACCTACTTTCGCCGCTGTCCAAAAATAACCAAAACTAGTAACTATAGGTTTATATCTAGTTGTTTAATGTATAAAAATAAATATTTTTCAGTTTTATTTATAGTTACTTACCGATTGATAATTCTCTCTTTTTTTTTTATTCTCTCTTTTTTTTTATGTTTACATGTCGGTCAACGTCGAAGTGTGTGAGACAATTATTATGTAAGAACTTTATACTTACCATACTTCGAGCTAATAAATTTATTTTATTTTATTTCTGCTTTAGAGATTATCAGGTATTATCGTAGTTCTAGTGTCATCACCGCTTAGTTCTCAGGCAGACTTTTTTGTATCTTCCAGACGTGTAAAGAATTCGCACGGAAACGCAAGTAAAAACAAGTTCTTTCTCTGCATCGTTAGCAACCAGCACAATAGACGCCATTAATATTCATAAACGGGCTATTGCGCATATCAATCACACAAGTGCTAAAAAGCTCCTATTCGAATGCAGGGACACATCCCGATGCTTCGTAGCACTGTCATTAGCGCCTTTTTGCTCAATAAGCTTATTCAAATTTCTTGCGAACAAAGGGTTGTTTTTGTTTATCCGCCAAGAAAACCGAGATTATGGTTCTGAATAATACCATAGACAATGACTGACATGCAAGGAGGTAGAGAGGCGTTTTTTGGATAGATTTGATGTAAGGAGCTAATTACGATCGAATTTGAATTTGGAATTAGGTGAGATATTCGCACGGTGTCGAATGCTTGTCTAAGATGTGGTTAATATTTGGGATGTTATTTGTAATTTCAAAGGATATTTCTAATAACTAGCTTGTAAATTAAAGTTAAACCTATTTGACATCTGTTTTTAGAAAAAAAAACGTTGTTTTCCTTAAGTTTTGTATCAAAAGTTTTAGATTTCGATTTTGATAAGTCAATTAACGCGGTGATTGATTTATAAAAGACGTCTAACTTAAGGTATACAAATATGCGTGTTTTGAGCTTGTTAGGGTTGTATTGCAATTTAAAACACGTGTGGCATGCGGCACGCTCTTGTAGCTTGTTAGAGAAAAATAGTTTTAGATCAGACATACGTACATATACCTATTTGTAAGTAAGTACTAAAGTAAGTACCTAATGTTATCTAGGTGGTATGCTGTTGCTTTAGCGATAGTCTAAAAACAAACTTTTTTAATTATAATAACTAATAATTAAATTTGAGCCCAAAAAATTTAACCGAATTGAGAACCTTCTCCATTTTCTAAAGTCGGTAAAAAAAAAATTACGCTTTTCAGTAGGTACTTTATCATTTTTGAAATAGAAATCGAATTGAAATTTGCAAATACCACTGGAATGTCACAGAAAAGCAAAATACGAAATTTTATTTAGGTACTTGGATGACATATTTTTTCAAGTTATTTTGATTTGATTTATACTTGGTAAAAAAAAACAAAGACCTGGTAAGTATCCTCTGCATAAGTTACGTACAAAAAATCTACAAAGACATGGCAACGATAACATGAAGCAAGAAAAAGTTCTCAAGACCTATTTTTTCTAGACAATAAAAAAGTCCTCAAGATATCGTGAGACATGCATAAAATTAACTTGCAACAAACACATGTATGCAAATGGCTTACGTGACCACTTTTTTTTAACTAAAAAAGTGAAAACTAAAAAAAAAAGACAAAGCGACGCCGTTTGTCCGCGGCCACCCCTTCTGCGCCTTTCCAGTAAAATTAAAAAGTTAATTTGCATATCATCTGTGGCGATTTTTTATGCCCAGAAAGATTATGATAATGTGTTTTTTGGACATTGCGATGGGAGAGAGGTTTTTTTGCAAATAAGACAGTGTAGGGTTAATATTTATAATTTGATTGTAAAACACCATGGGAATGAAAATATGTTCTCATGACCGTTCTTACTTTTGTTTGGTATTGATAGTCAATTTAAATTAATGAAAAATAAAACATTACAAAGTACCCACCTAACAATATAGGTGCCTATCTTAAATGTTAGGTATTTCTTCATGTTTTAAATATACTTACTTCAAGTTAGGTAAAATAAAATAGATTTGATATCACATACTTGGATGATATAACACAATAGTATATAATATAATAGTAATTCTTATCATAACTCATAAATAAATCAAGGTTACAACTTTTTTCTAAAAATCAATTCAACTTTGTCAAATGGAATTTACTGTTGAACCCCAAAAACAGTTTTTGTACACAAATTATAAATCTTTTTACTTATCATTACCTACCTAATAAATTATGTAAGTATGTAGACATAGACCCATTTTTTCATAAGGTATTTTTTTGATGCATTTAAACTTTTTCTACCTGAGCTAGGGGTGGAGTCTGAAACCACCCCACATTTTTTTACGATATAAAATCCAATAGTGCACTTCACTGGGGTGGCAACATTTTTTTCTAGCGACAACCCAGATCAATATTTTTCCCGCGCGCGGGTCGCATTGGCGCGAATCAACCCGTTCGAATTTCAAAAGGATCTTTCGAACAAAGAAGGTCGGACCCCTTTATGTAAAACCTTTTCATCAATTTTTTCGTCCGGTAACGGTCGGAACGATTCTTTTCGGTAATAACTGGGGTTGTTATTAAAAGGGGTTAGTTTTTTGTGCGCGCTTCTCCGCACGCGATTTTATATGCTACTAAATTGTTAGTTGCACGCAAATCACCAGGTTTTATTGGATTTCCAAAAATTACAGGATGGGCTTCGGGGTTTGGTTCTAAACCAGCTGTCTAATACAAAAATCTAATTTTAGTTTTATGGTCGGCAAAATTAGACTTGTTTGTTGGAAGAGTTAATAGCTAGTTTACCGTTATTTCTATAAAACTAGACCATTATTTTTATAAAATATTATGTACTATTTATCTAACATAACCGCAGTTATATAAAATACCTACTTACTTACTAAAACTCATGCCGCAACATCTGTTTCTGCTTGTACTGTTTATTATCAACTTGCTACTGTCCACGGCTTCACACGCGTAGGTAGTACCTACATCAAAAGAAGCGTATGACCTTCTTGATATAAAATCTATCTATAGAGATATATATATAGATCAACTTTCGTCAAGATCCGTTCAGTCGTTTAGCCGTTAAAAGGTAACATACAAACGGGCAGAGACAATTACCTAGGTACATGCCTAACCTAGAATCTAGGCAAGAAACTGTATTGGACAGATCTCCTCAGACCTTAGTGTTTTGTGGTAGGTAGTTACGCAGATAGGTACCTATGGTCGTTTCTTATTATCGTACAAAGAGAGATCTGTTTGCGGATGACTGGAAGACGATAGAGAGACTGTGCCTTTCCTACTGTGAGAAGAAACGTTTTGTGTAAACTCCTAATGTAATACTCATTATATTATTTAGTGTAGGTATAAGTAGGTATTATTAAATTGTTTTTTTTTTCTCCTGCTGTGTATTGTTTTAACGCATTAGATAGTGTCTGTAATGTTAAAAAAAGGTGTAAATTAATAAATATCTAATAAATAAAATTGAACCAGTGTGGACTTTAAAGGATTAAAGTGCGCCTCAGAGTCTCCATTCGTGCACTTGGCACATATCTTCGAACTTTTTAAGTTCTGCCATAGGTATGCCGGTTTCGCCTATGTCACCTTTTGTGAGTACCTACCTACTGATATAATTATGCTTACCATACAGTTTTCGAACAAATCGGTTTCACTAACCACCAGTACTTTTTTGGCATTATCATTTTACAGTTTATCTAACCTCGACGTTATCTTTGCATGTTTTTATCAAGCTTTAAATAAATAAATAAATTATACCAAACATTTCACACAGCATCATCTAGCCTCAAAGTAAGCAGAGTTTGTGTTATGAGTACCACATGACTGATACACTGCTAATATACTTAGTTTTGTAAATACATACATTGAAACACCCAGACCCAAGACAAATACTTGCAGATAATACAAACATTTGTCCCGCGGCGGATATCGAACCCGCAACCTTCTGTGTTACAGAGTCAGCAATTACACGGCCTTTCGGCCATATTATCGACGCCAGAGCATCGCCGCCTCCACGATTACAGTCTGATATGACCGTTCTCATGACCGCCTAGCCTCTAGGGCCTTACATTAGAGGCGCGGGCACACGGGGCCTTAACGTTCAAGCCTCTGAAGCCTGGCGGATTTTCCGTCTGTTTACGCTGAACCGGGTTCTAACTATGTACTACGGCACTCACGTGCGTCCGACCGTATAGTTAGCCATTATATATTTGTTGCGTGTCATTATAATATAATTTTGAAATATTCAATGAAATAGTCCTTTATGTATTATAATGTAAATCTCTGATCTGATCCATTTCTTAATCTTCCTTTATTAATTCTCACCCTGCATTATTTTTTTGTAAATAAAAATTGAAATTTATAATAAAAAAAAACTGTTGTTCCGCTAATTATAAGATACCACAGCATGCCAAATATTTAAGCTACATATAGGAATATATATGTTGGTGATGGTAACTTTGTGTTTATTTTTTATAGCAGCAACATTATTAAACACCCGATTAAAAACTTTTTGGCGCTTCATTCCAGTGGTGGTGACGTCAGCGCCGGCAAACGAGGCAGAGCTGCAGTTGTACAGAGTAATGCAGAGGGCCAGCCTTCTCGCGTACTACGACACATTGCTGGAAATGGGTGAGATACCTACCTACGAGTAGAGTTAGCTTTGACGAGAGATTAGAGTTAAGAAGTAAAACAAGGAACACTTATAGATTCGCTATGGTATGTCTGTCTGTCCAAGCCTAATCAGAGCTCTGGCTCGCAGACCTTTATCGTGATGAAGGTAATACGTATTAGTGGCCCTTATGTAATTAAAAAATCAATAAAATATTGATCTGATATTGTCTTATAAATCGATGAACGCTGGCTGCTCGCA
Source organism: Lampropteryx suffumata (assembly GCA_948098915.1). NCBI lineage: Eukaryota > Metazoa > Arthropoda > Insecta > Lepidoptera > Geometridae > Lampropteryx > Lampropteryx suffumata. The sequence continues at coordinate 16,948,805 of OX402565.1, read as the reverse complement.
CGAAAATGGGTCACGTTCCGCCTGAGCCGAGCGTGCAAAGGAGAGCGCAGAACAAGCGATAGAGAGGCACGATCGGTTCATCAATGTGTTCTTATGACGTTATCACGAAAAATTATCGTCCGTAAACCGAGTTTACGAAATTTTTTTTTAGATTTTATTGATTTTTAATTGAAATCCCTTTGATTCCTCTGAGTCGCACTTCAATCCTATCACCACATTGGTTCGATATAAATAGTGACACGTTGAAGAAGTTTATAGTTCCACTAGAAGTTTTGTTAGGTAGGTACCTACCTAAGGAAATTATACTCTCAATATTAGGTATTTTTTCTATTGTGAAAAAAATATAGCAATAGAGTCGTAGAGATCTTTCATAGCTCGTAGATTCTATTGCTGCTTCTACAATTCAGTCTAACTCTCAAATTTCAATTTGCTCAAAAAGCAGCACAGTATAGGAGAGCCAGATATTTTTTTAACCGACTTTAAAAAAGGAGGAGGTTCACAATGTGAAAGGATATACTTTCCGATTGGTCCCAATTGAAATTTTATCAAAATCGGTTCAGTAGTTTGGTAATTGTTTATGTCAAAGTAGGTGGCAAAATTATGTCATCCAAGTAAACGTAATTTCGTGTTTTTATATAAATGAAGTCGGTTTTAAAAATATGCCTATTATTTACAGGTGCATACTACCAACATAAATATAATAAAATATAGTAAGTATAAAAAATATGGATATGGTAAAAGGTAGCAATCATTAAAATACAGCATCTTGCAGCATCATAATCACAGGAACTCTAGAAAAAACTCATTCTCATCGAAAAAACAAATCTCCATACCGCGTAAAAAACTCCGACGAAGCGCCGAGACATGCAAATGATTTTTTTTTAATCTTTTACTTTTTAATTCCGCCGATTACTGGCTAAGGAAGGGTTTGCTCAGTCCGCCGTGTGCATTGTTTTTTTTGCCCTTCGCAAAATGGTCACGTAACATATTTGCATATTTGTCTAAATTAAAAGTGTGAGTTGGTTTTTTTAGACTATCACACGTTTTTGTCAGAACAATGCATCGAAATGAACTTGCCTGGCAAGAAAGTGAATATTAATGTGGATTAAACTCGATGTAGAGGATTGTCGTTTTTTGTTTGGGTATCCTGGACTCGGAGGGATGAGGTAATTAATGCAAGACTTGCTTTAGAAAACAGTACTTACTCATCTTTATTTGCTTGTTTATATAAATTTATTATTGTTCAAACACCAAAAAACAGCCTAATCGATACATAAGAGTTACTATCGTCTTCTTCTTCTTTCGTGTCCCGAGTTATTTCAAACCAGTGTGGTGAAAGGATTAATGTGTGTCTCAAGGGCTCCTTTCGTGCACTTGGCACAATCTTCTCACTATCGTGTCGTTAAAAAAAGTAATTTGAATGCGTAATTATTTTTTTATGTACTTAAATTTTTTAGGTTGGTAATTTTTTTTTCTACAATAGTAAATTGTAAAAAGTATAATAAATAATTTATTATTTTAATCCTAATAAAAGTAGTATTTTGAGTTTAAGTAAAGTTACAAAAAAATTGTAGCACAGTATATATTTTTTTTCTAAATCCAATTTATTTTAAATCTCTTTTTGACGTGACAACGTCTAATAAATCGATGAACACCGGCTGCACGCACGAAAAAGGATGACTCATTGTCTCGTTACGCTCATTGTAACGTTACGATCGGAGCGAGAGCGCATAACCAAACAGATAGTCAAACGTCAAACAAACGGATAGATGCAAGCCGCATCTGTTCTGTTATGACGTTGTCACGTTAAACTATCGTACGTAAACCGACTTTACAGACACCAATTTTTTGTTTTTCCCGGTTCCAGGGGGAGACGACGTCCAGCAGCTCTGCGACGCAGGCGAGGAGGAATTCCTCGAGATCATGGCTCTAGTCGGCATGGCATCCAAACCCCTCCACGTCAGACGCCTCCAAAAAGCCCTTCAAGAATGGGTCAATAACCCCTCCCTCTTCCAAATCCCCATAGTCCCCAACCTATGCGAGAACCCATTCGTGCAATGCAACCAGAGGTTACTGAACATGCCTCCAATGGCATTACCAAGGACGGTTGCATCACCGGAGAGTAGACCGATGTATAGTCCATCGCCTGGCGCGCCAGAGAACAGCTGTGGCTCTAATACTTCAGGTCCTAAGAGTCCTGTGCACCAAGCGACTTCCTTCTCTAAGATTGTGCTTCCCCCGTCCCCCGCTGCCCCGGTGTCGTGCCCCGCGAGATCCTATTCCCCGCAGAGCGCCTGTCCACCTGCGTCTGCCGGTTCGAGCCCTAGTTCTGTGACGTCACCGGTTCAGCTCACGCCAGTTCTGTTGGATGTTCACGTGCAGGTATGTTAACAGGACGAAAAACTTTCAAGACATTTTGATTTAATTAGTACTGCCTTTTTGAAAAGGTTTATTTGAAGGTTTATTATTTATTCCCCAGAGGTACTTACACCTACCCCGTAGAGACACTTTTTTGTTGAAGATAAATCCATCTTTTTGTTTATTTGTTGCCTTTTCACGACAAAACGGCTGATGGATAATATAATCCTGGTAAGTAGATAATTTGAACTTTGGGAACAAACATAGACTACTTGTTAAGTAGGTGCGAACCGCGGGCTGCAGCTAGTTGAATATCAATATTCTAAACGGAACCCATTGTACAGAGTAAGCAAAATAAGCCACAGTTCAAACTTATTATTGCAATATTCAATATTGCAGAAGCTATCATCAGCAGCAGAGAAACTGAGCAAGCACCTGCCCCAATTGGAGCCGAAGCCTCAGAATACCAAGAAGAAGATGTGCAAGGACTTGGAGCTGGTGATGGCTATGCCAGAGACTGACTCTCGGCGGATGGAGGAGATCCGCAAATACGCGGCCATATACGGACGGTTTGACTGCAAGCGGAAGCCGGAGAAACCGCTGACGTTGCACGAGGTAATGTCTAGAACTTTCCAGAACCTTCAATAGTTCTGGCTGGCCTGACAGCTCAGTTGGTAGGAACTCTGCTTTCTGTGCTGTATTTTGTGGATTTGATCCCCATCGTGGGCAATCATTTGTGTGACGGATTGTTTGTTTCACATACATATTACAGTTACTATACTAGTGATGCCCGCACTAGGCCAGGCATGTATCGCGGGAGATCGGTCAAGCAAAAAGTGATTACCTAACACAAAAGTACACATTACAGGGCAGATAAACAATAAAAAAATAGTAAAGTAAACTAAAGAAAACTATCTAAAATTTACTCGTATGTCTTCTACTAAAATAATTTTGAGGAATGTGAGTGCGTAGACAAACCTTCTCTGGTGTTATAATACCCAAGTTGTGGCACAGTTTTAGTATATTAAATAAAATAAAAATAAAAGTGGAATCTTTGTACTCCATTAAAGGACTCTTATTGTTCCTGGCACATGTTTAGGAAGAAGTAGACTTGAGAACATCAGAAGGCTGATGAACGTAAATGTGTTTGCAGGTGATGGTGAACGAAGCCGCGGCTCAGATCTGCCGCTGCGTGCCCGCGCTGCTGACGCGGCGCGACGAGCTGTTCCCTCTGGCGAGGCAGCTGGTGCGTCGCGCTGGCTTGCACTACACTAAACATGGGTAACTACAGCTTGGACAAATCTAAGGACAAACATGCTCACGACTGTAATTAAACAAAAACCGACTCATAAAGCTTATAAAATATTATAAATAATATACCAGTGGGCTTACTACGACCGCTTATAGCAAAATTAAAACAATAATACATTGAAATTTCGTAACACGTCCTTCAATAAGTGAGCTTACTTTAATATAGTTTATTTCAGTTTTGGTGACGTCAATATGAATTGTTAATTTAATGCATAGGTACTCATACCATGAGAGGTGTCTTTTGACAGCAAGTAATATTGTTCTTAGGTAAGTCAAATCTAGCAATCTTGTAAAAGCTACTCCTTCTTTATTGCGGCATAACTTCGTCAACTGACTTGAATTTTTATAAAAATAAAAAATAAGCTAGAAAACATAAAAAATACATTTTGCAGCGATTGGTTTAACATAATTAGGTACCAATTTTCAGTCACATGGTTTAGTCAAAGGCATTATGTTTAATGTGACAAAGATTAATCTCCGGTAGCGAAAACTAAACTAAACACACATTTCCCTTCCAGCCTACCACCAACAGCGTCGACAGGAGACGAAAGAGACAGAGATGAGGAAGAGACGCCAGCCAAGCGAACCCGACAGGTCACCACCCACGTAGACCTCACCGATTCCTAGCCTGCCTTTAGGGATTCAGGACTAACCTAACCTAATCCTAGTAGTACTGGATGGGGAGTAATAAGTATCAAAGGAAAGAACTAATATAACTAATGGATTGGGTAGTTTATTGCTAAATACCTAAGCTAATAAAAGTATTGTCGTCCTGTGGTATTATTACTAAACAAAAAAGGATAGCAATACTTTAATTTAGCCTTAGATTCAAAGAAATGTCCCGCAGAAATGAACTTGAACGTTGACGTAGGAAGATATCCGTCCCTTATATTATTGTAATCTTTATTGTATATAGAATATCCTATAAGACCTGAAGATTTTTCTCTTGAGGATCGAATTACAGCATCGAAGTAAAATAATCGACAGAAACTCAAAGTATCTTCACGTGGTCTCATAATAACAAGGATATTGATTTAAATTTCTTATAAGATTCTTGATTTAAGCCAGTGATGATCTTTTTAATAGATTTACTATCTGACTAGAAACAAAACCTTTTAGATATTATATATTGGACCAAACATATGAGTACTACTTTTGTTACTAGTAAGGTTCTTGCTAGTTATTGGAATCATATTGGACCAAACATGAAACCTTGTGGAACTCCAACTAGAATCACCTTGATTTTTTGATAGAAAACACTATATTTATCTTTTTAAATTGTTCCTAATTGTCTTTCACCACCAAATGCTATTTACATTATAATTTACATGAATTTATACAGCTTCTTCTAAAGGTAAGCATGTATAACTCAGCCCAATGCCTGATTACATTCTAATTTATGCACTTTAGTTTATTTTGGCATAGATTCACGGACAATTCTCTTGGTAAGTGGAACTTTATTTTAAATCTTTTGCATGTTGAATCTCACCTGTACTTGCTTGATGCAGTCGAAGTTGTGCTTCTAAATTATTTGAACTAATTGAAGTATTCCTCTTCAGAATACTTCAGTCAGTTCTATGGTTATAATACACTGAATGACTTCACTATAAGTGTCGACATACTTCAACGATTATATTATGTATAACTATAACATAGCCTAAACTAACCCTTATAACGGGATGTCAAGTAAAAATGTATCCTTACTCCCGTTTCTCAGAAACCTACTTACGTCTTTGAAATATGAAATTTTAAATGTAGCCTCGTTGTCATTGTCGTTGGTTTTACTTGTGAATTCTGTGCTTTAATTGCTAATTAAACAAAGAGAGCACAGGATTCATAAGTATTTGTCTTCATCGTCATTTGTCATTAAAAACAAGGAACCAAGATGAGTTTGGCTCGTCATTCTTCTCGATTTGGCTGCGTGGAACAGCCGAACAGCGAAGAGACACAAATTCTGTAGCATTTACATGCTATCAACAAAAGATATTTTAAATTTTCGTAAAAAGATTCAACCTTACATGAAAAGAGTCATTTTTGAATAAAACTATTTTGATTTGAACTTAAGTTCAAAAAGCTCGTGAATTTTAATAGCAACAACATTTATGTTGATTGCTATTAAAAAAAAACCATGTTTATGTGTCCCAACATGTAATAGTGCCTCACACGATTCAAAAGGGTCTTTGCTGAATAAAACGAATTTGGTTTGAACTTTATGTTCTTGCTATTGAAATTAACTGATAGTTTTTGAACAGGATGTTGAAGACAATGGAGTCAGAGCCAGCCCTGACGCGGCGAGAAGCAACTCTAACCATGGGTAGATATTTATTTACTTCTTATCTTAACGATAGATGACGACCTCCGTGGCGCAGTGGGCCAAGGGCCGGGTGAGACGCAGAAGGTTGCGGGTTCGATTCCCGCTTCAGCTCAAATGTTTGTATGATCTGCAAGTATTTGTCTCGGGCCTGGATGTTTCTATGTATAACATGTATGTATGTATATACAAAAAAAACATGACATGTGTGCAATTCACATGTGGTAGAAGTAGAACCTTCAAAAAACAAACGCATAATACGTACACGTATACAAAACACCACGGTTGTTGTGATGCCTTTTCTCAAGCTTTGTACTACGCATGCGCGCACAAACACCTAATAATAAACACGTGTAATGCTTCCTATCTCATTTTCTCCCACGTTAAATTTTATGAATTTATGTGTCTGTCTCTTTTTACTGTCGCTTTTTCGTTTCATCGACTTTCAAATCACAACGATGCTAAAGAAGTTTTCACTTCAAAAAGTATACTTACATGTAGTATATCAGTCATGTAGTACCCATAACACAAGCTCTGTATACCTTAGGGCCAGATGATGCTGTGTAAAATGTCCGGTATTTATTTATTTATAGCGATAGTGATATTCCAACAGATGATTGAGCAGAGCTTGAGCAAAAGAGACGAGCGTGGCGTAACTCTGTTAACAAGGCCGTTACAAATTTTAAAAATAACCGTATATATAGTTGTATAACCGTATATATCTCAATAACAAGCGCCTTCTTATAAAGACACGTCCCAAGCCCTCTTACACATATTCTTACTGTACAGGTCATTTATACTGTGCGCCCTGTGACAGGACCTTCAAGACAAAGTTTGACTTAGCAAGCCGTTTTCGCTTGTTGGGAGTTTGTAAACTCCCAACTCCCAATGAGAGCCTTCTACTTTTGAAAAACTTACAGCGAAGCAAACTCGGAACTAATATTCCAGTCGCGAGGCATATTTATCCTGAGTCGAGATCTTTTTGTTACTGTGGCCTGATAATTATATACCTGTCTACCCCATTTTTATTAATTCTGCAATATATTTTTGTGTTTCTAATGATTGTGTGTGCTTGAGTAAGACATAAATGATTGATAATGTTTATGTCTATGTCTATATTACTGTAAACAGCCTGATAAAATATTTAGTATTTAATCATCGCTTATTATAGTGGTGCTGTCTTTTGATTTATTCAAACTTTGTTTAAAATTATTTCAGTTATTTTTGTGGAAATTTGTAATTAGCCATCAGCACCTATTTGTTTACCTAGTCTATAAGTTAGCTGTTAATTTCCTGAATATTATTAAAATAAAATAAAAATGATGAGATCATCTGGCTGATGTCAGTTCCCAATCTGATCTTATAATGGCTAAGACAGCTACTCTGTTTTAGGTAATTGGTTGTTATGCAGATTCTTTGTTTCTCATTTCATGAAGTATCATAACACTTCTAAATTAATTATTTTTATCGTGTTATTGTTTGTTTTATTGAGTAATCTTAGCGGAATTTTAATCAATAAATTGTGGCTTTTGAGAACAAGTGTAGACAATTTAATTTTAAGTGTATGTTGCAATGTAATTTGAACGACGAGGAATCCCGAGAAAATTTCGCGATGACGTTTAAAATAGACAAATGACGATCGACTACTAATTTATCTATACTAGAGGAAAATAATCACTTCACATTGGCATAATTGTTATCAAGACAGATGGCATTATAGGAAGAAAACAAGAAGATTGTTATGTAATGTTGATTATATTTCCAGGTGGTGGGGAGTGAAAACTGAGAGTGATGATGCGGACTCGAGATGCTCCTACTCTAGTACCAGCACACCACCTCCTGTAAGTTTACTATTCAACTAATTTGGATGATTAAAGAAGCTACTACAAAAACACTTCAGAGTACAGAAAGTCAAGAAAGATTATCTTTACCATTACCACCCTAAGATTTGAAGGTAATTCTACTGCGGCTTCTTTGCAATTCGTAAAAGAATACAGTCTTTCGCTTATGCTTATTCGCTTAGTTATGATACCTTTCAAAACCCAGTGGTTCTTCTGGGAGCCAGCAACAAAAAATCTGTGTCTGGAATATTGGACTTCATTATTTTCTTCTAATTTCCTAAATTCTCACTATGTAGTTTCATTTCAACGAAGTTATTTGACTTTGCGTAATCTCTGAAAACGAAGATTCGACACAACGAAGACATTTGATTCGACAAAGATTCGACATTTGATTGGTCTGTCAGCTCAGTTGGTAGTAGCTCTGCCTTCTGCGCTGTAGGTTGAAGTTCGATTCCCTCCCAGAATAAACATTTGGTCTATGAACAAAGTGTTTGTTCTGTCTGGGTGTTATAAAGTATAAAAATATATAACTAATTATCAGTAATTTGGTCACGATAATACAAGCTATGCTTAGTTTGGTGCTAGATGTTATGTTATGTGAATTGCCAACGAATATTTATTTATTTTATTTGATTTGCACATTAAGAGACGTACGGGGTTTTACTCACGTATTATGTCGATGAAGGCACCGACACTGTTTCGATGGATCTAAATAATATACAGGAGTTTGATCATCGGTTCGCTTGCTCTTATTCGCGTTCGAGATTCGGACTGATTTGAAAACGATCAATTGTTCAATACCCTCAGGAAACGGAAGAGTCGAGACCCCAGGTGGTAGCTGCGAGGGGGGACAGCATCATAGCCGTGGCCAACCCCGCCTTACATCCCCCGCACCCTCCATTACCGGCGCATTTGCAGCATCCCTTACATCACCCCGCCAGGAACCATTCTAACTGACCATGGAAATTCTGAATCAAAGAATCTACATATTCGTGCAAAACTGTTTAAAAAAAATAAGTAGTAATTACTTATAACTGTTTTAAAGTTTTTTTCAGAACTTTGAAGTAAGAATTTTGGTTGATATGCATAAAGTGTGAACATTAAACATTCCACCAAATAGTTAAATTATTTATAATGTAAATACTTATAATTGTAATTAAGTTAAAGCCATAATATGCCTTGTAGTCATTATTGTATATCTAGAAAAGGGCAAAACAATATAACGCAGTCGATGATTTTTAACGAACCTGAAGTTATATGATTATGCGTAATGTATTTTTAAGCATCTGTCAAACGGCTAACTTCACGTGTAACTTCACGACTGTCGGAATCTAAATTCAAAGTGATTATGTAAATATGCAACCTGTACTGCAGCCTTCAAAATAATACACAACGTGCAAAAGGCGAATTTAATTTGTAAATATTACCTAATTTATATGTTTAAAAGATCAGCTATATCGGATATTCATAAAGACTACCTCTATGATTGTTATATTAAAACTTAGAATCCTCTGATTGGTTCCTTTCCTAAGTACCTTGGAAAGTTCTCCAATAAACTATGTAGTAGATCCAAAACTATATAAAGTTGTACAATTATTACTTACAACAGTGTAAATCAATGTCCATATTACATAATTTAAGATGTAAATAAAATGTTAAATAAATATTGATTGCCATAAAGATACGTAGGCGCTAAGAATATATTAAAATGTTTATACAGATCATACTGCCATCTTTTATTGCAATTAAATCCTACAAAACCACACAGAAACTATTAGCACTGTGCTAGACAGGCCTTAGATCAGGTGGTAGTAGCTCTGCCTTCTGCGCTTTAGGTCGAGGGTTCGGTTCCGTCCAAGGACAAGTCAAGTCAAGTCAAAAGATACTTTATTCAATACAATCACAAGGATCACTTTGAAACGTCTTACATACTAGGTGAATTTAGGTGCCAATTCCTCCTAACCCAAACCCGAGAAGAACTGGCAAGAAACTCGTCCTGGTCCTAGCGCTTTTTTACATGATCCATCTTTTAACTACCTTAACTACGAAAAACGAATACAATAGAGTTTATACATTTGAAAAGTGTCAGATATTTGTTCTGTGTCGAAATGTTATAATTATATGGTATTGAATAAAATAATTTTATTAATTTTTAGGAAACATAACTTACAGTAGGTAGTTGGTTGTACTTTATTCTAACTAAACTTTTACTTAAAAGAATAATTTTAAAAACATTTTAAAACTACTTAAAACAAAAAATTGGTAGTAGGCATACAGATAAAGAAACTTTACCTCCCGTGCTAGTTTAGATAATGTATTACGGCAATGACTGTCGTCTTATAGAAGTACGGTCCAATTTATAAGTTAAGCGACAAAACAAACCCGAGCGAGTTTGGCGCTTGGTTATTTTGTTGTCAACAGTTATCGCAGTATTCGTTTACAGAAGATAAACCTAAAAACAGAACACTCTAAATTTCAACTGATTAGGTAACATTTTGATGAACACGGGCTTTACTCACGTATTATTTTGTCTATCGAAACTGTGTCGGTGCGACACAGTTTCGATTCATCTAGAGAATCTTCATCAGGGTGAGTTTGATCCGCGGTCCGCTCGTTGCCGCTCGAGTTCACGGTTCGCACATTTTGAAAGTTAAATGATCAGGTAACTTATAGAAACCTAATATATCTATTATGTTAATAAAGTACCTACAAGTATCTATATTTCTTTTAGTTAAATAATATGGATGAAACGGAGATGTAAACCAGATGTAAACCACATAGCTGTATCATAAGTATGTATTTAAAAAATGGTTATCTGTAAAGTCGGTTTACGGACGATAATTTTACGTGATAACATCATAAGAAAACATTGATGAACCGATCGTGCTTGTTCTCTATCGCTTGTTCCGCGCTCTCGCTTGCACGCTCGGCACAGACGGAACGTGACACTTTTTCGTGCCAGCAGCCGGCGTTCATCGATTTATACGACGTTATCACGTCAAAATATATAACTATTCTTTCAGTCATCTGGGTGCCGTACCTTAAGCTCTGCTTAGTTCGGGGCTAGATAATGTACCTAAATTGGCCACCAATTTATTCATAAATACATATTCTCCGTCTATTTTTAACCGACTTTATCAAAAAAGAGGAGGTTCTCAATTCGTCGGAATCTTTTTTTTTTTTATGTATTTTCACCAATTACTCGAAATGGGCTGAACCGATTTGGAAAATTATTTTTTTGTTTGAAAGGGTTTTGTTTTGTTTAACTTAACAGGTCAGGTCCCATTTAAATTTTATCAAAATCGGTCGAGCTGAAAAATCAACGAAAATCTAAAAGTTGTATACACCGATGATGTTTTCATGTAGGCACTTCGATACCTCGCTGTCTCATTGGAGCGATGCGTTTATTTGGCCTACTCATATTATATATTACAAAATACATCTACTTTCCACTAAAAACATATTATAAGCTCAAATTTCATTTAATGAAGTCAGTTTCTCTTTAGTTTTTAAAACGTAATTATATAATCACATCATTAGGTAACGTGGCGTTTTAAGTATCCTCTATCCTTATCATTTTTAAGTCAAAGAATAGAGATAGCACCCGATTTAAACAATTCATTAGCTACTGTTTATGAGACATACCTACCCTTAGTGTGCATTACCTACTGTGTTAACTGTAGCTAACCTACTGTTTGGATAAGGATAAGTTCATTATTTATGATCCACATTTATTACCTGACTTCAATGACGGCCCGACCCATCAAAATACTACCACAGAATACATTAGTGCAAGTATAGAAGGAAGGCTCTGAGAACATATCTATACTTAAATCTATAGGTAGGTATAATATTATAAATGCGAAAGTGTCTCTGTCTGTTTGTTACGTTTTCACGGCTATACGGTTGAATGGATTTTGATGAAAAAAAAGATGTATTGCATTCGGGGGACGAACATAGGCTACTTTTTATGTAGGTACCTCGCGTGCGAAGCCGCGGACAGCAGCTAGTTTTATATAAATGTTAAAATCAACTCTTGACACGACACAACAAAGTTCAATTCAGCTTGCACAAGCGCTTAGCGCCTAAACATTATTAACCTACAGCCTCTCTGTCGTGTATCTCGTCAGGCGCGGCACTTCTCTACGAACATGCCCAACAAGGTGGGCCCGCGGCTGTTTGTATCTTCTGAAGTGCTAGGTTCGCCTGCTATTACTACGTCGTATGAATGAATGAAGGAATAAAACGTTTATTTGGCAGAACACAACATATAAACTAAAACAACTTAAAAACTATTTAAAAAAAGGTATGCAAACTACTTAATATTAGGATAAGTAAAGCACCTACCTATTGAGCATAAGTGAGAGTGCCAAAAAGGCGGCCAGCTCAGCATGTGTTGGATGGAAGCAAGTAATGCTTACACTCAAGCTGATTTTCAGCTGTTACTTAAGTTTAGGAGAGTGGTGCAGCAACAAAACAACAGAACAATTAAGATAGGTAGGTGGATACATAAGGTGGAACATTTTACATAAAAAATAAGTGAATGAGTCAATGGTCAATTCTGGTGACGATCGACTCTGACCCATCAGAATGAGGACAGTGCATCCGGCTCACTGCGAGATCGGAATCCATAATGGGACATTAAAACCCGCAATCATTTACCATCAATTTACATACCTAACATGTGTTTGTTTGGTTTATATATATTTTACTAGCTTCTGATTGCGGTGTTGTACATAAAAAGTAGCCTATTGCTATTCCTGGTTACAAACAAAATGTCTACCAAGTTTAATTTCCACTCAATACGGGATATTTAAGTTGAAGTGGCAATGGGCTGGCCATATAGCTCGCAGAACTAACAATCGTTGGGGAATAAAAGTTCTCGAATGGCGACCAAGGACAGGAAAACGAAGCGTAGGACGACCCCCCACCCGAAGGACTGATGACATTGTAAAGATCGTAGGAAGAGGGCTCAAAATGGTTCTTCCTGGGAATCTATTGGGGAGGCCTATGTTCAGCAGTGGAATTTTTAAGGCTGTTATGATGATGATGATGATGATGACGGGATATTTACTATGCTATATGAGTTTTCTGCTTCCCGATATTTCGGCACAGTTGCATGCGTCATGATCAAGAGATAATATCGGGATGCAGAAAAACTCATATAACATGGTGAAGCAAAAACTTTGGAGAACGGAGGAGTATGAAATTTCGCATACTTATTTATATAGAGAAGGAGTGCAGAATGCTATTTTTTTTTAATTATGCATAAAAATACATTAATTATTAATGAATTATGATCGACCCGTTTTGAGTGAAAATTATGTTCAAAACCATGATAGTTTTACAAGTTATATTGTATACCAGGTTATTTATAATTTACTAGTGTTAACAATATCTTCAAAATCAGCCTAAAGTCGTTAAAAAAACAGTTGTTACGAAACCTACTCGCTGTCTATTACTCGCTTGTCGTACACGGTACACCCCACACGTGAGAATACGCATTAAATATTAGCGTAGGTAATTAATTAACCTACCTACAATAAATTTGGCAAGCGCATTTGACGCACAGTGAAGTTTTCCGAAATCAGGAAAATTAAGAATGACTATTGATCAGTAGGGCGATTATGGAACTCTTGATACAATCAATGTCTGTCAGTTTCGATTAGCAATCGGCATCAATGTCTATCAATTTTGATTAGCAATAGGCATTATTTCAATCAATCATATACGACGTATTTAAATGCTTAGTACGCTAAACACGGTTCCTACCACATTCGTACTTTGTAAATTGGTCGAGTTATAGTTTGACACCAACTTCACATTGTAACTAGCGATAGAAGCCGATAGAAATCGCAGCGATCCGTAATACCAATTCATCAATAGTAACTGAAAGCTATTAGTATCAATGTTTTGATAGTATCAAAGTTCCATAATCGCCTCACAGATCCTAAACCAATTCAAAATCAACTAATTAGCATAGCAAAAAAATGTGCCTTTTTGTTTTTTTAAGGTTTACAACTTACTCTAAATCAAGTAAAGCCTAATCACGGATAGCGTGATAATGTTCTTTGTAATTTCAGTATAATCTTAACTATTTTGTAAAGCCATGTTCAGGTTTCTTCAGGGGAAGGGGCGGCTCTATCAAAAATGGCCAGCTATACAAACGTTTAAGTATCCACAGAAACTTTTCCATTTATAATATTAGCAGAAACTAGGGAAAGATATATGCCACAGAACCAATGGCCGTTGGGGCAGACTGGTTCTTGAATGGAGGCCGCGTTTCGTCAAACTTAGTGTAGCTAGGTCGAAGGTATTCGTAAGGCAGCGGGTAGAAATTGGAGGAGAAGAGAAGAAGATCGAGCTCAGTGGCGTGCCAGAGAGGCCTATGTCTAGCAGTAGACTGACACGGGCTAATGATTTATTTATTCATTAATTTTTAATTGGAACGGCATAACCAATTACTGTAATTAAATCACATATAACGCAAAGATAAAAATTCAAATTAGATCTCACAGTCAGTGGTCAATAGGTCAGAATAAAAATTAGTAAAATGAAAACCAGTCAGTCAAATACATGTCAATATTAATAATATAATGTGAATTCCAATCATCCGCCATTTTCACAATACTTCAAGCATAACAACGTTAGTCGCTTCCATTTATCCGCAAACACATCACATTCTGGGTTGGCAGCTAGTAGCTCATCGAGGGCGATGAGCGTGCGAGGCAGAGGTGAGCTAGAACGCGCGACAGTACGGGCACGAGGGACAAAAAGTTCATGTCTCCTGTCTCTAAGATATCTAATCTATCCAGGACGTAGTGGCGAAATGACTCTTTACACAAATCGGGTGCGTCTATTGTGTTGCGGAATACCCTGCATATGGTTGTCATTTGATCATACGCTCTTCTAATCTTAAGGGAGTTATATCCTACATAACCTAATGATGATGATGATTATGACTGTCGGTACAGTAAACTGCTCCTGAAGTCAGTATACCAATATCAACACCATCTAGTTAGCAAAACAAAGGAGATTTCATTGTTAACAAAATTAAATCAATTACTCATAATCTAGGTAAACCTTACTAGCCGTTTCTTTGTCAGTCTTCACACCCTTAAAATGGAAAGGTTTGCTAACTATAAAGATATAAATCATTAAGACACTACCGCGTACAAAGAGTTAACTAATTCAAAGACCTTGGTGACTTGCAAGGGTAGCCCAGCCGGACATTCATACGTCAAAAATATACTGCTGATGACTAACTTCTTACTATGAGCAAGTTCCTACCACCTACACGTGAGATGAAAACAAAGTATCTAACAACAGAGGAGGCTGTTCCAACAGGAGGTTGGTAGTTGTTCAAAATGTAATTATTATACGTACCTACTTACAAGTAGTTAGTAGTGGGAAACTTAATAGTTATACAGGAGAGTTATGGGTACTCCTGCACATTCTTCGTTCGTGTCGCTGATACCTCCTTTGACGGTTAGGTAGCTACATCTACGGCATTATCCGAACAGGGCCTCAATTCTGTTAATTTACAACTGTTATCGTTCTATTTCAATAAATAGATGTTTCGGCTGCAATTACGGTTCGATAATTACCTAAAACCAAATGACCAAACATAAGAAAACATTCGATCGATCGTTGACAACTTCGTAAACGTAGCGTAAGCTGAGTTTTCGTTCATTAGCAGAATACAAAACACGTCAATAGCTGTCATTCGGCTGTGGATTCCAACGGCTATGGAAATTAACAGAATTTTCTAACCTAGCATAGATTGTCAATTTTATCTTATAATTTTATCTAACTAATATTATAAATACGATAGTAACTCTGTCTGTCTGTCTGTCTGTCTATTTGTAACGTTTTCACGCCTAAACCGCTGAACCGATTTTGATGAATTTAGGTATAGATATATATGGGACTTTGAAGAAGGACATAAATGCAATTTTTTACAGCCGCGGGCAGCAGCTAGTGTTCTTATATTTTCTTAAAATTATTAATAATTATTGACTTTTAAATACGTTTTGACATTACCTATGTACAATTGAGGAAATTCTGTAAATAATCTTGACTAACTCTTGACACTTATTTATAACGCTTTTGTAATGGACATTGATAAACTGGAATAAAAGCTGGAGTTTAGTTATAACCCAAAAATGTAACAAGATAAAACCCAGGTGAGTATTAAATAGTTTCCTTGCGTCATTAAGTCCATTACCTTTATGATTTATTCTTTGCCAACGGCGACTTGGCGACCTTGTGGAGAATTCTCGATAATCGAACGACTTGCCCGGCAGTTAGTGGTCACATCCGCTTACTAACGGAAATAGGCTGCTGGAAATACCGGAAGGAGACTTGCATTATTTTACGTGTACCTATTTTACACTACCTATTTCGACTCGCGGGAGCGTGTCCACTATACCAGATCAGTGAAGTAGGGATATGTGTGAAATAAAAAGAACTGAATCATCATTTGTGATATCACACACATCCATCTTAAAGAATCCGTTGATTTTAGGCCTCCAGATTATCTGGACAGATTCTCAACAGGACAGGCAAGCGACTGGCCAGAAATTATATTGTTTTAGTAGTAAGTATTTATCCCTATCTCCTTTTAATTTGTTACTGACGTCTCAGTTATGTTGCAATAACTATGGTCGCGGGTTTCCTGGACGCTTAGGGAGTTGTCGCCAAGTAACAAGGGCAGTTTTTCGAAATTACCCTCACTTGGTGTTAACATTCCGAAATGCCGTTTACACTACGACACTTCACAATATCAGTATGCAGGCAGGTATGATGAAAGCATCTAGGTCCTCCTAGGGTGGGAGTGGCGTTCTTACCAATTTGAAAGTAAGTACATCAAATATGTTTGATGTACTTACCTATGTTTGAAACTTGTAATGTTCAATAAATAAAGTTCTGTATTAATAATTAAAATTATAGGTACATCTCTGTTTACAAACAAATAAATAAATATAATATATAAATAAATCCAGTCAGTTCGCAACCACGGTTATTTTACGGTTTTAATTTTTTAAAAGGTAATACGCGAATCTACTAAAAAATAAGGACATAATTTGTCCACACCATGTAGTTTATATTTTTCAAAAACAGTTGAAGTACATTTTTTTGGCGCATCGGCGGCCGCTGCTGCCGCTCACGCTCGCTTTGCTCGCTCGCCTTGCGCGTGCATTTTTTACTCTAACATAAACTAACCAACTGCTTTATATATGCATATCCTTTTTTTCCTTACTATATACTCTGTCCAGCTGAGAATTTATCGATCTAAAAAACTGTCCAGATGCTCCGGACATGATTTTAGGTATGTTGTCTCTCTGCTCTAGTAGATACTCGCCCTATGGACGTGTCACGGCGACTGCTGTAATAGCTCGCAGAGAAGATCCTCTATAAAACATCTAAGTTAGATACATTACGGTCGATGGCACAATATGGTCGATTGGTAAAGTCGGACTTAAATAAATTAGTGAGAATCGGTTGAGAAATGCAACCTGTAGAGGAGAACATCCGGACAACCCCGAACATACGAAAGCATCGGACACACTCGCCTCGCTTGGTCCATAAGTAAATGATGATAATAATTGTTGTAACTACCTAAACAGACTGACCTACATAGCTGTAGGTATATTTTGTTCGATATTATTATTCATTGTTATTGACCATTTGTGAGTTAGCTCCAAGGTGACAGTGGATAGTTGAGGAATGAGTAAGGTTCTAAGATATTGGGTTATACACATATAAATCCTTCAGTGTTAATGTTTCTGCGTATTGAATCAGGAATTCGTTACGCAATCTATTAATACCACTGAGTAACCAAATATATACTTGTAAAGTTGGTAGGTACCTACGTTGGTTATTTCCCAATTTTACCTAATACCTACTTATATATCACTTTAGATGAGACCAATGATCAAAAAAACAAATAAAAACATATTCAATTCTTTATAAAGATCACTTAGAATCGTATTAAATGCTCGGTGAATTTTACAAAAACTATGGCCCAGCGCAGCGCAGTGGGCTAAGGTCCGGCTGAGACGCAGAAGATTGCAGGTTCTATTCCCGCCGAGGGACTAATGTTTGTATGATCTGCAAGTATTTGTCTCGGGTCTGGGTAAAAAAAGTATTTAAGTAGTATATCAGTCATATGGTATCCATAACACAAGCTCTGCTTACTTTGCGGCCAGATGATGCTGTGTGAAATGTCCGGCATTATTATTATTATTAATATTTAGGCGAAATAGCAATCCTTCCTAACCCAAGTCCGAGAAGTATTCTTACCTCGACAAAGGATCAGCATGGCTATCCAACGTGGTTGAATTGCCTCTTGGGCACTTTATCTGCGGTCATGCGGTCTTTATCTTTATCTGATCAGAATTCTCTATTTATGTAATAAGTACCTAGTTTAATTTCATAGGTTTTAGTAGCTGTCCCGTACGCGACTTCGCCTGCGAATTTTAATTTTAATTTTGCTTGTGTTTGTAATGTTTTAATAGTTATTCTGCTATTCCGGGCGGAAACAAATCCAATGAAAATTCGTCCGTTCTCGAGTTATAAATGGTGTAACTAACACGACTTTGTTGATATATTTTAGGACACCTCGGTTGGTTTATGATTTATTTATAATTACATTACTATTTTGTACATTTTATGTAATAGACCACTACATACATACAAGAATTTTCTTCTTTTAAAATACCTACATCAATTGCCGTGACTTTATTCGGCAAAACTGGACAAAACATTTTGTTTTGTTCGTCTCAATACTGGGTTGGCTAAGGAAAAAAAAACAGGAAAACCAAAAGGAACAGTTGAAAAATGGAAAATATCTATATTAGTAATTTTGTATTGGCGTTCGTGGCAATCAAATCAATTTAAGGTGGTACGAAGGTCACTCTGGGTCGTCTGAAAATCATTACATAGAATAAAACAAAGTCGCTTCTCGCTGTCTGTCTGTCCCTATGTATGCTTAGATCTTTAAAACTACGCAACGGATTTTAATGCGGTTTTTTTTATTAGATAGAGTGATTCAAGAGGAAGGTGTATATGTATAATACATGCATAATATAGCAGAGAAACACTGATCATTTTACAGGTTTCTAATGTGATGTCGTAAACCCGTGCGAATCCGGGACGTGTCGCTAGTAATTAATAAACTATGATTGGAGGTTTGTTGTGAGATAAGTAGATAACTACAGATTTTGAAAACTATTACGTTTTCAATTTATTTAGATTCTGTTGTGTCCGTATCTTAAAATATTGTGTAAAGTTAAATTAAATAACATGGTGTAATAAGTTATATTTTGTGATGATCCGTATGGTGGATTTCCCCAACTCCTTTCACTTGCAATCATACGACTTGCGTTCTTGAACTGAATACTGGAAGATAATAGATCAACTCCAAGATATATCATGTCTACCTAACATAGGTACCTACATATATATTATGTACAAAGTAGGTTGTAGTTATTTTACCGCACAAACCACATTACCTAGGTACCTACACCTGCGGACCACAACAATTGTGGGGTAGGTAGTTATTTATCCTATTGCGTAGTCGTGGTCAGGAAAAAATAGGTCAGTTACAACAATTTCGTCTCATAAATGCCTAAATTAAAAACCTATTTTGATTCAAAGATACCGTAACAATAATGTAAATTTTGGGTTAAAGTTGCCCAATAATTGGTGGCTATTATGTGTTGCGCTACAGATTTTATTGATAACCCAATATTGGGTAAGCAAGTAGGTAGGTAACATATCAAAACATAACATATTGTTTAGTCTTCGTTCAAGTTTTATCCAAAACGGTCCATTGAAACTACCTATATACTATAAATTCATAGATTTTTGTGGCAAATATTATATTTCTTAATGCTATCAGAAGCTAGGTGACAAAGTTTAAGTTAAATAATGTTAAAATGACGATTCAAGAAAATACAATCTGCAGTTTAATTCAAACATTTCCAGTCCTCTTAATTCTCGCTCAAAAGAACGGCAAATGCCTGGAAACCCCTTTCGTCTACAAGCCCCCTTCTCCCACCCAGTCTCCGGAGTATTACCATGCCCTAGATGCCCTGTTCCAGAACCTGTACGGCCATGGATATCCTGGCCTAAGCAGCCACGGCTCCCAACCCTGCCACCACAGCAATAAATACGGAAACAAACCCTGTTACGGATACCCACAGCATAGCTATGGTTCACACGGGACTAGTTATGGCTCATACGGAACCGGTTATGGCTCACATACCCCTAGCTACGGTTCACATACTATTTACGGCTCCCTTGGTCCTAGCTATGGTTCGCATGGTACTAGTTATGGCTCACCCGGTACATACTACGTGCCTAGCTACAAAAAGGGGAATATTTATAATGGAAATGTAACGTATGGTAACGGGTACGCTTCGACTCAAGGGTATGCTACGAATCGCTACAAAGTCGTGGTAAAGAAGACCAGAATTGGAACTAAGACGAAAAAAAAATCTGGGAAATTACGAACAGGTGAGAAAAAAAAGATTATCTCTTGAAAATATTATTAATAATAAAAAGTTCTGATTTCTGTTCTGCTATATATAAATAACATTCGCTTACTTTAAATAACTCTTGGAGTGGTGGTTTTTATTTGTTCAATTTAGGTTGACACCATGTTTTTTCCTCGTCCCTAATGAGTTGGTTTGTATTTTTCAAGATAATAAAGCTACATATGCAAAACAAAAGTCATCCTGCAAAAGTTTATCAAAAGTGTGCGTAATGTTTTAATTTAGGTAATAAGTACTTGTTTGGAAAAATATAAGAAAGACCAAGAACGAGCTAAATTTTAACAATGGGTTCTTTGCCTTGAAATTTGCACTCCCAATGGTTATGACGCGTAGATCTTTTGCCTCAATGTCCTGATGTAGCATACTTGCCTTGGGACGAAGGCAAACCTGAACTTCCAGTCCTTAAAAGTAATAATAATAATATAAAGAACTTTAGCTTACTTATCTTAGTAAAAGTTTTCATACCTACCTAAAAAAATTACATGAGTTCTTTGGTAAGGAGGTTTCAGTTATCAGGTTTGGGATTCCTTATACTTATCTTCCTAGTATCAGTAGGCCAAGGTTAGGTATAGACTGTCCCCAATCAGTCCTGTAAACTGTCAAATCAAAAGTAGGCTAAATTAGAGATAATAAAGTAAATATTTACATTCAGACCAGTTCATTAGAGATAAACTTGGCGATAACTAGAATAATTTGCGTTTAAATGAGAAGAAAATTGGGACCTACTACAGTAATTATTGTATACTTACACACAGTTGTTGCGAAAAATAATAATGTACGAAGTTTAATCGGGCTACCTGTAGAGACCAACACGTATATAAGTATTAATAGTGTTATGGTCGAGCTTCATTGCATTGGGCTGGACAACTGAAGCCAGACATGTTTTATAAGACCTTAAATGTATAAATAATATAAATAAAAGAGCGTTTTTTATAAGAAAGTAAAGTGTTTTGAACAGTTTTTGAATATGGCGAGGGCTTTTTGTGTGTTTTTGTGCTATATATTATGTTTGCAACTGGTAAACTGTCAGTTTGGTGAGTAAAATATTTATCGACCTTATTATGGTTTTATAAATTAAATTAAAAAATGGATTACGTACAAGCACGATTGAGTTTTTGAAATTCATTAAATTTTAAAAGTTATTAATGGTAAGGATAATGTCACAAGAGAGACGAGTTCATTTTAAAGTATGTTTTTTGAAAAGTACTATTCTACGATTAGGTTAACTGGTATCCATTTAGGATTTTCGACATTTTCTGTTTTTGTCCTTTAAGTTAACTTACCAGTAGCTGCTTATCTATGTAAAACATTGCCACTGTCAATAGTATATCCCCATAAAATGTAGTTTTATGGTTAAGGCTACGGTTCCTCTGTTACTTTAATTAAAATAAGAAGATGAACTTTTCCAAGACTTTTCCTACGTGTAATATAGGTACGGAATACTAAAACCAAGTAAGTTTACTACATACTTAAGAAGTAACCTCGGTAGATTACCTTTTGTTATGTTAAAAATGTGTCTTTGCTATCGCTGAATAATAAATATAAAAAAAATATGCTATGTTTTTTAAATATTTTGCCTCCAACTTCCTTGTTTCATGTTGTTTTCAAAGTTATTGTTAATTCTGTAATTTTAATACGATATTAGGTCTAAAATATTCAATAATCATCATAACATGAGCGGTTGTTTTAGTTTTTAAATGATTTGCTATGAAAATATTTTAGATTTATTTTCTTTTTCAAAAAGATTTAAATATTTATCTGATAAATAATCAGAATTTCAGCGGGGTCAAAGTAATTTGCCCAGGGAGTCGCCTTAAGTTCGATAAATTTAGGATCAATGTACGAGTACTTAAGTCATTCGTTGCATCTTTTTTTCAGCACATGCTCAATGTTAGCAATTACGTCAACTTACCTAGTAGTTACTCGAGGATAGGTCTTTGCATCCTTCTTTTCTATGCGAAGTCAAAAGCTTCTATATTTTTAGGTCTGATAAATGACATCAAAAACACCATAACCTTTTGAACCGTTGGCATTGGCAACTTAATTTACCCGCAGCAGATTCGTCCCATCAGGGTCAAAGCTACTGAATCTCCAAACGACCAACACTTCAGCTTTGCAACTGATGACGGTACAAATAAGTGAAGAAGACAATGTTTTTCCCCATCCTATGGCTGCCTCTTATGTTGCTTTTATTCATTTTCAAGTTTTATTTTAATAAATTTGTACTTACTACATGGTACAAACTTTTTTCTTTCGGGTTCCTCATTTCATTTATTAATTTAACAATATACATTGCATTTGAATATGTTACATTAAATTGGCCTAAAATTACACATAATTAAAACAATAGATATTAAAAAATAAACAAAAAAATACAATTAAATTAAAGAAAATAAAAATAAATATTAAAGTTATATAATTCAATTTCAATAACAACTACAGTTGGAGTTCGTCCACGGTATAAAAGCACCCTTCTAGCAAGAGCTTTTTAAGCTTATTTTTAAATATATTTAGGCTATCAATGGTTTTCAATTCAACAGGCAGAGAGATGTATAATCTAACCGCTTGAAATTGACACCCATGCTTAACAACTTCTAACCTCGGACATTGAAAGTTCTCTAAATCTTTTCTTCTTGTTTCTAACCTTAGTGCTCTTTGTTCTGGTGATTCATATTTAGAGGGATGCCGTACAATATCCATGACAGTTACTAAGATGTAGAGGCTAGGAAGAGTCAAAATGTTTAGCTCCTTAAAATACTTTTTACACGATTCCCATGGCGGAATCCGCACCATGTTGCGAATGGCTCGTTTTTGGATAACAAAAGTTCTATTCATGTTATAGGCGTAACTGCGTCCCCAGAATTTAATGCTATCCTCAGTGCCCTCTTTGCTACACTCTAACCCTCCAACTAAATACAAGCGACCACAATACCTTATGTCTATAGGTGTTAACTGCTGCACATAATAATATTCTATCTTCTCTTCACTATTAATATATCAAACTTCAATAAAAGTACCCAACATAAATCTTAGCAAATCTAACTTGATAGTTGGTGGTGGGGACGGCTGCTCAAAGATAATCATTCGGGTTAACCAAAGACTCATAATGCACTAAATTTGTATTTATTTACCTTCGAATAATCTCTAGGCCCAAGTCAGCCGTGCACAGCTGTGAACGGAGGCACAGGCGTCTGTGTGTCACTGACGATCTGCCAGCCATATTTGGACGTGATGAGGGATGCAGTTTCCAACCCTGTCACTACCTGGATGCTCAGACAGGCGCACTGTGGCTTTGAAGGCAGGACTCCTAAGGTTAGATATTGCAAGTTTTAAGTATTAGTCGTAATTCTTCTGAAGCACTTTAACATTTTTTTAAGAGTATAGCATCCTACAGTAACATTATACTAACTGCACACATACACTTGAATTCCATTTGCGGTGTAATAATAAAAAATAAATTAAAATAACTAGTAATGAGAATAGAATGTGTAGGAGCAAAAAACTTGGGTTTTTATAAAAAAATTTTTTTTTTTAGGGTTCCATACCTCAATAGGAAAAAACAGAATCCTTATAGGATCACTTTGTTTTCCGTCCGTCTATCTGTCTGTCCAGACCCTTTATCTCCTCAGGATCGCGTGGAGGTATTAAGTTAAAATTTTAACGATATACTCAGGTCTACAGTTTCTTGAAGCTGTAAAAAATAAAAACTTCTCAGTTAACGTAAAAAAATATACGGCCGTTTATGTCGCAAAAACGTATATTTCGACCAACTCATAGGATTCAAAATTTATAGGGTATTTCCCGTTGACATAGACCTATGAAATATGGCAAGTAATATGGTTTTATACTACAAGGATTTTTAATTATAATAATGTTTTTTTTTAAATGTTTTTGATTTATGACGAAGAGTGAAAAACAACCTCTTCCCTTTTTTAACCGACTTCAAAAAAAGGAGGTTACTCAATTCGATTCGTATATTTTTTTTTTATGTGTGTTCGCGGATAACTTCGTTGTTTAGGAACCAATTTTGATGATTCTTTTTTTGTTGGAAAGGGGGTATCTCAAGGGTGGTACCATGATAAGGAAACCAGGATCTGATGATGGCATCCCAGAGAAATCGAGGGGAACTTTCGAAAATCGTAGTGGCGACTAGTGCGCTTGTTTATTTTTTATTTAAGTATTTTAAAGCACTACTATTTAATGAAGGTCTGGAGTCGATCTGATGATGGAGCCGAAAGACAGTCGAGGGAACTCCTCAACGATTTACAGAATTACCTGGTGTTTGGGCTTGATTAATTTGTTTTGATGAGAACTTTACACCTAGATGGGTTGTGACTGTCATTAGAAGTCTGATGATAAAGACGAAGGACAGTCAAGGGAACCCCTCAACGTTTTGCAGTAGCTACCTCGTGTGTATACATGAAGTCAGTTGTCTTTTTAACCGACTTTATCAAAAAGGAGGAGGTTCTCAATTCGTGGGAATCTTTTTTTTTTTTATGTATGTTCACCGATTACTATTACCGAAAACGGCTGAACCGATTTGGAAAATTCTTTTTTTGTTTGAAAGGGTATACTTCACAGGTGGTCTCATATAAATATTATCAAAATCGGTCGAGCTAAAAAATAAACGAAAATCTAAAAATTATATACATCGATGATGTTTTCATGTACTTCGATACCTCGCTGTCTCATTGGAGCGGTGCGTTTATTTGGCCTACCCATATTATAATTTACAAAATACATCTACTTTCCACTAAAAATGTATTATAGGCTCAAATTTCATTCAATGAAGTCGGTTTCTTTTTAGTTTTTAAAACGTAATTATTAGTTTTTAAAACGTAATTATTTTAAGTACACACCTAATAATTTTAATATTACTTGCATGTACCTACAAATTTGCACATGTCCGGATTTTTTTTAATTGTATCTCGAACACAGTATTAAGTCAAAGCCAAAGTCAAAAGATATTTTATTCAATACAATCACAAGGATCACTTTGACGTTTTACATACTAGGTGAATTTAGGTGCCAATTCATCCTAACCCAAGCCCGAGAAGAACTGGCAAGAAACTCGTCCTGGTCCTAGCAATTTTAGCATGATCCATCCTAAAGTACATTAACTACGAAAAACTTATACAAGAGAGTTTATACATTTTAAATAGATACATTTTAAAAAGAAATCCATACTTCTATTCAAATATAACAAATTCTAAAGTAACTCTATTTGTTTCTATGTTTATTTAATACCTTTTCACGGCCAAAAGGCTGAACGCATCTTGATAAAATTTGGTAAGGAGGTAGATCTTGGGGATAGACATAGGCAACTTATTATGGATGTAGCTCGCGTTAGTAGCCGCGGGCCGCAGCACAATATAAGAATAAGTTGAAACGCTACGACGACATCACACTCGTTGTTTGATCAAGGTTATATAGTAGCCAATCGATTAACTTATAAATACGTTATTAAATTCTGATTATATTGTAAATAAATACGGGGATTCCATAACATTAATTCCCTTGCTAATTGATTTTACATAAGTAGGCATCATTATTCATAAACAAACTGATTTAATACTTACGAGTATACGTAGGTAGGTTGCTAATTCAAGTAATTTGCCTGCGGTAATAACATAGTATTACTTAGTATAAATCAAGCAAAGCCAACATTATTTATCGCCCTCATCAGATCTTTGAATGCCCCTAAGCAAGGGCTGATTTGATAATACAAGTACAGTACCAATCAAAAATATAGTTATCATCGCTCGACAGATTATGTATTGAATATTTAATTTAATAAACAGGTTTGCTGTCCAGTAGATGATAAGAGAGATGAAAGCGCTAACCAGATTGAGCCTGCCACCGAAGTTACTCATGAGAGAGAATCCAGGACATCTACTTTCTCACCAAGGCCTACTTCGCCTCCCACAACGTCGGATTCACCTTCAACAACACCGGCTTTGCCTCCTACAACGTCAACTTTGCCACCAAAAACGACAACTTTCCGTCCAACAACGTCAACTTTGCCTCAAACAACAACTTTACGACCTCGACCGCCTACCATGAATTACGATTTACTTTCGTTACTTGGTTAGTAACTATATTACATACCTACTAATATAATCCGTAATAATGGAATATCTCCCAATTGAATCTTTAAAACTTGAGTTACTGAAGCAAACTACATTACGGATGCACACAGCTTAGATATGGCTCACACGGAACCAGCTATAGTTGAAACGGAATCAGTTGCAGTTCACACGGAACTGGATAAGGCTCATAAAGCTTCAGTTACAATTTACATATCATTTATGGCTTCAGCTATTGGTTTACATAGCAATGGTTCGTAGCTATAAAATTAGTACACCGACACTAAAAGATTGATATCTAAAGAAAACCAAAACTCACTATAGAGACGATCTCAAACACAATTCTATACCCAATCTATGCCCGGCTTTCATAGAGCCCCTTCTTGACAACGCGGTAACGTTCAGGCGAGAAAAAGTCACATTTAGTCCTAAACCTTACCAAGTATTCAAACCTGCCGCAGATTCGACGATTTCAGGATATAACAGGTGTCTTTGACCTCCAGGTGAGACTTGCAAGACAGTTTACAATACGACGGGTAGCTGCATGGATGTGTACCTCTGCGAGCCGTTCTTGCCGCTTGTTAAGCAGGCGAGCACCGACCCTGCTGCAACTGAGGTGCTGCGGCGGGCGTCTTGCGGCTTCTCAGGGAAAATACCTCAGGTTAGTGTCAAGAAGAGAACCTATAAAAGAGCTCAACCTGACTGACTAACTGACTGACTGATTCATCATCGCCAAGCCGAAACCGCAAAAGCTAAAAAGCTGAAATTT
This sequence comes from Lampropteryx suffumata, assembly GCA_948098915.1. NCBI lineage: Eukaryota > Metazoa > Arthropoda > Insecta > Lepidoptera > Geometridae > Lampropteryx > Lampropteryx suffumata. The sequence goes on along the minus strand of OX402565.1, from coordinate 16,921,569 downwards.
GGAAGGTAGCTTCCTTTTACAACAAAATCACTCACTAAGGCACGATTTTTGGAATTCAAAAGAGTGTGAAAAAGGGTGAAAACGAATGTATGAAACTTTTTAACGCGTTTTGCGATTTGCTTGAAACTTGATATGAATAAATAAAATGCAAAATAAATGGACACGTGTTTCTGGATTTCTCAAATTAACCAAAGGGGTAAAATGGGGTGTCAAAGTTTGTATGGGAACTTTTTAACGGGTGGTGTGATTTCTTGGAAACTTGGTTTGGATACTTAAAATGCAAAATAAATGGACACATATTTCAAGATTTATCAAAAAAACTCACAAAAAAGAGTAAAATGGGGTGTGAATGTTTGTAGGGAAACTTTTTAATGGGTCAGGTGATTGGTTTGAAACTTATCAATAAAATTTGGCAAGGATATAAATTGCATCCTGGGGAAGCTACAATTCCTTTCAAAATAATGCGAACGAAGTCGCGAGCAACAACTAGTATAATATATAATAAAAATATTCAAATATTTATTTTGTGCCTTTCAATAGTTACTTACTTAAAATACTAACATGTAAGTATAATAATAAATAATATAAACAAATACCTAATGCTGCACATTGCACACAGCATCATCTAGCCTCAAAGTAAACCGAGCTTGTATTAAATTGCTTGATTGCTTTGATCGGTCGACTGTTACGTGTATTTTATATTATTCTATTCATTTCTGTAAAGCATTTTTGTAATCTAATGTCTAGGACTATCGGGTGTAACATAATATGCGCTTCTAGGTGTGCTGTCCACTGCCAGGCCAGTCTACTCAGCTACCAGAACCGACCACCACAATCCTCCCCTCCGCTGACTCCAGACTCGACAAGGGCGACTTCTTGACAGCACTTCCGGAACCTCCGGTTTGCGGCGTCAGCAACATATCTTTGGATCGAGTTGTGGGAGGCATCCCTGCTAAACTTGGTAAGATCATAAATTTCATAACTCTTTAAGTAGATGATTTGTTTGGTAAGCTCTTATTTCATTAGGGACCTTGTGCTTCCTTACCGTGTGTGGGAGTAGCATTAAGCTTAAACTGGAGTGTATAGTATGACCGTACTCTCAAGGAAGGACAGATAATGCTAATCGAAGGTAGGTAGTACACCTACTAGCTTTTGGGTTTTGCCCTATTTAACTTTTTGTATGTATGTACTTACTCAGATAGATAGTTGATTTAGGCATGACTTTGCGGAAATCCATTAAAAAAACAGTAAATAGATAGACACTCTAACTTATGCTCAATAGGTAGGTGCATACCTATCTTATTGTTAACTGGTTGGTATTTGATCTTTAAGTTGTTTATTTGAGATATTTTTTTCTGTGCCAAATAAACGATTAATTCATCAATTAATTCATTCCCCAGGTGCATTCCCCTGGATGGCCCTCTTAGGTTATCGTGATGATTCCATAGCAACGGGCATGCGCTGGAAATGTGGCGGAGCCCTGGTCTCCAGCCGTCATATCCTCACGGCTGCGCACTGCATCCACCATGCAGAAGAAGATTTGTGAGTCTCACCAGACTAAGCTATCCTGCTAAGAGGTTTACCGTTATTGTAATACTGCAACTTTCGTAAGAGTCATCTCTGGTGACGAGAGTTCACGGCTCAAAGATATCCGTCCTGGCTCTATTACTTTGAAAAGCCTGGACCGATAGCTTGACGTGCTCTCAGAAGCTAAAAAGCGCTTTGATGAACTTTCCACCACATTCGTCCATCTAGGTACATCCATCTGATCTTAGGGTCTAGGCAAAATCCGCTGGCGTTCACGGCGGCGGAGATCTAGTTTATCTTTTTCTTCGTTAATAGCATGTGTCTTATTAATGTCACTTGTGCCAGTGTCAAGTGTTTAAATTGTTTATGGAATGATGTCACAAAGTCGTATCTTGTCGTTTTTCATTTGTTATTGACGTGATAACGTCTTATAAATCGATGAAAGCCGGCTGCACGCACGAAAAAGCATTACTCATGTCACGTTCCGCCTGAGCCGAGCGTGCCAGCGAAAGCGCGGAACAAGCGATAGAGAGGCACGATCGGTTCATCAATGTTTTCTTACAACGTTATCACGTAAAATTATCGTCCGTAAACCGACTTTACAGACAACCATTTTTGAAGTTTAAACTTCTTTTAGCGCGGTACGCATATTTTTAGACGAGGTAAAGCCTCTGGATTCGCGACACCGTTACCGAGACGCAGCCGGGTGCCGCGCTCGCCCCATTTGATTATAAACCTTAATTCACATGTTTAGTCTACTTTTGTACGGAGAAGTTTACTGAGTTAGGTTCTTTGATATAGACGCAGCCGGCTGCCGCGCTCGCCCCATTTGGTTATAACCTTAATTCACATGTTTACAGTCTACTTTTGTATGGAGAAGTTTACTGAGTTAGGTTCTTTGATATATTATCTACATTCTGAACAAAAAATATTGCATCATCTGTGTTCGTTCAGTATTTGATTGGCAGTCGCCATAATTACTGATTTTGAAATGATTTATTACTAAACTCTAACGCGCCAAAATAAGTTTTCACTTCTGTCGGCACTCCCGGAGTGCAAACCGATTTTTTTTATATGAAATGGTGCCTTTCATATAAGATAACTATACGGATTCATTTTGCTCGAACCACAAAGAAGGAGATTAAGTTGTATGGATATGACACGTCACTTATCAGAAGCTAGTGTCATTTAGCGTTTGCGTGAAGTATTTGTCTAGACCCCCTTGCAGAGCCTTGCATAACTTCGTTGATTTGTTATACTAGTAAACGGCTAAATAAGCTACTAATAACAATAATAACAAGCTAACAAGATAGCTAATAATAACAAGAGCGCTTTTTATTGTAATGCATAAATGGCAGGCTGTCTCTCACCCATTCCATGTACCGTATTATTTATCTATTTATGTATTATGTACTAAAACAAGCCATCGCCAATATATACCTGTATTGCTTGCAAATGAATAAACTATTATTCAAAATTCAAAATTCAATATTTATTTATTATTTATTTATTTAACGGCTATATGCATTTACCTACATTTAAGTGCTATTAAAAAGCCATGGCAAAGGTCTTAACATCGTTCTTATACATCGTATTCTCGCTCGTATTGTATAGTTTTTTATTTTTATTTTTATGTTTTTAGGAGTATGTGGTTTAATTTTTTTTTGTATTATTATTGGTTTTTATTTTCTTTTCAATCTTTCTGGTACCCATTATGGTAATCAGACGATTCATTCATCTTATCAGTGTGTATATTCGTAAATCAGATCTCCACGATACAGGCGTGCCTAGTGCCCAAAGCGCTAGTTAGATGTCTTGATATGAGAAACGACTATATGAAGATTCGGATGATCGGATGATCATTTGACTATGCCTACAAAATATAAAAAAAAATCCTATGTACATCGACACTCATACACTAACTTGACCAGGTTCCTCGTACGACTGGGAGAGCTGGATCTAGCTCGCGATGACGAAGGAGCTACACCAGTGGACGTGCCGATCAAAGCTATGTTCAAACACGAGCTGTACACGCGGAACAACCCTGTGGTCAACGACATTGGGGTGCTGGTGCTTCAGAGAGACGTGGAGTTTACTGGTGAGGTTCATTGTTTGCTCCAAGTCTTTATAGAGGTTGGCTGATGACATTTTGTAAAGAGTTTGATTGTATCTTGAGGAAGGAACTTCTTAGGTACCTATAACTATTGACAAAAAACTTAATTGGAAATTGCATTTGACAGTCTCTTGCAAAAAAATTAACAGCAAAAAAAAAATATATTTTGTACAAAATTTCTCTTATAGTAGACGTGGAAACTTTACTAATTGCGTACCATGGTCTAATTGCATCCAATATTAGATATGGTATAATGTTCTGGGGTAATTCAACTGACGTTATAAAGGTCTTTAAACACCAGAAACGGTGCGTCAGAGCCTTGTTCCACCTCAAAATGATAGATTCTTGTAAACCGTTATTTATTAAGCATAGAATCTTGACCATTTCCTCGCTGTATATTTTTGAGGCAGCTATGTTTGTTAGAAATAACCCAGACTTATTTTTAAGGTTTTCTGATGTTGTGGTTCGTACGAGACGAGATGACTATAAAGTCTGTGTTCGGGACTCAAAGACTTCAATGATGCGCAACAGTATTTTCTGTACGACTCCTTTCATTTATAATAAGGTCCCTAAGTCTGTGAGAGAATTACCGAATATAATGTTTCAAAGAAAGCTCAAAGCCACAATCGCAAACAAATGTTATGTGATTAGATGAATTTATGGCCGATAAGAATATAATTATTTAGTTTTAGTTTATAATTTAGCATTCATGACCATTTATTTAATTTAATTATATATAAGTTATAATTATATTAAAGACGTTGCATGCCTCAATAGGGTAGAATACATTGATCTACTATTTAATTATAACTACATCTAATACACAATGTACTTCAAGCAATAAATTAACTTTGAACTTTTGAAGGTAATCATCGGCTCCTTTTTATGTAAGTAAGTACAAACGGTGGAAAGCTAGTATTTACTAGCTATTTACAAGCTTCTTCTTCTTGTCGTGTCGATGCGTCAGTCGTCATAACCTTTAATATTCATTGAGATAACTATCGAGCTAGTTTAAGGAGTGGTGGCTCTGAAAGAAGCTAGGGGGTCCGAGAAGATACATTGGTTGATAGAGGCATCATGTTAGAAAGATGATGATGATTTACATGCTATTATTTAGTATTCAACTTTCGTTATGCTTCTGGAAATTGGGATGAAATACTTCGGTATATCTCCTCGTAGTCGCGGATCATGCATATTTCATATCATACTCGTATAAATAAACAGAGACACTTTCTATGTATAGTATGGATAAAAAGAAATGTCATGAGCATTGACTATAATTCCCAGGCTCGGTAGGCATTTAAAATCTCCAGTTACTTATATATTTGACATACGAAGCGAAGTCCATGTAATGCTTTATTTTCTAGACCTGATCAAACCAATCTGCCTCTTCGCGAGCACTAAATGGAGATCGGAAACCTTCGAAGACTACACTCCTTTTATCGCTGGCTGGGGCGACACAAAATGGCGTAAGTATCCTTAAAAACTCAGATGACAATATCTGAGTTTGCCGTTTGAGATATGCCTATTAATGCCTATTATGCCAGTCCAATTCAATTTAGCGGATTTTTTAAATATTATTATTAATAATTTATTTCAGATAGATCAAAAACAAATAAACAAACAAATAATAAAATCAAATCCAAATAATAAATCCAAATCCGTAAATTATATCTAAATTACATAACCTAATAAAGAAATAAATAACTCGAGAAACCTAATAGAATCTACATCCATTGGTATTGGAATGGATAGTCCGTGCGTGCAATACTCATCCGAAGCATGCTGTCGCCGCTGCCTCGCAAACTGGAGTCTTTACTGGAGTAAAGAAGCGTTTTTCTTGCGAATTATCGCATGAGAGCGCTTCCGCGAATATCCCAGAAGCACTGCAAAAGCAAGGCAGCTGCAACATCATCCTAAAGATGTTGTTGTATTGAACTCGCAGGGAACTAACTGTACGGCGGGTGTGGTTTCTCCAGAGGCTGCTCGAGTAAAAGGGCCGGCAGTAGGCCTTAAAAAGTGTGATTTTAACATCTCTCGAGCGGCGAGTAAACCTACGATCCTATTAGCATGTTTCCACGAACCGCTAGTGCCCTGTGCTCCCTTTCTATGTCCTCATTATCTTTAAGCATCCTTTTTAGTTGATTCTTCTTCGTAAGTTTCAGCTTTGATCTTTAAAAAGCCGGAACTAAAAGCTTCAATTCTTATTCATATTTTTAACGTCCCTTCCGAATTTTCCAATGTTTTTGAGCCATGACGCAGGTCTTCATCGGATTCGGATCGGTTGTTCAAAACACTTTGGTGTGTTGAAGAAACAATGTTTATATTTAAGATCTTTGTGCCATACACCTCGGTCTTGTGCGAATCTGACCCATTTAAGACTTTATCATACAGTACCTGGATTACTGATTTTTTGTAATAATGAAACCTAGCTAGATCGATTTATCGCCCCCGAAACCCTGTACATACAAAATTTCATGAAAATCGTTGGAGCAGTTTCCGAGATTCAGATTATATATTATATATATATACTTACAAGATTGCTCGTTTAAAGGTATAATACATGAATGAAGCATCATGAGCATAACATTTGAGAATCACTGGTTTTAATCATGTATTATTTTGTCGATGAAGGCATCGTTAAATGTACAACACTATTTCGTTAAATGTACAACACTATTTCGTTAAATGTACAACACTATTTCGATTCATCTCGAGAATCTTCTTATGGGTCAGAGTTTGATTTGCTTGGTATTCCGATTCACGCGAATTAAGATGAGTTACAAAAGTATTGAAAGTAAAATAATTGAATTCCTATGGAAACTATGTACCTATAAACCCATTACCCTTATAATAAAAGAGTTGAAGATTAATCCGCTCCAACTCGATCCGTAACAAAATTAGCAAGGATCGTACATAAAATCGTTCAGGCGAGTTTCTTAAGAAGACGATTCGAAATAGACCTTGACATTTTATTGTTTATAAAACATGTTATATCACTATAGCTGTATATTTATACGTGCAGAGGGAGTGTCTGCGACGCGTTTACAAGTGGCCCAGGTGCCAGTGCTGAGTGCGGAAAGATGCGCGAGCGCCTACAGTGAAAACGTGCGCGCATCGGCGCGGGCGCAGTTTACAGCGCAGGCGCTGTGCGCTGGGTACCTCGGCGGGAAGATCGACTCCTGCTCGGGAGACAGCGGCGGCCCTCTTATGCAGCCCATTGTAAGTACCACTCTTGAGTGGGCTCTGCTCAGATGACCTTCTCTGTGGATTTTGGGTTCGATTTGCTCCCAGGACAAACATTTTAATGATGAACATAAATGTTTTTTCTGTGTTTGGGTGTTATAAAGTATCATAATGTATTTAAAAATATCCCATAACTATTGGGGAGGCCTAAGTTCAGCTAATGATAATGATGGTCCCATAACTTACGTGCTACATATAGTACACATAGTAGCTATGCTTAGCTGCTGGCTATATGGTGTTTTATGGACAGTCCAACAATATTTAAAAAAAACTTTTTTTTATGTATATTTACTTCTATGATTCAAATTATTATCTCTTTTATTGGGCCTATTTGTTTAATGCTTGTTATGTTTTTAAATATATATTTCTTGTTTGCTTTCTTGTTTATATACAGTGCTTGAGTAGTATATGAGCGTCTATAAATCAAAAAGATTTCTGTAAGACTGTTTACTGAAGTCTTGCAGAAAAATCTTTTGGATGACTTTTCCCTCTCCCCTTTCATTATTTACCATTGAATGGTACTACAAATTTATATATTCTATCAGAAAACACCCAGTTTCGGGACTTATATAATAAACGCGGCCTCTTAGTTAGCCTCCTCTAAAATCTTCCAAATGTAAGAATTATCTCGGAACTGTACCTACAGACTGCAAAAAATACCTACAGACAGCAGTCTGTCACTGTGTTCACATGTCAACTTATTATTGGGTACGTAACCATGTTACCATTAAATAAAGACAAGTGGACAATACTTTATGTTGTTTATATGTATAATGTCCCATGTCTATGTTTACATTGTCTATATGTCAAGGTGTCAATATCAAAAGAGAAGTCTCTTGACAATATACATTATTCTCCATACTTAAGTTGAATGTCTACTTGTGTAATCAATGTCAAATGTTACTAACTCCAGCGCACTGAAGACTTCTCGCACAGTTACTTCTACGCAGTCGGCGTGGTCTCCTTCGGGCGGCGCTGTGCCCAGGCAGGCTCGCCTGGAGTCTACGCGCGCGTCACTTACTATATGCCGTGGATCGAGAAGCAACTCCTCGGAAGATCTTGATCGTACCAAGCAACTCCTCGGAAGATCTTGATCGTACCAAGCAACTGTAGGCTTCCAAGCTTTGGAAGCGACCTATTTATTAAGTAACTTATTTTATATGTCTAATGTTTACATTGTCTACATGTCTTATGTATGTATAGATTGTCTATATAATGTCTAAATGTCTACAATGTCTATATAAATAATTTATTTGTATAAGAACCTCATTTCAAATTATTTAAAAAAATCTCATTACTTGCCTACATAGGTAGGTAGGTACACCTATTACTTATAACTTAATACTATAATTATAACTTAGTTTTATTTGATATTTTAGTTATTAATGTAAGTGTTTGCTCTGTAAATAAAACTGGAAGTTAATATTTTTTTTCATTTCTTTCAAATAACTATAACTAAAAGTATCAAAGGCGGCAATCGTACCTACCTACTGCTACGTCATGTAAGTACTCTGTATATAATAAAAAATCGGGGCTTTTGGTCGCACCCGGTACCTGGCAAACCCAAAGGCCGTAAGTAATTACTATTGTAACTAGTTCATAGAACTGAAACTACCACGCTGCAGGCGCAACAAGAGAACGCGCGCACCGTTTCATTTTGAAAAGTTTTCAATTGCGAAATAAAAGTGGTTGGTTCAGTATTCGTTCGTTGGACATGTTTTTCAGATATTTTAATATTTCTTCTTTGCGTTATGTGTTGGAATTTGACCACACTATTGTTTTAGGTTTATTATGTTATAATAAAATGAAATAAAAATGAAATGAAATAAGTTTATTTTGACACACACAGAGATAAAAATAACATAAAATAGCAGGTACACAATTAAAAAGACAATGACATGAATATAAAATAAAATAAAAAATAGTAGTATGTGTACCTACCCAGCAGCCAAGTCTGTGTTTGCCAAAAAGGCCCAGTCTCAGCTCTATGCTACTTCACATATTGCAAAATAGCGCTGGTTTTCAGACTACGCCGAAATAGAAAAATATGTGATAAATAAAAAAATACTTGTTAACCACAGTTAACCCGTAAAAGTACCTATAGTAAATAGATTTATTATATTATAGGTATCATAACTAGCCAAAATATTCTAACTACCTAATAAAATGGAAAGCGTAACCTACCCACTTTTGTCGCCGTCGAAACATAACCATATTGTTTTACCAATACTTTTTTGAACTAGAACTTTTGAAGGAAGTTTTATTCAAAAAAAAGCTTCATAATTTTGTTATTAGGCATTGTTAGATATACCAATACCAACCATACCGGTCTGCATACTTCGTCTATTTCGGTTTCGCAAACTATACCAGTGTACCAGTGATAGATTTCAACACACAAATAAACAAATTTAACTTAATCAAAAATATTTTAATTTTTATTAAATAAAATCACAATACGTTTTGTAATTGTCTTACATGCTAGGAGAATCTAGAAGCAGGTTCGTCCTAACCCCCCAAGATTGATTCGACAAGAAACACGGGTACCAACCCAACTCCCAATACATTTTTGTATAATTCTTGCTAATGAAAAAAAATTGTGGCCACATACAATAATTACCATTTCTGTAATTTTTTTCGCTCTTACCCTTGTACGAGTATCATGTGTCTTCACACAAACTACGCCGAGTATTCTTTCTATATGCTTACTATTACCTGATCTATGACTGACCGGATCACCTCGAGAAAGATTGACGTATAAATCTGTAACTGGTCAAGATTCAGATACATTTGGTTCGAGTCCAGTCGCGAGACATGCCGTGTATACGCGACACTTGTATATATCCTGATATATAACGAAATTAACATTAAAATATTTTATAATACTGGTTTGATAACATTTAAAACCTCACTCCGGCTGTGAACTTGATAATGGCGAAAGGTTTTTTTGTGTTGTGTTTTTGTGTGTGCGTGCAAAATGTGTTATGTCAGATTGGTGAGTTCTTATGAATTTTAATCTTATTATTTTTAATTTTATTATGAGAAAATATATTAATTCGTCACATAAGTAAATTGTATTACGTAAATACTACTAATCTAAGGTTTTTATGCTAATTATGGCATTGCATTTATTCTTAGTGATGCAAAACGTATTGCAATTACGTATCAACACATTGCCCGAAGGATCATTCAAAAGCCATGAATGAATGTAGTAATACTCACGAAGAACTATCGATTAATAACAATAAGTACCTACCTACATATTTCGTTGCATCACATGAATAAATAAGTATGTTAAGACATAACTCGAAGGGTCAACTGTGTATCAGTCATCGATAACGTCAACTAGTTGGAAGGACTTCCCTTGACACGGACACCAGACAGGAAACAGGTTTAATTAAATAAAGAGTGTGTATTCCTCATTGTCATTTCATAAAGTAACATAGAACTGTCATTTCATGAAGTAAATTAATATTTCTCGTACTATTGCATGTACTAAATAATCTTTGAGGAATTTTAATCAATAAATTGTGATTTCTTAGCAAAAGTGTTGACAATTGAATTATAAAGTGTATTATGTTGCAATGTGAATTGAACGACGAGTAATCCCGAGATAGGTCTAGACAATCATTCCGCGATGACGTTTAGAATAGACAAATTACGAACGACTGTGACTATACTACTATGTGACTATAATATAAAAAAAACACTTGGCATTAGCAAAATTGCAAACGAGCGAGATGTCATTATATGAAGAAAAGAATATTATAGATTGTACCAACCTAACCAAACAAGTAGACCTGAGATTAACATGTCAAGGGTTGCAGGACCTGTCTCGTTGAGTATCTACCTACCTTAACATAGGTACATAATCGTATGGGTGTATCCCCAATATGCACTACACGACTAATTACGTAAAAGTTCCCCTAGAATTAGGTAGGTACCACGAAAACATTGCATAAAATCATCTGATAATCATTATTGATATTCAAATTGCGTACAATCTTTCATCTTTGTTTTGATTTGATGTTCTATTTAGGTGTAGATAGCGACAGTGTTTTGTTTAGACGGTTTTGTATGGTCTGTCTGTCTGTTACTTGGATGAAAGCCACGTTTGTCACGATATACTTCTTTTACTTAGGAGTGAGCTGTACCTACTTAAAGATCAAGTTTCATGTTACTGAAGCGTAGGTAATCGTAAAAGTAAGTAGGTATTTACCTAACAACACCATCTAGCCCTAGAGCCCAGCCTCAGCCCCAACTATGTAACTTATAGCTTGTATTATGGTAACCATGACTGCTAGAATACATATAATAAACTTTAAATTGTTTAAATTCATACTAATCATACTTTATAATATCCAGACGGATCAAACACACGTGTGTTCATCACACAAATAAATAAATAATAGTCAAATAGTGCCGGACATTTCACACAGCATTATCTGGCCCGAAAGTAAGCAGGGCTTGTGTTTTATGTACCGCATGATTGATAAACTATTTACTTTTTTTCGTAAATACATATTATACATAGAAAACACCCAGGCCCGAGACAAATGCTTGCAGATCATTAAACATTTGTCTTATGAGAGAATCGAACCGCAACCTACAGCGCAGAAGGCAAAGCTTACCTAAATACTTATCTTAGTCTCTCAGACGACATCGGTTATGCTAATTTGCTGGACCGAAAGGTTAGACCGATCATCTTAGATACATCCAGCAGCTCACTCCCTAAAACTGTAGATGATGATGAAGCCAATTTTATATGTTTACGATACAATATATAGGTAGTTATTTGCCGTGATTACCTGTTCGGTCATGGTGTGATTATGGTAATTGTATCTTTATTGAGTTGCTAGGTAGGTTGACTTTACTGATTGAAGTTCGATGTCCGGAGGACGAGTTTAATTTGAGTCTAAATTATTTATTTATTCAGGTATCGAGTGGGTAAAGATTGTAGGTAACTAGTCGCTAACGTACTCTTTCTGTTTATTTTAGTACAGTCCATCCAAAGGTTGCCTGGCAAAGACCACATTTGGGGATAAGGCTGCCCATTGTATGCCTTTAATTGTAAAGTAATTCTTTTTGTACTGTTCTATGTGTTAGTCTATAAAGTTAGTCTATAATCTATCTAGCAGGTGTAAATTATTTTGAAAACTAAAATAATTCTGGACCTCATAATAATAATAATAATAAATATTGGTGGACAATGCACACAACACCATCTAGTCCCAAACTAAGCATAGCTGACTGGTGACTAGATGACTTATATATTTTTAAATACATACTTATGATACTTTATAACACCCAGACACAGAATATACACATATGTTCTCCCCACAAAATGTTTTAATTTTTATTTATACACCTCATAATTTACTTGGACCCAGTTCCTAAGAGATGAACTGTGCGTAGCAGAGACTTAGTTACCTCTAGGTAATAGAACTAGCTAATTGATGTTATTGTTTCTGCAAATAGAGGCTCCAATACCGAGAAGGCCATCTTAGGTCATTGGTTTTCCTTGTTCCGTTGGTTTACAGAATTTGTAGCGTCGGCGAGCACCAAATATTAAAATGTATCATCAAACGAGGTACTTTTTATCGTGTCACTAGTTATTTCTAACCAGTGTGGTGAAAGGATCAAAGTGCGTCTCAGAGGCTCCATTTGTACTAGGTACGTAGATAAGTATACAAAGGTCAGAATAAATAAGTTCATATCGGACTGGTTATTAGCTATCGTAAGACTTTTGTATTTTGTGATATTCAGCGTTAGAACCCGGTGTCTAGCTTAGCATCAGCTTAGTTCCATTGTGCTCCAGAAAATAAACTTTACAAGCTTTACGTATGTTAAAACGTTTTATATTAAATATTCCCAGGATTCTTCAACCCTCAAGGCAGACAACCGTTCAACTTCGCCAATGGTTTCAACAACATAAGGGAATCGTTTGGCGTCAGAAACAACTATGGCCGTCCACGCCCAGTTATCAATGATTACAATCAATATGGGCGACCGAACCCTCAATATCAGAACTTCGGACAACAAAGACCAGTTTCCTACCCCGAAGAAGCTCCGTATTACCAGGGGAACTCTCAATACTTCCAAAATAATCAGCCAGGTCAAGGTCAAGTGAACTTCGTGAACAATGATGGCCCTGGCCAGCAGAACCAAGGCTCTCAGGACTACCAGGGAGATCAAGGAGGTGTGAATTTCGCAAACAATGATGGGTCGATCTATCAACCGAACCAAAACCAAGGGTCTCAAAACCAGCCAGGTCAAGGTGGTGTCAATTTCGTGAACAATGACGGATCCAGTTCAGGTAGGGTTGAATCACTGCTGCAACCAATATCATATACAGTTCTGAGTTCATAGATTATCTGTTACAGATAAAAATAGGGTTAGATGGCACATAGTGACAAATAGACACATTGCTAGCAGGCTATGCACATAATATTACGCCTTAATTGTTATGCTTTATGTCCCTTCTCCAAATGGTAAGAAGTCAACTATATGTATATATTATTACATGCAACTTACTTCAATGCTTTCAACCGACATGCAGTTCGGTTCAGAAATTCGTATCCTGCAAGCTACTTGCCTGCTTTTGCGCAGGCAAGCCATTGCGCAGGCTTTACCAGCTTTTAATTTGCTTCAACTTGTGTTATCTTTGAACAGGATCTTACGATGGACCCAACGATCCTGTAGAACTTGAGAACAAGGTGTCTACCCAAGCTCCTGTAGCAAGCACCCCTATCACCGAGTCTAGGAACAACTTTAACTTCAACCCGGTTCCCCAGTTTCGTAAGTATGACTTGACTACAGCAACTGAGTTCCAGCTTAGAAAAAAAAATCTGGTTTTAGCATTGTCTCTATGACTACTGACACATACGTGCATAGGCGATAAAATTTATGTTATTAATCCATGTATATCTGTCTGTTAATTATCTATTTAAGCAACGAATAAGTAGGTGAATTATTAAACTGTAATGTTCAAGCGCTAATAAAGATTTGAAAAGATTTGCGTTTGTTTGCTGTGGTTCCAAAACGGTGGAAATGCATTGATAATTCAACCATCACAGAGCACAACTCCATCACGATCATATCGCTGTCAAGTGTGAAGGTATCTATAAACATTGTAGCTAATCTAGCTGGCCATCCACTTCGCTTTTTTGGGTATAAATAAATGTAATCAAACGACCTTGTCGCTCTTTTGACCGCTAAAAGGTACCTAATACCTAATAATGTAGGTACCTAAGTAATGTATTGAGATTCCAAGTTTCTTTATCCAACTCCGCTCCTCACAGTCCTCATTCAATTTGTCCTCAACGTAATTATTTTGACTCCGAATAGTATAAATAAATAAATAGTATAAATAATATTTCTGATGATGTTGCATCAGAAATCAATACACTCAAACTCAATAAACTCATACAATTTATCGGACAAAAACATGTCTGGTCCAGGTATTTTTTTCAATGCTAATCTATTATTTAAATGCAGAACTAAAATCATATTTTTATTTCCTTAATCATAAAATTAGATTTCTGTGTATATTTCTTGAAGGTCAAGAGTGTGGTCACTTAAATACAAGGCTGTACATCACACCGGACGGACAAGATTTTTTAGATGAATTTTAGAGGTGGTCATAAGTTGAAATGGTCCATATCAAAACTAGTCTACATAATGCAGTGATCTGAAACATTTGAGCTATCTATAGATCGTTTTAAACGGTACTTAAATGACTTAACGGATTCACATGTATTATATACTAGCTTCTGCCCACGGCTTCGCACGCGTGGTACCAACAAAAAAAGTAGCCTATGTCCTTCTCCAAAGTCTCATATATCTTTATACCAAAATTCATCAAAAGCGGTTCAGCGGTTTTTGGGTGAAAACGGGACAGACGGACAGAGTTACTCTCGCATTAAAAATATTAGTAGGGATTATTGTATATTATTCTGTACACATGATTTCTCTGCCTACGTATTAAGTATTAGAAATGGTCAGAAAACATCTTCTCTAAGCCTGTACCTACACAGTCTCCAGTCTTTATGATCAGCGGTAGGTGAATATCTTAGACGTGAGCTGCATACAGGGTGACCCGGAACTAGTATTTTAAGCCAGAACAGCGTGATTCCGAAATGAACAGATATGGTTTTAAAATTCCTGAAAATTCCTATTTTCAGATTTCCATATAAAACATTTTAATTATGCAATAATTAAAATTGACAATCCTAGTTTGTGAACAATGTTTCCAAGAGCAATGTGCTCAAGACCAAATTTAATGCTTTACAAAGATAGGTAGGCATAGATACCTACTTCTACCAGTTTTAAAGCAAACTTTGCTGCACATTTCGTCAATGAAAATCATCGAATTCACAAGTCGTAGAAAATTTTGTTGTTCTCGTAAGTTATAAGAATCATCCCCGCTTATTTTTATGGTGACCGATTGTAGGAATATTCGAAAGGGTGTAGGTTCTTATCTACAGAACACTAATTTCTCCTAATTGAGAACATTGACTTGTCAGTCATTCATTTCGTTTCCTCAATGAAGTTGACAAGAATTGAATGATTGAATTTGAAGTATTTTTCTGTTAATAAAACATTTGAAGTTCGATTCGGTGTAACAGTGGATCAGTTTATATGCAAGCAGTTATGTGCTAGTTTTTGCTCGTAAATTTTAACGACAAATCACTGACAATACAAACTCATCTGTAACCCACTGCGCAGGCGCATAGTAGGAAAATTATATAAGGTCAAAACATCTTTAAACGAAGTAACAAATCCTTATAATTTATTTGTACCATTAACTTGTATTATCAGGTAATACGAACACGGGTAATGGTATGATTATGCATGAGCAAGGCCCGGCTAAGACGCAGAAGGTTGCAGGTTTGATTCCAGCAGCGGGACAAATAATAATAATAATAATGCCGGTCATTTCATACCACATCATCTGGCTCCAAAGTAAGCAGAGCTTTTGTTATGGGTACCACATGACTGATATACTACTTATATAAGTGCTTATTATATTATATATATATTATATATTATGGACATATTATACATAGAAACACCCAGACCCGAGACAAATACTTGCAGATCATACAAACATTTGTCCCGTGGCAGGAATCGAACCCGAAACCTTCTGCGTCTCAGCCGGGCCTTGACCCACTGCGTCACAGACACACACAAATGTCTATAAGATCTGCAATTATTTGTCTTCTCTATAATATGTATAGGTGTTCACAAAAAATATATACGTTAGTAGTAGCAATATCAGTCATGTGGTACCCATAACACAAGCTCTGCATACTTTGGGCCAGATGACGCTGTGTGAAATGTCCGGCATTATTTATTATAATGATAACAAGCTGTAACAGCTGGACGAACTTTCGCGAAATTTCGATGTACCTACGTATATATTAGATCACGGCAAAATGTATTATTTCCAGGTGAGATCTGCCAAACCACAGATGGCGGCAGCGGCAGCTGTATCAACCTGTACTCTTGCCCTGTGTTCCTGAAGGTGCTCCAGGAATCGAAGGGCAACCCAGCTGGGGTCGCAATGCTGAGGAAGGCGCATTGCGGCTTCGACGGTAGCAACCCTAAGGTTCGATCATCTTTAAACGATTTTTTGTATGAATGGATTGTAATTTTGTTGTTAAAATCTGAGTGTGAACGTAAATCTTTTTACTTTGAAATTCAACGTGGTGAGAAGTGATGAAGCTAGTCCACTCAATAGAAAACAGCTTGGGTTGGCTGGTAGAGAATTCCTCAGGCATAAACACAATTAACACAATCTTCTGGCAAATATTTTGAGCAATATCCATTTCTAAAAACATGGAAATTACATAAGGTCCTAATGATATTAAGTTGTGTTCTTAACTACCAAATATACCATCATCAATGTCACGGTGATAAACCAGGTAATTACTTGTATTTGTGTATCGCCGTGTAAAAAACCAAAATATTAATCACTAGGGCCTCAATTAACCCTCGAAAGTATTTCCCTAGGTATGCTGCCCCCTCCCAGGCATTCCCACAGCTCCCCCTGTGACCACTACAACACCAGCCCCCACGCCAGCTCCCACAGCAGCTCCCACAGCAGCTCCCACAGCAGGCCCCAAGGTCGCGGACGGAAACTTCCTGCAGAGTCTGCCCACACCACCTGTCTGCGGCGTCAGTAACACCTCGTTAAGTCGCGTTGTCGGAGGGATACCAGCTAAGCTTGGTAAGTTGGACTTACCTACTTGATCTGCAGCTTGATTCTTATATTCTAAGCAGTAAAGGAAACATGGAGAAAATGCAAAGGTCATAGGTGATCTCTATGAGGTCCACTTATCGTGAACATTGCGCTTCATGCAATGCAAGAAGTGAAGAACAAACTACTAATACAAGTCAAACTAATCCGTTCACTTGGCGTTATAGCAATGCAGATGTTTAATCGTTCAGTTCGTTCTCCGAGCTGGCGAAACTGCAAAGCAACTAAACTATTTATTAAGAAATTTAAAGGATACATAAATAAATAAATAAATAAATAAATAATCCCGGACATTGCACAGAATATCATCTGGCCCCAAAGTAAGCAGAGCTTGTGTTATGGGTACCACATGACTGATATACTACTTATATTTTTTTTTTATAAATACATGCCTTATGACCTTAGCACATTGCGCTACGGAGGTCGTCTAAAGGATGTATAAAGGATAGTCTTGTGGAGAAGACTAATTATAATATTATTGATATGAATGCATGGCCACATGCTTTGCCCTTTGACAGTTAACTGACAGAAACCCCTATGACAATGCCCTAACGTAGCAAAGCTAGTTATATGATGGACACATACGAAAAATCGCTAGGACTAGGTCGAGTTTCTTGTCAACTCTTCTCTAACATGGGTTAAAAGTAATTAGCGCGTATGTAAGACATTTCAAAGTAATACTTGTGATTGTATTGAATAAAAATGTTTTTGACTTTGACATTGCTGCAGACTGTCCCATGACCTATCATGTTCCTTTCCAGGTGCTTTCCCCTGGATGGCACTGCTAGGATACCGGCGAGCTGAAGACACGCGCTGGCTGTGCGGCGGCTCTCTCATCTCGTCGCGACATGTCCTCACTGCGGCGCATTGCATCCACAATCACGAGAGAGATCTGTGAGTAGACCAACATCAACAATATCATCATCACCATCTGTTTTATCTTCTTCGTATGGTTGCCACTTTAAGCATAACCCACACCTGCACGCCTAAATCGACTGCGAAGCGGGAGCGTCTGCCGCGCGGCGGACGCTACCCATACTTTATCTATGGCGCTTTGCACATCTACGCGTTTGCAATGCAACGTGTTGCGCGTTGCATGCAACGCGTCCACGCATCGCGTCCCGATTTCCGCGTTACTGACGCACAGTTTTGGCCGAACCTTTATCCCTTAATTTCCACTAGAGCTCCGCATTGTTCCCCATTATCGTCTTAGATCCTATATCTTCTTCATGGTCACCACTTTTTCTAGTGTTTCTCGGATTTATTAGCTTCAGATTTTATCACTTAGTCACTGCATAGGTATAGCATAATTGAATGTAAAAACGAATCTTAAATGCCGGTTTTAGTAATTTAGTCACTCGTACAATAGGTACTTATTAGCAATACTAGTCGATTATGTATAAATTATACCAACAAATACCTATCTGTAGGTGAAAATCCTGTTTGATAAATATCTGCCTTAAAAACTAGAATTAGACGTCATTCCATCGTCATTATGTCATTGAAAAGCCACTCACCACACAAGGAAAGTAAAATTACAAAAATCATACTCGCCCATAACCTGACGTTGTTTTACGCGTAAATTGAGCATGGTCCATGACGCTACGAGTCCAGCCCGAAACTAATACGATTCGGTATGCAATTATCGATATCTAATTACACTTTTTATAATGATATAAATAAGGTACGTGTAAATGTTTCGCCCGACACGCAGAATAATTATTTGTTGAACAGAAGGCGGAAACATTTTTTATATAAATAATGACTCTTGCTACTATCCAATAAAGTGCAGGTCAGCTCACACAAATGCTTAGCGCCTAACATCTATACTTCTTAAGATACTTAAGATTTTGATGCGGTTCTTTTTAATAGATAGAGTAATTCAAGAGGAAGGTTTGTATGTATAAAACATGCATAATATAGTAGAGAAACACTGAAAATTTTAGAGGTTTCTTATGTGGTGTCGTAAATAAACTCATTTTTTTACGCTTACATTGCAAACGCTGGCTGAACCCTACGAGATAGATCAAAATAATGTACTACTGTATTGTACACCCTTAAAAGGTCTACAAAAAAGTCCTCGATGGTATATGGCTACCTCTTAGGGATAACCATTCTGTAGTATAATTAGTATCAGCATTGCACCCGTGCGAAGCCAGGGCGGGTCGCTAGTAATATTATAAATGCGGAAGTGTCTCTGTCTGTGTGTTTGTTACATTTTCACGGCTACATGGCTGAATGGATCTTGATGAAATTTGGAAGAACATAGGCTACTTTTCGTCTCAAAAAACAACCTTGAAGGTGGTAAAATAGGGGATGAAAGTTTGTTAGGGCAACTCTTTTTTTTGCTTTTGTTATAGATCTGAAAAATCATATTTTGGGGTTTGGTATGAAATAAAAGAATACGTGTTTCAACCATACTGCAAAATCATCCCCGATGGGGGTAAAATAGGGGATTTAACTTATGAAATGTTCTTTAGATGCACAGAATGCATTCCTTCCAAAAATAAAAATAAAGGTTCTAAGCATACGCGTACGGTACGTTGAAGTCACGGGTAACAGCTAGTTATATATGTCCACAATATCTACGCAGTGCCTTTCTTTCCATCGCGTTTATCTCGTCTGGCGCGGCACGTCTCTACGAATTTGCCCACCAAGATGGGCCCACCGATGTACTTGTATCTTCGTACATAAAGTGCGCGTGACCTGCCTACACACGACCTACACGAAAACAATGAAATAATACGTTATTATTTCGTTTGAAAATGTTCGAGTTGATGAATAAAAAGTAGCAAAACAATTTTAAGTTTAGATGTTATTGTAGTGTTAAGAGAAATTAAATTGCTGCGTTCGTGTGAACAGGCTAGCCGTGACAAAATTCATGTCGCCACGGCTTATGGCCCAGACCGTCAAATTAACGAGTTCATCCAAGCATGAGACTCGCTCAGCTGAAGGCCAATAACCCAGTACCCTCCAAAAAGAACCTCCTTATTTTGGGGATTTACATTTTACTAGTTAGAAATGAGTTTATGATATTTAAACCTCTTTAGTGACTTTCAACATCTTCAAAGATCGAAGTAAATAGAGACTGAGGAGATGTTTACCAAGCCTGAGGATTACATAAGCATTAAACAATGCTTATATAATTTGTCCTTTAGTAATGACTGTTGCATTATCTAAAGATATTAACAATAAGCTTGCGAAACCAAGGAACTTGTACGAAGTATGTATATTTGGTCGAAGCAAATTTGGCGAGAGGTCGGTATAAGCCTAGCCTACCAAGTGCCGTATAATCTTTTCGCTTTTCGCTAAAATTTAAAGCTTACACAAAGGGTAGTCTTTTGAAGAAAACATTATTATTAAAAAAAATAAGAATATTCAAAAATATTTATTTGGAACCTGTAACACAAAAAACACGAGTGAAAATGTTGACAACTGCAAAAGTTAGAAACTGTGTGGCAGAGTCAGAGCCCTCCAGCGATATATAAATGACTATATTACTGATAAGAATGCATGGCCTTCTGGTTGCTCTGCAGACAGTTAACCGACTCATTTTAAATGTATAAACTTTCTTGTATTAGTTTTTTGTAGTTAAGTTATAAGATGGATCATGTAAAAAAGCGCTAGGATCGGGTCGAGTTTCTTGCCAGTTCTTCTCGGGCTTGGGTTAGGATGAATTGACATCTAAATTCACCTAGTATGTAAGTCGTTTTAAAGTGATCCTTGTGATTTTATTAAATAACTAGCTGTTGCTCATGACTTTATCCGCTTTTATTTTTAAAGGAATTGTAGCTTACATCCTTCCCTAGGATGCAATTTATCTCCTTGCCAAATTTTCTTGATCTGTTTGAAACCAATCACCTTACCACCCATTAGTTTCCATACAAACATTCACACCCCATTTTAGTCTTTTATGAGGGTTATTTTGAAAAATCCTGAAACACGTGTCCATTTATTTTGGATTTTAGGTATCCAAACCAAGTTTCTAAGAAATTGCACCACCCGGTAAAAAGTTCCCATACAAACTTTGACCCTCATTTTACCCCTTTGTTAGGGTTATTTTGAAAGATCCTGATATACGTGTCCATTTATTTATTCATATGAAGTTTCAAGCAAATCGCACCACGCGTTAAAAAGATTCATACATTCGTTTTCACCCTCTTAGGGGTTGAATTTCAAAAAATCCCGCCTTAGTGGGTGGTATCGCTGTAAAAGTAAGCTTCCAAATTTCAGCTTTCTAGCTTCAGCGGTTTCGGCTCGGCGATGATGAATCAGTCAGTCAGTCAGTCAGTCAGGTTAAGCTCTTTTATAGGTATAGATAATTTTTTTTTTACTTTGACTTTGCTTAACAGATATTGATCGCGTGTTACTTTTTAGTTTATTCCCGACATTTCGGCAACTACTAAAACAATGAGTTCTAATCGCAAATGTTTAAAATAAACGTTTTTCAGCCAGTATTTGATTAAATAAATAAATAATCTCGGACATTTCACACAGCATCATCTGGCCCCAAAGAAAGCAGAGCTTGTGTCATGGCTCATGTCATGACTGATACTACATACTAATATTTTTTTCGTAAATACATACATATTATACATAGAAATACCCAGACCCGAGATAAATACTTGCAAATCATACAAACATTTGTCCCGCGGCGAGAATTGAACTCCGAAACGACATCCCAATAAGGTCCAATATATATGTAGGTACTACACCTCGAACATTTATTTATAAGCGTAGTTCTTTATACAATACCATTTTTCTACGTAAAGAAGCCATAATTTAGGTAGTTAAAATAACTCGGAGCTATAATGTAGGTAAACAAAGTGTTTAAGTATGGGATATTTCCTAGATATTATAACGATTTATAACCATTATTTGCGTCGCAACAATCACACGATATTAAAGTAATTCACCTATTATCTACATCTAATAGTTAATGCTCCCGAAGAGCTTGAGGCATTACTATTATGTACACTACTAGCTTTCACCCGCGGTTTTGCCTGCATGGGCTGGCCTGTCAGCTCTGTTGGAACCCGCCTTTTGCGCTGATTGAAGTTCGATTTGCTCTCAGGACAAACATTTGTGTGATGAACATAGCTAATAATTACATTTTTAAAACTAAAAAGAAAACCGACTTCATTTAAAAAATAAATACAACCGAATTGAGAACCTCCTCGTTTTTATGAAGTTGGTTAAAAACGTTTTTATTTACGTTTCTAAGCACTTCGAAATTAGTAAACGCCACTAAAATGTCACAGGAAAGCAAAGTACTTACGAAATTGCGTTTACTTGGATTGGATGAAATTTTCTAGCTATTTTGATTAAAAAACTAGCGAACTGATTTTGATGAAATTTCTATGGGACCAATCAGAATGTATATCCTTTCAAATAATACATATTTATTCAGTTCGGTTCATAAATGAAGGAGTTATGAGGTAACAAACAAAAAAAATTACAAACTAATTGAGAACCTCCTCTTTTTTTTTAAATCGGTTAAAAAGTAAATTATGTTTTATTTAAAAGTATATAAATATTAAATCAATCATCTGGTAAAAGCATAGTACAAGCTATGCTTTTTTTTTTTAAAGGTAAAAAATTATTTACAGAAATAATTACTTACAGAAATGTACAAAATAATATACACTATATAATATAAAATACACGTGAAACCGCTGAGCTATCTAAGGACCGTTTAAAACGATCTATAGATAGCTCAACTGATCCAGATCACTGCCAGAGGGCAGCGTTCCCAAGATACAGCTATGCTTAGTTTAAGACTCGATGGTGTTAATTGAATTTAAAACAAAAAACATAAAAACTATTCTAAAAGTAATTCCAGGTCCCAATGGTATCCAAACATTATTACATACTTAAATTTTTATAATATTAGCCCAACTAACTAGAACTAACAGACACAAGCTTTTCATTTACGTATACCGGATCCATTATCGCTTCGTCTACATGATAATGGATTAGAATGCTTTGCCGTCGTCTGTCTTTCCTGAAAACTACAATCTAGGTCTCTTCAAGTCAATAGTAAATAGGTGTCTTCTTGATCGGCGTGCCGGCCACATCGTCGCTTAACATCAGGCGAAATCGAGGTCGAACGTAAAGGGGTTAATCTGAGACTCGTCCAAAACTTTTAATACCTACGTACAACACAACACAGGTTTGTTCCGAACGTGACAGGTTGCAAGCCAAACGCCTGTATAGAAATACTATTTGGATTATTTTTGGCCGTTTTGCGGAGTAGACATTGTGCTCTTATTTATTTAACTTTTCCTAAGTTATTACGGGTTTTATTTTAGATTTTATTAAAAATAGCAAAATTTATTGGCTCGAATGTGAATAATTGAAATGAAAGTTTTGTGTTTCTTTGTGATTCGAGCAAAAATAATTCGATTTATTATTTTATAAAGAGACGCCAATTTTTATTAAGTTTTAAAAACTAAAAAAGAAAACCGACTTCATTGGATACAATTTGAGAGCATAAAGTTTTTTATTTTGAAATTTTTAGTGGAAAGTAGATGTATTTTGTATATATATGATACAGGTAGACCAACTACACGCACTGCTCTGCACTGCAGGTATCGAAAATATCATCAATGTACACAATTTTTAGTTATTTGGTGATTTTTAAACAACGCTCAACCTATTTCGTTAAAATTTAAATGGGACCACCTGGGAAGAATACCCTTTGAAAAAAAATAATTAAATCGGTTCAGGCGTCTCTGAGTAATCGGTGAACATACCTAAAAAAAAATTAAGATTACGACGAATAGAGTACCTCCTTTTTGATAAAGTAGGTTAATAAAATAACAAGCGACTAACAAAAATATCTATACGACGTTGTGACGTCTTGAAACAATTTAGACACTTGACATTGGCAAATTGTCATCAAATGACACATGCCATTAACGAAGAAGTACAAGAAATACTAATCAATGATACCATCGAGTTTTAGGTTCAAGATATACCGGTAGGTAGTAATCACAGAACAGAAAAAACGATAGAAGTAGTAAGTAGGCGGGGCCCGCGTAACACCTAGTATGCGGAATACCACGTACTACAAGCTTCGCTCACTTCCGTCGTGTTTGAATTTGTCAGGGTAAACGTAACTCAAAAAATCATAAAAATATATAAAATGCTGTATTGTGCTGTTCTGGGGTGCAAAAATGATAGCCAAACCAAAAATTTAACAAAAGGGGGAAGTTATATCCCCGGTAAGTATTATTTTATTGTTTTAAACGGTTTTATTTAAGTTTTATTTAAAATGCAAAACCGTCAAACAAAAACAGACTATGAATCATAACCATTTAAGGTCGCGTTTCTCTTAAACCTCATCTTTCGCTATTCATTTAGGGATGTCACCCTAAAAAACTGAAGAATGTGCTATCGCAAACTTCAACATGTAAATAGTTACATGTTGAAGTTATTAAAAGGTTAACCCCCTAATAAAAGGTTTATAATTTCTAGGTCATTGTTTTTTTTTGTTTTAATTATGACTTAAATCTAACGAAACGTTTTAAAAATTACAGACACAAAATTTATCAACAGAACCTTCCTCAACGCCAAAGAAACACAAGCGTGTGATTGTGTTAAAATAAAAAAAAGCTATTTATTTGGCCCACCACAAATATAACCAGACGTACCCATCGTATTCGTATTTTGATATCCATCAGTAGGTAGGTATAATAATCGATATCGATACATTCGTCTTGTATCCTTTGGCGCATCACTAAGGAAGTAGCTATGTATAGTGGGCAATCAAATAACAGCCATTTCATTATCAATATATTTCTTGTTGTTAGAGACTAAAACAAAAATCTTTCGCAAAAGCGTCATCTCTTGGTAAGTAGACTTACATTTTAGTACTGTTTAATTAATTGCGTTTTGAACCATGTTCTGATGGTTCTAAGTGTTTATATCAATAACATTTGTTTTATGGTTTTGTCATTTTAACGTTCTTTTTCAGCCAATTATAACTTATATATTTCTAAGTGTGTTTGTTTCTACATGTAGAGTTTAGCTACACTGCTTCTCCTTATAAAAAGTCATCATGCTATTTCTATTGTTCTTTCTGTTCTGTGGTAGTAATAGTTATAATAAGAACCAATATTTCCCTGTGACTAAGGTGTTAATGAATTGTGGATTTTCTTTAAATAAATCGAAGATGTTCTGTCAAGGGTAAAAAGTGTTAAGGCAATCGACATTGCATAACAAACCGGTTCTGAAGTACGTAGGTACTACAATACAATACACTGCAGGTTGCTGTTTGCTGTTCGTAAGAGGTACCTATATAATGTAAATTATCTGAGAGCCTAGTGTGGGTTTTGGAAGATTCGTGTAAACGCAATATCAAAGTTAGAGTTATACTTAGTTATTTTTGATGTGTAATTACTAATTACTCTATAAGTAAGTAATAAGTATTTTCCTCTTGCTTGCCAGCAATCTTTGCTAACAGGAATTCACGGATGCGCGCGCTATTAGATATGACGAATGAGCGCGCGCCGTATTTCTTTTGACCAATTAGGGCGCGCGGTATTTAATTTGACCAATGAACGCGCGCGGACTTGCTTGTTACCAAGCTGATAATGTCGGATGTTAGACATCTTAATGTGACTACTGCAAGGCTCGCTCGTTTTTTTATTAACCGACTTCAAAAAAGGAGGAGGTTCTCAATTTGTCGGAATCTTTTTTTTTATGTATGTTCACCGATTACTGAAAGACGCCTGAACCGATTTAGAAAATACTTTTTTGTTCCAAAGGGTCGATACTTCCCAGGTGATCCCATTTAAATTTTATTAAAATTGGTCAAGCGGTTTTAAAAAAATCTACAAAAATCAAAAAATTGTATACATCGATGATATTTTCGTTTACTCCGAAAATCAGAGAAATCGAGAGGAACTTTCGAAAATCGTAATGGCGACTAGAGCGTTTGTTTATTATGAAAGTATTTTAAAGCACTACTATTTAATGAAGGTCTGGAGTCGATCTGATGATGGAGCCGAAAGACAGTCGAGGGAACTCCTCAACGATTTACAGCAATTACCTGGTGTTTGGGCTTGATTCATTTGTATTGATGAGAACTGTACACCTAGATGGGTCATTAGGGCTGTCATAAGGGGTCTGATGATGAAGACGAAGGACAGTCAAGGGAACTCCTCAACGTTTTACAGTTACCTTGTGTATATACATGAAGTAGGTTGTCTTTTTAGTTTTAAAAAGTAATTATTGTATAACTTACGTGTGCAACTTATGATCTACCCTATAGTCTTATAAATAGATAATTTGCTTTGACCTTATCATTCTAATGTCAAGGAATAGAGATGGCAACACATTTTAACAATTAATTAGCCTAGTATGTGTTTATAAGATGGACCCTTAAGTGGAAAGAAAATTCACTAGGAATTTAATAGATCTAGTTGTGTTTAAAAAAAAATCTTTACGCTTTAAAAACTAAAAATAAAACAGACTTAATTGTATAAAATTTAATAAAACAATCTTGGTTTACCTCCTTTAGAATGATATTTTTTTTAAATTATTTATTTATATCTATATATCCTCATAAATACGAGTACATTACTCAATTAAAAGTCCAATACAACTCATTAAATAGATGGACAAACATTCAGTACAACTCCGCCAATCTATTCCTAAAGAGTTACCTCCAAAAGAAATTCGACACGTGTTTCGCCCCTCCACGAGGCATCCTCAGGAACACTTGACTCACTCCGCACCCCGACGAAAAAAACACTCTGCTCTGCAGACTTGTTGCTTCGACCAACGTCACACTGAGACTGGGCCAATACAACTATTCTTTTCCCAAATTTTCACCCTTCGATATTTTTGTTAAAATTTAAATAGGACCAAACGGGAAATATAACTAAACAAAAAAAACCATATTGGTTTATAAATGACGGAGGTCTGAGATAACAATACATAAATATTCTCTAATAGATTATATTAACACGCTTTTTATATGTTTATCTGCTTTCAAGGTTGGCAGGCAGAAAATGCTTTCAGCATTGTACATTTTGGATATATTTTTATGCAAGAAAGGATTAATTAAATGAACAACAACATTATAAAAGTCTGATAAGGATTATCACGCAATTACTATTTATACATATTATTTTGATAATAATCTTGCGTCACGTAATCATAGGATCAACAAAAAATCACTAGGATCTAGACGAGTTACAGTCCTGTTTCTTCTCTTTCTTTCTTCTTACCAGACAAGTTTCTTGCCGGATTCTTCTTGAACTGGGGTTAGGAGGAACCGGCACCTAGATTCACTAGCATGTAAGAAGACGATTCAAAGTGGTCCTTGTGATTTTATTGAATAAATAAATATTGAATTTTGAATTTTATTGAATTTTGAATCTTGGACTTGGTTTAGAAGGAATCGGCACCAAAATACACCAAATGTTAGACGCCTCAAGGTGGTTGTTGTATTATGTAACGTGCTTACACGTGTTACATGCTCACGGAGAACGTGCAATACTCTTACTAGACCCTTTAGTCATCACACAAAACCAGTTTTTTGGATCTCGCAAAGTTCTTAGAGTCATTGTCAGTTATTTTACGGTCGTATTTTAATATACCTACGTTGTAGGTAGTTAGCGGCTGCTATATAATGGAGATGCTATCTTAGGTAGCATTAGGTAGTTAAGTATTTATTGTGTAGATAAGTTAGTTCTCTGTTGCAATTAACACTTCCATAAATAACTTTATTCATGAGACTTAATACATATTGACGGTGAATTATGGTTTCAGTGGCTAGGCAGTGGCTGATTTACCAGCAGGCTTTAGGGTGTCAGTTTTTTGGGATAGCAAATTTGAGGACAATAATTTTAAAAACCTTTTTAAAATTATTGTTTCAAACTGTTTTCTTGTAGAAAGAAGTCTATAAAACATATTTTTGATGACTTTCCCTCTTCCCTTGTACTTTTACCGGTACCGCAAACTTACACTCATAAAAATAGATAGGGATTTCAGCTAAATAGTCATCTTCATAGAACAAAACTAGGAACAGAAACAAAATAATACATTCCATGTAAATAAGTCCTTTATGGGGAGCATTGCACGCTTCTATAATACGCTTTGTGAAAATGTAACCTAACTACATTATTAAATTAAAGTAATCCATATATTAATACGGGAAGCAAAAACTTTGTACCCCTTTTAAACAAAATTGCGCGGACGGAGTATGAAATTTCGCACACTTAAAGTTTATATAGAAGGATTGCAGAAAGCTTAATAAAAAAAAAATTATGCATAAAAAATACATTAATTATTAATTATTTCTTATGAGTGTAAGTTTGCGGTGCCGGTAAAAGTACAAGGGAAGAGGGAAAGTCATCCAAAATATGTTTTATAGTCTTCTTTCTACAAGAAAACTGGAAACAGGGTCGAATTTCGACCAGTGGGCGAGAACTAGTTAATATAAATTACTATATTGTTGATATTGTTGATTGTATGGCCTTACGTTGCTCTGTCCTCATACAGTTAACTGACAGATTTCCAATGTATAGGTAACCTACTGTGACCTTGTATTCGTTTTTCGTAGCTAAGCTAGTTATAAGAAACATCATACAAAAAATCTCTAGGACGGACGAGTTTCTCGTCATATCCTATCCGGATTTGGGTTAGAAGGAATTGGCCCCTAAATTCATCTAGTGTGTTCGTTTAAAGGTGATCCTTGTGATTGTATCGATTAAAAAATGTAAGACTTCTATATTCTATGGTAAAAATCCCATTTTGTGGCCCCCAAAACCTGAAATCGGCCTTTGCTCTCACATGTATGTATACATAGGAGATAGAAGAGAGCAATATTTCGGAATATATGTTTCATACTCATACTATAAAGAACATCACAAGGACCGTCTTAGATACAATTGAAATCTAGGTGCCAGTTTCATGCGGCAAGAAACTCGTCTGGTCCTAACGCCTTTCGTATGATTCCTGCTAATTTTGGATGCCAAGTCGAACTGGACATTCATCCCAAATTCAGATTATTTACTTTGTCTCAGATACGTGGTACGCCTGGGCGAGCTGGACTTGGCTCGCGACGACGAGGGTGCCACTCCGATGGACGTACTGATCAAGCAGCAGATCAAGCACGAGCAGTACAGCCCTAAAGCATTCACCAACGACATAGCTCTGCTTGAATTAGACACAGATGTCAAGTTCACTGGTGAGATTTTGAACTATATTTGATTACGTGATTTTTATTGTCGACCTGTGCGTGGGCCAAGGTTCGGTTGAGACGCAGAAGGTTGCGGGTTCGATTCCCGCCGCGAGACAAATGTTTGTATGATCTGCAAGCATTTGTCTCGGGTCTGGGTGTTTCTATGTATAACGTGTATGTATTAGATGATGCTGTGTGAAATGTCTAGCCTTATTTATTTATTTTATGGCTTAGGACAGGTGGCTTATTTAACGCTGGCCTCTTCTATTATCTCTTTTACCATTCCTATCAGACCAGTGTCAGTATTCTGTCCGTCATCTGGTCACCATAATACAAGCTATGATTACTAAAATGTATTACCTACTTATTTTTTGTAAATGATTGTTTGTTTAGATTGTCTAAAGATTAGACAATCTAAAGGGGGTCATCAGAGGACACTAAAGATATAAATACAAATCTGAATGATACAGTTGCAACTTTATTTGCATGATCAGGGCAAAAACGAAGAATTGAACCCTATGTACAAAGTGAATGCAATAAAAATGTTGATCTTAAACTGTTATTTAGAGCTGATCAAGCCGATCTGCATCCCGACCGCGAGCGAGCTGCGCGCGCGCTCCTTCGAGGACTACAACCCTCTCATAGCTGGCTGGGGAGACACGGAGTTCCGTAAGTCCTTACCACAATTATCTAGTTCTTATTTGCAACTAACTGCGCATCGGTACTGTGGACCTACGAAGTTTTAAACAAATCTTAAGAATAGTTACACGAAAGACAAAGCCAGAAAATGGTTTTTGGAGGTTTGTGATTAAAGTCTCCGTTAAATTTAGGACGTGTGCAGAAAAATGATATCAGCCAGTCGCTGAAGTTCCAGTTCGCCTCTCGATTTATAAGATGGCGCAGCCGGAAACGGATGCTAACATCGAAACAAAGCAAAATGGCTTTTACACAATATTTGTGTGGGGTGTTTTCAAACGGCTGTGAAACGGCACAGGTTAAATATCTAAGCATATCCTTTAGAATTTGACTAAACCAGTGTTATTACCTAAAATTCGCAGTCAGCATCAGCACTACCAACGTGATAGCAATATCAGCAAAATCAAGCGAAAGTCACTAAAAACTAATTACGGGAGTCAACCGATGCCTATGATATGCCTGTCGCACACCTCCAAGCGAAAATACGTAAAAAGCAAGGATATTAGCGTACAAAGTGTGTTTGACAGCAGTGATCGCGCAATTCACGCCTAATGTGTCGCTAGTTGTCGCGAATTACATAATACAGGTGCGGAACTACAGACATCAAAGTCATCTTTAAATTTGCTAATCATTACCATGACATTATGAAGTTAACAAGAACGTTTTCTCCAGGTGGTCCATCAGCTACGCATCTCCAGGTTTTACAGCTGCCGGTGGTGAGCAACGAGTTCTGCCAGCAAGCCTACTCCGCCTACAAGAACCAGCTTATCGACGAGAAAGTGCTTTGCGCTGGCTACAAGCAGGGCGGGAAAGACGCCTGCCAGGGTGATAGTGGAGGTCCCCTGATGCAGCCCATTGTGAGTACTTTTCAGCACTTTGTGGCTATACGGTCAAGTTCGTCCTGTAGCTAACAAAAGTTCAAGCATTTCATGCATCTCATCTTTTAATTCAAGAGCTATGCTTATGTCAAGTTTTTTAAACTTACGCGATCAGAACACATTATTATAAATACTTACGGGTATTTATCGCGTTTATTTACCTATTTTTCCCGACGTTTCGACAGGTTTACACTCTGTCGTGGTCACGGGATGACTGAGACTGACAGAGTGTAAACCTGTCGAAACGTCGGGAAAAATAGGTAAATAAACGCGATAAATACCCGTAAGTATTTATAATAATATGCTTATGTCAATGAATGATGCATCTCATTCTACCTGTTTATCACGATATCACGACATCTAGCCTTCTTCTTAATTTGGCCCATGTAGGTGATTCGTGACCTTCCTCTTTCTCTCTTTCCTTTAACCTACCTTCTATGATGGTGTTTATGAAACCGTCTTGCCGTCTATAAAGGCCAATTTTTATCCCTCTTCTATTTTCAATCAATTTCAATACGATTTAATTTTATAGTAATTTTTCCTCAAGCATCAATGGAGCATCAAACAGAGTAAATTTTGCAACTCCAACCTTTAGATGACCTCTTGGCGATTCTCCATTCCTAGTACATTGTCCTTTATAAACATGTGCACTTTGGTTGGTATTCCCACAAATACCATTGGCCGTCCCGTTGGCTGCCATTACTTGTGCTACTTACAGCCAATGGGATAACTGCGAATGAGCATGTGGGTCAGACTCAGGATCGAGATCGTTAGAGGGACAAGACAGCATTCGCCCAGCAGTGCGACAACGCTGGCTAGAAGTCACACTTCACACTATGTTTGTATTGTTTACAGTGGAACGCGGCTGAGCTGAGGGCCAATATGTACCAAATCGGCGTGGTTTCCTTCGGCAAGAAGTGCGCGGAGGCCGGTTTCCCAGGTGTCTATTCCAGGGTCACCTTCTTCGTACCCTGGATCGAAGAGAAAGTCACCGGAATCACCAGAAGATGAACATTTAATTTGTAAACCTAGAACCTGCAGCTCAATTATTCTACGCAGTGCCAGAAGCGCGCAGGATATACCAGTGACTCTTGAATGTCCTAATACAACTTGATTCAAAATTCAAAATTCAATATCACTTTATTCAATATAATCACAAGGAACACTTTGAATCGTCTTCTTACATGCTAGTGAATCTAGGTGCCGGTTCCTCCTAACCCCAGTTCAAGAAGAATCCGGCAAGATCTTGGCGACGCCAAGCCGACCTTCAATGACGCAAACGTCAACCACTCGCGTCTTCCTGCGCTGCTTAGAATGAAGCTGTAGGACAGGGAGCTAGCTAGACTATTTTGGACTAGAATTTTTTTATGATTCCTCAAAAAAAAACTCGAATCGTCATTATGAAATTCTTAGAGCGTGAAACCAATATTTTTGTATATACGTGCAATGAATGAGTTTTTTCTGACAACTTTATTTACTGAATTGTACAGATGATATAATAAATGACAAGTGAAACAATCGAGCCATCTTAGAACCGTTTAAAACGATCTATAGATAGTTTAACAAAGATTTCTTAGCGCAATATTTCCCAGTTTACGTCCTAGTTTATTTAATTTTCTAAATGGCTGTTTTCGAAGTGTAATAAAATTGTTTGTAAATAGTTTGATTTCTTGAAGTTTAGTTTATAAACCTGTTACCATTGTAAAATTACATTCCGAGAGAAAAATGTACTTATCTAGATATAAAATAAGCATTGACTAATTTTACGTGCTTTAAGCAATGTCATGACAGTTTTAATATTAAATTTATAATAAAAATACGCATAGCATCATTTCGGATAATTCCTATGGTATTTTAAGATTATCATTTAGAAATTTGGGTGTAAATGATTTTTTGCCTTGTTAGGGACAACCCTTGACGAATTTACTTAATTTAAATGTATGGTTTTATAATAGGTGTTAATAATAGGCTTTACCTATGATGTTGTCGTTCTTACTGTACATATAACTACTATATATAACTATGTAGTACAAAGAGCGGCAACTTCAGATAAACATCTATATTATTTTTGCTTTTAGGAAATTCGGTGTGAGTTGACTGACGACTTATTACAATGATAAATAAAAAAGCTTTTACACAATATCAATATCAATAGCAAAGCTTGTGTTATGGGAAGCACATGACATGTACACTACTTATATACATCTTTTATTGTAAATACATACATAGAAAAACACCCAGACCCGAGACCTCCTTTGTGTCGAGTTCCTCATTGCTCAGGGTCGTGACCTCCGTGCATCAATGCTTGGACGATCGCTTTCCACTTGTTTCGGTCATCGGTTTCTTGTTGGTGTTGTCCCGGATCTGGTCTGTCCACCGCATTGGACTCCTTCCCCTTGGTCGCCTTCCCTGTATCTTTCCTGTCACTAGGGCTTTTCTAGGCTGTCGTTCTTCCTTCTGGCCATGAGCCCCAAGAAGCCGAAGATCCTTCGGAGGCAGATCGTTGATAGCCTTACAGCGATTTTCACTTCACGCAGAATAGACACATTTGTGCGATGCGTTGTCCAGGGTACCTACTCTTAGCATTCTCCTCCAGCACCATATTTGGAACGCGTCGATGCGTGTACGATCAGCCTTTTTTAGGGCCCACGTTTCAGCGCCATAGAGGAAAATTGAAAATACTAGGGTCCTCACCAGGCTAAACATGGTCTTCAGAGAGATAGCTCTATCCGCCCTTAATCCTTAGAGAATCCTATTTGCAAATCATGGCAGGCAGGAATCGAACCCGCAACCTTTACGTCTCAGGCGGGCCTTCACCTTCGCCTACTACGCCACAGAGTTTTATGCATTATTTGTGGAGCATAATGTAATGATAGTGAGAGTTTAATCTACTTAACTTACCTACCTACTTTCCTACGTATATATATAAATGCCATTGATAACGCGTTATCTTTTCCTACATAGATACAGTACGTATGGTCATGAAATATTTTGTTGACAGCAAATCAATAGAGCAGACGCAATGTTGTAAATACTGCGGTTACAGCCATAATTATGTATTTTGTTATAATTGATAATTTTGGTGATCTTGTAAAGTGAAGTGAAAAGTTAATGTAGTGATTTTGAATTATGTTTTTGCTGAAGAATCAAAGTTAGTAAAATATGTTCATAAGCTAATGAGTTGTTTATATGTAAAGATTATGTACGTTCAGCGGCGAGACCGTAAAAATATGTACCTAAACCTATGTGTGTGGTAGCACTCTACGACCATCGACGGCAAACTTTGGACTTCTCACTTCATCTCAGCAAATACCATCAACGTTACCTATAGCTACGAGGCCTAGAATTACGACCTAACAGAACGTTGCCTTTTACAGTTCCAATATTATTATTGCTGTGCCCGGTCGCTCAACATTCTCACTTGTTATAGTTACCCACATAGATTATACGTAATATTTGAAGTGTTTTTACACTAAATAAATATAAGGTATAATCTATAAGGTAAAATTAAAATAATATATGTTCATTATTTTACTGTTTCTAAACAAGAACCTAGTGTTTAGACAAACCTTACCATAGAACCATAGAACCTAGTGTTTAGAAACACTATTAATCAATATTTTAATATTAAATTTTTCAGAAATTGAATATATCTATCTATATATATCTAGCTCTAAGTAGGAAGTAGCTTTTTAAAGATGAACTAATGTTTATAATCTGTTTAGTAGTTGAGTCTATCCATATGCAAACAAACATACAAAAATAAAACCTTTTGTCTGTATAATACATGTATATTAGTTAAGAAAAAAACAAGGTCAAAAAAGTCGAGGTTAGCGAATAGGTTTTTATGCACTCGACCGAGCACTCATCGAAATGTTTATACGACCAAGGACGCGGCCGAAGGCACTGTCTTGCCTCTGATCTCGTTTTGTGTATACCTATTATAAGATTCAGAGGTACTAGGTGGGTAACCTAAGCTTATATGTCATATGTCAAAACGCACTGAATCTTGAAATATTCGCGATATTGAATTACTATCAACTAATCACCTCAGAAAATCTCTGCACACATTTGCAAATAAAGCAAATAGATCACGTGATCACACACGTTGATGCCATAAAAGAACGAGAGTTGAGCTATCGTGCGTTTCAGCTAACGCCCACGTTAGGTGCTGCTTTTTGGGGGTTCATAAAGTATTTGGTCACTTTGGGAACAGAGAGTCTTACAACTCTAGCTTAAGCCGTGTTTTAGCCCAGTTTTGTAGCACAGTTTTGTAACCAGTTTTTGTGGATCGTGAAATTCGCGAGCATTCCGCAGAATAAAACCTAACTTACAATTACAATGAATAGCATAATAATAATAATAATAATAATAATAATAAATTCATTTATTTCAGATAACTTAAGATCCATAAAGTGTTAGTAATACTTACTCTAGGTGTTATTAATATTGTTATCTAAGGTTGACATAAAAATTAAATAGAAGTGGGAATAAGGCAAGGCCACTCACACTGTGATCGAGCTAAAACGGAATAGTTTCCTATGCCATCATAACTCGACTACATTGCCTGAAAAAAGGACCGTCCCACTTATCAACTATAGTATTTAGTATACTGTTGGCATAAGTATCAATATACTCAAAATTCAGACGTACCTATATCAAAATTGTCCCCTGGGTCTGAGTTCACTCTTAATATGGGTACTTAGCATGTACTAAACTTATTATAAAAAAAGTTGAAAAAAAGTTTTTGTCTTTCAAAAAAAATTTTTTCAAAATGGCTAATTGTTCAAAGTTCAATTCCATTTGGCTATTCAAAAACAGCATTAATGTCTTTCTGCACATTATATGGTATAGCTAATTGAAGGAATGCTACTACCAACCGCAAAACATCGAATGCGTAATTTTTTACTTTACCCCATGTAGAGCGATCCAATTCTACCCCCCGTTGAGGCTAAAATTTTGTAAAACAAAGCCAAATCTTTATCAAGAATTTCACATGTAGTAATTATTGTAGATACGAGATAGATAACTAATACCTGGATCAAGAGATAAATATATCAAAAGATACCTATAGGTAGCTAAAGACAAAAATATACAACAATTTAATCTGTTTACCTATTGCACATTTACATTTATTTTTCTACAGAAATAATTACAGAAATGTTCCTACAGAATAATAATACAATATTATAAAATACATGTGTAACAGTTGACCTATCTAAGGACCGTTTAAAACATTCTATAGATAGATAAACTGATCCAGATCATTGCCAGAGGGCAGCGTTCCCAAGACACTGGCTGCATTGCCACGTTGAATGGCAATGCTAATACGCTGAGACAGATACGAGGCAGCTCTTGGGTCACGCAATGTTTCTACAAGACGCAGTGAAATTATTGACATTTGACATTTCTAAAGATTAGTATTATTACCTATATAATTTTACTTTAACAAAAAAGTTTAAAACATTGTGAGCTCCGTAGTAGTAGTAGTTGTAGACCTAACCCCCGTTTTCAGAGGAGGATCTAGACAAAAACCCCACGTTTAGTTTCCCTGCACGCTAAGGCCTTTAGCCACGTAACTCATCACACGCTAGTAGGTATAATATCCATACAATTTTATCTTTGGAGGCGTGTGAGCCAACATAATGTGAATCTTGTCTAGGCCTTCTTATGCAGCCTGATGCCTAGTAAGTAACGCTTAATTCACTTTTAAAACTTTTGTGAGTTGTATTATACATTTATGATAAACACGGGTTTTACTCACGTATTATTTTGCCGATGGAGTAACCGACACTGTTTCGATTCTAGAGGACCTCCGCCGTAAGGGTGAGTTTGATCCGCTGTCCGCTCATTGCCGCTCGAGTTCACGGCTAGTTAGATGAATCGAAACAGTGTCGGTGCCTCCCTAAAAATACGTTAGTAAAACCCGGGTTTATCAAAATGTATACCTAACGCTTATTTTTCTTTCACTTCTCGTATCTTTTGATAGCGGCTTATGTTTTCTGATTGGTTTTTTGCTTTAGGCTAGGTACTTCTAATTATAATGGAATCCAATTTAGGTGTCTTATAGTGTTAGTGTTAGTGAAAACGGGCATAAGAATCTTTCGGGCCGTACTTTTAATTAGCGACGTTAGAATGGTCACTTTTTCCAGGTTAAAAAAACAAAAATGATAGTAATGTTAAAATGATGATAATTTTCTCATCTTTGCCGAGTTATATTCAGTGCAGGGTGGCATATGATTCATATAAACTTGGTTTCCAGTCCTCCACAAAGGATGGCAGTTCCTCCGCACGTACGTCCTGACACTACCGCGCTTCGACCTTCTGCTGCAAGGGTCACTGCTGATCGTGATCCTGCTAGAGACCAACGTACTGCTGCTGCTGAGAAGGCATGATGGAGCGGGGTATACTCCTGGAATCGTGGAAGGTAGGGCTAAGTTTGACAGTAAAACACGTAGGTACTTTGGTGAGTTCAATGGTGCGGTTGGTGCTAGTGTCTAGCTCAAAATAGACGAAATACTTGTTCTACTGTAAGTCGACAGAATACATATGAATTACTACTGGCTTCTGCCTGCAGCTTCGCACACGTTGTAACTTCATAAACAGTTCAGTTCCAAGTCACAGACAACCTATTTGACTATCTTGAAATCCGTTCGACTCGATCCGATCCGTTCGAATCCGATTATCCGTTCAGCTGTTTTAGATCGATAAAGCTACAAAGAAATACTGGAAGATTGTCGGATAATGGGTTGTAGCATCTACACAATCTTTTTTTTTAATTTGGTTTCTAAGCTGGACATTACTATTAACAACAAAAACAATTTACTTAGTCAAAAATAAAACAAATTAAATGAAATATGTACCTACATACAAACATGTACACTTAAAATACTACATTCACTGTTCCAGGATATTTGGATGGTCATGGAAATGACTAGGGTGAAAAATGCCTATATTATTACAGATATCATGTTAAAATGAACGTTCTTTTAATCGATAAGTGTTGTCCTTAATTTGTGCGAATGTTTTTCTGTTAGAGAGACGACAAGCAATCGCTCGCTCTTCAAGAGCGAGCGATTGCTAGCTTAATTCTTGCAAGCAAGCTGGGGCGATAAATTTTGCCGTTAATTTCTTCCGCCACATTTGTTATAATAATAGTAGAAGTAAATTTAGTAAAATTCTTGTTATAACTACCCACTAAATTATTTTCCAGATTGGGTGAAGGTAGGGTCTGGTGTAGCGGAGTTCTTGCTAGGTCCGCTCTTGGCGTGGTGGGGCAGAGACAAACGTAACTTCGCGCTGTCCACTACGCTGGCTCTGGCCTCCGCACCAGGACTCTTGATGCTGTCTGTACCATTCTCTGACTCCAGATATCCAAACGTTGGTAAGACCTTTTGAAAAACTGGTCCAAGAGCAAATCAGGAGATTTTTTTATAACTTATTCTTGTTATTTTGTGAGCGCTTGCGTAGAATGAGACCTGGCTACTCTCGCTCAAGGAAAGTCAGGTGTCATCAATAGGAACTCACACGATAGATAACAAAATTATTCCACAGTAGAAAGTAATGCATTTCGAACCTTACTCAGAACTATGCGGTGGCGAAGTGTTACCCCGGTCCGATACACTAGAGACCTCGCAGCCTGCGCGCGCAGCCCTACTAATCATCTGCGCATTGTTCTGCGCACTTGCCAAGATCAGCATCTGGGCGCACGGGCTCACCTACCTGGACGACCACCAGCCAGATAATGGACCTTACTTCTACGGTATTGAGGGCTATTATTCACTGACGATCTTATACTGTTGCTGGTTGTTCCACACAGAATAACAAGCGACGTAATTTTTCCTAGGTATCCTCATTTCGATCCGGCTCTCCCTCGGCCTTAGCGGGCAAAATTGGCTGCAACATACCTCACTGAGTTCGGATTGGTGGAAGTCACAGCTCTCTATTTCCTCTTTGACACTCATGTTCGCCATCCTCTTCATGCTGTTTCCACGCCAGATGAAGGACTTCTCCGAGCTGGACGCTAGACCTGTCAGTACTGGTAGGTATGCAATGGATCTTTGCAGTGAATAATACCAATTTCTTATAACTTTCGTATTTATTTCACATAGTTTACTTTATAACTTTATATAAACAAAGATCTCCGTTTCCCTTCCTAGTGTACTGGAAATCATTACAGAGAATGGCACAAAACAAGCCGCTGGTACTACAGACTATAGCGCTGGCTATGCTGAGCGCTGCTGTCTTCGGATTCGTCCACTATGACCGCGCTTATATCCAGGTACTCAATTTATACCTCCCGATGGTGATCGTCACACCCCGATGTTATATGGTATACTAGCTGCTGTCCGCAAAGTTTTATTAGGATTTGTTCGGTCGTTAGCCGTGAAAACTTTACAAAGAGACAAAGACACTTTCTTATAATATTAATATGGATGGATGGGTATCATCACCACATCAGCTGACCCCAAAACAAATGACAGACGGTGGTTATCGGGAAATCATCATGAAGATAAGACAGAAATTTCTTTCAACAGTTAAACAGAAAACTCCAAGTTCCATCAGTAAAAAGAGAGCCAAGATTTATGCCATTATGCAAAGTAAACCATGCATCCTCTGTTTCAGGCCAGGTTTCACATAGAAGCATACCGACAGGATCCGCAGACGTCGAGGACGATCTCTGACATATTTCGACCTCTGGTCATCATATTCTTTGTTATGGTGAGGCTTAAATAGTTTTATCCCCCTTAGGGAGGAACTACTAAAGGGGCAATTCCTTAGTTGCTCCCTTAGTAATTTTATCCTTTTAGTTACTGCGGGTACAGTTACCTGGCACTCTTATACAGCGATTGGAGCATGTGTAACTTTCTCATTTCGACCATGGATTTTAAACATGCGTAGACATGTAGCAAATTAGACGTAAAATCCTTGGTTTCCAGATATTCCGCATCAGGTTTTCCACGCGACGCCTTGACGGCGTGAAGGCTGGTACTGCTTCGAGGGTCGGAGGAGTGTTGGCGGGGGTTGTGGCAGTCTTGCTGGCCGTGCTGGCCGGGCTCAACTGTGACCTGGGGGATATCGAGGGGCTAGACGGGGGCTATGAGCAACCAGCCTGCAGTCAAGCATGCGGGTAAGCCGCGTCAACTTGATTTATGAGGGATTACAGCGTAAAACCTAAAACTATACCAAGCACTAGCGTCCTGTATCTACCTGCAAGGAAGTAGAAAGTTCCCACTTTACAATAATATATTACGTTATCTTAATACGTTATCTTGATTTATCTATTCTATATGTTTTAGATGATTTATGTATCGAAGGTAGGTTACTTAAAGCACAAAGAATCTGATGTCTGTAACTAATGCCCATCTGATTTTATGGTGGAAGCTTTGTAGAGGTTACTTTCTGATGTGATCATCGTATAAATAATCTTTCACGTCAAAGGGTTCATTAAGCTGTCGCTTTGCCATGATGGAGGCCTCAGAGGATTCATGTTCCAGATGTGACTCAATGGTGTACGGGTTCAGTCCTGTGTGTGCTGTGGAATCGCAGAGAAGTTACTTTTCGCCTTGCAACGCGGGCTGCAGCGAGGTTGAAAATCTCAATGGATTCCTGTAAGCCATTTTCTTCATCATTTAAGAGTATATGTATAAAGTTTTTTAAACTTACACGATCAGAACACATTATTATATGACTGTCATCCCGTGACCACGACAGAGTGTAAACCTGTCGAAACGTCGGGAAAAATAGGTAAATAAACGCGATAAATACCCGTAAATGCGTGGCGTTACGTCGTGACGAGCGAACATCTGACCGTACCGTTTACGGAGTTTTAAAAAGTTTTTTGGTCGAGTTGCCTACCATTGATGTAAGAAATACAAGGATCGCAGTGTTGTGCAGTGTTGATATTGTTTTCTTCGAAAATATCAGTGTAATAACAGTTTTATTCACAATTATAACAAGCTTCAACATTTACATTAGTGTTAAATACCCTCTACGTTTAATAAAAAACTAAAATTAAATTGTCGAACTGTGTTAAATTTGAGTGTCGTTTCTACGCTAAGTTGAGTGTAGACAAATAAATCTCTCTCGTATTCCCCGTGTTGATCTCGCAGGCGCAGGTGGAGTAGATCTCGATTAACTTATTTATTGAATCGATTATACGTTTGGCGCCATCTGTTGTCGATTAGTGCACCTACTGCTTAGCCGCGCAGCTACGCCATCTGTGAACTTTCGCATGAACCGCGTCTGTCTCACTCAATAACAGGACAAAAATGGTTCTTAAATGTGCGGCTTGCGGAAAATTTTTAAAAGGTGGCGTTGTCTGTCCAAAATGCGGCTCTCAATCGCATAACGAGTGCGTCAGATTACCTCCAGGGGCTATTGTCCCTAACGGATGGCGCTGTGGTGACTGCCAGGTTAATTCCCCCAAAGGCAGGGATCCTTCTACGCCGGTGCGCGTGTCGCAAGTCTATCTGGACGTCCAACCCACAGGTGAGAGCGCGGTGTGGGCGGTCGACCGGCTCGCTGAGCGACAGGTACTGGGCACGGCGGTGGCGGGGGTGCTCCGAGACGAGTGCACGCTGTTGGTCAACACCGCTGACAACACGGCCGAGTTTATAGAGAAAAGGCCACAGCATGATATGAGTCCATGCAAGGAGGAGCTACTTCAAGAAGTCCACAAGATGCAAGACAGCATCCTTGCTGAGATGAGGGGGCTCAGGTCGGAGGTACGGAGCTTACGGTCTGAACTCAGGGAGGTACGTGTTGAGATGACCGACTTCCGCGTGACTCTGGGCGGTGTCACAGTGCGCATGGATGGTCTGGAAGAACGCCTCGCAGTCATCGAGCAGCAGCGCGCCGCCGCAGCCGAGGAGCCCGCGCCGCACGCCGCTGCCATCACCGACCTGCAGTCGACCGTCGTGCGGCTCCAGCAGGAGCTTAACGACAGGGACCAGGACGCTCTCCTCTCCGACTTGGAGATCGGGCACCTGCCGGAGGAGCGGGGGGAGAGCGTGCTTCACGCCGTCATGGTGCTAGCGAGCAAGCTGGGCGTGCCGTTGGAGGAGCGAGACGTGGTGTTCGCAGAGCGCGTGGGCGTGGCGCAGGGCGCGGGGGCGGGGCGCGATGAGCCGCGCACGCGCCGCGTCGTGGTGCGCTTGGCGCGCCGCGACCTTCGCGACCGCCTGCTGCAGGGCGCGAGAGTACGCCGCACCTTAACTGCGGCTGATGCTGGCTGTGGCCCGGCTGCCTCTTCAGCGCTGCGCATATTCGTTAACGAACGATTGACGCGCGCAAACCGGTCGCTGTTCTACCGGGCCCGCGAGGAGTGTCGGCGGGCGCAGTGGAAGTACGCGTGGACCAAGCGCGGCAGAGTGTACGCCCGCCAAGGAGATGGCAAGCAGGCGTTTCCCATCAGATGTGAGGCGGATGTGTGTCGGGTTTTTGGACCCAGTACCGTTTGATTTTACTTTACCTGTAAATCGACCGAGGTATCTATTATGGATATTTATAGAATTATGTTTAATGAAATGTATTTATCTCTTTAGTTATATTTATTTCATTACTTATTTTAATAACTTATTTTTTATATATACTCTTCTTAATTTAAAATGCTGTTATGTATATTTGCAGCTAGTCGAAGCCACTCTGTTTTTTACCTTTTCCCCACCAACGATTTTTTTTATTGTAATTAACTTGTCTTTATGGTTTCCTAAAAATAAGGTACCAACTGAACAACCTATTGAGTTCATAATAGAAAGGTTCTACACTACTGAGTTTAAAAAACATATAATGTTAATTCTTTGTTTATTGTATGTCAACTATGTCTTGTCTTTATTGTTTCCTAAAAATAAGGTACCAACTGAACAACCTATTGAGTTCATAATAGAAAGGTTCTACACTAATGAGTTTAAAAAGCATATAATGTTAATTCTTTGTTTATTGTATGTCAACTATGTCAGCAACATTGTAACAAGTAAGGTTTTTAATTATATTATTCTAATACGCCACATACTAAAGTACAGTAAGATCAATACTAAGTTTTATACTGGATTTCTTAATTTGTTGATCTTTACAATATTTTTAATGAACTTTATTGATGTTGTACCATTTATATTCAATTATTTAATTTTCCTATATTATTGTATATTTAACTATGTCTTATTACCTCATGAATCTGCTATTCTTTTAATAAGTTTATATTGCTCTCTTAATGTCTATGGTAATACAAGCTCGATACACTTCCTTTGAATCATCTAAAGGTTGGTCTTTTTAACTCTGGCTCATTGAATACCGGTCATGACGAGTTTATTGCAGCAGTGGCGGAGCTGGCCCCTGACATTCTGGCAATTAACGAAACTTGGATCGGGGAAGGTCAAGATGGTAAAGCCCCTTGTATTTCAGGTTATAGAATGGTGAACTTGCCAAGGTCGAAGAGTGTCAAGGGAGGACGAGGGGGTGGGGTCGGGTTCTATATACGCAGAGGTATCAACGCTCGTATATGTGCCCACCCGGTTGCCCCTTCTGTAGAGCAAATGTGGCTGCGTTTGAGTGTAGTAGGCAAAAGTATAATTATTGGGACCGCTTACAGGCCACCGTGGCAGCATGCTGGTGAGTACTTTGATGCCGTTACTGAGTCTATTGCCTCATTTGCTAGATGTGATCATGTTGTTGTGGCTGGTGACTTTAATATGGATATTTTAAATCCAAAAAACGTTAACCTCCCATTACTTAAGCAGTTCTTGCATACCTTAAATCTTGAACAGGTAGTTTCTGAGCCTACTCATTATACGGATGAGCACACTCAGACCCTGATAGATATTGTGTGCACTGATATTCCAGTTCGCAAAATTGCCATGAAGCACACTGAGGATCTGGGACGACATGCCATGATAGTAGTCGAATTCAACATAAAAAAAGAAAAGGTACGGCCCCGCTTAGTTTCTTATAGGCCCCTCAATAATATCATATTGGACTTGTTCTCTAATGACCTTAACTCAATCTGTTGGGATTATTTCCAAATACCTATGGAGGTCAATGAACTTGTTTCTGCTTTCACTAATGCATTAATGTCCCTCTTTGATCTGCATGCTCCACTTAAAACAACTAAGTTTAAGGGACCCCCGCACCCGTGGATTACAGACACAGTGAAAACCATGATGAGTATCCGTGATGACTATCATGCAAAGTTTAAGTTGCACAGGACTGATCATCTTAAAATTTCATACAAATCAATGAAGCAGATAGTTGTGACGGCCATTCAAAGTGAGAAAACAGCCTTTTTCAATCACAGTATCAATAAAAATATAAAAAATTCTAAGTTACTTTGGCGTAATCTAAAAAATGACATAATCTTACCAAATAAAAGGCAGGCACTAGAGCTACCTCCACAATTTAATGACCCTAATCTGATTAATTCCCATTTCCTTAATGTGCCTGGTGATGGTAAACCCAACTACTCTCTGATGGCCTATTTTGAGCATAATCGTTATGACTCTCATAATTTTGCTCTACATCCGGTTAGCGAATACACTGTCCTAAAAGTTTTGCAGGGCTTTGAATCCAATGCTCAGGGCATAGATGGAATCTCTCTAGATATGCTTCTGATGACAATGCCTCAGTC
The DNA here is from genome assembly GCA_948098915.1 of Lampropteryx suffumata. Taxonomy (NCBI): domain Eukaryota; kingdom Metazoa; phylum Arthropoda; class Insecta; order Lepidoptera; family Geometridae; genus Lampropteryx; species Lampropteryx suffumata. The sequence continues at coordinate 16,877,034 of OX402565.1, read as the reverse complement.
TTTGGCTGCATTGACTGCTATTATTAATGGATCAATAGTTAGTGGAATTTTTCCGGAGACATGGAGGGTAGCAGTGGTGAAACCCATACCTAAAACTGGTGCCCCCTCTACACTGGGTGACCTTAGGCCGATCAGCTTGCTTCCATGTGTCTCGAAGGTGCTTGAGAAGGTTGTAAGCATACAGCTCATTAAGTACTTAGAGGAACATAAGATCCTGCCAGAGTTTCAGTCGGGATTCCGGAAGGGTCTGAGCACATCCACAGCTCTACTTGATATAGTTGATAACCTGCTCAGTGCCCAAGACCAGGGTATGTGCAGTATTTTGGTACTGCTGGACTTCTCACGTGCCTTCGATTCGATTAGCATTCCTCTCCTTCTTTCAAAACTAGTTTATTATGGCTTTGACGAAAGGGCAATTAACTGGTTCACTAGTTACCTGAATCAACGGCATCAGTGTGTAGAAGTGTTGCAGGCTGATGGTAGCGTGCTCAGATCATCCATCCAGCCTGTCTACAGAGGTGTACCTCAAGGTTCGATCCTCGGGCCAATCCTATTCATACTCTACAGTGCAGACATCATCAATTCTATCTCTAACTGTAAGTTCCATTTGTACGCTGATGATGTCCAATTGTACCATTCTTTCTTGCCTGCAGAGTGGGCCAAAGCTGTAATTGGAATAAACCATGATTTAGCCCAGATTCTTCTTTGGTCTGAATCAAACTCTCTCGTGTTAAACCCTAAGAAATCGAAATATATGAGGATTGGTACGAGAATTGGCCTAGAGAAGGTCGCTGGTATACAGTTTAAAATTCGAGTGGGTGGGGAGGATGTTGAGTGTGTTCCTGAGGCAAGAAGTCTTGGTTTGACTATAGACAGTTGTCTCCGTTTTGAAAGCCATGTGGCAGAATGTGTGCGGAACTGTTTCTACCGGCTTAGACTGCTATATCGGATACGTCCATACTTGAGTGAAGAGGTGAGAGTTACATTGTGCGAGTCACTAGTCTTGTCCAAACTCAATTATTGTGATGTTGTTTATGGGCCATGTCTTCTTGCTAGGACCGAGAATTTGATTCAGCGAGTCCAAAATGCTTGTGCAAGGTTTTGTTTCTATATTCCACCTCGCACACATGTGACTCCTTACCTCAATTCGAAGAGCCTCCTAAAGATGAAGGATCGTAGGAAGTTGCATCTCGCTACCCTTCTTTTTGGTGTTGTACATGACCAAATGCCGACATACCTTTTCAGGAAATTAAAATGGGCTAGTGAACACTCACGTTATCATAGGAGGCAGTGTGCTCCTCCTCTTCTTACGCAAAGTCACAAATGTGTTGCTTTCCGCGGCTCGTTCCGGTTCGCGGCATCGAAGTGTTGGAATGATTTGCCCCCACCAATTCGTGCCCTTAAAACGGTGAATACTTTTAAATTAACCCTTAAGAAACTTCTTATCTCTTCGCAGAAATCATAGCTAGGTACCAAATACCTACTTACGAATAGCCAACTTACCAAAAGTTCCCGGCACGTCCATTTTGATGGGGAAGCGTTCATTCTACTATCGATTACCTTGTATTGCATTTCACTTTACGTTTCTCACCTCTTTCACCTCATTTCACCAAAACAATTTTAATTTTATGTAGTCCAGTTTGTTCCCAGTCATTTTAGTTAATTATTTTAGTTGTGTGAGTATAAATGTATTTTGCTATTTATATATGTATTGTTATCCTTTTAACTAAGTAATATTTTAAGTTTTCTTATTTTTTTTTTTGTTTACTCCTGTTCTAATTTTAAAATTGTTCGTTTTGTCACGGCATGATGTCACCCTCCTTGTTCGGCGCAGTCTGAAAACCAGCGCTATTTCGCACTGTGTGAAATAGTATAAAGCTGAGACTGTGCTTTTTTGACAAACGCAGACTAGGTTTGGAACAAGGTGGGTACACGTAGGTTTAGTATTAGTTAGTTAGTTAGTATTGGTTGGATCTGTGTACCTACTATATTATCGTAACTTTTATCAGTGTGTGTGTGTCAAAATAAATTTATTTCATTTCATTTCATTTCATTTCATTTCATTTCATTTCATTTCATTTTTCATTTAAATATTTATAATAAAGTATATGTACCTATAAATTACAATTCCAGGACCCAGTTCTTTCATGGGTTCTATAGGTCCAAGATTCTAATATTATCAATATGCTTAAAAAAAAACAATGCATACTTATCTCTTTTCATTGTCGTGAATCATAGCAGTTTTTGATATTCTATGTAACCGCTTTTTAAGATTCCGAATTCCACAACCCTTGTAGTTGTGCCATGTCCGTCTATTTGTCTGTCTGTCCGTCTGTTCGACCCTTATCGGAGCTCTTGCTATCAGATTATCTGCTAAAATAGGTAGTAAAAATAAAAATAAAATGCCAAAATAGCTATGAAATAAGAAATTATTCAAAATGTTTTTGTGTTTTTTTTTATTTTACTACCCTATCATGTGGCTTGCTCTTGATGCAATCAATGTCTAGCAGTCGATTAGCAGTCAGCATTATTTCATGATTTTACGTACGGTTTCTATCTCAGTTTATATTCATATGAAAGTATCAATGTTTTTATAGTATGGTTGTTGGACTGACCACTAAATAAATTACTAAAAACTGATAAATTATGAAACCACTAGATTTTACCACATAATAACTATTATATGACGACCTCTGTGACGCAGTGGGCCAAGGCCCGGCTGAGACGCAAAAGGTTGGGGGTTCGATTCCCGCCGCGGGACAAATGTTTGTATGTCAGCAAGTATTAGTCTCAGGTATGGGTGTTTCTATGTATAATATGTATGTATTTACAAAAAAAAAAAGTATATGAGTAGTAGGTATATCAGTCATGTGGTACCCATAACACAAGCTCTGCTTACTTTGGAGCCAGATGATGTAGTGTGCAATGTCTAATAATTAATTATATATTTAATAGTTATTTCAAAGTTAGGTACTACACACAGAGCTTAATCCACTGATTCTACTACTTAGTAAACTTTCTAATAGAACACAATAAAAGTCACAACACTACAACACATCTGATAACACTTCGAAACTATCGCACTTTTATCACTTGTTAACACAAACTATAGGATGCTAACGCATGCTTGTTAAGCCGGGAATAGACTGACCGCATCCGTAAATTACCGCCGTATTTATATGAGCGCCGAGTGCGTCGCGTAAAACCTCGAAGTTACTCGAACGTTCGAGAACGAACCGAAACGCTCTAATATGTTCGCTTGTAATAGCTATCTCGTTCGCTCTTATGCATTCGATACGCGTACTGTGTAGTGCATGTACTCGATACTAGATGGCACTGTGCTGAATATTTAATGCGTCCGTTGTCCAACAGATGGAGCTATGTAGCGGGCGCGTGCGCAGAAGTGCGTAGTCACACTACTTATTCAACTCTTATTGAACAGATGTTTTGGGTTTTATACTTGTGTATCTAAACATTAAAAGTATTTTTAGCCACTATGTTTTATCTCCAGGTTGTTTAATAACTGCACGTGCGGCATGCAGCACGCAGCTCGCGGCGCGTGCTCGCTGCCTGGCTGCCGCGCGTCATACGCAGCCTACGTGATCATCTACACAGTTATGTTGGCTGTGGCTGGTAAGTTATGACCTCTTCCTTGTTACTGATATGTATCCGCTTTAAATCCACTATGGATTCTCAATAACTATAACGATTACCAAGTTATTCACAATAAGCTTTGACTTCTTCCTTGCCTTTGAAATGTCTGTCTGCCATCATCTGGCCTATTTTCGATCTGATTGGATCCTGATTCGAACCAACACGTAGACTCAAAAATATCGAATTGGGTTAGGAAGAATTGGCACCTAAAGGCACTACATGAATTGTGATGATTCAAAGTGATCCTTGTGATGATATTGAATAAAACAGTTTTGAGTTTTCATTTGAATTACTTATCAACTAGTAACGCTTTAGGGCAACTTTCAGACGTCAGACAACAGACATTCACACAAAAGTCATAGAGGTCAGATGGGTAACTTTTGTTACCCGGACGTTCTTCGCAACAATGTTTTGGGTCGCTCTAGTTACCCGGACGTTCAAGTGGTTATGCTGTGGCTTGTGAGTTACAAAGCTACCAGCTTTAACTATCCAACAATGTTTTAAAAGTATTTGCACCTTTCGAATACGAACTGATTTGACTGATATTTGCTCACATCGAATATTTTTTTTAATAATTGCAAATTTAATTATAAATATTGGTGGACCATTCATTTAACACCATCTTGCCCCGAACTAAGCAGAGCTTGCACTAGGTGACAAGATGAATAACAGAATACTTATATATTTCTAAACACATAAATACCTACCTACTGAGCTGTCAGGCCAGTCGATTATTTATCTGGGTTCCTCTTTCCAGCGTCCTCATTCCTGATGCAAGGTATGGTGATACTGCGCGCAGTGCGTCGCGCTGACAAGCCGCTCGCGGTGGGCGTGTCCTTTGCTGTCGTGGGCATGCTGGCATCCGCGATCGGACACCTGCTGTATATGATACTCAGCTGTGAGTATCCCTTGTCTATCCATCATTTATGCATCTCTTATGCTATCTATTGCATGTGAGGAGGATCTTCTCCATCATAATCCTTAAAGTTTAAGCGGTATTTGTGTTACTGATTTATTTCAATCCTGGTTATATTGCGAGTAGGTACACTTGATCAAACGAAAGTAAACATATTCCTACCACCTAAATGTCCGGGATGAGTGCTTTCAGTCTCAGAGCTCGGTCTTGGCTTTTTTTTCTGGCCCCAAAGTAAGCAGAGCTTGTGTTATGGGTACCACATGACTGATATACTACTTTTATACTTTTTTTTATTACATACATATTATACATAAAAACCCGAGACCAATACTTGCAGATCATACAAACATTTGTCACGCGGCGGGAATCGAACCCGCAACCTTTTTTGCGTCTCAGCCGGACCTAAGCCCACTGCGCCACAGAGGTCGTCAATTAATAATTTTTATTTGTAAATTTAAATATAAAGTATAATTTTTATTTCAGATGTAACGTGCGCGTACCCAGACGGCTACACATGCGCGTTGCACCGCGACACTCTGTGGATAGTCTGTGCGAGTAGCGCGGCGCTGGCGGCGGGCGCGGCCTCACTCAGTCTGTACGCCAGCACCACACGCGCCGAGACTGAACCCACCACTGAGCTATAGCAGCCTTATTTAATACCTAATCGATTGTGCGATCAGTATGGCGATTATGGAACTTTTGACACAACCAATGCCTATCAGTTTCGATTAGCAATCGGCATAATTTCAATCATTAGTTTGATTGTAATTAGAACCAGTTTTGACAATATGGATTATTACGTACGTTTGATTTTCTATTCATATGACAGCATGTTTGACAATCAACATCGACCTTCCGTAATACCAATTCATCAATAGTAATTGAAAGCGATTAGTATTAAAGTTTTAATAGTACTTATCAGAATTCCATAATCGCCCCGCAGGTCTAAAAAAATACCTACACTTAGTTTTCCTGCAATTGAGTTGTTTCGCAACTAACTGTTCAAGAATGTCAGGAATGTCAGGAAGAAATGAATCAAAAATGTGGTTGATTCCCAGGTCAAACATTTGTGTGATTAACTTAAGTGTTTGTTCTGTATTTGGGTGTTATAAAGTACCTTATGTTTGTATTTAAATATATTTAAGTTATATAGTAGTCATTTGGTCACGATAGTACAAGCTATGTTTAGTTTGGGGCTAGGTGGTGCGTGTTGTCCACCAATATTTATTATTTATTTATTTTATAACTTATAAATGATTGGAATGATTGGAAGACAATGGTGGCAATTCGGTTGGTTCATTTCTAAAATTAGGAATTGTCTAAAATATATTTAGTTAGTCTTAACATTTCTAAAACCTATTCGGTTGGTACCATCTAACTAAATTAGGAACGCTTAATTAAGTTAGATAAAATTAAATTAGGATAAGTTGGTAGCAGCAGAATACCAAAGGTTAATTTGACAGTTCAAAACCTAATTTTAGCTAATATTAGTTAGGTTGGTGCCAACAGAATTGAGGCCATTGGCCTCAATGTCTTTTTTACATTACAATGTTTGTGATTGCTATCCTATGGGAATTAGTTTTAGGTTAGTTTATCTGTGGCATAGTCGTTCAAATAACCGCGGCCAGCCCCCTTGGAAGTATAAACGACAAACAGAGCTCTTGTGTTGAAAACGAATTTATAAAACATTTCTTTTGCAATTTTGTTTCATTTGCTTGATCCATTTTTTCAACAAAGTTTTTGACGTAATAACGTCTTATAAATCAATGAACGCCGGCTGCACGCACGAAAAAGTATGACTCATGGCCACGTTCCGCCTGAGCCGAGCGTGCAAGCGAGAGCGCGAAACAAGCGAGAGAGGCACGATCGTTTCATCAATGTCTTATGACGTTATCACGTAAAATTATCCTCCGTGAACCTACTTTACTTTACTATTTTTTTTCTGGCTTTTTGCCAGCTGTCGTAAACTGGGTATGACGAGATGTGTTTCTTCTCTGATTCCTATTAGGTGTTTTATTTCCAGGTATATGATGACCTCTTTTGTCTGGATGTACAATTTCGCTTTCAAGCACTTTTTCTAGGTTTAACTTGATACTTACCGACCGATAAAGTATTTTCTAAAGTATTTTAAAACATTATCAAATCATGGTCAAACCAAAACAAAAACACCTGTATTATTCACACAGGTACCTATTCACGTCCATCATTGTCTTGCCGCGCGAAACTGGAGGAAAAGAGTATCATTTGGCGCCAAGTCACAGTCAATATGACTTGTTTGAAATGTTTTTAGTAGCTTAGGGAACTAAATTGGCATAGATCGCAAAACTCGCTAATTCACTCAAAATGGATTGAGAGCATAATGAATTAAGTAACTTAAGAGTCGAATGCATGTATTGCTTATAAAAACCTCGCATACTTTAGACCTATATACAACTGCAACTTTTTAATTATACATTTTATGGTTGCGTTAAATATACATATTGATGCGTCTAAGGAAATCATACACAAAACTTCAATAAAAAATCAATTAAAAATCTTACATTGACCCTAATGCTTCTCACCTACAGTACCTATTGTAAAATTAGGAAAACCTGTTTCTCAGGCGGAAAAAAGCTATTAATCAAAACGTATCAATAAACAAAGGTAATAAAGGTAAATAAACAAAGGTAGGTCAACAAACAAAATAATCTCTGATAAATAATCAAAACTGAATAAAATTCAATATATAAATTGGCAATAAAAACGGTTAATCATAAAAACAAAGTGAATTCCTACTTTTTTTTAAAGTTTGAATATTTGACATTGACATAAAAAATAATAGAAACTTCTTAATATATGTGAGAAATTGTGATTTGTGAGGTTTGATGATAAAACGGCATTATAATGAATGAAACAAAAAAGCTTCTAAGTAATGTAAAACCCCATGTCAGAACCCATCGTTCTACATTTATGTATTACTACACAAGCTGGGAGTCTACTCGGTGAAACGATAAACGAAATATCGAGACAATAATCTTGCAAAACCTACTCATAGTTACAGTTTTTACTCGATTTGAACGATGGAACGATCGACATTACTTTTGATAATCGATCTCGCAAAGCACATCGGACGATAGAATAATTTGAATTTGACATCAAAACAATCGACATAATATATCAGTGCGCCTAGTAGATGCCTGAGACAACTACTGTCGTAAGTGTCTTACGAAAGTAGTTGTCTCTAATATAAAACTGTTATTGAAGTGAACATTTCTTTAGTATCGTTGTGATTTGAAAGTTGATGAAACGAAAAAGCGACAGTAAAAAAAGACAGACACATACATTTATAAGATTTCACGTTGGAGAAAATGAGATAGGAAGCATTATACAGCGTTTCTTATATTCGTGGTTCTAAAATTTTTCTAGGTTTCATTTAACCACGTGTGAATTGCACACATGTTTTTATTTTGTTCAAAATTACCACTTATACATATTATCACCTAAGTGTAATTTATATTAAAAACAAACCCCTCTACTTATAAACGTCTCCTGACTTCTGTCAAAAGTTAATCACTGTCAGTTCCCATCCCATTTTCTACGTCTTCGTTAATGGCATTTGTCATAATAATGTCAATTTTGCTAATGTCAAGTTTTTATATTGTTAATAGTATGCTACCAAGTAGTATCTTGTCGATCGTCATTTGTTATTTTATATAAAATGGTGTCTTTCATAATACGGATTATTTTTGCTCGAATCACAAAGAAACACAAAGCTTATATTTCAATTATTCATAATTACTATATCAGAGTCAATAACTCTAGCTCGATTTTGTTATAAACTCCAAAGTACCAATAAAACCGGAAATAACTCAAGAAAAATAAATAATATTATAAATGTTTGCTTCGCAAGACGGCCAAAATCCCCATCCCTATTTGTAAGATAATGACAAATAATGACAGGGTGAATCTTAAACATTGGTTAGACAGTGTTTAAGTTGAAAGGTTTATATGTCAGGCCATAAATGTCTATATATAGAGTATATACTTGGGAATTGTGTAACTCCGCCACTGGATATATCCTTATTAGGTTTCTTTATCGGTTTAGCGGCAAATAGAATAGAATAGAATAAACATTTATTTGGTATTCACACATGGAAATTGATAATGCAGTGGAAACAATAAGTTACGAAAGTGTATAGAACAATGAGGTAAGAAGGTAAGTAAAGAAAAAATAAAATACATGTTTGCAATTCACACGTGGTAGAAGTGAAACCTTAAAAATACTAACGTATAATACGTACACGTATACAAAACACCACGGTTGTTGTGATGCCTTTTCTCAAGCTTTTTACTACGCATGCGCGCACAAACACCTAATAATAAACACATGTAATGCTTCCTATCTCATTTTCTCCCACGTTAAATCTTATCAATTTATGTGTCTCTTTTTACTGTCGCTTTTTCGTTTCATCGACTTTCAAATCACAACGATGCTAAAGAAGTTTTAACTTACACAGAGTACAATTAAATAAAATAACAAAATACAATTGTACACTAATAGTTGGTATACTAACTGTGGTTCAAAAACATTTAGTTCTTCCCCTGTGTGTGGTATGTCCAAACAGGTCCAATCTCAAAAGTAGTTATTCGGAAAGTCAAATAAAAAACATTAAACAGTTGACGTATTTTATTAACATTCACCAAATGGCACGATCTCAGCTGTACTTCTAAACTATAATAAACCCAATATAAAATATACAAATCAATAAGTGCTAATAATAATATTACTTATTAAATTACTGTATTTTGTACGGTACTGATTCTGTTCTTGCATTTTTTAGAACTTGACTTTTCTTGGGAGTTTGATTCCCAGGACAGATTGTGTGATGAACATAGATGATTGTTCTGTATTTGGGTGTATAAAGTATCGTCTGTATGTTAAATATATAGTATCTGGATGACAGAGCTTTGCTCGGTATAAAACACGCATAAAGCGACATTTTTTAAAAATGAAACCTAGCTAGATCGATTTATCGGCCCCAAAACCCCCTGAATACAAAAAATCATGAAAATCGTTGGAGCCGTTTCCGAAATTCAGATTATATATATATACATATGTATATGTATACATGAATATATATGTATTTATATATATGTATATGTATATGTATATGTATATGTATACATATATATATATATGTATATATATATATATATATATATATATATATATATATATATATATATACACAAGAATTGCTCGTTTAAAGGTATAGCATAGATTCTATCAGTCATCTGTTCACCATAATACAAGCTATGCTTAGTTTGGGACTAGATGGTGCAAGCATTGTCCAACAATAAATATTATTATTGTTATTTATTAAAACAAAGTTGCCCACGACTGTAATCACCTTACAGCTTCTCAAATGTCCAGTTACTGCTTAGAAGATATTTAAGGATATATGCTCCTTCGGTCAGAGGGATCAATGGGGTTTCCACAAATAAATAAATATTGCCGGACAATGCACACAACACTATCTAGCCTCTAACGTCACACATAGCTTGTATATTAGTGACTAGATGACTGATAGAATACTTATATATTTTAAATACATACTTATGATACTTTATGACGTTGTCACGTTGTCATTATCGTCCGTAAACTGACTTTACAGAAAACCATTTTTTTTTTAATACTTATGATACTTTATAACACCCAGACACAGACAATATGACAAGGAGATGCTCCAAAATCATGAAATTGTGTGACGTAATTTATAGATAGCGCTTTTTTTAATAAGAAAAAGACAGCAACACAGTGAGTGTTGTAACTCAAAGTTTACGAATGTAACAACAAAATCAATGTATTATCTAAGTTAATATATAGTTATTTTTCTATTATGACAATATCCACACCGTGTATACAGCGGCATAGCCAACCGCTATCAACTCATCTGTCGCTCATCTATAGGTGAAATTACGCTAGTAGAGATATTCTCCCTGATTCAGTATTATCGCCAGGCAAATTTTGTTAGGTCGTTTTGAACCAAACGACCGACATGACATTTTGACAACGAAACTCTCAATTTGATTGCATTCGAACATTTCAACGTCATCGATCCGATATATCAAAATAAGTTCGCTGAGTTGGCGCCCTGTATACAGGATGGCCCTCTAGTTTAAAATATAGGTTATTTTTATGAAATAAATAAAAATGCTACAATTTTCCAACTATATTATATATCCATGATTATATAGTGGTGTACATAAAATTAAAAGAGCTACCAAAAGCACCAATAGAAACAAAATACCTACTTATTATGTACTTTCCATACTTTTGTAAAAAATATAAATATATTAATTAACTCCAGTGTTTCTATATTTGTGACCAATAATAAAACCAGTTATATTTACCAATTTTTGATTATTCCTTGGTTCTTTTAAACCAAGGAATAATCAAAAATTGGTAAATTACGTAAAAACATAGATTTTTTATTTACATATAAAGGTATCTCTCTCCCACTTATCATAATCTGATTCTTCTTTCTCACTGGCTTACGAGCGTATTTTGCTATACAACTTTAAACTTAACAACTATACAAATAGAGCTTAATTTACTGTACTTTTCACTTTACGTTATAATGTTCGTATACAGAACGAGGTTTTAAACCATGAAGGTATCATTCAACTTGCGGTAAAATGTTTCTAATCTAATTTGCACCCAAAAACTGTATTTAACTTTGAACTTTATTACCACCAGTATTAGGGCGCTAATGATCTAATATACGCAGGTTACCTGAGACGATTTTGTTTTCTAGCACCGCACCGGATGGTATATCGATCCGGTCGCCATGATTTGCGATTATGATCACCGTGCCCTGGGAAATAAGGTTTATATTTGAATGACAATACATTTCAATGGTCCGTACTATGTGGGGATTGACGTATCTGGAGCATTCCCACATTCCCACAAGCGGGATAATTTTTTTAAATAAGAACTTACCTTGACTGAAACTCCTCTTCCGAAAGTAACGTCTCCTGATACAGTCAGATGGTCCAACTCGATCAGGTCAGGGATAGTCGCGAACCTGGACAGAATAGGTAATGCATGAGTCGTGCAGTCTGATATGCGCTTAACTTTATATCTAACAAGTGGACCCACACATATTTTTATTTATTTATGATTATGACATTATGAAGATTTGCATTTAATTATTTAGTTATTGTGTGATTGTATATTCTTATTGTTATTTGTTATTATTGTGTGATTGAATTTTTATTTTATTTTTTGCCCTAGGTATGACATGTATTAATTATATTGTGTGTGACTCTATTGTATTAGGTCTAACCTGTAATGATAGATGTAATGTTTGAAAAAATAAATAAAAATAAATAAATAATTTGCGCCACTTACGACCTCTGTGGCGTAGTGTACTACGGTCCGGCTGAGACGCAGAAGGTTGCGGGTTCGATTCCCGCCGCTGGACAAATGTTTGTATCATCATCAACATCATCATATCACCCTTTAGGAAGTCCACTGCTGGACATAGGCCTCCCCAATAAGTTTCCAGGAAGAACGATTTTGAGCCCTCTCCAGCGACCGACTTCCAGCGATCTTTACAATGTCGTCAGTCCATCGCGAGGGGGGTCGTCCTACGCTTCATTTTCCTGTCCTGAATGTTTGCATGATCTGCAAGTATTTGTCTCAGGTCTGGGTGTTTCTATGTATAATATGTATGTATTTACAAAAAAAAGTATATAAGTAGTATATCAGTCATGTGGTACTCATAACACAAGCTCTGCTTACTTTGGGGCCAGATGATGTTGTGTGAAATGTCCGGCATTATTTATTTATTTACTTACGCTAAGTTTAAGCTTTTATTATGGTTTTATTAACAAATTTACAACTTTTAGCGTTAGATTCGTCTCTTAAATAACCTGACTAGTAACCGACTAGTAACTGACTAAGCAAGTAACTAGTTGATCTATAAACAAACCCATGTATTTCATCGATATGATTGAGGCTCTGTTGTGTACCAATCAATAATAATAATAATAATACCGGACATTTCACACAGCATCATCTGGCCCCAAAGTAAGCAGAGCTTGTGTTATGGGTACCACATGACTGATATACTACTTATACTTAAAACACCCGAGCCAAATACTTGCAGTACAATACATTGCCCGCGGAAACCAACCGCGTCTTTTTCCTCAGCCGTTCCTTGGTCCACTACGCCGCCGTCGTCAAATAAATAAACTCACCTGTTCAGATACTCCTTGACAATAGCGAAGTGGTTATCGCCGAGTTTGACAAGAGGCGTTGAAGGGAACATGCGCTGCTCTGACATTACCAGCGAGCCGTGAGAGAGACTGAAACAAAATATATAATAACAATGCCGGACATATATACTTCTGCTATGACCTAATTTTTAAACACTGACGAAAATACGTGTGTATCTATGTATCTTGTGTCTCTGTCTATGGCAGCGTAGTTCCTAAACGGGTGACAGAGAGAAAACAAAAAATATTAGCAATACTGTTAGAAACATATTAGACAATAATTACGTTTTAAAAGAAACCGACTTCATTGAATGAAATTTGAGCCTATAATACATTTTTAGTGGAAAGTAGATGTATTTATATGTATATATATAATATGGGTAGGCCAAATAAACGCACCGCTCCAATGAGACAGCGAGGTATCGAAGTACATGAAAACATCATCGATGTATACAATTTTTAGATTTTCGTTAATTTTCAGCTCGACCGATGATGATAAAATTTATATGGAACCACCTGTGAAGTATAATACCCTTTCAAACAAAAAAAGAATTTTCCAAATCCGTTTAGCGGTTTTCGAGTAATCGGTGAGGACCTCTTCATTTTGATAAAGTCGGTTAAAAAAGGGTTAGGACGACTTTCTTGCCAGTTCTTCTCGAGCTTGCGTTAGGAGGCATTGACAACTAAATTCACCTAGTATGTAAGACGTTTCAAAGTGATCCTTGTGATTGTATTGAATAAAGTATCTTATGACTTTGACTTCTACAGATTAAGGCATTTATTTGTAGCTACATTCACATACATACATAAAACAACAAAAGAAAAAGGAGGAATTTAAGTTGGTTATTTACAAATAAAACAGTACATAAAAAAAACTAGAAGTCAAGTCTAAACATTTTTTTATTCAATACAATCACAAGGACCACTTTGAATCGTCTTCTTACATGCTAGTGAATCTAGGTGCCGGTTCCTCCTAACCCCAGTTCAAGAAGAATCCGGCAAGAAACTTGTCTGGTCTTAACACTTTGTATGGTCCACTTTAGTTATGGATGCTGGGTCGAGTTGGAGCAGATTCATCCCAAGCTTTGTTGTCTTCTAAATAATCTAATATTTTATAATATGCTTTAAGAGACAGTTTGTTATATTACGTTTTCAAATATTAACATAGGTGTCTTATTAATCAATGTATGTTGCAGACAGACAAAAAGGTCATAGTTTAGCGCGTTATTTTGCTCAAAGAGCAAACACTGATTTTCAACTAGATCCCTTTGTTCTTCTTCTTCTTATCGTGTCACTAGTTATTTCTAACCAGTGTGGTGAATGGATTAAAGTGCGCTTCAGAGGTTCCTTTCGTGCACTTAGGTAAGCCTTAATGTAAGCTCTCGACCTTGTCGACAGGACCCGCATGAAAGACGAATCAGTACATGCGGTGTCGGTTCGGTTGCAGGTGCATAACGGCTGGCACCGAGCCGGGCTTGTTTCAAGTTTTCCTTCTATTGCTAGCTCTTCTGTTAGTCAGCAGGGGGACTAATCCCCAATAATTTGAAGATTATCGCAGTCGTCTCCATCATCAGTCTCCAAGCAGCACTCATCTGGGATCAGTTCTCACTAGAAGTGTTATGTAATTCAGCGAAAATTACCAACCCGATTTTACAGTCAGATACGGGTGCCATTTTTCATGATCGTCAGCTGATCGTTATAGAGAGTACAGCAGATGGTAAAAGTAAAACAATTATAAAATAAAATTTATTTTTGTAAAAAAATCATCTGAAGGGATGGCAGGTGTCATGTCATAGATGAGAAGTTGAACTATGGGCGACCTCATCGCTAAAAGCGATCTCTGCCAGACAACCTTTGGTCTGTCCAAATAGACAAAAAACAAAAAGTCAAAAAGTGACATAACATACTTAATAATCTAATAAATAAAAATACTAAATATGATAATAATAATAACAATGCCCATAATTACTTAAACTGATATTGATTTTGTGTTTTTGTTCCAAAGGTGACTTGAGAGTGTTTTTTAGCTTCGCTTTAAAAAAATCAGTTATTTCCATTTGAAGATCGCCAGCTCTTTTCTAATTGATGAAGAGGTGTGAGAAAATTCCACAGGTTTGATCGATTAAAAATTTGATCTCCTGTTACATCAATCATATTTTTGCTACCTTAGGATTGTAGGGCACCATGACACGAAACCACCAGTGTCCTTGCATTGTCCACAAATATTTGTTTAAACCTATTTATTAATTTTGTACGCTAATATATCTGTTATTAGCGAAAGAAGAATTTGTTACCACTTGCGACTGATTTCGCAGATATTGCTGGATTATTACGTAATACTTGATATCCGGATATCCGAATTATCCGGATATCCGCCGATTTTCAAATCCGAATAGTGACAAATAAAATATCCGGATAATGCGGATAGTAGGTAAAATTAATCAAAAATTACAATCTAAAGACGAAATGAATGCATATTTTTTTTTATTTTCGTTCCTAGTTTATTTCAATAATTATCAGAATTATCCGGAAAATCCGGATATCCGAATAGTAGAGTTCACTATTATCCATATTATCCGAATACCAAAATGTGACGGATAATGCAAGCCCTAGTAATACCTAATCACGAGCCTCTGCAATGTGTATACACCTGTCATGACGTACCTGTAAAGGTTTGACATAACGAGCAGTAAGTCTGAAGTTTTCTTGACAGGTAAGAATCTACTGCGCGGTACGTTAACGCCGATGCCGGCTTCGAAGCACTTCATGGCTGCTCCGACGGCTGTCTCCAACTGGATCACATTGAGACCATCAGATAACGTCTTATTGTTAACTATAATCTCCATGTTTAGGGAACCTGGAAGAAAAACGATACATTTTTTATTTGGTGATAAATAAATAATTCCGTACATTTCACGCAGTATTATCTGGTTTAAAGTAAGCAGAGCTTGTGTTCTGGGGTACCACATGACTGATATACTACTTATATACTTTTTTTGTAAATGCATATTAATTGTACATAGAAAAACACCCACCCAGACACCCAGGGGTCCTGGAGGAAAATAGGTTGGTACCATCTGACGGCCAACTCTACCACCGCGCGCGCTCAAATCATATCAAATAGCTCGCGCTTCCCCGGGTTCCTATTACACGCACGTCCTTTTTCACGAAATCACTCCCACAGCAGGAGATCGAGAAGAAAGATGTTACACCTCAATAAATAATAATTATTGGTGGACAATTTACATAATACCATCTAGCTCCAAACATAGTATAACTTGTAGGGGAACTAGACAACAGATAGAAAACTTGTATACTTACTGCCTTTTGCGCTGTAGGTTGAGGTTTAGATTCCCTCTCAGAATAAAGATTTGTGTGATGTGATGAACATAGGTGTTGGTTCTGTGTCTGGGTCTAATAAAGTATGATGAGTATGTATCTAAAAAAATATATAAGTATACGAGCTATGCTTAGTTGGGCTAGATGGTGTAGAGTGCGTTGTCAATCAATTTTTATATTTATTTATAAAAACATACTTATAACAGAAATTATGTCCAGAGTGGAAATCAAGCCCACAACCTATGCCGCAGAATGCAGAGCTACTACCAACATTCGAAGTAAATGGTTCGATGTACAACTGATTGTTTAAAAAAAGTTCACGCAACAAAACTAGATGGCGCTAGGTATTTAACACCTTGATACCTTGATCAACGACCCGCTGTATAGCTCCCAACTTGGCCCACAGGTTGTTGGTGTTGAAGAACTTGAACTGTGAGACGGACTTGAAGTCGTCCACGTGCTCCTTGGGAACCTGCGCTATCTCCAGCAGGCGGAGCTTGTCCTCGTACTGGATGAGCGTCCCGCCCTTCACGTCAGCTCGCGTCTTGTCTGTCACCTCCATCACGAACTCGGAGGCATTCTGGAAGAACATACTATATATTCGACAACCTTTATGGCAAACTGGACCACAGCCCGGGTGAAACAACGGGATAAATGTATGATCTACAAGTATTTGTCTCGGGTCTGGGTGTTTCTATGTATAATATGTATGTATTTACAAAAAAAAGTATATAATTAGTATATCAGTCATGTGGTAGGCCCCCCTCCCTAATAGACCAGGCCTTTAAAAATAATAATAAGTGAAAAAAATAATAGTAGGATAAAACCCATTGTAAAAGGAGGAGAACATTATAAAAATGGAAGGGGGTGAGTTTTTAAGGATAAAAACGGTTTATCTCGATTTCCGGCAAAACTACTAGTCCTATGGTAAAAAATCAAATGGCAAAGTTGTAGGTAATAAAAAGATCTACAACTTTTGTATATACACTTTTTTCACATTACCTCAAAATTTATGTGAAAAATTCGACAAACCAAGTTTTTGGTTTTTTATTTGTATCTTTAACAAAAAAAATATTTTTTACGAAATTTTGTGAAAAGTTACCTTTTTATGTCCCAAATACACTAATTTATTTGATTTGAAATATTTATTTTTTCACCTTATTTTGACTTAACATCGAAAAAGCACCCTAATTTTCAATCGAAAATTCACCCGTCAAAATATCAGCTTTTTAAAAAAGTGGATGTGCTTTCTGTTCGTTGAAATCTCTACTTTCCGATGGTGTAAAAAAAGATATATTACTTTAGTAAATCTTCTCAGAAAATGTAAAAAACTTCGATCTTTTTTACATTTTCTCTTCGATCAACAACTTCATTGAATAAAAGCTGATGTCAAAGTCTCAATTTTTTTGTATTTATTGTTGATTCTTTTCTTGCTAGACACCACTAAATTCCATTTTTATAATATCCTCCTCCTTTTCCAATGGGTTTCATCCTACTATTATTTTTTTTGGTATAACACAAGCTCTGCTAAATTTGGGGCCAGATGATGATGTGTGAAATGTTCAAGATTATTATTATTATTATATGACAATCTTTGTGGCAAACTGGAGCAAAGCCCGGGTGAAAAAACGGGACAAATGTATGATCTGCTAGTATTTGTCTCGGTTAATTGTCATCCAGACACAGAACTTTTATATTCATCATATTCATCACAGATGTTGGTCCCGGATGGGGATGGGGAATATTGGTGAACAATGGACACAACATCATATATTTCCAAACTAAGCATAGCTTATATATTATTATAAAAGTTATATACTTTTATGACACTTTTTATTACATCAAGACAGAAGATCTATGTTCATCACACAAATGTTTGTCCCGGAAGGCAATCGAACCCTCGACCTACAGCGCAGAAGGCAGAGCTACTTCTAATTGAGCTGACAGGCCAGTGTGTTGTGTATGAAGCACAAAAGTATTACTTCTGTGGCGCAGTGGGCGAAGGCACGCTGGAGACGCAGAAGGTTGCAGGTTCGATTCCCGTCGCGAGACAAATGTTTGTATAATCTGCAAGTGTTTGTCTTGGGTCTAGGTGTTTCTATAAATTATATGTATGTATTTACAAAACAAAAATGTATCAGTAGTATAACAGTCATGTGGTACCTATAACACAAGCTCTGCTTACTTTGAGGTTAGATGATGCTGTGTGAAATGTCCGGGATCATTTTATTTATATTGCAACAATAAATTAAGATACAAGCTATTTGACTGGCCTGTCAGCTTAGTCGGTAGTAGCCTTCTGCGCTGTAGGTTGAAGGTTCGATTCCTCCCAAAATAAACATTAGTGCGATGGAAATAGGTGTTTGTTCTGTGTCTGGGTGTTATAAAGTATCAAAAGTATGTATAAATATATAAGTATTCTATCAGTTATCTGATCACCATAATATAAGCTATGCTTAATTTGGGACTAGACGGTGTTAGTACCGACAGGCCAGTGTGTATTGTGTATGAAGCTCAATAATATTAACACACAGATGCTTCCAGGTTTAGCTGATGTCAGGAGATGGAAGATTTACCTGGTGGTCAGGATTGAGGAGCAGGTTCAGGATGTTGAGGTCGACAGTGGCGCCGAGGTTGTCGATGTTGCTGATGAAGCAGTAGGTGCGACCTTCCTTGATGAACTTCTGCAGGAGACCAGAGTTGTAGAATGACTCGTAGAAGTCCCCGTGACCGGGCGGGTACCAACTAGAATGGAGAACATCTGACTTATTTATCATTAGGTATTTGTTATTAAAAACCAGCACAGAAAGTGGAGAGATTATTCAGAGAAAAGTGAAATAAAATATGTCAACCCTAAATTTGTACACAACAATTCAAAAAATAACAATAATTAACACAAGAAAAAAGAAAAATCTAAAAAAATCAGAATTTTATTACTAGAGACAACTTATTACCCCGTTGGGGTATCACCAGATCTGGTGATGTGGAATCGGCCATTCCACAAATCGGCAATCGGTAAAAAAAAAGATGAAAATGCTACTACACCTAGATTTTAATGAAAAGATCGTGTATATCATTACATAGTACAAAACAAAGTCGCCTCCCATTGTCTGTCTGTCGCGATGTATGCTTAGATCTTTAAAACTATGCAACGGATTTTGATGCGGTTTTTTTTTAATAGAAAGAGTAATTCAAGAGGAAGGTTTATATGTATAAAACATGCATAATATAGTAGAGAAACACTGATAATTTTAGAGGTTCCTAAGGTGGTGTCGTAAATAAACTAATTTTTTTGCGCTTACATTGCAAACGCTAGCTGACCCCTACGAGATAGATCAAAATAATGTACTACAATATTGTACACTTTATAAAGGTCTACAAAAATGTCTGCGACGATTTATGTCTACCTTCTAGGGATAACTCACAATAGTATCAGCATTGCACTCGTGCGAAGCCGGGGCGGGTCGCTAGTTATAAATAATTTATTAATACTTATATATATACGAATAACGAAAATAGGAACTTTTGTCCAAACAGAAGCCGAAAACCAAAAAATAATAAATAGGTAGGTGATAATTTTAGATCCTATTTAAGCTCTTCTTACCTGAAACACGGGATTACCTAGTTCAGGCTCGTGTTAAATAAATAAATAAATACATTCATTTATTTCGGTTTTTAGATTACACCATATAGACATTATTAATTAAGATTTTGTTATTTTGTTTTTTTATTATGATACAAGTAATGACTCACGCTTCGATATCCTCATGCACATTAGGATCCTTAGCAACAGGCAGCAGACTCTCCCGGTTGATCCTGGGATGGCAGGACTGGTTGAAGGTGTGGATATCCAGCTTCAGACCCTTGTACTTGCGGATTACTTTCTGCGTGTCCTCATCGGTGTTGAACGAGTTCATGAGGACCAGAGGCACGTTGCATTTATACGTCTTGTTAAGATGCTGTAAAGTTCGATTAAAGCTGGTGATTGACCTTAGTAAAAATCTGTGGTTCTCCAACACAATTTATGACGCATGAACTAGTGCGCTCTCTCTGTCCAAATACTTGCACAAGGGTAGACCTAATCGAGGCCACATTAAGAAGAAGAACACAAGATGAAGAAGAAGAAGTAGTATAAAGCACTGGCAGAGTAGTGGTAGCGCCCATGTTTTCCAATCCTAAGGTCGTGGATGTGGATCCAATCGATTTTCCCTTCGGTTATTTGTGCGCAGTGCTATTGCTGAAGTGGCAGTGGGCAGGATAGCCGTTGGGGCAGACTGGTTCTGGAGGCTGCGTGTCGGCAAACGTAGTGTAGAGCGCCTTGTAGCTAAATGAGGTGAGGATATTTGTAAGGCAGCGGGCCAGGATTTGAGGAGAGCTGAAGATCTAGCTCAATGGCGTGCAATGGGAGAGGTCTAAGATGACACTGATTATGAGTCCCAGTTTTCTCAAACGGTGAAGCAAACCATGAGGAATCCCGCGACTTAGTCAGCTTTACACGTGTGGAGCATGTATTTCCTGTGGATACGGCCGACAACTTGGGCCCGATAAAGTTTTCCCTCAAGCTAGCTGAAGAAAAGATCAAATTGTATAGAAATGAGAACAACAGTCACTCTTCAGCCACGTGAGTTTACAAGCTAGTGTCATATCCATACACAATTCTTTCCGCAGACGTGAACGCCAACAGAAAGTCTTGTCTATATCCTTTGAGTGGATGGTATAGGTGTTGGGTACGTCTATTTTGTCTGTAGAGTCTAGTATGCAAAGGCCCGTTTATTTATATTCCAGGTTCCAGGACCAGGCCTACGACCATAAGATCTGAAGCCAAGGGTGCTACTACACTACCAGTGTTCTAGTTATCATTTCGGCGTAAACTGTAAGCTACCATCATTTACGGTAACAGAATGCCAAATTTTAAAACGAATGGAAGTTGCTCGCATCCCTTTATCATATAGAAAAGAGCAGATGATCTTTAAATGGCTGAACAGATTTTCTGGATCATAACTAACAACGCGCTCGATCAAGTCACTTTAAAAAAAAACAAATTGGTTCTTCCGTTTGGGAGCTACGACGCCACAGACAGACACACACACACAAAAAACACAGGTTAAACTTTTAAAACTACTCTGTTTGCTTATGGGGTAAACATTTTGAGTTAAACAATCTTCGCGTAACAAACCTCTATCTGCTGCACAGTCAGATCCAAGAAAGTGAGATCATTCCGCACTTGGATCACACTCTTAGGTCCCTTACAGCCCATAGAGGTCCCCAAACCTCCGTTCAGCTTTACCACGACCAGCTTGTCGAGCATGTGGTGGATGTTGTCTGTGGTCGGCGTCTCGAGTGAGGAGTAGTCTATGACTGCGCCTTCTGGAAGCTTCTCGATCTTCTCCCATGTTACCGAGGGACCCTCTGAAAAGTATGGGTCAGTTGTCAACGCTGGTGTAGTTTTCAGGCCCAGAGCGACATTTTTATATACGACCCTTATAGCTTAACGTGGGGGTATGAAATAGGGTAGCCACACTTTACAACCCACGTATCCAGGTAATTACTACTATATTATTAGGAAACGATAGGATATTAATGAATTCTTTATTGCACATAAAACACTAATTGTGTCAAAAAAAGACCTTATTGAAGGGCATTCTCTACCAGTCCACTCAAGCTGATCATTACATTGCTCGTATGTAAGTTTCCACAGAAACACGGAACATACATTCAATAATATCATGGTCAATCGCAAACTTAACTCAATTTTGCGCTTCATCATGCTGCGTTAACATGTTGACATGAGTCAACATGCTAACGCAGCATAATGAAGCATGATATGATATCATGATAAAAACATGATAACATCACTGGTCGGACAGTGATTTGACAATATACTTGATGATACTCTATCCACAATAATTACACCATCAGAGATTACAATAATCAATAGTTCCTATTCACCATGAGTGTGCAATAACTCAAGGATTCATTGTTTTCAGCAATCCGCTCTGTCCAATAACGTTTTGAGCAATAATTGCTCGGCAACTTACTAATTTAACCCTAATTTAACCCTAATTTAGTAAGTTGGCGGTATAGGACGGTACAATCACAACATATTGCTGTTGCCGTTTATTGCTTGATGTTGTCGTGACGTTATAATAGGCAAGTATTTCCCAAGATGGAGCAATTCCAATAGTCTAGTTAAGGTATCGTAAGGATACACTAGACAGCAACACACACTCTCAGTGGCCGCAGCTAAAATGGATGCAATTTCACCTAGCAGTGTGGCTCACTCATAATAAAATGACTGACTGTATCTATTCAAAAAAAAGTTATTTGAGCTCATGAATAAATAAACTATGCTTGTATCGGAATCATTTTGTAGTTTGCGTACTACGTATGTTTTATATTTACGCCTAAAGTTGCGCAAATTTTTTTTTACAACTCTGTTGCGATACAAGCATTGATTGACGAAACAAATTGATATCAACTAAAACTAAAAGTTTTGGTTGTTCAACATCAGACAGTGGTGAACCCTTCGACGTTTGTATGGAAAGACAATAGACTAGTTTACTCTTAAGACCTCAGGGAGTCGCGAAGTTTCGGATATTCACATAATGAATATCCATAAATTTCAATCAAACATAAATATATCTTTTTGTCGGGTCTGTCAACTGAGTTGGTAGTAGCTCTGCCTTCTGCGCTGTAGGTTGAGGGTTCGATTCCCCCCAAACATTTGTGTGATAAATATAGGTGTTTGTTCTGTGTCTGGGTGTTATAAAGATTCATGAGTATCCATTTCATTATTCCATTATTGTTTGACCAGTAGCTAATGTAAGCCGGACCGACATCCGGCTTTAAGGCCATGGCTGATGTATTTGAACGACCTGTTCCCAACAAAATTGGCCACCGAAAAAACCACGAGGAGTAGTAGCATCACTCAAATGTACATAGCTCTTGTAGCTTACTTACGTTCAGCTAGAAACCGGCTGAAGAGGTTCTTGAATCCCCTATATTCCTTCTCGAGAAGTGGTTTCCTGTTCTGCGGCGCGTTGGACAGTAACTTCTCCAGTTCCACCTCGAGTCGCTGGAGTGCGTCGCGCTTGGTCGCTTCCTTGAAGTCGCGCGATCCGGACGGTGTGCGCTGGTGGCTGCGGATCTGGAAGTAACAACGATCTAGCAATCAGGCGTACGGTCTTACCTAATGGTAAATTATTATCGTAACCTATTGTGAATGCAATTCCAGATTGACATTAGTAGACGAACTCGCCTGATGTTAAGCGACGATGGGGCACGCAGATCTAGAAGATACCTATTTACTCATGACTTGAAGAGACCTAGATTGTAGTTTTCAGGAAAGACAGACGGCAGCAAAGCATTCCAATCCTTGGCTGTATGCATTATAAATGTGGAAGTAAAGCACTTTGTTCGTAAGGGTGGTAGGCTGCCTGACTTATCCTGATATCTTATCCGCATATACCTACGAGTACTTACAGGACTTGTCGTTTTGAAATAAATCAAGAACTTGGATTGTATGGGGATGACACCTTTGACGGAATTTTCTGGAGTTTTTCACGGCAAACTTTAAAGGCTTTTGTAGAATTATGTGGTTACGAGTATACTCGTACCTACTTATTTAAAGATACCAAAACAAGTTAAAACATTGGCATGCAAATAATAATGAACTTGAACGACGAATTTGAACATTGCGCCTATTACGTATTTCTGTTGTTAATTATTTTTATCAGTTTCTATTTGTAACAATGCAAAACGTTCTATTCAGCTGCGTTTCAAATGATGTCTTCTTTTGACTTTGGCGACCAAAGAAAAGAAGGATAGTTTCTGTGAAAGATGGGTTATCCCTACTAATATTATAAATGCGAAAGTAATTCTGTGTCTGTTACGTTTTCACGCCTAAACCGCTGAACCGATTTTCATGAATTTTGGTACAGAGACAGATGGGATCTTGAAGAAGGGCATGTCTTCGCGGGTGAATTTTTTGAAAACCTTTCTTGGCAAGCACTTACGGCCCTAGAGGAAGCTGGCATACCAAATTTCATTCCAATTCGTTCAGTGGTTTCTGAGATTTCGTGATGAATGAATGAGTGGTATTTGACAAATATATAGTATAGATAGATATAGATAGATATCTATATAGATATTATAGATAGATAGATATAGATACAGATATTATTTCTTATGTAAATGAAGTTTTATAATTTATTTTTTGAGAATATAAAATATTCTATAACCGGATAAGTGCAGGGAGATCTTCTTATTGTGTCACTAGTTATATCTAACCAGTGTGTTGAATGGATTAGAGTGCGCCTCAAAGAGCAGGGTGATGATGATAAGATTGTCCCAAAGTAGCTATATTTACCGATGTCTTCCCGGTTTTAAATAGAAACTGATTGAAATAGATTGTAACAGATATACGTAATGCTCAAATAGATTGTAACAGATATACGTAATGCTCAAATTGAACAAATACCTACTGCTACTTACAATTTACATGGAATTATATCTACAAATAAATTAGACGTCTAGGTCAAGTAGTTATCCTTGAACAAGATCGCCGAGACTCAGCAACGTTTTAACGATAGGAAAATCATTAATTTCTTCGGCTCATTAATAACTAGACTCCCATATTTAGAACTGTATAAGTTTGTGAATAATACTCGTATATAAGTTTATCATTATATATAAAGCTAGCTGTCCCGTTCGCGACTTCGTCCGAACGTTTAAAAAAGAAAAAAATATATATAATTGTACCGACTGCAGCGCCATCTGCCGGGCTGATTTGTGAATCTAAACTATCCAGGGCGCCACCAAAACGCATACAAAAAAAAACATTTAAATCGGTCCAGCCGTTTAGGAGCTCAGTGACATTCACACGTACAGTAGAATTAGGTATATATATATATAAAGATAATGGTTTACCCGTTTGAAAATTCAAATCATTTCAATGGCATTCCAACTGTTAACAACGTGAAAACGTGACTAAAAAATCCTCCAAAAATAACTTTAGATACAAGTAGGAAACAGTATTTTCACCCAACATTGAAGTTACATCGGCTACATTAAAAACCGACAACTTTCAAACTAAATCCTAGCCTCATAAATGTGATATTTGAGTGGATGTTTGGATATTTGTCTGTTACATTCTAGCGATAGAGGCTAAACTCGGTATACTCGTAAATATAGATGAAGGTACTCCTGGCTAACAAATAGGCCTACGTAGAATCGACGTATTTACGTACCGCGCGTTCAAAGCTGCAGACTAGTAACCAACATATAAGTTAAAACCAATATTTACGCACCATTCACAACAACCTATCATTAACTCTATTTATTTAGGCGACGATCAAATGGGTATTTATCGCGTTTATTTACCTATTTTTCCCGACGTTACGACAGGTTTACACTCTGTCGTGGTCACGGGATCGCGTAAGTTTAAAAAAAACTTGACGATCAAATGATTTTGACGCATATTCACGGCGCTCAAATTGCGTTTTTTTTATCAGATAACATTAAAATAAGGAATTCTGAAAAAGTTCAATTAGCTTAAAAAAAATATCGTTACATAAGCTACCCGCTGTCTATTACTCGTCTATCACCCAACACGTGAAAATAATAATATAATAATAATAATCCCGGACATTTCACACAGAATCATCTGGCCCCAAAGTAAGCAGAGCTTGTGTTATGGGTACCACATGACTGATATACTACTTATATACTTTTTTTTGTAAATACATACAAATTATACATAGAAACACCCAGACCCGAAACGAATACATGCAGATCATACAAACATTTGTCCCGCGGCGGGAATCGAACCCGCAACCTTCTGCGTTTCGGCCGGAACTTAGCTCACTGCACCACAGAGGTCGTCCAATAAGCTTATAATATAGTATAGATATTAGCGTACATAAACGGTGTTTGTCAGCAGTGATTGCGCAATTTTCACGCCTATTGCTAGTAGTCACGAGATACATAATCTGGGGGCCGGTTTGCTAAATGAGATGTGACTTCTATACCGTGTCAAAATGTAATATATTTTAAAATCTAAAAATTTTCCTTATCCTTATTACACAAAATAGACGTGAAGTTGTTGAGCGCAGAGAGATTATGTTTATTAATAATAATCTACTATAATATTAATAAATATTTTGTGCTAATACTACTCATGCTGATGAGTTGTTCACCATGTTCACCCACACCTGGATAGGCTCCTCTATATCACGCTATTCTTTCTGTTCCCACACCAATCATATCCAGTTGCCAAACTCACGCTATTTTAATTATGTTATTTGACTACCTGGCTGATGGTCTACCTGGTCTTTGACCCAATAATAACAATCCATTCATTAATTACTAACTGTGCAATATGACCAAATACCAAATATAATATTTGGTCATATCTCTGAGTGTGACGCCGTAGTAGACCCAAAAAGAGATGGCGAGATGATCTCAACACCTTCGACAGAGCTAAGGCCCAAACAGCTCAAAACCAAGATGATTGGAGAGATCAAGGGGAGGCCTTTGCCCAGCAGTGGGACACAATGAGCTAATCGTAATCGTATTCTCCGACTACCCTTATGACTAAGATTTAAGTAACAAAAAATGTTAAGTAAGGCTACCGAGCCCAGAGATTACAGTACACATATCAATATTAAATAACGTTTTACCTTCTTTTTAACAAGTTATTACTACTAATCTATATCAGTGTAGGCATATTATCGTTATCAGTATCAGTAAAATCGATATCACGTTTGCAAATAACACCAAAACATACCCAAGACCGCATCAAATCGTTTCCACCAGTCATTTTGTTTGAATCACAAAAACACGAAATTAAAATAAAAACACGGTTGTCCTCGCTAATAATTCAAGCGGCAGTGCGTACGCGCATGCAGTATCAAACGAACTGAAGGTACTACGTTTATAATCACCAGGCTATTTTATAATGATAAAAGTAGGTAAATATTCGTCTAACGAACGCTAACATCGCATTGGTGGGTATGCTACTAGTAATGTGAGCTCACAGCGGGTAGGCACAATAGAAGGATAAATTAACCGATCAAGATCCAAGAGCGAGTGACACGAGCTATCATGATTTGTATTTTATTATTTAGTAGGATTACCATGAGTACTACTAACTATTTCTTCCATTGATATTACATTATCACTACATAGTATAAAACAAAGTCGCTTCCCGCTGTCTGTCTGTCCCTTTGTATGCTAAGATCTTTCTAACTACGCAAGTGATTCAAGAGGAAGGTTTATATGTATAATAATAATAATAATGCCGGATATTTCACACAGCATCATCTGGCCCCAAAGTAAGCAGAGCTTGTGTTATGTGTTATGTGAATGTGTTAATACATACATATTATACATAGAAACACCCAGACCCGAGACAAATACTTGCAGATCGTACTAACATTTGTCCCGCGGCGGGAATCGAACCCGCAACCTTCTGCGTCACAGCCGGGTCTTAGCCCACTGCGCCAGAGAGGTCGTCATATATGTATAATACATGCATAATATAATAGAGAAACACTGATAATTTTAGAGTATAGCGTATATTGGTTCAACGTATTAGAACTACTGAGCTACAGCAACGCGTGGCCGGGTCAGCTAGTTTTATATAATTTTAAACATTTGTGTGAAGAACATAGGTGTTTGTTCTGTGTCTGGATGTTATAAAGTACCATAAGTATGTATTTAAAAATATATAAGTATTCTATCAGTCATCTAGTTCCCATAATACAAGCTATGCTTAATTTGGGACTAGATAGTGTGCATTGTCCAGCAATATTTATTATTATTATTGCTCATTTTCACTGTTTTATCAATTGGAGCCGTTTTTCAAAAGACAAAAGTCTAAAGCATGTATATATTCAATACTAGCGATCTAACGAGTGCAGCTTCGCCCGGGTACACTATTGCAATTTTTGTAGGAACCTTTTTTTTTTTTTTTAAATAAAACACAGCCAATTTTACTTGCTGATGTGGAGTAGTGGGAGAAGGCGCGTACGTGAGGCAGATTGTTGCAGGTGTGATTCCCGCCACGGTACAAATGTATGAATTTTAAATATTTTTCACGGGTGTTTTCTATTATATAGATGTATATTATATGTATGTTGCCAAAACCATACCGTACCGTACTTAAATATTAAGAAGCCTAGTATAATCCAGGTTCACATGTAATAGGTATATATAATACATTACCTAATTTCATTAAAACCAATACTATTATTTACAGACGATACAATAATTATAATTAGACAACAGAACAACTGTAAATTTAATAGAATTCTATTCGATCCGATTCGATTTCAGAGACGTTATCGTTCCGATATGCTGAAATCGATTTACCAATTAGACGCTCAAATGATTAAATCCTTGGACAGGCTGGTTTTGTTTGACTCCTACCTAAAATGGGAGGAACCAAATGGTTCCTTAAATTGTCTTGTCTATAATTTGTTATTAAAAAGAAAACAAGATTTCATTGAATAACATTGAAGCCGGTCAAATATATCCTGTTTTACCACCCGTAGCATTTTAAAACTGTATATATATGTATTTTTGTATTGCGTATATAATCTCAATAAATATATCTTCTTCTTCTGCTTCTTCTTACGTGTCAATGATACAACTACATTAGGTTTAAATAAAATACTGCCACCATCACTCCATCGTCCGTGGCGTCCATAAGGTCATCCCTTGTGCAGGTGTGAGTGTGTGGTCCCTTGTGCAGGTGTAAGGGCACAAGGGGCAGATGAGTAGATGTGACATCGTTTGGATGGGAGCTCCGCAGTCGCATTGGCACAAGCAGAGTCGCGATAGCTCCATTGGCAAATGCTTTGTCTACAGCGGCCGAATTGGGTCCGCAGTCGGTTTATGGACTTCCAAACTGACCTTTGAAGATCACGTCCGGGGGGCAGGTGTTCCTGCCTAATAAATATATACCTACTGTTGGGTTTTATTAGCTTAATAGTAATTTTTGGAACATTTTAAAGATGGTTATTATAATAATAGGTAGAATTTATATACTTTTTAGGAACTATTTTTAGTTTGATAATTGTTTTTATGTTCTTATAATTAATTATCGATTTTGTAAAATAGCAGGATAAATTTCAACTATTTTTATTAGCATTTTCATGAAAAAAATAAGTCGGTTTGTATATATTTCTAAATTCGATATGCCAGCAACACTTCCGGCAAACATTATGGCGCCATGAAAATGGCCGTCGAGAAGTCAGTCGACAGAGCGCCGTCGGAAGTGATGGTGGCATACCGAGGACTATGATGGTAACAAAATCAAATGATTAAAAAGTGAATTGGGAGAAATACACGTTTCATTGTGAGATTTCGAGGAGTTTTATTGCACTTCGTTGTACTATGGCAGTCATTTGGATCAGTTGAGCTATCTATAGATCGTTTTAAACGGCCTTTAAATAGCTCAATTGTTTCACATGTAATCTATATTATTCTGATCATTTCTGTAATTATGCAAAATACATGTTATTTTTAATATATTTACACTGTATCCTTTAATCACATAATTAGCTAATGTGGCGCTAAAGTATGATCTGTCCTTGTCCTTCAAATGTCAAAGAATAGAGATAGCAACAGATTTAAACAATTCATTAGCCTGTGTGTATTTGTAAGATGGATACTAAGAATATATATTAGTACTAGCTGCTGCCCGCGCCTTCGCTCGCGTGGTACCTACATAAAAAGTAGCCTATGTCCTTCTCCAAAGTCCCATATATCTCTATACTAAAATTCATTAAAATCGGTTCAGCGGTTTAGGCGTGAAAACTTAACAAACAAACAGACAGACAGAGTTACTTTTGCATTTATAATATTAGTCCAATTTCATAACCTATTTTTTTACCCTTACGGGTGGTAAATTCATTCACATTTCAAACGGGCAGTACACCCTCCCAGACAAAAAAGAGTTTCCCAAATCGGCTCATAAATTACGAACTTCTGAGATATCAATCATTAAAAAAACAACCGAATTGAAAGGAGCATTTTTTTTAACCTCATTTATGAACCGATTTAAACATATCTAATTTCATGTGAAAGGATATACTTCCCGATTGGTCCCATATAAATTTCATAAAAATCGGTTTAGTAGTTAGGTTTTTAAATCGAAAAAACTGAAAAAAATATATCATCCACTTGGATGAAACGAAATTTTGATATTTTGCTTTTTATACATGAATTTGGTTGCCTTTTTAGTTTTTAAAACGTAATTATATTTAAGTCGGTTAAAAAGGTTTGTAGGTATTATTAAAGCAGACCTATGTGAACAACAAAGGGTTATCTTACAACTGCATAAATAAAAAAAGAATAGAAAGACAATTTATTTGTTTTCTTGTTTGCTTATCAAACGTGAAGCCGTGTTTAATGTAATTGTTTTTGAGTTGATACTGTATACCAGCGTTATCGATTTGCTACACTAGGTTTAGTATAATGAAACATTCGATTATTCGATTTTCATTTAGGTATTGCTGTAAATATATCTATCTTTATATATATCTAATACCTTTAAACGAGCAATTCTTCTATGTATACATATATAATCTGAATCTCGGAAACGGCTCCAATGATTAACATGAAATTTAGTATGCAGCGGGTTTCGGGGGCAATAAATCGATCTAGCTAGGTTTCGTTGTAAAAAACGACGTTTTATCCGTGTTTTATACCGAGCAATGCTCGGTCATTCAGGTACTAAAATAATAAATGACGAACGATAAGATACGACTTTGTGACATCATATTATTTAATAATACCTAACAATATAAACACTTGAGATTGGCAAAATTGTAGTTATTATGACACATGCCATTACTGAAGAAGCGTGCTTATGTAAAAAGTAAAATAAATGTCAAGTCAAAGTCAAAAGATATTTTATTCAATACAATCACAAGGATCACTTTGAAACATCTTACATACTAGGTGAATTTATAAGCCAATTCCTCCTAACCCAAGCCCGAGAAGAACTGGCAATAAACTCGTCCTGGTCCTAGCGCTTTTTTATATGATCCATCTTATAACTACGAAAAACTAATACAAGAGAGTTTATACATTTCAAATGTGTCTGTTAAGAGTTTACTACACGTAAATATTTTTGCATAATGCTTCTGTCTGATGGTTGAATGAATGGTTGTAAAGACTGTATGAAATTTGACAGAGAACAAAAGTTGGTGTCCGTCATGCTTGGACTTCCAAGTGTCAAGTGTCAAGTCAAGTCAAGTCAAGTGTTTATATTGTTAGGTATTATTAAATAATATGATGTCACAAAGTCGTATCTTATCGTTCGTCATTTATTATTTTAGTACCTGAATGACCGAGCTTTGCTCGGTATAAAACACGGATAAAACGACGTTTTCTAAAAATGAAACCTAGCTAGATCGATTTATCTCTCCTGAAACCCCCTGAATATTAAATTTCATGAAAACCGTTGGAGCCGTTTCCGAGATTCAGATTATATATATACATACATACAAATATACAAGAATTGCTCGTTTAAAGGTATTAGATATAAAAGTAAATAATTATACAATTAATTTTGCTCGAACCACAAAGAAACAGTCTTTAATAAAAAGCGGAAATAAATAGAGAAAATAATGATACAAGAGCTTCGCAAGACGGCCAAAAATAATTTCATAAACACGCTAATGATGTTCCTTATTTAAAGACAACCATAGACAAAAAATTCAGTTCTTCATGGGCATTGGTTTTTCTTTACAATAGTGAAGCGACGTGCTCTTTAAATCCGATATTTATAAATACTCATCGATCGATTGTGTAACAGCATTTTTTTTTAAGTTGATTTATTTATGAGCGTATATCAAATGTATATTTATAATTATAAGTTTATAACACTCGCTTGCTCATACGTAATAAAAATATAAATACACACAGACATAACATTCCGACGAAAAAATTTAACACAATAAATAACACGAGAAGCTCCAAAAATGTTGTACTAGATCCTCCCAGAACCAACTATGGTAAAAAAATAAAAATAAAAACGTGTGCGTCTCGCGCTTACTAGTACTTATCGCGTTACGTAACGAAGCAATTTACCCTCCCATAAGAAGTTATCACTTCAAAAGTACTGTAGTACTAAGACGTCAATAAATATTTATTATTCTATTATTCTTTGGTATCGGTATACAAATGGTTCCGGCTATAGCTCTATCATATAGACACCAACTGACTAATGTGTTTAAATATGTTTCTATCTTTTTTCAATCATATTAGAATGACAAGGACAAAACATACTTAACCGCTACGCTAGCAAATTGTATGATTAAAGATAAAGGATTAGTCTTTAGATGCCGAATTTTGTAGGAAGTCAGAAAATTCGGCAATGTATTAAATCGATTAAAACTTCTTCATAATTGTCGATTGTTAAAAAAATCGAATCGGTAACGCATTCGGACATCACTAATAGACTATTAGACAGGTGTATTCGACTGTCAAAGGTAAAATAATTACGTTTAAAAAACTAAACAGACAACCGCATTCATATAAGTATGTAAAAAATATCATCGATGTATAAAAAAAATCGATTTTTGTTGATTTTTTAAAAACTGCTCGACTGATTTAGATACAATTTAATTGAGACCACCTGGGAAGTATACCCTTTGAAACAAAAAAAGATTTGGTTGAGGCGTCTTTGAGTAATCGGTGAACATACATAAAAAAAAAGATTCTGACGAATTGAGAACCTCCTCCTTTTTTGAAGTCGGTTAATAAATGGTTGGAAAGAAACTATAGGATGTAGAATGATAGCTGCCAGCATATTTACATTCATGTTTACTCCATTGATTTATTGATATTATTTTCCAGCAAATTGAACGTCAAGTATAATCAATTAAAGCACCAGGTGAGATTTTTCACTAACTTATTTATTTACCCTGTACTAAGCAAACGCGTAAAGTATTTGTATGTAAAGTAAATAGTAAATGCTGGTATTATTTAATGATTAAACAAATCGCTGCACTTATCTTATGCCCATGGCCTTCCAACAAGGTTATCATTGAGAGACACGAGGACCGAGGCATCTACTCAGCGAACGGATTTCGATAAATCGGAACGATAAAGTGTTCGTTCGTTGAAGTGTTCGTCGAATTCAGTTGTATCGTTGCCCAATTCAAAATATCGTACCGTCTATTATAGAGAATTAAGTCACTACATAGTACAAAACAAAGTCGCTTTCCGCTGTCTGTCTGGCCCTATGTATGCTTAGATCATGAAAACGGATTATTCCCATCTGTCCCCTTGCTTTGTCCCCTCAGGGGGACAGATGGGCCAAAAAAGTTCGATCTATCCCCCCGTAGCAAGGACTTTTTAACTTAAAAACAATCAGAGCTTCTTTTAAGGTATTTAGTTGTTAGTTTTTTTTATCTCGTGATCATGGCGCATGCATATTTCAATGAATAAAAGTTCGATCTGTCCCCCCCCCCCCCCCCCCGTTGCAAAGAGGGGGACAGATCGAACTTTTTAAAATATTAAAAGTTCGATCTGTCCCTCTCTTTGCTACGGGGGGACAGATCGAACTTTTTTGGCCCATCTGTCCCCCTGAGGGGACCAAGCAAGGGGACAGATGGGAATAATCCATTAAAACTACGCAACGGATTTTGATGCCGTTTTTTAATAGATAGAGTGATTCAAAATGAAGATTTATTTGTATTAATACATGCATAATATAGTAGAGAAACACTGATCATTTTAGAGGTTTGTAATGTGATGTCGTTAATAAACACGTTTGTTTGCGCTTATATTGCAAACGCTCGCTGGCTGAACCATTCTGTAGTAGGTATATTTAGTATCAGCATTGCACCCGGGGTGGGTCCCTAGTAATAAATAAATAATGCTGGACATTTCATCATCTGCTCCAAAGTAAGCAGAGCTTGTGTTATGATTACCACACGACTGATACTACTTATATACTTTTTTGTAAATACATACATATACATAGAAACACCCAGACCCGAGACAAATATTTGCAGATCATATAAACATTTGTCCCGCGGCGGGAATCGAACACGCAACCTTCTGCGTATCAGCCGGCCTTTGGTCCATTGCACCACAGAGGACGTCGAGTAGGTTCGAGGTTCGATTCCCTCCCAGGATAAACATTTGTGTGATGAACTTGGAGTTTATTCTGTGTCTGGGTGATATAAAGTATCATAAGTATGTATTTAAAAATACGTAAGTAATCTATCAGTCATCTGGTCACCATAATACAAGATATACTTAGTGCGGGGCTAGATGGTGTTGTGTGCATTGTCCAGCAATATTTATTTATTAACCTCGTGAGCGCGAAAAGCGAACTAGTTTCAGCTTAGGCAAAAATGCTTTCGTATGTCTATCCGAACAGCGGGCGTCCGGCCGGCGTCTGTCCGGTATTCTACTCTACAGGTCGCATTTCTCAACCGATTCTCGTGAAATTTTGTGAGCAGGTTCTATAACTACAATTATTTTTATTGTCGTTTTAATTTTTGGAAATTTTTCAAAATGGCAGATATATGGGGGTTAAAAACGTAAAATTAGTTATATTTCAGTCATTTCGAAAAGTGTTGGCGAGGTCTACAGCTCAGAACCACTTGTATTTATTTGTTATAAATGTTTACATATACATAAATTCTATTATAAATACATTTTCACAACTATACGTAACATCTTCTAAGAACTATGTATTAGTAGGTAATGTATTCAAAGATCTCACGTGCGATGTTGTGCGTCTATAAAAGACTATGCCAGTTGTCGTGACGATATTAAATTGACTTCAATTAATTGCGCAGTAAATACTCCTATACCTACTCATTGAGAAAATTGACAATCTCTGTGTTGAGTCTCTATTTTTGATCGATGGGAATACGCAAATTATTCATCATAATTATTCATCTATTGTAAGGTACCTACACCTCTAAACACCTCTAAACCTATATTAATAAAAAACGTGTGCGTCGCGTCTCGGGACGCGGACGCCCGACAGAAGTCGGGTTTAAGATTTTTATTTTATCATAAGAATAAATTCACATACATGAGAATACAAAAATATGAGTAAATAAAGGCTTAATCGTAGGTACAGAGTAAACAAACTATTTTAAAACTAGTAAACACTTAAACGTAGTTAGGTATAGTTAGTACACAGATACCTACAAAAATGATAAAAAAAACAAAAATGTGAGGGTAGACATTAATTACAACCAGCAAACAAATAAGATACACAGAGTGAGTGAGTGAGAAGTGATAACTTAAATTAATCTAACTAGCACTGTGGGTTAGAGTGTGAGAGGAGGCGCCTGCCTACCGCTGCCGCATGCGTGAGAGAAAGGGATGCCAAATAGGCTGGCGTTGTAACGCGTTACGTAACGAAGCGGTTTACCCTCCCATAAGAAGTTATCACTTCAATAAATAAATAAATAATGCCGGAGATTTCACACAGCATCGTCTGGCCCTAAAGTAAGCCGTTTTGTACTTTTATTGACTGAGCGAGCGCGACCGTATGTCTGTCTGTCCGGCCGGCGTCTGTCCGGATGGTCTCCTCTACAGATCGCATTTCTCAACCGATTCTCGTGAAATTTTGTGAGCTGGTTCTATAACTATTTAGATTCTTTTTGTCGATTCAGTTTTTGGAAATTATCAAAATGGCGGAGATATGGGGGGTTGAAAACGTAAAATGATATATTTCAGTCATTTCGAAAAATGCGAGGTCTACAGCTCACAGACCCACTAGTATAATTAAGGTATAAATAACTTATTTTTTTTTATTTTATAACTTTAATTATATAGATTTATGTTCCAATTTTCTCATCAATCAAACATTATCATCTCATGTCATTATCATTTACTTTACACTAACTTCACATAATAATTACGTTTTAAAAACTAAAAAGAAACCGACTTCATTGAATGAAATTTGAGCCTATAATACATTTTTAGTGGAAAGTAGATGTATTTTGTATAAGTATATATATAATATGGGTAGGCCAAATAAACGCACCGCTCCAATGAGACAGCGAGGTATCGAAGTACATGAAAACATCATCGATGTATAACATTTTTAGATTTTCGTTGATTTTTTTTTCAGCTCGACCGATTTTGATAAAAATTATATGGGACCACCTGTGAAGTATACCCTTTCAAACAAGAAAGAATTTTCCAAATCGGTTCTGCCGTTTTAGAGTAATCGGTGAAAATACAAAAAAAAAAGATTCCTACGAATTGAGAACCTCCTCCGTTTTTGATAAAGTCGGTTAAAAAGTAGCTCGTGTCCGATTCTAATACAAGTCTTTCGTACAAAATTTAACAATGATCTGTTTCGCCGTAAAAATGTAACAAACTAACAGACAGACACATTCGATTTTATAATATTAGTATGGTAAGGATAGTATGTCGACCGCAAAGCTGTGTTTTGTTACTTTTTGGTCAGTGGCTCAGGTGTGGTGACAATCGGCTTAGGTTTAGATTTTTACCTACCCTACATCTTGTCAGCACTAATTACACTAGCTACGGCAAGTTGTGTCACACGAATTTGCAAACGCATCCAGTAATCTCGGTTTAGAGCCAATTGAACCCAAGCGTAGTCATAGAGGCGCAGACAGAAAAGGGAAATAAGAAAGGCCTTATTTATAAACGACTCTCAAATTCTGTCAAAAGTAAATCACTGTAACAATATTAAAAACATAATATGTTTTTATGTATTTATTATGTATTTTATAATATGTTTTACCCTAACCGAGGTCCTAACTTTGTAAAGTTGATCGTATAGATACCCACGATACAGATTTCATCTAGTGTGGGCATCACAGGAAACTCGATAGCTACTCCTATCAGCAACTCAAGGGAACCAAATTGCCTTGATGCAAATATTTATTATGAAAGCAATCTAAGCTTTTATTATATAGATGTACTCGTAGGATATTTACTCACTATTTCATTTTATGCATCTTATGTGTTAAGTTTAAGTTATTTTGAATCTTACTGTTTTGCTGTTAATAAACATTTTTCATTTTCATTTTTCATTTTGTTATAATTTCACTTTAAAACTTTCGTGAGTTGTACTATACATTTTGATAAACACGGGCTTTACTCACGTATTATTTTGTCGATGGAGGCACCGACATTGTTTCGATTCATCTAGAGAATCTTCATCAGGGTGAGTTTGTTCCGCGGCCCGCTCGTTGCCGCTCGAGTTCACGGTTCGCACTAAGTGTTCGCACGATGCAAACCGTGAACCTGAACGGCAAAATAATACACTGTTATAATAGTGTCATCCCTTTTAGATATACAAATAGTGAGATGGCGTTTTTAATAAGGTTAAGACAATGTATCTTCGTTTTCATAAAACTAGTTCTTCAGCCCCGCTATTAAATAGTAACGACAACTTTAAAATAAAGATATTCATGTTCTTGTGTATCTCTAGCTAGAATTACATATATTCAATACTAGCTGCTGCCCGCGGTTTCACACGCGTGGTATCTACAAAAAAAGTAGTCTATATCCATCTCCAAGGTATCACCTATCTCTAAGACAATAAGACATAATAAGACATGACACCTGTCATCCTTTCAGATGATTTTTTTACAAAAATAAATTTTATTTTATATATTTTTTTACTTTTACCATCCGCTGTACTCTATACCGATCAGCTGAGGATCATAAAAAATGGTTCAGCACCCGCATCTGACTGTAAAATCGGGTTAATAATTTTCTCTAAATTATATAACACTTCGAGTGAAGATTTCTACGTGGAACTGATCCCAGATGAGTGCTGTTTGAAGACTGATGATGGAGACGACTGCGATAGTCTTCCAATTATTGGGGATTAGTACCCCTGCTGACTAATAGAAGAGCTAGCAATAGAGAAGGAAAACTTGAAACAAGCCCGGCTCGGTGTCAGCCGTTATGCACCTGCAACCGAACCGACACCGCATGTACTGATTCATCTTTCCTGCGGGTCCTGTCGGCAAGCGAGAAAGCTTACCTAAGTGCACGAAAGGAGCCTCTGAGGCGCACTTTAATCCTTTCATCACACTGGTTGGAAATAACTAGTGACACGATAAGAAGAAGGCCTCAGCATAATACATTGTTAGCTTGCTTAGGTATTTAGTTTTTGTATTGAGTGTTTTAATGTAATGTAGTATTTACTGTTAATAAATATTTGTTAATTATCAGCAAATACCATAATATGTTTATTATTTCATAACTCCGTTAATTATGAACCGATTTGAAAATTTTTATGTAAATTTTATGTTTTATGTGAAAGGATACAATTTCCGATTGGTCCCATAGAAATTTCATCACAATCGGTTCAGTGCTTTAGATTTTTAATCAAAATAGCTGGAAAATAAATGTCATCCAAGTAAACGAAACTTCGATATTATGCTTTCCTGTAATTTTCCAGTGGTGTTACGAATTTCGAAAACGTAAAAGTCGTAAGTAAAAGTTTGAAGTCTGTCAAAAATTTTAAAAACTTTTTTTTAAATTTTTGACCGACTTCAAAAAAAAGGGGTCCCACTGGGTTCTCAATTTAGTTGTATTTTTATAGGCTCAAATTTCATTCAATGAAGTTAGTTTTTTTTAGTTTTTAAAACGTAATTATTCACTTTCTTTTTTCACACGTTTTAATTGTGTTAACTACAGACTTATATAAGTCTGCACACTAAATATTCTACCAGTTCTATAATTGTTTCGCGTAATGTATTCATACATAAAACTACTTCTGTTTATCTATAAGTTATCGATTCAATTAGTTTTTTTTTTAAAAACCCATCGTACCTTACTAAGGACATCCATTTCTGCAGTAATATCCACAACACAAACACTTCAATAAACAAAGACACACGCGCCTAGACCGAGCTACGACCGACAACTAGTCAACGAGGACACTGGTTATTTAAGAGCAGATAATATAACTGATATCGATAAGCTATCTCCACAGTAACATTGCCCGCGACTCCGCTCGTTTTTGACCTAAGAACTTACTTATCGTACTGAGTAGTACGGTTTCATGTTTTGAGCTAAACTTTTTACAGTTCAAATCATGCCAGTGCTCTCAAAAGGGAAAGGAAACTCTGAAACCAAAACTTCGAATTTCATCGGTTAGGTCTCCTATTGGCGGCGATAGGTTTGCAACCTGTCACGTGAGAAATTAAGTTAGTGCTAAATCTGGGCATCTGATTAAAGTTTGAACGTGCCTACTTCATAAACATCCTTAGATATTTTCAAATTCTAATTAGCTT
The DNA here is from genome assembly GCA_948098915.1 of Lampropteryx suffumata. Lineage (NCBI taxonomy): Eukaryota > Metazoa > Arthropoda > Insecta > Lepidoptera > Geometridae > Lampropteryx > Lampropteryx suffumata. Next base: position 16,837,590 of record OX402565.1, on the reverse strand, counting down.
AACTCATTCACTGCCACCACGATTTTCTTGAAGTTTATCGAGATGCCGCCGTATAAAACCGCGGACACGCTAGGCGTGCTCGCGGCATTGCTTGGAAAAATAGATTTTAGTAAGTAAATTTATTATAACGTAATTTAAGGTTCTCAAACTTTTTTTACTAAAATTCCCATGCATAAATGAATAAAATTTTATTGTGAACTGTAACATTGGCATTGTTAACAGTGCAAGTACATTTGTTTTAATAATATATTGAGTGACAATCATATTTCAACATATTTTCAGTCTTATATGAGTGAATTCATCTAAATTATTAAACCGATAAACAGCTTTGAACTGCAGAAAGTTTGTTTACGTTATTTATCTCGTATTATCGTAATGTTGGTTGATTGGCCTTACCTAATTACATAAGTATGAATTAAATTCAAAATATTCAAATGAAATAAATTGATTGACCTTTTTTCAGGAAAAGTTAAATTTGTACCGGAAACGGAAGATATTATTGATGACAAATTTTTTTGCGAGACAAACGAACATCAATTGATTTTTATATAATAGAGATAATTTTACTGTACGTGTGTATGTCACTGTGTGTGTATGTATAATTATATAAAGATATACATCGGATAGGTACGTTTTTTTTTCATTGATGGCGTATGGAGTTGTATAAGCGACTTCATATAAGTAGTATATCAGTCATGTGGTACCCATAACACAAGCTCTGCTTCTTTGGGGCCAGATGGTGCTGTGTGAAATGTCCGGCATTATTTATTTATTTATTATTTATTCATACATGACACAGTACTGTATACGGTAAAAACAACTGTTTTGTCATCAAATACTGGTTAAAAATCTCATATCGCAAGCTTATAACTCTGAAATTAGCGAAGCGTTTAATAGAATAAAAAAGTTTGGGAACCTAAGGGTAGCTTCAGTAAGTGAACACACCTAGCGTGTTCTCGGCACTACAAAATACCTATTTTTCGTAAAAAAATCTAACTAGTTTTTTTAGGGAACCGCTTCAATATGCCATAGCCTATCCTTTAAAAATGATGCACTAAAAATTTGAACAGAAAATCTGGCCTAGTTTTGGAAATATAACCGAAACATTCAAAACACGCCTGGCGTGTTCTTGGCGTAGAGACTTAGATTAGCCTGAACACGCGAGGCGTGTCAGTGGCAGTGAATGTGTTAATAATCTAACAAATTTTGGACGAAATAAAAAAACATTTGCTCGCCTACATCTAAACAGAGTGACAGACAGATGGACGGACGGACGGACGGACGGACGGACAGACAGACAGGTGCACATTATTATAATTATGAGATGATGTAATTATTGGCATGTATTGAAGGAAGCAGATAAGAAATGTTTTTAAATATATAATGTTAGTACATTATTGTTATGAGAAAGTAGACCACTCATTATGTAGTGTAGATCTGTATGTAGTGTACCTTTTATTTAAGCTAAATAAAAGAACTGGTGTACACCATCCAGATAAATCCTACTAAAGAGGCAACTGAACACTTTGATTAATAAATACGTTTAAAAAACTAAAAAGAAAACCAACTTAATTTATAAAAAACTAGCGACCCGCCCCGGCTTCGCACGGGTGCAATGCTGATACTATTATGAGTTATCCCAAAGAGATAGACATATACCATCATGGACTTTTTTGTAGACCGTTTTAAGGTGTACAATACTTAATACATTATTTTGATCTATCTCGTAGGGTTCAGCCAGCGTTTGCGATGTAGGTAAGCGCAAAAATGTCTTTATTCACGACACCACATAAAAAACATCTAAAATTATCAGTGTTTATCTACTATATTATGCATGCATTATATATATAAACCTTTCTCTTGAATCACTCTATCTATTGAAAAAACCGCATCAAAATCCGTTGCGTATTTTTAAAGATCTAAGCATACTTAGGGATAGACAGACAGACAGCGGGAAGTGACTGTTTATGTAGTGACTAAGAAATTTCGTTTACTTGGATGAAATATTTTTTTCAGCTATTTTGTTTTGAAAACCAAACTACTGAACTGATTTCGATCAAATTTATATGGGATTAATCGGAAAGTATATCATTTCACATATTTTTTTAAAAATCGGTTCTTAAATGACGGAGTTATAACGACCTCTGTGGCGCAGTGGGCTAAGACTATGTATAATATGTATGTATTTACAAAAAAAAAGTATATAAGTAGTATATCAGTGGTACCCATAACACAAGCTCTGCTTACTTTGGGGCCAGATGATGCTGTGTGAAATGTCCGGGATTATTTAATTATACATATATGTATAAGGTAACAAAAATTTAAAAAAACATACGAATTGAGAATCTTTTTTTTTTGAAGTCTTTTAAAAAGGCGAAAACTTGTAGGTGTGCGTTCGTTCGTCACTTCTTCAAGCTCAAACGACTATACGGATTTGGATAAAACATATAGGCAATTTTTAGTATCCAATTCCACGCGGATAATGCGGCGGGTAGCAGCTGGTATATATACGAATCTACTAGCTTCTGTCCACGGTTTCACACGCGTGGTAACTACATAAAAAGTACCCTATGTCCTGCTCTAGATCATAGAGTACATCTGTACCAAGTTTCATCTAAGTCCGTTCAGTTGTTACGGCGAAATTGAGCCACAAACAGATTTTTATAGCCTACTGTTTTTTTTCTTTCGTTCTGTTTCTGTTTGACTTAATCTATATTGTTATTTATGTTGTGTCTAGTGTTTTGTGTTCTGTGTTGTGGGTCAAATAAACAATTTCTATTCTATTCATATACTTAATCACACGAACTTTTTCAACTCAACCCAACTCAACTCTGCATTCGTAACAAAATTGGCAAGGATTATACAAAAGGATTAAGACCAGACGACTTTCTTGCCGGATTCTTATTAAACTGGGGTTAGGAGGAACCGGCACCTAGATTCACTAGCATTTAAGAAGACGATTCAGTGTTCCTTGTGATTTTATTGAATGAAGAATGTTTTGTTTGTTTGTTTAAATTTAAAATTAGAACAATTAAATTCATTTATCTATCTTTAGACATAATACAATGTTCTTAGACATGTCTTACACTAGTTATAATATATAAGTGTATCTAATTAAGTAATTATATGAGTATAATTTTCCATACATAATTATTTATCAGCAAAAGCATCGTCATGTATATATATATATATATATATATATATATATATATAGGTTCACTTATAAATACCTACCTAACAAGTATCACATTGAAACACTGATAAAACTAGATATTCTAACCTAACCTTAAACCTAGGTTAACACACAACAAAAGACAAGAATCATTTATTAAAAGTAAACATTTTTTTATCCGCAATAACTTCATCCATTTTATAATAACTCTTATGTATTAATTGATTTTTTACATACTTTTTGAAGTGGGCGTCTGTCATATTCGTTATTTGTACTGGTATTTTATTGTACAATTTGATTGCGGTACAATAATAACTTTTCGAAAATTTTGCAAGTCGTGTCATAGGTACAACCAGTTGATCCCTATACCTAGTATTAATATTGTGTACGTCCTTCTTAGACCTCATATTGCCTAGGTTTTCTCTAACATGTAATAAATTTTGATAGATGTATTCACCAGTCATTGTCATTATGCCTAATTCTTTAAATCGCTGTCTACATGAGTCCATTTGTTTTAAACCTAATATATATCTCACTATATATAGCTCGCTTTTGCAGAATAAATACTCTAGCAGCATCAGCCGCTGTACCCCAAAATAAGATTCCATATGACATAATAGAGTGTAAATATGCAAAGTACACGTCTCTAGCGGCTTTTTCTCCTCCTAGTTCCTTAATTTTTTTAACAGCATACGTTGCAGAACACTATTTTTTTGCAACTTCATCTAAGTGATTAGACCATGTCAGCTTACTATCTAAAGTTACACCCAGGAATTTAACATTGTTTGACATTGTTTGACATTGAGATATTACTTAAAGTTAACTAGGATTTCTTTAATATAATCCGGAGTGCTTTTATCTATTCTAGAACCTAGTGCGAACTCTATTACATTTGTTTTATCCACATTAAGTAGCATGTTATTGACTGAGAACCATTTTTTGATGCTAAGTATGGATTCCCTTATACTACTACTTACAATTTGCTTACTCCTGTTTTTAATAATTAGGCTAGTGTCATCAGCAAACATTGTTACGTCAACGTCTTTAAAAACTACAGATATGTCATTTGTGTAAATTATGAATAGAAGAGGCCCTAATATGGATCCTTGTGGAACCCCTACATTTATTTTATTCCTATTAGATCTAACCCCATTTAACTCTGTCACTTGGTATCTATCTTTAAGATATGATTGAAAAATGTTAAGTTCTTTTCCATTGACCCCAATTCCATTGACAAAAATACGAAATATGTTTTTTTGCATTTATTATGAGGAAAAAGGTGTCGAATTTCAATTAATCTAATTAGGTATTTCCTATATTATTTCTAAATATTTCCTTACTAGGTAAGTTATATAAAATGTAAAACCAACATGCAAGTTATAATTAAAATAATAAGGTCGGTTATAATTAGGTACTTTTTGATGACCTTAAATAATAGGTATTTACCTAAGTAGAGCTCTGGTGTTCTAGTAGTGGTGGCCCGCCTTCCGATCATAAGGTCGTGGTTTCGAATCCGGTCGTGCACAAATGGATTATTCTGTTCGTAAAATTCATGTGTGCTATACTCGCTATACGTAAAAGTATGTGTACTCTCAAATGATGAGGGAAAACATCGTTTGGAAACCGGTGTGTCGTAGAACCTAAAAAGTTCTTAGACATGAGACAAGTGCAGGAAAGGAGCCTTTGAGGCGCACTTTAATCCTTTCACCACACCGGTAAGAAATAACTCAAAATAGAGAGATATAGAGGAAAGAAGGAGACCTAAGCATTTTAGTAAATCGAGCAAGTCAGTCAGACTGTATTTTGTATGGTATATATCTAAAACTAATCTATCTAATACCTTGAAACGAGCAATTCCTGTATCATTACATAGTCTTCTTCTTCTTCATAGTATTACATAGTATAAACCAAAGTCGCTTCCCGCTGTCTGTCTGTCCCTATGTATGCTTAGATCTTTAAAACTACGCAACGGATTTTGATGCGGTTTTTTTTAATAGATAGAGTGATTCTAAAGGGAGGTTTATTGTATAATACATGCATAATATAGTAGAGAAACACTCATAATTTTAGAGGTTAGCGTATATGGGTTCAACGTATTAGAACTACTGAGGTACAGCAACGTGTGGCCGGGTCAGCTAGTTTTATATACAATCTAAATCTAATAAACGGCTCCATCGATTTAGATGAAATTTAGTATGCACGGGTTTCGGCACGGCGATAAATCGATCTAGCTAGGTTTCATTTTTAGCAAACGTTGTTTTATCCGAAAACGCACTAGCGGAAAAAACGTTAGAAATTAAATAAATAATAGAATGGATTTTAATGAAACTTTACAATAATATAGCCTATACATCAGAATAACACATAGGCTATAATTTGTAAAGATATTGTGTGCATTGTCCAAAATATAACGATTTCTTACTATAATTTTGATGAATTTTGGTATAAAGATAGCTAGGACCTTGAAGATAGCAGACGAAGTTGCAGGCACCAGCTAGTAACGCTAATAAATACTGGTGGACAATGCACACAACACCATCTTGCCTTAAACTAAGCATAGCTCATATAATGACCTGCGATTATGGAACATTGATACCAATAGCGTTCAGTCACTATTGATGAATTGTAACACATGCTGTCCTAAGAATAAAAAGGGGATGTATGTAATACCAATCCAAGAAGTAATGCCTACAGCTAATTGAAACTGGTAGACATTCATTGTATCAAGAGTTTGATAATAGCCATGCAGATGACTGATCGAATCGAACTAATATATAATATTTTATTATTTTGAATTATAATATTTTGACAATCTCTGTGCCGCAGTGGGCTAAGGTCCGGCTGAGACTCAGAAGGTTGCGGGTTCGATTCCCGGCGCGAGACAAATGTTTGTACGATCTGCAAGTATTTGTCTCGGGTCTGGTTGTTTCTATGTATAATATGTATGTATTTACAAAAAAAAAGTATGTTAGTAGTATATCAGTCATACGGTACCCATACATAACACAAGCTCTGCTTACTTTGGGGCCAGGTGATCCTGTGTTAAATGTCCGGCATTATTTATTATTTATTTTATTATTATAAATGCGAAAGTTACTCTGTCTGTTTGTTACGTTTTCACACCTGAACCGCTGAATCAAATTTGATGAAATTTGGTATAGAGATGGACTTTGGAGAAGAACATATTCTACTTTTTATGTAGGTACCACGCGTGCGAAGCCACCGGCAGCAGCTAGTACATATATATTTTTAATAGATATTTTATAACACTTAATAAAATTATTATTAGGAGTCAAAAGACCATGCATGATAAGGTTTAATAAAAAGATTCAGGTGACAGCTTACCGCTGGCTTCAGCCTGTTGTCATCAGCCTGGAAGTGTATTAAATAGCGTCATACATAGTTAGTATTGAGCTTTAAAATTGTACAGTCCCCAATATAGTTCATTGCAGTGCGAAAGTCTGATCAAAGCGATTATTGAGACTCTATTGCTCTATGATTTAATGAATTAACACTTAAAAACTGTAATCAAATAATATTGGTGTCTGTACTTGCAAATAAATAAAATATAAAGGCATTGTCATTAAGTGCAATATATTAGCTGTTTATACAAATTTGAACAAAAAATGTACCTAGCCATTAGAGTAAGTAACTAGCATTAACTCCTTATGTACCAAAGTCGCAATATTGTGTCAAGAACAATAGAATAATGTGTCATATTTTAATGTTTCAAGAGTGAAGGAACACTCTACCATCTGTTAAGGTGTTCTGTTGTTACAACTACCCTCATAAATACTTACAATAAAAAACTTCCTGAAACCATGATTTTAAATTTAGAACACAACACATTTTTTTTATATTGGCTCAAAGTCAAGTCTAACTAGGTAGGTATTTATGCGTACTAGAACAAGTTTAACAAGAGAAGCTATATAACAATAGGTAATTTTATAGACTTCATACTCAAATCTCATGTATCTTACCCCCCGTTTGCTTAGATACGGGATAAAACATCTAATTGATCAATCAAAGTTCTGTTACTTTATACATTATATTAAAGATAAGTCTAGTCGACCTTTGGACAAAACAAGGTCACAAAAATAAATAAATACGCAAAGCATTAATAAGCTGATAGTACGCCACCAAAGGCCGCCTGGGCTCAAGTATAGTAAAGATAAACTATCTATTACCTTTTTATCTCCGCCCCTGGTATCAGACATTGCTATTTACGTAATAAATACCGGATAATTAGAAAATAATCACAACAACCGCGGTTGCTTAGCCGAACGAAGGAAACGCGAATTTTGACAGTTGACATCTGCCAAAACCATGTGTTGATCAGGTGATTGTCAAAGGTCAAAAAATGTTTCGTTCGGAAATCCCTTGGATGCACAGATTACGAAACTGCTGTAAGCTTGTTTAGCAGCGAATAGCTTCAGCCAAATCTTTTCGTGGTGGTTATCTGTCGCCGAACCCAGGGTAGTGGGTTCAAATCTGCAGTGTAAAGTGTAATATCTGCGAATCAGTCTCAAGTCGTAATACATGTAGTGGAAGCCGATCCTTATTAAACAACCAAAGAATTAGCGGCGTAGTTTGACGTTAGCTTACCCATAACACCATATTTGTGTTGCAGAATAGGGCTGTTTGTGCAATGTATAACATGGGCCCTAGAGAATCACATTAAAATAAATTTAATGAAATAAATACCTATCATGACAATGCCTTTTCAGTATTATATAAACAAACATCTAATACCTACGTCACAAAAATGTTTTTTTTTTAAATTGCGATTATCATAGTATTAATACTAGAAAAAAGGATAAACTCGCTGTTCCCTCAGTTAGGCTCGCTAAAGTAAATAGGTAGGTACCTAATTCTTTTTAACCGACATTATCAAAAAGGAGGAGGTTCTGAATCCGTCGGATTTTTTTTATGTATGTTCACCGATTAGGTACTCAAAAATGCCTGAACCGATTTAGAAAATTATTTTTTTGTTTGAAAGGGTAGGTATCTATGCTTCATAAGGACCACCCATTTAAATTTTATCGAAATCGGTCGAGCTGAAAAATCACCAAAAATCTAAAAATTGTATACCTACTTACATCGATGATATTTTCGTTTACTCCTATACCTCGCTGTCTCATTGGAGCAGTGCGTTTATTTGGCTTACCCATATTATATTTATATACAAAATACATCTACTTTCCACTAAAAAATTATTATAGGCTCAAATTTCATTCAATGAAGTCGGTTTTCTTTTTAGTTTTTAAAACGTAATTATATAGAGCAAAGTGTACGCTTCTATAACAAGGTCCCAAGCGACGTGTTAGATTTGTCGATTGGCAAATTTAAGAATGTACCTAGGTACTAAAACAGAAACTGTCTATTAAAAACATATTATAAAATATCAGATTATTTAGATGACAAAAAAGCTTGGGATGAATCTGCTCCAACTCGACTCCAAGGCATCCGTAACAAAATTGGCAATCATACAGTAAATCGGTGAAATAAAACATAATGAAAACAGGTGCCTCATGATTTGACTGATTTGCAGAGAGAAGCACGCCTTGAAGCTTGCCTTACATTGTTAAATCGTTACAGAAATGGAGGATCTTCGCCATTATTGCGTCACAATAACGCAAGACCTCATAACGCTCGAGAAACCTTTTTAACACTAGAGCCTATATTTAGAAACCATTCGTCATCCTCCATACTCGCCAGACTTGGCCTCAAACAACTTTTATCCGTAATTTTTTGACATGGTAGAAATTTTCTTCTCAGGAAGCAGTATGGAATGCCTTCACACCAGAGTTCTATCGCAAAGGTTTAGATCTTCTTATGAGATGACATAAATGATAGTTAAATAAGGGTAAATACTTTGATAAAGAAATATGCTAGTAAAAATTAAAAAAATAGAATATATAGAAATAGAAAAATCAACGATTAAATTTTTCAGTAGGTAGGTACAAAACGGAAATTTCATACTCTTATTTCAAACGGTATTTTATTTAGCCCAGCGAAACAGAATCAAAGCCATTATCGTATAAAATGCGTGTTTATCACCAGTGATCGCCTATCGTGATCGTCACGAGAAGAGATACGTAATAGGTATGGGGATCTTTTACCTTTAGGTGATGGGATGATAGACTGAAAATAAAACACTTGAAGTAATTTATATAATAACATTTATTGACTTACTTTGCATCTAATTGTGTAGAATAAACAAATAATAAACAAATCAATAGGTATGTAGGATTACGGTCCAAATAAAGTAGCTAAGTACGAGCACCTACCAAGGTTCGTAGATTATTTGATTATCACCATTACTTGATAAAACCAACACTAAAAAGCTAGATCATCATGATGACGGCTTAACACATATTCATAGATAGGTAGGAACCTACTTTCATACGCAAAAAGGGCCCACCTGCGGCCTAGTTGCGGAAACCAGTCCACCTTCTAACTACCTTCATTACATTACATACAACCTACTTTCATTCTAATTCTTAAAAAAATCCATTCAAAATAAATAGGTAACTTACAACATTGCATAACATTGTGTAAGTACCTTCTCAATTTTTTTGTCTTTAAGGTAAGTAGGCACTTACTTTATCTATATCTTGGGTTATCTTAACATGACAGCTCTTAATGAGCCTATATATATGATAATATATAAACATCTATAAAGTACATTGAAGAACCAGTCGTTATCAGCACAGTAACCTGTATTGACACATTTCAATAAGCATTCGTTTTTATCAAAATGTTTGTTTTACTTTTGGTCTACCAACACAGTGATTGAACACTAACATTTTGACATTACACACAAATAAATAGTTGAAATTGACTAGATATATTTTATACAATACAATATTATAAGGAATGTTTTACATACATTTTACAAAGCACTCGTAATATTCATAACTAAATTGCATGCCCTGTATGAGGGGCAGAATTACAATCCATCCATACTTCATCAATATTATATATTTTAAAGTATCTGGGTTGATGAAAAGGTAAACAGATTTCCTTCTTAAAGAGATAAAGAGGTATCTTGGGAAAGGATACATTAATTATTAAGGTAAACACGTGCAAAGCTATGGTCAGTAGCTAGTACATTTATAAGAAAACATTCAACAGCCACTCATTATAGTAGTAACTCAACACTTGGACTCCTTGTTGCGGGTCCCAGAAACTACACATTTAATACACAGTACATTGATAAACACCAATACAAACATTCTTCCATTGTTAATTGGAGAATAAATCTAACACAACAATTATTATAACTATTTCAAATGTGCAGACTTGCACAAAATATGAAAACTCAGGGTCAGAGCATCTCATTAACCAGGCTAGAATCAGACTTTGTCTACACTGTTAGGCCCTAAGTCTTGAATCCAGGCCTTAAAAAAAAGCAAGAATAATACAATACAAATTACTGTAATAATTTATGCATGCAGTAATTTCCCCTGATGCAACCTAGATTCTGTCATTTTTATGGATCTGACCCTTGTGAGTGTAAAAGTAGTGTTTAGTTGATATATTTGAATTTATCTTTTGATGAAATCGCATGTGGAGATGGTTGATTAGAGGTCTGCTGACTTGGATGTTGTTGCAGCTGTTGACTTGGATGCGGTTGCTGTTGGTACTGTTGGTAAGGCTGGACAGGCTGTCTGCTGCTTCCAGCCTGGGCCTGATCTCAGTTAGCCGTCCACTGAAAACACAAACAAAATCTATATTATTTTTCAATCTATGTGTTTCTATGTATAATATGTATGTATTTTCAAAAAAAATAGTCAATAGTAGTAGTAAAAATAGTAGTATATTAGTCATGTGGAACCCATAACACAAGCTCTGCTTACTTTGGGGCCAGATGATGTAGTGTGAAATGTCCGGCAATATTTATTTAATCTAATTGTACCCTTTTTGTTATACATGACTCCAATACAATTTTACTTTAACTGAATACTGTGCTGAGTTTAGCTAGACTACAGACATCTGGGAAGCATATTAGTTGTTTTAACGTCTATCTCACAATCACTCATTAGCTAATGTGGGGTCAAAATCTGTTGCCATCTTCATTTACCAACATTAGGATGGACAAGAACCATAATTTTAATGCCCCATTAGCAAATTTGTGATCATGGCCGATTTGTCGATGGGTTGCGGCTTCCCAGAGCTAAACTAAACAAGCTAAGAGTTGAAAATTGGAAGTTTGAGACCCTATTTGTGTTCATGTCAAAGCTACCTATTTTACCTATTGTACCTATTTTGAAGAATTTTAGTATTTATGTACAACATGAACTTTGAATTCTGGTAGACATATACATGTGAGGAATTTCAAATGGTCCACACCTTCAAGTTAGCTCCCCCAGTGTTGGCAAGCTCATGCTCCCGCTTCTCCATCTCCTCGTCTCTCTGCTGCATTCTCTTCAGCCGCTCCGGGTCCTTAACCCCGCGTGTGGCTGCCTCTGTCGCTCGTCGCTCAGCCGCCTCTTGCTGCTGACGACGACGCGTGTCCTGAGGACCAAGAAAACTTTGGGTACTCCTATCATAGTTTGTGCTACTGCCAACTTGTTGCATATCACTTCTTCAGCAATACATTTGTTTACAAATAATTTTACTAGGTTTGCGAAGTTTTTTGATTACTTCGTTAAGTTTGAAACGAAAACTCTTATTTTAATATCGTGTGACGAAGACAGGTCAGCTGCTCGTCTCACATCAAATAAATAAATAGCGTTGTGCGGTGCTCTGAAGAATTAAGTTTGAAAAAAGTGTTTTTTTCTTTTATTTTAGTATTGTTTTTTACATTAATTTATTTTGATGTAAAATATTAGAGGTGTTAGAGGTATTAGAGGTGTTTTTACAAACAATATGGATCAAAAACATCTTTTGGTAATCTGGTTGTTTACGTTGTTCGGTTGCAGAAAATTGGGCATATCTAGGTAATTGGTGAACTTACAATATCGGGCGTGAGAACATCTGTTGCTGAAGGTCTACAGCAGGACATGAATATCCCCATTGTATAAAACAGTCTGTTTTTCGCACAACAACCATATGAATATCTAAGATTTAATTTCGACAAATAACGAAGTGAAATTTACGCAAGACTACTCTGTGACACGAACGAATGAAAATTATAAAGTTCTTTGTTTGTTACATTGTTCGTTCCAAAGTGAAGGTCATTCAAAAATAAAAACTCTCATTGCCTCGTTTCCGAACGAAATGTATTCTTTCTAAAGGATTACAATAATTAAACACTTAGCTCTAGCCAAAATTAACCAAGTATTGTCGATTAGTTTAGCAATAATAAAGGACAATCGATATTTTATTACGAGCCCTCGATGTACGAGCCTACATACATCCGCTTTGATAATACAAACAAAATGCATTTCCATTTTAATACCACCTACCTACTAATAAGTAATATAGTAAGGTAGCTAACTAATATATTTTTCGCACATGAAATGGGTAACTAACTTCTAACTTTTATTTTTTCTCCTGCTGTTTTGTGTCCTTATTTTTAATGCTACTATATAATGCATTAAAAATAGGAACACAAACGTGTCTGTAATTTTAAAATAAGGTGTAAATAAACTGAATTGAATTGAGCGACCCAGTTAACTCCTGTTTATACACTCCATAACTCCTGTTCTGTAATACATTTTAAAACTCCAACAGAAGCGTAAATTTTATGATTCCTAATTGTACTATTTTTGTACACTAGTAGGTATTTATTTAATATAAAGGGACTAACCATTCGATTCCTTATCGAAAATACATTCGCCATGATAGTTTCAAACGTATGGTACGTATCAAGTATCTGATTAAAACTGTTATGAATACGTCACTCACATTCACATAAAAGAAAAATAACTCGCAATTGATAGGTCGTCACTAAAATAATCAATACCTACTCGCAAAATTTTGCCACTTAGTGTTGCTAGACTGAATAAACCCGTTTCATTAACTCGATAGTAGCTCGATCCTGAACAGAACCTCGACTTGACTCGATTTTTTTTCGTGTTTGTCGGTCGAATGATTTTCTAGTACGTACAACCCTAACGCAAAGTACATTTTCCTGGGGGCTGTAGATTTTTTGGAAATAACTTAAAAAATACGCAACACAGGATGCTATCACGCGTAGCTTTGCGTTCAGGTATGTGATTATTAGCCGTACTATTAATTTACTCTCTGAAAATGTTTCACAAAACTGTTTTTACCTAGAACTCGAAGGGGTTTATGTAATCATTTTGACGGGTGTTTCCTTACCCGCTACATCAAACGTTCCCTTCAATTATTTCAAAAATTACAGGTATTATTATAATAAAACAAGTGCATGTGAGGAGAGTTGAAACGTCAAATTGTCAATTTAGTGCAGATTTAATTAAAAAAATAAGTAACCTAAAAAAGCTGATAATAATTTTTTGTACCTACATATTAAAACCTTTTTTATCCTAAAGCCTCAATTGGAAATTACCATTTTTAATTTCTATTGTATTCAGGGCATTTTTATAGTACTAACTAAACTAAAAATGCATCGAGCGTCTAGTATTATTTAGGTTTTAAGATATTTACTTATCTTAGATGACTTTAACTTTCTACAATATCTACAAACCTGTTTCCATCTTTTATCAATGATATTAAAATGACAAAGAAAGACTAATTACTATTGGGTATTTATTTATTTATTTATGAATGTTTAAAATAGATATAACTTTACAGCTTACACTAATGTGTTATATGACGACCTCTGTGGTGCAGTGGGCTTAGGTCCAGCTGAGACGCAAAAGGCTGCGGGTTCGATTCCCGTCGCGGGACAAATGTTTGTATGATCTGCTAGTATTTGTCTCGGGTCTGGATGTTTCTATGTATAATATGTATGTATTTAGAAAAAAGCTCGCTAGAGAAAGCTAGAAGCTCTGCTTACTTTGGGGCCAGATGATGCTGTGTGAAATGTCCAGTATTATTATTATTATTCTTATATCTAGGATGGATACTTAATATAATATGGGTATGGGATGGAACAAAGTTTCACTGTTATAAAAAGACTAGGTGTCTTTATAATTGGTATTGCTTCATAGATCCATTTTTCAGGGTGTTTTTTCCGATCCTATGAAACACAGCAAATTCATTTCTTTGTCTGGGAATGAAAAATCCTGATAATTATATACCAATATTGATATTGCAAGCCTTAAGTAGTTGTTTGAGAATATAATTCTTAATTAATGATTATTTCACTTCAACATTAACAGCTTACTACATAGAAAACAATATGAATTTACTAAAGGTCAACCAACAGCTGAGGTATAGCGCTCTTTTGACACCTGGAATAAGTCACAGGATGCAATCGGTATATTCTGTGGCCTATCTTAAGTCTTAACTGTTTGAATCATGAATATATGAATGAATGAAAACACTTTATTGTACACCTTAAAACTAGCACATAAACAATTTGACAACTCAGAATACCTAAAAATATATGTACAATGGGTGGTTTTATCACTACGGGAGTGATTTCTTCCAGTCAACCTTTGGATTGAGAGGAGCCTAACTTGAATGGAAGTTTGGTCAGGGTGCACTAAATTATGAGCAATGACTTAAATATTTTTGTATTCAATAAACACAATGAACTCATGAATGCTTATATATATTTACATAGACAAGATACACTGAGAATGTTGAGCTCAAAGTTAAAATAAAATGTAACTGCATTAAAAACCGGGCTGGATTGATCTTATACAGTCTTATCAACCCAATACAGTCCAAAAAGTTAATGTGGGTGGTGAAAAGTCTGAGATCAAATTGATATAGGGGTACCACAGGGTTCAATTCTAGGCCTTTTTTTAACGCTCACATTGAAAGTAATATTATAAAGAATGTGTATATAATATAAATTACTACTGTTGACTAAGACTGTACTTAACTATAATAGTTAGATATATATAGTCTCGCGTATAATAAATATGTAGTAAATTATTTTATGTTTCATCAATAGTTTTCCCAGCGCACGCCATAATATACCTAATAACTTACATAAGCAAATTGTTATCACTTTTGGTTAGATTATTGCAATTTTCGTAAAGATCTCAGATTTATTGGAAAAAATACAGCACACTGTTAATCTCTGATAATTTAGCTATACCTATAGAATAGGTGAATTCATTTTTAAAATCGGTTAAGTATTTTTCGAGTTTATCCACTACAAATAAACATACAAAAAATCTAACCTTTTCCCTTTATAATATTGTGTAGATGTGTAGATGTGTTGATTCTTCTTCGTCTTCTTCTTCATTAATGGCATGTGTCTTAACAATTTTTTCAATGTCAAGGATTTAGATTGTTTATAGTAAAACGTCATGAAGTCGTATGTTGTCGTTCGTCGGTCGTCATTTATAAAAAATGGTATCTTTTTAGAAAATAATTTTACAGTTTACTTTTGCTCGAATCACCAAGAAACAAAACTTTAATCCCAATTATTCACACCTGAGTCAATAACTCTAGCTTTATTTGAATAAAATCACAAAAATTACAAATATAGGTAAAACCCGAAATAAGTCGGGGAAAATAAATAATAAGAGTGCAATGTTTGGAATGCATGGCCTCAAAAAAAAAACCAAAATTTTTCGTGGATCTATACATAAAAGCATCATAAAAAAGCGCTAGGAATAAGCAGAGTTCCTTGTATTTAATAAAAAATGAAATTCATTTTTTATTAAAATTTCGAATTGAATTTGACGACCTCTGTGGAGCAGTGGGAAAGGCCAGTCTGAGACACAGAAGGTTACAAGCTCGATTCCCACCGCGGGACAATTTGTATGATCTGCAAATATGTGTTTCGATTCCGGATATTTTTCTATGTATAATATTTACAAAAAAGAAACTACAACACAAGCTTAGAAGAGCTTGTGTTTAGTGTGTGAGTAATTTTTCTTTGTAACTTTAAGGCTAGATGATACTGTGTGAAAGCATTATTTATTGGAATGACTTAAATGTCTCCAGGGCTGGGCATAACCCTTTCCTCCTACCCAATGAGTAAAATGTCTGTATCAACTGTACATTTGATGAGTATAAGAACACAACAATTTATGTTCAACCATATTTTTTTTTAAGTTCCAAGTCTAGGTTTTCTCATTGTTGCTTTTTTCATTAAATATGGTGTTGTTTTGTGACTTCCAGTGGCAGCTAGACAGTCCACGAGTACTGCTCTTGTCGCCCGCGGCTCAGCTTCGGACGGAGTACGCGATGAAGTTAACTTCCCGCGTCCCGTGAGGGCTGCAGAGCCCGGCAAGGTTCGCCTTGGATTCCTGCCCGAGGAATGGTAACTATTCTTACACCAATCACACTAATTATATAAACTCAATATTGTTTCTGTCTAGTGTATTTTTTTTTTTTTTTTTTATATATTTTTTTTATGGCATTTTTATAGCTATACAACTAAATGTACCTGATGAAATTTGGGATGGAGATAGGTTGTATTTATAATAGTCGATCTCTGTGGCGTACTGGGCTTAGGTCTGGCTGAGACGCAAAAGGTTGCGGGTTCGATTCCCGCCGCGGGATAAATGTTTGTATAATCTGCAAGTATTTGTCTCGGGTCTGGGTGTTTATATATCTATGTATTTACAAAAAAAAGTATATAAGTAGTATATCAGTCATATGGTACCCATAACACAAGCTCTGCTTACTTTTGTGTTGATGCTGTGTCAAATGCCGTTATTATTATTATGTAGGTATAATGTGAGCAAAGCAGCGGGAAACAGCTAGTTAAAAGCGTTAGGAGCAGGATGAGTGTCTAGCCTATTCTTCTCGGGCTTGGGTTAGGAGGAATTGGCACGTAAATTCGCCTAGTATATAAGACGTTTCAAAGTGATCCTTGTGATTGTATTGAATAAAGTATCTTTTCAGTTTAATCATCACATTAAATAGGCGAATTGATGATTTAAAATACAATACAATACAATAATATTGTGGTAGTATTGTAGTATTAATACATTTTATTGTATTGTAATACAATACAATAAAATACAAATACGATTTTTAGATCGCACTGACGAAAACGCACGGCTCCGAATGACCTGCGTCAGTAGATTCGTCTTCGGTATCGCTTCTCGGCCTTTGAGCTATGATCAAAGTATAGTATCTGTTTTTAAGCTTAATATCTAGAAGTTCCCTCACCGAGGGACCGATTAGGGTATATTAAACAGATCTGTTTAATAAACCGAGGGTATATTAAACAGATTTTTGTAAAGCGACGGGATGTTCGGAGCTCGCTCCACTCCCGTCACGAGTCGGCCAGGCAATGCAGTGCCACATAAATAAACTAATTAATTCTTCAGTTCTATCCTGACCCGTGGTGTGAGAGGGTCAGCATACCATTTGTCTGTAATGCTCGCTGCCTAAAACATTGGGCCTAAATATCGAATCCTATCTGCACATAGCACTTTGGCGTATTAATTATTCTGTGGATGTGGAAACTTATGCAGCCGTGGCAATTTATTTATACAGTACGTTTAATCGTAGCTCGAGAACGTATTTTCACACTTCTTCCTTCTTCTTCGTAAATGGCATGTCTTGATTGTCAATTTTGCCAATGTCATGTGTTTATAGTATGATCTAACAAAGTCGTATATTGTCGTTCGTCATTTGTTATTTTATAAAAAATGGTGTCTATTTTATAAAATAATTATACGGATTAATTTTGCTCAAATCACAATGAAACAGAAATCTTTTATTCCAATTATTCACACCCGAGTCAATAACTGTAGCTCTATTTAAATAAAAACACCAACATTACTAATAAAACCGGAAATAATTTGCTAGTGTCAAAAGTGGTTTCGTTTTGAAATATCGTCACAAAGTAGATGTCGATCGTCATTTGTCTAATATAAACGTCATCACTCAATCGCGTGAACATGTTGGTCTAGCTAGCACCTTGGCTCAATGTGTGTATTACGGACTTATAACAAGATGCATAATAGCACTGTAAGTCTTGTAGTGGCCCCGCCATCCAATCCTAAAGTCGAGGGTTTGAATACTGTCATGCACTAATAGATTCTTCTGTTCGAAAACTATATGTGCTTTACATATACCAGTACTCTCAAACGGTGTAGAAAAACATCGTGAAGAAACTGGCATGTCATTAAACTCAAATCGTTTGAAGGCATGTGCCATGTGTACTAAAGGAGCCATTTTCACCACACTGATATAAAATGTCTGGAGACATGATAATGAGCATTAATTTCCTATACTTATATATAAATACTCCTGTGTGCCAGGTTCCAGGTGTTCCACGCCAAGACCGGAGTGACAGGCCCATACACCCTGGGCGTAGGTCTAGTCACCTATCTATGCAGCAAGGAGATCTTCGTGATGGAGCACGAGTACTACACAGGACTGTCTCTGTTCCTCATGGTCTACTACGGTACAACGAAGTTTGGACCTAGTATTGCTGCCTGGCTCGATAAGGAAGTTGAAGTGAGTATTTGTGACAAACTAACTGCTACCCACGGCTTGTGGTATGTGAATAAAAAGTACAGTATATGTCCAGATGCACATCTATATATATACCAAGTTTCATGCAAATTGGTTTAAAAGCAATACGCTATGACGAAGCCATTTGAGCGGCCTGTTAAATCTCATTAGAGTTGGAAGAAACAGTATTAAAATATAATATAAATGACTATATTGTTGATAAGAATGCATGGCCTCATGTTGCTCTCTCTGACAGTTAACTGACAGATTTGCAATGTTTAGCCTAGTGTTACCATGTAAGTGTTTCGTAGTTAAGCTGGTTATGAGAAGGATCATACAAAAAGCGCAAGGATCAGGACGAGTTTCTTGTCAATTCTTCACGGACTTTGGTTAAGAGGAATTGGCATCTAAATTGATTCAGGCGTGACCTTGCGTAAATCCATTACAAAACATTAAACAGATGGACAAATATTTAGTACAATTCCGCCAATCTATTCCTAAAGAGTTACCTCCAAAAGAAATTCGACACGTGTTTCGCCCCTCCACGAGGCATCCTCAGGAACACTTGACTCACTTCGCGCCCCGACGAAAAAACAGTCTCAGTCTCAGTCTGACATTGGTCGAAGCAACAAGTCTGCAGAGCAGAGTGTTTTTTCGTCGGGGTGCGGAGTGAGTCATGTGTTCCTGAGGATGCCTCGTGGAGGGGTGAAACACGTGTCGAATTTCTGTTGGAGGTAACTCTTTAGGAATAGATTGGCGGAATTGTACTAAATATTTGTCCATCTGTTTAATGTTATCTAAATTCATCTATTATGTAAAACGTTCAGTGCTCTTTCTGATTATATTGAAGAACTCGTACCATATTATTGTGTGACTGAGAAACAAATGTATCCAAACATCAATAAACTTTCGCATTATATAACACATGCTGCTGCCCGTGTATTTGATGCCAGTACTGGCTCTAAAGTCCTTATGCTATGCTATAACAGAGTCCTCAGGGCCTTTTAACCAGAGTTGATCTGACTAATCCAAAATTACTTCCTAGGCCGTAGAATCAGGGTACAACGAGGGTCGCGTATCCACCGTGAAGTCTTTAGAGGATGCCATCGCTGAAGAGAAGAAGGCTCAGTGGCGCGCTGAAGGCCAGGAACTGCTGGTTAAGGCCAAGAAAGAAAACGTACTGCTGCAGTTGGAAGCGGCTTATAGGGAGCGATTGATGAACGCCTACACAGAGGTAGGCGACCTTAAACCTTTCAGCTTAAGGTACAAAGTGCTTGTGGTATAGCTAGCTTAGTTCTTATCAGATCAACAAAGTTGAACAACGCTGTGCTTGGGCAGTACCTGGATAAGGAATGCAGTGGCTTTTTAAGCTTTTGGGTCTGACTTTCTTCCTTCAGTTTTGTTGACTCTGGCAATGGAACCCGCAACCTACAGAGAAGAAAGCAGAGCTACTACCAACTGAGATGTCACAATCACATAATAGCCAATGTGGCGTTAAAATCTAGAAAGACAAAGACAGACCATACTTTAACCCCAGATTAGTCACGCATGAGATAGACAATTTATATTCATAATAGATAGATAGGTAAAGAAAAAATGCTAAAAGAATTATAACAAAACATAACTTCAGGCTAGATATCTTTTATGTGTGTTGGATGCCATTAACTGCCTAAACCCAGTAATTTTAACTTCCAGGTGAAACGCCGCCTCGACTACCAGCTGGAAAAGACCAACCTCGAAAGACGTCTCTCCCAGAAGCACATGGTACAATGGATAGTCGCCAACGTCACCAAAGCCATCACCCCGGACCAGGAGAAGCAAACCCTGGACCGGTGCATCGCGGATCTGTCTGCTTTAGCCGCCAGGAAGTAATATGGATATAGAGGTAGTGGAAAGTGTAATATAAAGTTAATTTAAATAAAGCTAAATCAGTTCCAGGAAATTGTTTTTTTGTGTAGCATCCATTCCATCCGTAATCCATTGAAATATATTCTAATGAGAAACACAAAGTACATTTAAACAAGTGTTTCGTCTTAAAACGCCATATTTTTAGAAGGATACCGAAGAGTAATATCAACTAAGTATATACAGATTTGTCAAATATTTCATCACGAAATCTCAGAAACCACCACCAAACGGATTGGAATTAAATTTGGTATGCAGCTTCCTCTAGGGCTGTAGGTGATCGCTAAAAAAGGTTTTTAAAAAAATTCTCTCGGGATCATGGTAAAACCTGCTTCTCCGAGCGCTGGAATGAAGGCTCGAAATATTTAAGAGGCCTATCGCAAATGACGCAGTATCGCATTATTCTGGTATACGTTTTATTAATATTAATGTACCTAAGAAATTGTCAGCTAATACTGAACATTTTTTGTAGTTATGGTTTTGAATGGGATTGTTTTTGTCGCTTTCAACTGAATCACTATTTGAGAGATATTATTAAATATTTTTTTATTTTATTAAAAACTTGGTAAAATTTAGGCTCAAAGTAATCCTCAAGATTATTGCTATTAAAATATTTACAAATATTTTTGGCCCATCGACTGATGGCAAAAAAATCGACATTAAACAAAATGCCGTTGCACGGCGGGTTTCATCTTTATGAAGTTTCATGTTTATGAAGTGAAGTATTTGTAATGGAGAAATTATGTTAGTAATCATATTTAAATATACTCCCACGATCTAAATACAATGAAACAACAGAGTATTTTACATTTGTTTGGGTTTACAGCCAAAATGTTCCGGGTGAAAGTCACCCGTGTACGTTTTTACGTATTCTAGGGGTGTTTTGAAAAGGTTTATTTTAATAAACACGGTATTCATGTTATTGTGATATTCATTCAAAAAAAAGCCCTTAAATTCTATTTTAATAATAAGTAGGTTATATTGCTACAAACTACGAGATTTTGTGTAAAAACTCTTTAGAATCAAAAGTTTATTGAAATTTAACCTACATTGTCAAGTTTAAATTTATATTTTCAGTATTTAGATTCATAGTTGAAATTATTTTTTCATGTAGTTTTAATCTGTATAGTTTTACCTATTCATAAGTATTTTTTATTTAAGTCTAGCTATAGTCTAGCTAAGTTGAAAATGAACCAAGCGCTGGGCGCCGCTAAATTCCGTTCTCGGGGGTGGACGTTCTAGAGGGAGACAGCTGCCGCGCTCGGACTTTCAAGTGGATAAATATATAGAAAAAATTGCGTGATTTGAGATCGCTATGAACTAAATTAATAACTAAGTACCTACTTATACAATAAGTCAAAATTATCGAAGAGTTTCAGTTTCTCTGAATAAAAACGCCATTGGGTGGGCATTTACTTTAAAAATCACGGTAGTAATGTATCAAATTATCGTTGAGATTCGAAATCGAACAAAGTTCAGACGCGAGACCGCATAACGAAACTAAAATGGAGTTTGACAGAACACCTGGCTAGGCTAGGAGACGACAGATAGAGTAGCTCTTAATTGAATGTCTGCCAGTCCAAGAACCGGGTGTAGAAACGTCGATCATCCAACAGCGAGGATCCATCATCGCAAACATTGTAGGTCGACTCGGATCAGTTATTTTTGACTTATACGAAAGTAGTACCTACTTATTGATCGAACGAGCGAAGATTTCAGTAGCAACTTGAGATCTAGCTTTGTAGGTATGTTTGTTTATTCGACGATAATTATCGAACTGATGATCCAATCTGCATGCAATTAGGCAGATTGGAGCTGAGAAATTAATTGAACGAAGTTGGACAAGAGGTTGCGTACTTTCGATATTGTCCTAATTGGACAAGATATGAGGTTTAAAAAACTGTTTTATTCTAGGATGTGTAGTTTATATGATACAACGTAACTAGCCGCTTTTTGATTAAGTTGGATATATTTCCGATTCAGAAGTTTCTTTAGTATTTTTTTTATTAAAACATTGTAGGTACACAAGGTGGATAGGTATGTAATTATGGTGGGACTCTACAATACTTGACTGATTGAGCTGAAACTTGACATATATGTCAAGACTATTATATTAAGTTGATAGCGAGATGGTTCTGATGATGGAATCAGGAGCTGTTCCATGGAACTTAATGTACCTATATGAGTAGGTGAAATACCATGTTTGGGATAATTTTAATCACGCGTTACTTCATGAAAGCTTTCATTGATTTATAAGAATCTTAGTCCCGACAGACTGACTGGCTGTCTGATTCTTATACGTACATATATACAGAGAGCACAGCCTCAACCAGTGATCGTAAAGACTTGAAATTGGTAGGGTATATTTGACTTGATGTGTAACAAAGTATTAATAACTGAATTGAAGGTAGTAGTAGAGGAAGAGAGGTAGAGGTCGCGTTATAGGTAGTAGTAGAGGTAGTGGTAGAGGTCGAGTTATAGGTAGTAGTAGAGGTAGAGGAAGAGGTAGTGGTAGAGGTTGAGTTATAGGTAGTGGTAGAGGTCGAGTTATAGGTAGTAGTAGAAGTAGAGGAAGAGGTAGTGGTAGAGGTCGAGTTATAGGTAGTAGTAGAAGTAGAGGAAGAGGCAGAGGTAGAGGTACCCCGAACTGAGATCTAGCGATGTGTATTATATGTAGGTACGTAGTATCTTGCTGTTATCGGCAACGTAAGTAAGGTTTATAGCAATTATAAGAGGTTTATAATTGCTATAAACCTTACTTACGTTGCCGATAACAGCAAGATACTACGTACCTACATATAATACACATCGCTAGATCTCAGTTCGGGGTAAAAACTATAAAGTTGTAATAAAAAGCGGATTTATTACAATTCATTTATTGCCAATACAGTTTAGTGTAGCTATAGCTGGACAACATTACAGTTCTCAGTTAGTAATACATTACTGTGCATCGGCCCTTTAATATAAAGCTCATTAGTATTATGTATGAGTTCAAATAGTATAGTTTATAACATTTTCAAATAAAAAACGAATGTTTAAAGGCGGATTTACCTAATCGTTGTTCCCTCACTCGCTCAATACTAATAGCAATATTGTAGGAGTGAGAGGAGGCGACTTAAAATTATTGAAACAAGTTATGCAATTGATGTGATTAAAAAAAAACGGAAAATTCCGTAAAATATAAAAAAAAGTGGTCGACTTGAGAACTTCCGACAGTAAAACACATTTGTTAATGTAGTAATGTATAATTTATGATTAAAAAGACTAATTAGTTTATCCTCATCATTATAACGACAGTAAAAAGAGATAACATTATGTATAATTGAATATTTTAGGTTTACGATTGTTATGGAAATAGGACTTGAACATTAACTGACTAAATTATAATTTGTTAAGAGAAAGGAAGGATATTAAAATATACTTACTGATTTTCCTTGTAGCTTTATTAATTGTTATATTACAAATTTGACGTTATTATACCTTAACACTGACTATAAAAATACAAATTTAATTAGTTTTTATACAAAATAATTTTATAATCGTAAGCGCTCCAAAACCATGGTTAAAACTATAAGGTATGCATAAATATAATTTCATAATGGTTTATGTTAAACTCAGATATAATGTTAGCTCTATAAACGACATGTCCATATCTGGCACATGCATACATTTCATTTTCTGACTACCCTCCTCAGACATCAATAAAAATCTAAGTAGGTATTTGAGGTGTCTACGAACCCTGGAATTGAATCAAGAGCATGGTTTGTTTTGTAAATGTACTATACACTTTGAGAACACAAAAAAAACTTATTTTTTGTCAATGTGACACGTCTTTCTCAAAATTTATAATAATATAGTTCAATTCATTTTCAACAGATTTTAAACAGGATAATAAGCAGAACTTTACAACTAAAGTACTTGTCTATAGTCACAACACAAACAATACTGTAAGCGACTGAAATATACAATCATAAGACATACTAGTCAATGACATACAAGGTTCAATAAATTAAAGTAATATGATTAATAATTAATGATTATTTCATAAATATTATTGAGGCAGTAGACCTCTTAGTGATGATAATGACTATTATAATGTACCAATAGGTATGTATTAAATATACAAGTATTCTATCAGTGATCTGGCTCCCATAGAACAAACTATGGCTTGACTTTAGTAGTGCGTCGCACGAATTGGAGGGTGAAAAGACTCACATCTGGTAGGGTTTTGCTTTTTGATTACATATTAACCACTAATAACATTAGGTTATTCCGAGAAAATAATAAAACATTTTTAACCTCAAATCAAATAAATCAGATAAAACTACGTAAAGATTGACAGGTAATAATCAACTTTGTCGTATTTCTTGTCTATGGTTCAATTCAATGGTTCAATGTGTACAAAATTAATGTGAACGAAACGTAAAAATCCTGTCAGTGATTTTGTTATGGCTTCTTTCGACGACTTTGGCTTATCTTCACTTCACTTGGTTACTTATCACCTATCACTAGGTAGGTTATGTTGGAGTATAGAAAAAAACGCGCAAGGCGAGCGAAGCGTGCCGCGGCAGCGGCCGCCGCAGCGCCAGAAAATAATACAAGGTCTCGGTATATCTCACTTGGTTACTTATCACCTATCACTAGGTAGGTTATGTTGGAGTATAAAAAATAACAGCCAGAAAATAATACAAGGTCACGGTATATCTGAACTTTGTCGTATTTGTTGTCTGTGATATATCATTTTGTGCAAAATTGATGCGAACGAAACGTTACAAATTTACGAAACGTTACGATAGGTTACAAGTGTTTTTTTTTTCTCATTTGTGCATCTACCTTTATCTTGGGAGCTTTACTAGGGGTGAGGTAGACCTCTCCCTCCCCCTCCTTGGTAATTTAAACTAGATTTGTATCAATATGTTTTTTTGAGGTTAGGTTACATTTATTCAAATATCTCGAAAACGGGGCAATACCTAGTATGGAGGTGGTACCAGGGGGTAGGGAGGGTCCCCACCTCCCCCCCCCCCCATTTTTTTTTCCTTCATTTTCGTGCGACGCACTACTAAAGTTTAACCCTTACCATGCTTAGTTTGGGGCTAGATGATGTTGTGTGAATTGTCCACCAATATACATATATATATTGTAAATAAACCCAGTGTGATAAGTACTTTAGTTAACAGAGAGAATATATTAATATACCTAGGTATAAAAATAAAATCTGGGATGTATTTTATTGTACTTGCAAAATTTAAAAATTAAGTTCCAATATATGGAATGGTTCTGTATATCACTGAATTAATTTAAATATATTTAAGTATACAAATTCATTATACAAGGTATACAATCTAGCTAACCCAGAAAACATTCTTCAGGCCAGAACTCCAAGGTCCAACTCCAAAACCAAACACAAACTGAATCGTAGATGATTTTTCAAGCCTAGAACATTTTTTTTTCATAGTATTGGAATACGGACCTAAATTGTATTTACAGAACCTTTATCTATCTTTACCAACACGATTTAGCTAATGAGTTCTTCTTTTCATCCTATAATGACATCTGCCTTGTTGACAATTTTGCCAATGTCAAGTGATTGTTTGATTATAAAGTCTTAGTCGATCGCCATTTGCCTATTCTATAATTGTCATCGTCTGTCTAGAACATACTCAAGATTCCTCGTCGTTCAAATCACATTGCAACATAATACTCTTATAATACAATTGTCAAAACTTGTGCTTTGAAGTCTTTGCTTTGCTTTGTGCTTCGTGCGTTGAAGAATATTGATTAAAATTCCGCTAACATTACTGAATAAAACATGCAATAGCACGAGAAAATAATTAATTTTGCAGTGCTATGTTACTCCATGAAACGACAAACGAAGGATCAGCTCATGAGTTGTTTGACTCTGTTGCCATCTTTATTTCTTGACATCCGAATGACATTGACAACGCCACGCTAAATATGTCACTATAGAGCAAATATGTTTTCGTATAGATAACTTTTGGTCACCTTGCGAAGCAATTATTGCACTCTTATATTATTATTTTTTCTGGATTTTATTAGTAATTTTGGTGTGTTCATTTAAATATAGCTAAACTTATTGATTCGGGTGTGAATATTTGGAATTAAAGCTTTGTTTTTCTTTGTGATTCGAGTAAAAATAATCCGTAGTTATTTTATATGAAAGGCACCATTTTGTATAAAATAACAAATGACGAACGACAAGATACCGACTTTGTGACATAATATAAATAATATAAAAACTTGACACTGGCTAAATTTTCATTATTACGACACATGCCATTAACGAAGAAGAAGAAGGTTTTCGTTTAGCAATCTAAGCCCAAAGTACAAAATAGAGTACCATTTTAAATTTGAGAAAAAGTTTACATTTTCTTTTGTTGAATTGGGATTTTTTGCAGTTTTATTTAACGGCCAATAAAATGACGTCTAAAATGACCATAAAAACGTCAATCACACGTCAACTTATTAAATTAGAAAACTGTTTGAAGTAAATTTATAGACTGCAATCACAATAAGATAATTTTTTAACGATGTTTTAGTGAGTCAAGGACAGTACCTAACTAATATGTGAAAATCTGTTGCCATATTTAATAGTTAACATAAGAAAAGGACATACCAAAACTAAACACAACACTAGCAAAATAAGGGTTTTAGCTAAGGAAGTAACATATCATTCGTAGTTTTACATAGTTTAAGATGTTTTCTTAGTACTATACAATAAGCAAAAAAAGATTCAAAAACGATCTCTCTCAATATTGATTCTAATGCTAAATTATTACAAAACTATTGTAAAATTCTTATCAAACTCGAATATCAGCAAAAAACGCTTGAAACAAATATTATTACAAAAATAGTATATCTCTAAACAAAGACGAACTTTCTGATTAGATAAAAACGCCACCTGATCAAAAAGCGTAACCTACCTAAATTATTGTACATAATGTTTTACATAATCGGGTTATATATAAATGATTGGACTCTATATATAAGCATGTGACAGTATAGCGATTTAGGCACGTTTTAAATCCACAGCGTGTTTCGGCAGAATAACCGCGTCTACTGCTAAAATAAAAAAACTAACTACTGTGCAAAGCATGGGCACGTGCCAAATGATATGTTAGTCGTGCCTCTGACACCTTACAGACACCCTTAAAGTTTTAAGTAACTACAGATTTGAGGTATGTCTACAGAGTTCAGAGATAATAGAAGTGAGCATATTTATGTTGAAACTGTATTATGCTGAGTCAAGGCCAACTTGTGGTAGTTCCACGCATAAACATAATTTTATTGATATTATCCATGTACTTTTCCTATTTTCTGTTTAAATAAATTAAAATCACAAGCTCTGAAGCCGCGATATCCCAATACGGGACTCCACAAGGAAGTATTATTGGACCTTCTCTTTTTTTGATACATATCAACCATGTCAAATGGATATAGCTAACGCGAAATGATTTCTCTTCGCAGACGATTTTATTTGGGAGGATAAACATAGATATACAGAAACATGTAAAGAACGATATCATTACGTAAAAGTAAGATAAACTGTGTCGCGAATGTAAACGCCTCCAAAAATAACAAAACAGAACCCATATCAGATAAATGTGTATATCTGACTGAACGTCATTTAGGCACCTACTTACTTTTTTAAACGAAATACTTTTTTTTTATGTATACGATTGATAGAAAAAAAAAACAAATTAACGCTTGTTTCGTATTATAATACTAGCCCAGTTTTTTTAACTATCATAAATAATTGGATAATTGATTGTTTAGTCACTGTGTTCGGGAAATTATAAAAAAAGTAATACGCAGAAACAGGCCTATAGTAAAATAGACACGATTCTAAATGCGCAGTGGCTGATGCATGTTTATATATGGGGGCCAACCATAGTCCGTTTACACTTAGTTATTTATTAGTACCTTTAAATTATACATATAAATACTAATTATCCTTAATTAATAGGTAAAGAATGAAAAATGATTACAATAGATTTACAAATTAGTATTTGGTAAATCAAACTACAAAATGGTTTGTTAAGTTACATTGACAATAAGGGCATATATATATATGTAGATGACCCAGTGAACTTCATCTAAAATTTGTTAAGTTACATTGACAATAAGGGCATATATATGTAGATGACCCAGTGAACTTCATCTAAAATTTGTTGATTTACATTGACAATAAGGGCATATATATGTAGATGACCCGGTGAACTTCATCTAAAATTGATATGATTGTCAAACGTTAGGTCCGCCACGAACGCCATCTATTGCAAGTAATCCGAAATGACAACTCCCGTACAAAATTACAATTTTTTTATTTGTCCGCTGCTCCTTTGGGGTTTTCCTAAACCAGTATTGAAGCGAACAAATAAAAAAACATCAAATCAGTCGAGCCATTTACAAAACAAGTTTATGCCAGACTAGCACGGCAATAGATTTTTATATACATACCTATATAGAAGGAGTAGGTTGTAAAAAAGTTTGTAGCTGCCAAGATACCAATCGTGTAGTACGAACTATGCAGAGACGAAAAGTATGTTTTTAAAAGATGACAGAAATATGGTTACTATCCGTTCCACTTGAACGTGCTGTCAAATGTAATTGATTAAAACACTATTAATTAAATTATTGTTATTAACTTTCCAAATAGAGAACCATAGAATCCATGTATCGTCCGTAATAGAGTACAAACAAAAAGCTTACTATACGTATAGTAAATAAGATGGGTGTAAATTCAAAAAGTATTAGCACCTTTTTACTTTGTGTTATTTGAAAATATATGGCACTCTAGAGACTACACAACCAACATCCAGAATAAAAAAACATAGTGAAACTGATATAAGACAACTATTCCGACACGAATAAGTGTATAATCAGTTAAAACAAGAAATCTTAGAACTATAATCTAAAATAAATAATCTTGTTTAAAAAAATATAAATTTAGAACATGTTCTTTATAAAAAATGCTCTATTTAAAAACTAGTCACTAGTGATGCCATATTCGAAAAAAGAATACAAAACTCCTTGGTGGATAAAAAAAGAACGAATGTCAAATCGAATGCCGCGAAACGTTTTTTTGGCAGCTATTACCACAGACGTAGTATTACAAGATGGTGCACTTCCTTTTCTTGCTGCTTCTGATCTCTGACTTGGTGATGAGCCGCTCTGCCTCCTGGAACCTCCGAACTAACCTGACCAGTTCGTGGAACGCCTGATCAACGTTCATACGTGCTTTGGCACTGCACTCTATGTACGGCACTTTAAGTTGACGGGAAAGTGCTTGGGCCTCTTCAAGTGAAACCTGAAAGAATGAATCATATTTTTTGAATTTCTAAGCCAGGATATTTTACATTTTTACGCTGTAAATTTAATGTTCGATTCTCTCCCAGGAGGACCAACATTTTTGTGTGATTCATATAGATGTTTGTTATGGTGTATGACGTATATTTATAAATATATAAGTATTCTATTAGTCATTTAGTTCACATAGTACAAGCTAAGCATAGCTTGTAAGTACTTAGGGGATAGATGGTGTAGTGTTGATTGACCACCAATATTTATTAATTATGAGAAAGTGAGATGAATATCGTACGCAGATGACGTCTTCATCTCATGTGTGAGATATGCATCTGAATTTCTAAGCTCTCTGCTACTATTAAATATATCACATATACAAAACAACCAAATAAATGTTATTAAATAGCTACCTAATATTACAATGTAAACTAACCAACTCATAACTGGTGTCATAACAAATAACTGGATAATTTATGAAAAAAAATCCAAGAAATCCCGATTAATTAGGTTTTTTTGTCCTGGTCTCAATTTGTACTAAAACAAAAATCACTAAGACTACCCTTGTCTCATTCGAACTGCTCTGTAGTGGAGTATATGAATGTTGGACGGATGGCACATTAATTTAATTTACATAAATAAATAAATATTGATGGAAAATGCACACAACACCATCTAGCTCCAAACTATGCATAGCTTATATGGTGACCAGATGACTGATAGAATACTTATATATTTTTAAAAACCTAATGATATTTTATGACACCCAGACACAGAACCACCTGTGTTCATTACACAACTGTTTGGCCTGGATGGAAGGGATTGAACCCTGAGCCTACCCAATAACGCCGAAGGCAGAGCTACTATCAACCAAGCTGACGGGCCAGTCCAATAACAAAATTAAATAAATAAATAATCCTGTACATTTAACACAGCGTCATCTAGCCCCAAAGTAAGCAGAGCTTGGATACCTAATAACTGATATAAGTACTACTTATATAGTTCTTTTGTAAATACATACATATTATAGAGAAAAATACCCAGACCTGAGATAAATACTTGCAAATCATACACACATTTATTTTGCGGCGGGAATCGATACCGCAACCTTCTGCATCTCAGGCAGACCTTCGCCCACTGCGCCACAGAGGTCATACT
Source organism: Lampropteryx suffumata (assembly GCA_948098915.1). NCBI lineage: Eukaryota > Metazoa > Arthropoda > Insecta > Lepidoptera > Geometridae > Lampropteryx > Lampropteryx suffumata. The sequence continues at coordinate 16,806,560 of OX402565.1, read as the reverse complement.
CTAGCTAATTTGTAATTTGAGTGAGTAAATCAATTCTTAAACTAGAATACTATAGTAATATAGGTCAAGGTTAGGTCAAGGTACGTTTTAAATCAGATCATGGCAACATTGTTCATTCAGGGAAACTTATACAACGTGTGTATAGTTACTAGACTAGTACATGACTAGCGATATATTTACACACTGATTCATTCTTGTTTGTTGTTGTGCAAAACAATACGTCACTATTCATTCATAACAACATTATGTAAAACCCACGTAGGTATCTTTAACGATTGTAAATCCATTATATTCTAATTCAAAAGTGGCTTTGCCTGTTTGTTTTCTTTTTAGAGCTATGGATGATGTGTGATGGATCCGTGATGTGACGTGCGTGACATGTTTTTACATACTCAAATTGCTCTACAAAAATAAAATCGGGTGGTCATCTAAACCCCAAATGAGCAGAACTTGTATTGGTATTCTCCACCAATAGGTATTGTGTGGTATTGTCCATCAATATTTTATTTTATCCATTCTCATCTCACTGCACATCTATCTCAAGATTAATCTCCGTTGCATGCACTATACTCTCACCCATTGCTTTGGTTACCCAGGACTCCTATACATACATGATCATCTTGTAGATTTTCCCTTAAAGCTTGGAACACATGAGCAACCGTCAGAATGTTCTAGTTCTGTGGCGCAGTGGGCGAAGTGGCTCGCCTGATACGCAGAAAGTTGCTAGTTCGATTCCCGGCCCGGGACTAATGTTTGTATGATCTGCAAGTATATGCCTCGGGTCTGGGTGTTTTTGTATGTATATATGTATGTATTGTATGTAACATGTTATGTACGAATATTTACAAAAAAATATATATAATGTGGATATCAGTCATGTGGTTCTCATAACACAAGCTCTGCTTACTTTGGGGCTAGATAATGCTGTGTGAAATGTCCGGCATTATTTTTTTATTACTAGCTGCTGCCCGCGGCTTCGCACGCGTTGTACCTACAAAATTGGAGAAGGTCAGGCTACAGGTCATTGTAGCCTATGACCTTCTCCAAGGTACCATCTATCCCTTTACCAAAATTCATCAAAATCGGTTCAGCGGTTTAGGCGTGAAAACGTAACAGACAGAGTTACTTTCGCATTTATAATATTAGTAGAAATTATTAACTTACCACTCTCTGACTTTCCAAATCAGCTTTATTCCCGACAATGAGCATAGGAAACTCATCCCGATCCTTCACCCTGAGGATCTGTTTGTGGAATTTGAAGAGCTCATCGAAACTCGCGTGGTCTGCCACAGAGAAGACCAGCAGGAAACCTTCCCCAGAGCGCATGTACTGCTCTCTCATCGCACTGAACTCTTCTTGGCCAGCCGTGTCGAGGACTGAGGAATTATTAATACATTTTGACGACCTCTGTGGCGCAGTGGGCTATGGGCCGGCTGAGACGTAGAAGGTTGCGGGTACGATTCCCGTCGCGGGACAAATGTTGCATGATCTGCAAGTATTTGTCTCGGGTCTGGGTGTTTCTATGTATAATATGTATGTATTTACAAAAAAAAAAGTATATAAGTATTAAGTATATCAGTCATAATGGTACCCATAACACAAGCTCTGCTTACTTTGGGGCCAGATGATGTTGTATGAAATGTCCGGATTATTTATTTATTTATTTATTTATAGGCTAGACTTCAACACCTTTTTCTATTCATATTGGCCTCAATTCAGGTGTTTCGCCAGAGTAACTAAAATTTCCTAAAACAAAAACGATCTTATTTTGTTTGCATTAAAGTCTGAATTAGAATAAATCTTTTTAGTGACACTTCCGAAATTAACGTATTTTAGCTCAATTTAGTCATCATTTGATTAAAACTGCGGTTATTTTCCGCAGCAGTAACACCTACATACATAATTTTTAATAAATGAATAATTTGAATAAAACTTATAGCAATAAAACAAAAAATAATTTTAACTTATTTTAGAACTGTGATTTAAAATGGGTACTCTAATTTGAACTTTATTGGTAGCAAAATAAGGTTTTTCATATTTTAGAAATTTTTTTTTAGCAAGTCAACAGAATTGCCATTTGCCAATTGTCCTGACAAATATACCTATATTATTTAAATTTTATTTGATATCACTACCAAAAGACTACTTTAAAGACCTAAGTTTTATCATAAAACAGTAATGTGATTGAGTGTGAATCATCTTACTCTTTGAGTAATATTAATGAATAAGTGTATATTAATTGTACAATTCTTCTGTTATAAATAATATATATTTAATTTAGGATTACTACTTGTTTAACTTTAATTAATTGTTAACATTTTGCAAAGTATACCTGCACTTTGACTCTAGCGTTATTACAGGCAAGCTATAAAACAACTGTAAACGAATTATGAGACATTTTGATATTTTAACTTCGATTAGACAATGTGCAAAAGAAGTACTTCTTTGAGCATTTATTAGTAACTATGCATCTGAAGATATATCCACCATGATTAGAGATTAGTCCGGAACCTTATTTGTTTGTTTTTTTTAATTGCTTTACTTGTATCTGCCCAAATTTAACACAATTCATATCTAATAATTAAATTTACTCAAACTCTCGACCATTCTGATTGTGGCTCACCATGTTTGAGTGGAGAACATGTTCATTGTTAGCAATCTTTCTCAATAATAAGGCATTAGTACCTACTTACCTAATTTATTATTTTTTTGCAAATATGTGCAAAATATGTAAAATGTTATGAGGAAGAAATTCTTCATTTAGATAGGTTCAAAATTATAATAACAGACCAGAATTTTAATAACTTAAGGTAGCTATTTGATAGAGCTATCTAATGCTTAGAACACATTATTTATATGTAGACACAAAATTCTATAATTCCGAGATGAGAGTTTTTCAAAGGAAACCTTTTGAAAATTGTGCTTCAAAATATCTTACAAATACAATACAAATACAAAACTTTATTTATTCAATAAAATCACAAGGACCACTTTGAATTATCTTCTTACATGCTAGTGAAAGGTGCCGGTTCCTCCTAACCCCAGTTCAAGAAGAATCCGGCAAGAAACTCATCTGGTTTTAACACTTTTTTTACGATCCTTGGCAATTTTGTAATGGATGCTGAGTTGAGTTGGAGCAGATTCATCCCAAGCTTTTTTGTCATCTAAATAGTCAGATATTTTATAATATGCATTAATAGACAGTTTGTTTAATTACGTTTTTAAATTTCCTAATCAACAAATCTAACATGTCGCTTGGGACCTTGTTATAGAAGCGTACACATTGCCCTATAAAAGACTTATTAACTTTAGGGAGCCTAACTGTGGGAACAGTGACTTTATATTTATTTCTAGTGTTAAAACATACTATGATAATTGTAATTTTTTTAAATAAATGGTTATTTTCGTGCACATATATTAAATTTTCATTTATATACTGACAAGACACTGTCATGATATTTATTTTTAAGTGATTCTCTAGGGCCCACGTTATAAATTGCACGAACATCTTACTACTGCTTGCTACTAACTACTGCTTGTCGGTTATCACCAATTTTTTGTAAAAATAAGAAATAAAAAAAAATATAAGGGTCTTCATTGATCGTGAGGATTGTTGCTTTGGGCAGTTTTAAAATTACAGGCACTAATATAAACAAAGACCTTCTACTGGGTTGTCAACATTAAGCCCAGGCCCACTTTAAGTCAAGAGGCCGCATACCAAGTGCATAATAGCCTTGTTAACACCCATGCTCGCTGATATATAATGCCAAAACCTACGACTTACTTACTGTCTAATTTAGCTGGGATATCATCAATAACACACTGCTTTGTGTAGCTGTCCTCAATCGTGGGGTCGTAATCTGTCACGAAGTAGCTCTGGAACATGAAATACGTGCATTTCAGACCAGATGCGGGACATAGTGGGCGTTCAGCCTTGTTAAGGCCTTGACAATGTCTTAGATAAAAACTATTTTTGTGAATGAACACACCATGGCATACATACTTCATTTTACATTTTTTGACATAAATTATGGACGAAATAGCTACTAAATTAATAGATAATGTTAGTAGAGACTTTAGAGAAGAGATTACTGGGTGTGTTTAGACTAATTAACACAATTACAAACCTGGATGAACTGTATAGTGATTGCACTCTTTCCGACACCGCCGCCGCCGACAACGACAAGTTTATAGGTTTGTGCTGGGTTTGGTCTATCACCTGGTCGAGACATTTTGTACACAACACTGTTTTATCTATTTAAATAACGAAAACCGGCCTGTTATTTAATTTATTGCTACTGGCAGCGCTTATAAATATTATAACCCACTGACTGACTGATTGTGATGATGTTGATGACTCAAAATCAAATGGAATGGAATGAAAGAAATGCACTTTCCGTGTCATGTGATTTAATGCATGTCAGTGTCATGTATTTCATATATCATTGTCATAAACATGTGTATTTTACACATGCCATTAACGAAGAAGAAGAAGATGCTTTTGCTTTACACTCTGTGTCCATCCATACATTGCTTCTATTGCTTCTATTCTATTGCTTTTTTTATCTGTCCGTACCGTAGTGCGATACGTCGTTAATCGTTATGTCAAGATTATTGTACTTGTCTTCTTTGATTGTTTTGTTTTCAAACTTTTCTTATTTTCGGTTGTGTGAATTTGTCAATCATTAAGCTTAGCACTCTTAGCAGTTTAGCACAAATTGTATGAAATCTGTACATAATAATGTTTTCTACGAGTTCACAAAGAAAATTCTGGACTTTCAGTGATGATAATGAGCTCGCGCGGCTCCGTGACAAGCACAACCAAGCATTCATTGCACGACACGGCGGTCACATTGAAGAGTTCCAGCGTTACAACTTCTTCCTCTCTCCTGACGAGGAGAGGTTACTTCTGAAACAGTATGAGTTGCACCTCAGAGAGTTTTGTAAGCGGTTTAGCCCGCCAATGCCTAAAGGTGTAGTCGGCACCGCCTTTCAGTATTTCAAGCGATTCTACCTTTTTAATTCCTCAATGGACTACCATCCCAAGGAGATACTCGCTACCTGCGTGTACTTGGCTTGCAAAGTGGAAGAGTTTAACGTGTCTATCGGCCAGTTCGTAGCTAATATTAAGGGAGACAGAGACAAAGCATCAGATATTATATTAAACAACGAATTATTACTGATGCAGCAATTAAACTATCATCTGACTATTCATAACCCGTTCCGACCCGTAGAAGGCTTTCTAATTGACATAAAAACGCGTTGCTCACTAGCTAATCCAGAACGCTTACGGTCAGGCATTGATGAGTTCCTTGAGAAAGTGTTTCTGACCGACGCATGCCTGGTCTACGCTCCATCACAAATAGCATTAGCTGCTGTACTGCATGCAGCTAGTAAAGAGCAGGAGAACCTTGACAGTTATGTCACAGACATGCTATTCAGGGATGCAGGTCCGGATAAACTAGCTATTTTAATTGAAGCAGTTCGTAAAATCCGTTCTCTAGTCAAAATGGTGGAGAATCCTGCCCGGGAACGGGTAAAGTTAATTGAAAAGAAGCTTGATAGATGTCGTAACCAGGAACATAATCCTGATAGTGAAGTATACAAGAGACGGATGAGAGAAACTTTGGACGAAGATGATATGCCTCCCGCTGCTCGGATGTCTCTTGACACGAGTGGAGTCACTCAGGTGCTGTCACCATCAGCATCATAGATTATAATTTTATTGTAAAGCAAATAATAAATAAATTTTGACATAATTTTACATAGTGTTTTGTCCAGCTAGCTGCTGCATGCAGCTTTGACCGTGTGGTACAATATTAAGGTTACTAAATGTAATTCCAGGTCTAATTCTATATCTATGGTACCGATTTTCATTTAAACCTGTACACCTGTTTTGCATGATTGAGTATCAAACACCAATACAAACTTTTACATTTGGGTCGTCTAGTTTCAAATGCGGCAATCTGTCCTTTTCGTCCAAAATGAGTTATTGATATGGCAATAAAGATAATTTTGAATAAAACCATCTCAGTTTGACTATAAGTATCAAATGCGACAACCTGTCATTGAAAATGCTGAATGAAATCATAGGTTGGAATCAAATCCAGCGATCGGTAAGACCTTAAATTCAAACCCGGCTATCTTCAGCCGCCGACCAATCAGAAGCGAGAGTTCTTTAGCGTCATGCATGGCTAACGGAACATTCTGTGCTAATGGTGTGCTGTGTTTTTTATTGCATTATAAGGGTTTTGTCACTAAAACTAATACAAAACCTATCAAAAAAGTATCATGGAAGATCACCCAAGCCCTGTAAACAACAGCTTTTTACGGAAATTCAAAATAGACACCGAAATTTGAACTAGAAACCAGCCAAGAAGTCAAGAAGTTCTTATGACCGTAGGGGTGTCACTTGTTTCTGTGGCGGTTGAAAGAAAGAAAGAATCGACACAAAAACAAACAAGATAAGATCCATTGACATTAAAATACTGTTCCATTGAACCAGTGAAGCGAAGAGCAGGGTTTTAAGGAATAAAACAAACCACTATTAAGTAGGTAAGTTGTGTAAGAAATAAGATAAAAGTCCCAATATGCCAGATGTTTTTGAATTTGGCGTAACAAAACATAGATCATGAACAGATTTTATCACGTTAGAGATATTTAATCTGATATAAATATTATATATGCAATAAGCTGTTTCTTATTTAATGTCATTTTTTATTCAATCCTTTAGTAAGTACATATTAATATAATGAATCGTAAGAATGGGTACCTACATACCTATAGGTAATTCATTAGTATAGGTACTTAAATATAATTTGTGATAACCCTAGAATATAGGAGCAGGTGTTTGGGATCAAAAACGGTTATCTGCGCCGTGTTCAGTTACAAAAGCGGCATTCTGTAAAATTTAGTTTCAAAGTTGGCAATCTGTAAAATTCAAACTGAATTTGTGACTCTTGCAGAATTAATAATGCTAAAATAGGGCTTTTGCTAGTTCTGTTACTTATCTAAAATGGTATTTGAGTTAGTTTTGTAATGGCAATGATAATGCAAAGAAAATAGGACGTTTTTTTTTATTTACAAACATTTTTGAAAAAGTCAGATTGCCTGTTTTGAAACCAGACGACTCTTTATAATACAAGCATTGTCCACATGGTACATAAGTGGTACAAATTCAAATATTTTTATTCAATACAAACACAAGGATCACTTTGAAACGTCTTACATTACATACTAAGTGAATTTAGGTGCCAATTCCTCATAACCCAATAACCCAAGTCCTATAAGAACTGGCAAGATACTCATCCTCTGGTCATAGCGCTTTTTTGTATGATCCTTCTTATAACTGTCTGAGAGCTGAACATGAGGCCATGCATTCTTATCAACAATATAGTCTGTATACATATAATATGGAATATAATAGACATATAAAGCATATACATTATTCTAGTTTTATATACTTAAATCAGTTTAGCCATAACATAACAAACAAATTTCATTTCATTACATATTAGGTATATCTATATTGTTCCATTTGTAACGCGGTTCATGTCTCAGGATTAAACGTTCCAGAATTCTTTGCCAACTATAGAATATTTATCTACATTTTAAAAATTAAAAGAAAACCGACTTAGTGAAATTTGAGCCCATAGAAATACAACCGAATTGAGAATCTCCTCCATTTTTGAAGTTGGTTATTAGTTTTTATTTTACGCTTTTTAGTACCTAAGTACTTTTATATATCATTTTTCAAAATTCGTAAAAACAACTAGAAAATCACAGAAGAGAAAAATATAAAAATTTCGTTTAGGTAGTTTAGTTTTTCTTAGAAAATTCCCGTGGAGCAACCGTAACTGTTGATGGTGATGCTTACTGCCGCATGATTAACTAATATTTTTTGCCGAGACTTCGAGAACACCAATCGTATAGTTCACACACGCGGTTTCAACGAGATGGCACCACACCTCACACAGCGAGAGCCACCATGACCCTACTCCGTGAACAGTTCCCTAGAAAACTGATTAGTCGATATGGTGACATCGTGTGGCCACCCAGATTTAAGATTTAGCCCCTATGGACTACGTCTACGTCACGAGATGATCGATTTATGGTCACACTTCTTTCCGTAATCGACACCTGACCGGCGTAGACGTCCAGCAGCAGCTCAGAGAAGCTCGAGGGAGGGATGTCAGTGAGTTGACAGTCAGACGAAGACTTCCAGATTTCGAAGACGAACGGAACCCCAAAAAGGCCAGCCACGGGGCCCAAATTGTCTCCAGCCCACTAACAAGCCTGGCTTCAGTTTGCTCGCGATCACTTAGATTGGGAGATGGAGGAATGGAGGCTTGTTTTCGGACGAAACCAGAATGTGCTTACATGGTAGCGACCGTCGACGTAGAGTCAGTGAGCGATTCGCACAATGATGTTTATGAGAGCGCGTTCACTACTACAACCGCCATCATCCGAAGACACCCGATGACGACCGATCAACCGACGAGTCCGAACCGAACTTGTTGGCCATTTCTCGCCAGGCTGCCGGCCGGTGTCTACAGCGCAAATTGAGTGTATTTATAGTTAAGTTTAATAATTCTGTTTGTATTCTGTTGTGTTTGTGTTTAAAACCATTTTAAAGTTTCATTTTAAATAGATGTTCCTTATTATTAACCTTAATATTTCATTAACCCACACAAGGCCATGTCGCCGACGAATTAAGTTGCGGTATGAATTTTCTAAATGAAACATTTCTTCGAATTCCTCTATTCTAAAAACGCGTCTTTGCTTTGTTAAGCCGTACATTCAACTAGTAAGTTCCTACCTATGTAAACGTTTATTTTCGACAAACTATACCTACACAAATTAAAATACTATAACAATAAACAAGTTTGCATACATAAATAGCACTGACTGTGTAGGTACAGCAAGTCAAAAAAGGTTCTGTGTTCAGCTTAATGCTGCAGTAAACTGCAACGATGGTTTTCAACACAGACCGTGGTTGACGCACGGACCTGATACACAAGAAAAAAACAAATAAGGTGAAATAAAAAAAACATTAACGAAATTTATGAGCCTGCCCAAGTCAACCCATGGACTGATTTTATATAAATAAAATATGTACCTGCTTAAGTTGTATAAGTTTGGTAAGTAAATAGATACATAAAAAGTACACTGTAAGCATTGTAATCCCAACATTAAAGATAATTGGTAAATGCATTTCATACATAAAAATTTAACACATGAATAGAAGGCGAGTTAAGCAGCAGTTATTTACCCAAGATTATATGAAAAGTTAAAATATTCCTAGTACACATACCCGAGCAAAAATATTGGTAATGTATAAATATTAACCGAAACTAGCACACAATTAAAATCGATTTGTTGATTACCGATTTTAACTACTATGTCTACGAATCACTATCTTATTCTACACATTTATTAATTATTGACTTACAAAGAAGTAACCCAATATAACTACCAAGCTACCTATATTAATTTTAAAACAACAACTAAACAAAACTTGGCAACAAAATATGAACGATTTAAACATACTCGTACCTATTTAGGTAGTAGGGAGCAGTAGGTATTATTATAAATAATTGCGCCCATAGTTAAATGGTAGATAACCGTTGATGGTAGGTATAGGTATAACGACATTTTTGGTAAGTACCTACCCACGAACACCCTATGGAAATCAAAGCAGATAATGTACCTATAAAATGGAGATTCTAGTGTCTAAGTTCATAAAAAACCGGTGATAGGTATTCTTCTGCTCGAATACGAACTGCCGCCGACCCGTCTTCTTTTCGTAAGTAAATACGCCCACCTCTGGTCCAGCAGTATCTCCAGTGATAGAGGCGACATTGTTCCCTGGACTTTGCGAGCAGCTGCCGGTTATATCTGGTTAGCCGCTCGTTGAAAAACAATCGTGCGGGCGGCCCCTGCATGCAGTCCCAGCTCAGTGCTAGTGAGTCCACGGCGCTCGCGCGCTCTTTGTAGGCAGATGTCTCGAGTCAAGCGACGAGAGAACCGAATTACTACTCTTCTGGGTTTGACAGGCAGTGCAGTGTTTTTGTGCTCCAGCTGTGATGATCCCAATCGTTCGAAATCACCTCACGATCTTCTATTGTGATACCAATTTTACCGGCCAAAAGTGGAACTAGATCCGACAAGTTTTCTTCGGTTTGCTCTGGAAGACCTGCTATCTCCAAGTCATATAATAAGGACTCCTGTTCACTATCGTTAAGTGTCATCTTAAGGCCAACAACAGTTTTCTTAAGCTCACTAGCACTTACCTACTGTATTCCTTGAGTTACCTAGATAGTTTTCTAAATCGAATACATTATTTTCTAAGACGCTGATTCGACTCATGCTAACAGTAATATCCCTAGTTATTGCAGTTATGTCGGATTTAAGTTCACTCACGACAGAACGTACCTCTCGTAATTCTTCTTTAAAAGACTGAAACTCCAACAGTAATTCAGACTTCATGTTTTCAAATTGAGCGCGCATCTCAACGACAAACCCAGTAAATGCACCACGAGAAAAGAGCTCACACTCAGGGCTCCGTTGCGCACTAGCAGTAGGGAATATAGTAGTATCCTGCATGCCACGGACTGGAGTAGCTGGGTCTCGTCCCTTGGGCTTTTTGGTCTGGCAGACGCCGCAGCGCCATTTGTCGTTATCCGCTGCTCCGACTGGTATTCCAACGCATTCGCGATGGGTGCTTGAGGAACGATTCGGGCATGTTAGTCCATCTTTTACTGACATGAATTTTGCACATGCAGCGCACTTTGCCATCTTAGTATGTTAAATGTTAAATAAAAATTAATAATCACCACTTTTTTATTCGAGGGTACTCAGGAAATCAATCTTCGTCTGTTGATTATATTATTGGTAAATGCGTAATAACTACTTGATATTAATGTGAGATAATATTCACTATGATTTTGTTGTATCAGTATTAATATTATTCAGAACTTTTTGAGCTTGCAAAATCACTTAAACTGTATTTTAACACATAAGTAAACAGAGCAGTTTCGTAGCGTACCAACTCCGTAAGTCAACTCCAACTACAGAAGACCGGCAACTTCCAATGTCGGCAGAGTAATTCTGTCCGCCATCATCGGCCGACCAAATCGGTTTTAGTGTAATCCAGCCATTAGCCCTTTTTCTACTTCTTTTGGTTATGGCGTCTGTGGTTACTTTCCACAATTTTGCCAATGTATTCAACAGAACTAAAGAACCATAGTTTAGGAGGTATCTCAGGTGGAATTTCGCCGAAATGATTGCCTCTCAGTCTCTTAGACTTTGACCACATACGGGACCAGGAGGTTGTTAAATTAGAACTAAGCAAAGGTCATGCGAAAAGATTTTGAGGTATTCATGAGAACCGATCTGTATAGCCATTCTTGCGAAGGAGTCCACTGTTTTATATCCAGGAATGCCGGAATGTCCAGGGATTCAATACAATATTAATAGGTACCTAGTTCATGACATCTATATAGAGCTTCTCCAATTTTAAGAATGATAGGAAATCTGGATTTGGAATGAAAAGGGTTGGAGAATACCTATAAATTGAAGGGAACTTTTGGAGTCTGAAAACACAATTAAGTTGTTTAGGTTGTGGGATTCCACAAAAAGAATATTTTCTAATAGAGCTATAGATTCTTCTGTAAAAACAGAAGCTATGGATGGGCATTTAAAGTTCAAAACAATTTTAATAGTTGGAATCCAAACAGCAGCACCAACAGGACTTGTGTTATCTAATTTAGATGCATCCGTATATATAGAAAGCCAATCACGGTACTTTGTTATTCAATTTCTTTTCTGAGAATATCGCGGGCACATGGGGAGCCCTTGACTATTCAATTTTATCGAGTGACTTAATTAAAAAAGGGTAAGGAATGCCATCCACTCCCGAAAACGTATCCTTTAACCCATCAAGTGCCTGCGTAAATTCATTTAAAGAAAAGTTGCAGTCAATATTAGAAAGAGAAGGTAGAGGAAAGGGAGGGGAGGGAAAGGAGTATAGATTTGGAACAAACTGAGGGGATAATCTGTCACTAAATGAGATCACCCAAGACGAGGGATCGTTTATCAATATAAAAGCAGCGTCCTCTTTTAGTTTTAAGGCCATGTTAATTGTAGAATTGTTGTCTTTTTACTTTGTTGTCACGTTCAGCGAAAGAAACCTTCTGATCTCGCCATGTCATACTCATACTGTCATTCTGTTTATGTCTTCGCGAACAGGATCTAAAATTCTTTTGGCGCAACGTTTCCGAGAACGATGCACCCCGGTATTAATTACATGGTGTTTAGATTTCTGATGTTAAATTTTCTCCTCCTTCCTTTCTTTTACTGTGGTACTTCGTTTATATCTTATTCTGGGTTTGCCTGCTTTGGTGGAGTTTGCTTCGCAATATGGTACAATTGGCATACAATTGTATTGAAAAACAAATCAAGATCATATTATTACAATGGCTACTAAGCAAGAAAAGCATAGGTATATTACTTGTACGAATCAGAAAACCCATAACTATGTTTATATGCTTATTTAGTTTCTGAAAGTTATTGTTAATTGTTTTAAGCACTACAAAGAAAAAGCATTTGTTCACATATGTGTTTATTCTGCTTAGTATTCAATGTTATGCGTTTTCAGAATAGAAGTCTATCATTTCGTTCAAATCGTATGCCAATAAAAAAAATCATATGTTACTTAAGTCGTTTTCTGCGTATGATGTCAGGGTTATGTTTTTTCTTTATCAAACAGGAAGTACTTTTGAGAAAATGTAATGCACTTGTGCTTGTCTAACTTGGCTCCTATGGGAAATATCGCCAATATAACTAGACAGAAAAATAACATTTTTTTTGCCGAGCCCGGAATGTATGTAACTCAATTTCACAAAATTTGTCACTTGTGCTTTTTCTCCTACATAGTGCAGAATAGTGGTGGTGTGTACAAGGTATAACTTGTTCAATCATGCATTAGCGAAGATTGTCAAAAAAATACTCAATAATAAATAATAGACCATATCGGATTACAAGGGGTGCCGGATTAGACAGGGGCCGGATTACCGGAGGTCCACTGTATACATAGATGTAGTCTGTAGCCTGGATTTGCATATAAGCTTGTTATGTATACAAGTACACGCGGGAAGAAGCTACCATGAATAAAACTGTTCTACAGTTTGATAACACGGGTTTTACTCAAATTATTTTGTCGATGAAGGCACCGACACAATTTCGATTCATCTAGACTAGCTAAAGAATCATCATGGTGAGTTTGATCCCAGAGGCTGTGTGCCAATCAAGGACGCGAGCCGTATCGAGTGGACCGCCGATCAAACTCACCCTGATGAAGATTCTCTAGATGAATCGAAACAGTGTCTACGCCTCGACAACATGATATGTGATTAAAATCTACTTGATTGCCCTACTTGCTCCTCCTCCTGCACAAGAGCTGACCTCAACACCGCCTCGGTCGCTGCTGTAGCGGCAGCAACATTTTGGTAGAGGCAAATTTAATTTTTATGAGAGAAAATTGGCACGAAAGAAGATGAAGATTAAAATAAATTTATCAAATTGTTCAGCATTAGTCATTATTTGTGATTATAATAGCGAATCGGGTTTTTTAGAATGACTGTCTGCTGGAATATTCTCGAGCGAGGGTTTGCACGTCTGGCGGATCTGTTTAATGCTATTCACCAGATGGTAGTAAGTATATAAATAATTTGAGATGTAAATTTAATTTATATATACTTCATTTAATTACAAGTAGGTAAAATAAATGTTGATACATACATGTCACTTATTTATAGTTTTTTAATTATTATATACCTACCTAAAATACATTTGTTCCTATAAATAGCAAGTATTCTTAGTAAATAGCTAAATACAGTATTTTAAATAATAATAAAGTTTTTATATAATAAAATGGAAGCCGTTTTGTTGTTTTCAAAGTTCTTCAGGGTGTCTTCAAGTCCTCTGGCAGAATAGAAATTTTTCGGCTTCGCCCTGTAATTAATTAACTTTCATTTTATTTCATTCATTTATTCACTTAAAATAAAAATGGTTGTCTGTAAAGTCGGTTTACGGACGATAATTTTACGTGATAACGTTATGACGTTATCACGTTAATTAAATAAACTATTATTATAGAAAACATCCGATCGTGCCTCTCTATCGCTTGTTCCGCGCTCTCGCTTGCACGCTCGGCTCAGGCAGAACGTGTTACTTTTTCGTGCGTGCAGCCGGCATTCATCGATTTATAAGACGTTATCACGTCAATGTGGTTGGAGCAAATGAGTGTATTTTTAATTAAGTTAATTGCATATCTATTATAGATACGATGTAAAAAGGCCATCATTTATGTTAAAAAAATGTTATATTAATAAATGTTCTAGTAATAAACCATATTAAAGTCAATATTCTCGTAATAAGTATTCTAAAAACAAAAACTTCCCAAGTTTAGCCATTTCTCTACATATTATGTGCAAAACTTGTCAGCAAACTTTTTGGTAAGCTGTAGTTATAAAAAGGCTTGACACATACACTCAATATTTCTAACAACTCAAGTATAGGTGCTGGCTGCCGTCTTTCTATTTAATGTACAATGTTTTCCATAAATAGTTTCATTATTTTGTATAAACTTGGCAACTTTAAATAGGTATGTAAAGGGATGAAACCGTTTAAAGTATTTGGTCCCTAAACATGGTTTAGGTATTTACGAATCCAGAAATCTAGGACTTGTAGGTATTTCAGAACCCAAATTAATCTCAGATCGAGATTTAAGCTTCAGCATATCACATAATTTCTTACAATTCTGAATGAAATGCTGAAATGAAATGAAATGAAATGAAATATTATTTTTTTGCTTGAACATATGTGATACAATTAGGTCTTATAATAGTTAGTCCATTGTATGCCCTACCATATTATTTGGCATGCAAATTTTATCTAGTGTCGTTAACCTAGTTTTTAGCTTTACTCAATTTTCTTGGGAGATATATTATTAGAATGAATTCATAAATTAGGTAATTATAAACAATGTCATTTCTTATAAATAATTAATTGTTCAAAAAAATGTTAATAAATTAATAATAATGATACAGTTTAGATGTCCCTATAATATAAAATAAAATATTATAAAATAAATATAAAATATTCACTAATAGTATACACTTGTTCAATTTAACAAAAAATAAAATGCCATTTAGGTCATTTAGGACAAAAAATCTACGCTTGGATTTTTGATCAGAATTTTGTTTTGATATGTTAATCCGCGAATACTGAAAGACCACTGCCACAAAACTTTTGAGACCAGCTAAATTTTGAGACCTTCAAAATTGTATGAGGAAAGAGACAGAAACATCATATATCGTAAGACTACTTCAAATTTAAATTTCAGTATTCGGGTGTAAGACGTGGTACAGGTGGTAAAGGTAGGCTGGTACAGATAGCAAAACGTGGTCTCGGATAGTCATAGCAGTACCCGTAACCCCGATAAAACGCGTGCGAGGGATACCAGTGTGGTTTTTGGTCAGTCTGACATATACAAGAATCCATGAGGATATTCCACACAGAGAACATAAAAAAAGGAAGCAAAACATCTACCTACCGACCAACCATTGTGCAAACAGAACCGGCATTGATGCAAAATTTAATTGTTTCTTGTTTGACGTTTCTACCAGAAACCATGAAAGAAATGAAAAAACGCGATGGGTTCCTTTTCTCCACGGCCCTGACTGGTCTTGACTCCAAAAGGCTCCAATATGTATGCCTTATCAAGACCGTTTTTGCACCTTTTGAGGTCGTTTATGAATTTAAATAAAAAAACCATTTAAACATCATAAACGAGTTAGTAACTACAGATCTAAGGAGGTGTCTACCAAGATACAGTCATTCCATCAGTCATTTGGTCCCAGTCGTACAAGTTTTGTTTAATTTAGGGCTAGATGGTGTTAAGAAAGTAGCTAAATAAAAACTCACCTGTATAAGCTTGTAAATGTTGGCGATGGCTTCCTCATTCCGGCAGTTGACAGTTCCAGTGACTCCAGCTCCGACGGCTCTTTTGCCGCCCCAGCTGGACGTGAACGTAAGCTGAGCTTCGGTGATGAGGACCAGGCACGCCAGAACGCAGAAGAAGGCTACACTCTTGAACGACATGATGAAGCTTGAAATGTTTTGGTAAAATTGCACTTCTGAAGTTAACTGGAGGAAGGATGGATATGATATGATGTTGAATGGTAGATGGGGTTGCTTTTATACTGAGAGGGGTGTAAGAAGGGTAGGTAGATATGTGATTGTGCTAAATTAAAGAAGCCTTATGTAGCAGATACTAATGATTTGACAGATGTGTAAATAGATCTATGATGATATGATGATCTATGCTTCTGTAAGTGCATTTATATGTCGTTAATTACCTTAAAACGGTTCAACAGATCTTGATGATATTTGGTAGGAAAATAGCTTGTATTTTGGGGAAGGACATAGACTACAATTTATAAATAAATAAATAATGCCGGACATTTCACACAGCATCATCTGGCCCTAAAATAAGCAGAGCTTGTGTTATGGGTACCACATGAATGATATACTACTTATATATTATTTTTTTGTAAATACATACATATTATACGTAGAAACACCCAGATCCGAGACAAATACTTGCAGATTATACAAACATTTGTTACACAACTTGCAACCTTCTGCGTCTCAGCCAGACCTTGGCTCACTTGGTGGTATTTATGTAAGAACCACACGTGTGAATCCGCGGTACTTACTTGGTACTATGAGATGGGACAGTTTTTCGCAACTAGGTCACTTGTGGGCCTTTAAAACCTACTTCTAAAAAGGGAGGAGGTTCCCAATTGGGTTGTATTTTATTTTACATTTGGTACCTCATAACTCAGTCATTTATGAACCGATATGAAAAAAAAAGTTTTAATGTGAAAAGACAGAAATTTCATCAAAATCGGATCAGTAGTTTGGTTTTTAAATCTAAATAGCTGGAAAAATATGTCATCTAAGTAAACGAAATTTCCTTATTTTGCTTTTCTGTGACTTTCCAGTGGACAAATTGCATTCAATGAAGTCGGTTTTTTTTTAGTTTTTGCAATGAAATTATTTACGAGAACATTATTGCTTATGATAAGGTCTTATCTTATCTTATGTAATTTAGTCAATGTATATCTTATAAAAGCAAAGCAAAGATAAAAAGCTAAAAACTAGATCACAAAATTTATAAAATCACCCATTATGAATTTTTAGGGTTACGAAGTTCACGAAGAATCCTTATAGAATATTGTTATTGTTGTGACACTTATTGTTGTAAATTGTAATCGCCATGAAATAAACTTGTTGTTGCGTGCCTTTTTTTATATTATGTTTTTTTACTTTGATGCAAACAATAAAATCGTTCATATTTTAGAAGATTTTAGTTAGTCTGACAAAACTGCAAAATTAGGGCCAGTGATTAAAAACCTGGTTTAGATAGATAAACATTCGTATTACTTAGGTATATTAGACGTTGAAGATTCATGTCATGTATTTTTTTATCTCCCTTATTAAAAAGCTAAGGATGTTTCCACACAAAATAAAAAATATTAGTGCTACTTAGTCAGTGGTCAAATCTGGAAAAACTAGTTTGTTACTAAGATGACTTTATAGGTAATAGGTATTTTACAGATGATCTAGTGTTGGTATGTGCTTGGTTTGTACTAACATTCATAAATACATGCGTAGCGTTCGTAGAGCTACCTCTACAAACGCTACGCCGTAGGTAGCTACACTTGACTGGAAAGTGTAGCGCTACAGCTGCTACGACGTAGCCATAAGTTCCTATTTTGAACAGCTGAAAAAGCGAACTCCTGGCAGGAGCCAGATAGGAATCTGGCCCAAGGTATTAGTATCGCCATTCAACGTCGCAATGTCGCCAATGTCTTGAGGACGCTGCTCTTTAGCAGTGATCTGGATCAGTCTAGCTCTCTATAGATCATTTTAAACAGTCTTTAGATAGCTCAAATGTTTCACATGTGTTTTATATTGTTGTATATTA
This sequence comes from Lampropteryx suffumata, assembly GCA_948098915.1. Classification (NCBI taxonomy): domain Eukaryota; kingdom Metazoa; phylum Arthropoda; class Insecta; order Lepidoptera; family Geometridae; genus Lampropteryx; species Lampropteryx suffumata. Next base: position 16,788,505 of record OX402565.1, on the reverse strand, counting down.
TTCTGTACATTTCTGTAATTTATTTAAATGAATTTATTAGTTACCAAATAACTTGAAAGTAATTGAGATTTTGACGTTTTAAATTACATCCCAATTACACGTCAATCCATTTCATACTATTCCATATCCATAATTGCTAATCCTTACTAATATTATAAATGTGAAAGTAACTCTGTCCGTCTGTTTGTTACGTATTCACGCCTAAGCCGCTGAACCGATTTTGATGAATTTTAGTATATAGATAGATGGGCCTTTGGAGAAGGACATAAGCTAATTTTTATGTAGGTGCCACGCGTGCGATGCCGCGGGCAGCAGCTAGTAATATATGTATATATTCAAAAGTGTAAGTCTGTCTGTATGTTACCTTTTCAGAGCTAAACGGCTGAACAGATATATTTGATAAGCAGATATATTGTAGCTTGGGGACAGACATAGGCTACTTTTTATGTAGGTATATCACGTGCGAAGACCGCGTGCAGCAGTTTTCTATAATATCTATCTATTTAATATAATAATTTATTGTCAGTGTGGAATCAGCTTAACTATCCCGTAATTTTCCTCAGAAGTGATCTTTAGTTTGTGTTTTTCATTATATTTGAACGTCTTCTCTTGATTTGGTCCGAAACCTCGAAAGAGCTCAATTATCTCTATATAATGTCCACTACTGCTCTTGGACAGGCATTCTTACTTCAGACGTGGTACTGCTCACAAGTTTATATTATACACTAGCCTCCGGATTTGACGTAGTCAGGTACAGTCAACTGCACTGAAATGTATACATTTTATAACTTTTATAATCGTGTCACATAATTTAGGGTCGTTCGTTAACTGCCTCAGCACCAGACTGCCTTACACAAACTTTTGCGACTATGATGATTGTATGTTGGTCTGGTACATGAACGACGATCAATATAGTTCAAATACTCTAAAAACATGTTAAATTTTGAATCTTTAATATCATGTTTTTTTTAGTTTTTCTTGTAAATTAATGTTATGTAACGCCGTTTTTGAAATGTATACATTCTAGTGCAGCTGACTACAGTACGCTGTATTGTCGTAGTCGAGTTGAAATAAAAAAACTTGATGTTTGTTTGCATAAGAGGTTATTCCTATTAGCCCAAGTGTATATGCATAATCTTCTGATTAGACGTAGTCAACTATGCGCAGCATTGCCTAGTCGTGTTGAAATAATAAAAACCTGGCGCTAGTGTGCAAAAGAAGTTATTCCCACCAGCCCAAGTTTATAAATAACCATTTGATTTAACGTAGTCAGGTACAACACAATACATTACCGTACTAGTGTTGAAATAAAAATTTTAGCCCTAGTTTGCAAAAGAGGGTTACTCCTCTAGCTGAAGTCTATACACATAACATTTTAATTTGACGTAGTCAGGTACAATACGTTACATTGCCGTAGTCGAGTTGAAATATATAAAAGTCAGCTTTATTTTGCTAAAGATGTTATTTCCATTAGCCCTCACCAACGCCCCTTGGCGAAGACAAGATATCAGCGAAGATGTACCGAGTGTTCTTCATAGTGCTGATGATGTCAGTGGTAGCGACGGTGACGCACGCGCAGCTGACGTTCAGCACGGACTGGGGGAACGGGAAGAGATCGGTCAGGTCGGAGGCGGATGGATGCAGCAATGAAGAGAGCATCTATGCTATCTACAAACTTATACAGGTACGTTAGATTGTAGACTTGGCTTCTTATCGTGTCACTATTTAGAACCAGTGTTGTAAGAGGACTGAAAAGTGCCCAAACCATTGTGGTGAAAGAAATATGCCTCAGGGGCTCGCTTCGTGCAACTTAACTCAACATAGACTTTACTAACAAGAAGTGATTGAAACCATGACCAATGTCCATATCCTGATGTAATAAACATGCAGACAGACAGCATCCCATAATAGTCCATATCCATATCCATACTTCCATTCTAATATTCTAATAACTGTCAGATCAGTTGGTAGTAGCTTTGCCTTCTGCGCTGTAGGTTGAGGGTTCGATTCCATTCCAGGATAAACATTTGTGTGAAGAACATAGGTGTTTGTTCTGTGTCTGGGTGTTATAAAGTATCATGAGTATGTATTTAAAAATATATAAGTATTCTATCAGTCATCTAGTCACCATAATATAAGCTATGCTTAGTTTGGGGCTAGATGATGTTGTGTGCATTGTCCAGCAATATTTATTTATTACTAGCTGTACCCGGCATGCGTTGCAATGCTACAAATTTTCTCGTTTAAACCTTCCCTGGACTATGACAAACATTTCAACTCCAAAATCAACTAAATCAGTCCAGCCGTTCTCGTTTTAGCGAGACTAACGAACAGCAATTGATTTTTATTATATATATTTATATTATTTATTTAATAATATAAATTTTAATAACTTTCATAAATTTATTTTATTTACCTATTAACTTGTTCAACATGACTTGAAAAGTAAATATTGGACGTTTTAAATAACATACCAATTACACGTCATATTCTATACTATTTTATATTCCATTCCACACTAATATATAAATTCGAAAGTGTCTTTGTCTGTTTGTTTGTTTGTCACCTTTTCACAATCTTGATGTGGTAAGGAGATAGATTGTACCTTGCGAACAGACATATGCTACTTTTTGTGTAAGATCCACGCGTGCGAAGCCGAGAGCAGAAGCTACAGTTGTATAAGTAAATTATGGTTATATATCATAATCATATATTACTTCTTCTTCGTGACAGTGTCATAATATTGTAAATTTTGCCAGTGTCATAGTATGTCACATAGTCGTATCTAGTCGTTCGTTATTTGTAAATTAATACAAAATGTTGCATATAAAATAAATGAGGATATTTTTGCTCGAATCATAAGGAAACACATTACTTTTATTCCAATTAAGCACACCCGAGTCAATAACTCTAGCTCTATTTAAATAAAAACAACAAAATTACTAATAAATACGGAAATAACTCGAGAAAATATATAAAATAAGAGCGCGTGTTTGCTTCCCAAGACGACCAAAAATAATCCGTTTTACAATCTACTCCTTCGATAATGGCATGGGTTATAATATAAACAATTTTGTCAGTGTCAAGTTTTTATATTGTTTTTAGTATGTCACAAAGTCGTGTCTTGTCGTTCGTCATTTGTCATCCGTCTTTCCTGAAAACTACAATCTAGGCACAAAAATCTAGGTCTCGTCAAGTCTCGAGTAAATAGGTGTCTTCTAGACCTGCGTGCCTCATCGTCGGCCACATCGTCGCTTAACATCAGGCGAGATCGTGGTGAAACGTAGGTTTACCGATGATAAAAAAAAAGTCATATAAAATTATGCCTTTCATTTAAAATAACCACACTTTACTCGATTGGAATCGAACATCTGTAACTTATTTTTTTTTTCAGAGAGAAGCGGAGAGGTTCTTATCTTGCCAGACGGAAGGAAAAAACTAAATAATCGAAGATGATTAAAAAAGTATTTTACCCAAACCAAGAAATAAATCTGAACATATCGTTAGTTTATTTTTGAATCGACTTGGCTGGATGTCGATACAAAATGATGTCCGTTCAATAAAACAAGACTCGTCTGATGACGCTTATGTCAACGACATAAGATACAAATCGAGTAAATCATGGCTCTATATTTTAGATCATATTTACTCACGTATTATTTTGTTTATGAAGGCACACTGTTTCTATTTATTTCAAAAGTGAAATTTATTGATGATTCTTCTGTTAATTGAACAGGCTTTAGGTCAATTTATAATTTAAAATTTTAGTATGTAATTATGAGGTTTTTTTTCTTTGGTTTGATTAATGTTAAATTTAGTAATCGTCTTACGTTTCTTTGTATATTTTAGGCTGGTTTATGTACCTCTTCCTAGAAATATATATTTAAATATATTTATTTGGATTCTGCCTCGAAGCAGTAGTGTAAGCATGAGATACTGTGTTTACATTCCAAAGGCACTAGAACAAAAGAACATAATGTCTATGGCCAGCAACGTGCGTATGCTACCTTCTGGTATTGCAAGCGATATAGGGTACGGTAACCACTTACCATCAGGTGGGCCGTATGCATGTTTGCTTTATTAAAAAACCAGAGCCAATCTAGGTATTGTATGTTAAGTTAACTAGTTTTATTTCTAATACTGACAGCTTTCAAATATTATAGGTACTAACCGACTTCTTTTAATATCTATGTACTTAGATAATTTATTTATATAAATAATTACAGGAATGTACAAAATAATATACAATAATATAAAATACACGTGAAACCGTTGATCTATCTAAGGACCGTTTAAAACGATCTATAGATAGCTCAACTGATCTAGATCACTGCCAGAGGGCAGCGTTCCCAAGATACTAACGGCATTACCACGTTGAATGAATTAGATAATTAGAAATTTTACTCGTATTAAAAGATAGGTATTTACTGTGTATATTATTAGGTCCCTGACTGTCTCTAAATAATTATTATGTTCCCTGTTTGGATGTTATAATGAATCTGAATGTATTTAAAAATATTTATGTTTTCTATCTGTCGTCTGGTTTCCATATCCTTAGTTTGAGGCTGGTGTTGTGTGGATTATCCACAATTATTTACATTTATTGAATTTTTATTGTCTCTCCTAGTATTTATGCTACATTTAGTTTGTAAAAAAGTTAATAATACAATAAAGTTTATAACCAATCATTAATAATTCCTGGTAATCATAATTTGACCTGTAAGCTAAGTGTGTAATACTTTTACTACAAAGTTTTCATTTATTTTATTTTCCACTAGCCGACCCGGCAAACGTTGTTTTGCCATATAAATATCTTTCGTATAATTTTTTTTTTCATTAAAAGTATCCTATGTTACTTCTAATACCTCCAAGAATATGTGTACAAAGTTTCATGATGATCGGTTAAGTAGTTATCGCGTGAAAGCGTAACAAATAAACTTACATTCACATTTATAATATTATAATTATAGTAGGAAGTAGGATAGAGATATGAACAGGCAGCGCCTCTAGTGGGAAGTTTATAAAACTTTTTTTGCTAGTGTGAACATTTTGATTTTACTTTTATTGTTATAGCCATACTCTTACGTGAATTTGGCAGTTAATTATAAATCTAGGCAGTAAGTTGTAGAACTCTACACCAAGATTACGTCTCGGATAATACCAGCACAGTTTCAGATGATCTGCTTTGAAGCAGTAGTGTACAAGCATTACTGGCATTACTGTGGTAGGTTCGAATAGCACTGGAGCAAGTAGTACAAAAATACTTGACTATTATTTCCTCAAAAATACCTAATCTATCCTTTACCTACTAAGTAGTAGATAGGTAACGTAGACGACACTTTTTTTCTGGTGTCTACATAGTTAGTAATAAAACGAGTGTTTTGATGAGTAAGGTATACGTTTATTAAAATCCTTTCACAAAATTATTCAATTATACAATATTTGTATGTTGGTTTAAATACTGACATTGAAAAGGTATATAGTAAAAACAAAAATGTGGAATGAACTTTTTATATAAAACACAGTGAAACGATCCGTGATTTCTCTCACGTATTATTTTCATACAAACCCTAAGATACCTTATTCCCTTATAAGTAATTTTCGGGACCAACACTCTAATCCAGGTCTTAATCTACATGCCAATACGTGATTAACAAACACCTATCTAAACATTAATTGTTCAAAGGGTGATGGATGATACTTTTATAATTTTTACTCAATAGGATTTAAATTTCAATCGCCATTCACAGCCAAGAATACCTATATAATTATAATAATAGTCTATATAATATAGATGTTAATATAATACTGATAGGTGTAATAATCAGTCACAGTGAAATTATTGTAAAACAACCTAAAAGATTGAAATTAGGGACGGAAAGAGAAATGAGCAAGAATAATGTCTAAATAATAAAACATTGGCAAAAGACGTCATAAAGTAGGTAGGTAACACAAGTAGGTAGGTACGAGTATCGCTTTAGGTATAGTATTTGACAACGAACACAGCTTTAGTGATAATTATGTTTTCATCCACAACAAGACATTTAAAATATGAATATTAACATGCTTATCAACACTCAAGAAACATGAAGTAAGACAAATCAATAACAACAAATCATTTTTGGAACAGATAATCTATAAATAATTAATCAATAGAACAAGAACAAATAAATTATAACGTCACATCCGCTGAAGTATAAAATTGTAACAGATATTAACGCTCTTGTATTAGGTTATTCTGTTGTTCTAACCGAGCTCAAGAGATGGGATCTAAAAATATGATTCAAATAATGTAATATTTTTTGTATACTTAATATTCTTTGAACTAAAAAGAAGAGAGTTTATATATATATAGGACATAGATAAACATGTTATTATTCATAAAAAGACGACATTGAAGGTATACAATTATTTAAAGTGACACCAATTACATTACAGAATTATCTGATTATTTTAATTAATTACTTAATAACTATTTATTTTAAATTGGATTCCTGAACAGCTCTTCCAATTCAGGTGCGGATTATGTTACGGATTAATTTATATTACAGTAAGCGACATATGTATTTAACTTGATTAAATGCGCCTCCAGAAATAAATCGGAAAGTATCCTCGCAGTAAATCTGGACTTAACAGGATGTTCAAATCCAGGAACAGAAAGTTGTGAGATGGAGGAGGCTATAGACGAGGCAAAAGAGGCGATGTAGTAGTTGAAGTAATGTTTTTAGTACGTTTAAAAGTAAATAAGAGAAATAAGGTCCCATGTTATCATTATAACGAGACATCAGATTACAAACTAGGCATCAGAAGAACGGAGAAATTACAGACTGAAAATCGATAATATACATAATTATTTATATAGGCCTGAAAAAAACATGTAAATGAGAACATCTCGAGCAGTTTGAGAAGCCATAATATCAATATCAAAGTATATAACTAACTAATAAACAAATACCATCTTTAAAACTATCATGGTTCACAATTTACACTATAAATCACGGTGAATATCCAGTTATAGTGTAAATGATGTTATTACCTTATCTATGTTTCTAATATTTACCGACACTTGATAATACCGTTCAGCACTTCCTTTATATTCCATATATCAACACACCCACAGTAATCACTATTATATATTACACATACTTAAATAAGTTGGTTATCGTGTCAATATATAAATTCCTTTTGTCTCTTAGACGAGTACACAATGTCCAAAATGGTTCCTACAATACTCCTAGGCCACATTTTCTAACACACTAATTCAAGTTTATGAAATTTTTTGTGTAATCTATTTACCAATTGGATATAAACCAGACATCGATGCTTACATCTACTTTCTACTATGTTGATTATGGAGAAAATTCTCTAGAACCTAACATTTATGTACTACTACTCCGTACAGTGACATATATTACTGATATCGTTATTGAAAAGTAACATCTAGATAAGCACATTTAAGAATTTTGATGTAGCATTAATTTCAGAAGTGTAAAGTCGGTTCATGTAAACAAAGGAAATGTGAAGAGAAATTGCGAAGACGTGGAAAGTGCTAAGTAAAAGCTCACAGGCCTAAATGACATAGAAGACATAGACAAAAATTTTTTTTTTAACTTGTTTAACCTTTAAATAGATGCTTTCCAGCACAGTTCTGCGTGAAGTCTGTAGCTTACGTACACTTGACGCGCATAAAAGTATTTCAAGTAATATTAAATCCACTTTCCGCTTAATAGCGCTTAGTACTGTATTAGTTTCTTCTATCAAGGTCCAAGAAAACTTCACAGGTTTTTATAACTAAAGTTTGCAGTATAACGTTTAGGGATAGCCTGGTTCTTTGCAGGAGTCGATCGGATCCGAGTACATCAATTATTTTCATAATTTCAGATGTTTTTCAGCACAGTTCTTTGTGATGTTTGTAACTTGTGTACACTTGACGCACATAAAAGTATTTCACTAATTTAAAATTCACTGTCTGCTTATTAGCGCTTAACACCGTATCTATTTATTCTGTATACGTTCAAGAAAACATCACTGATTTTTAAATTAATGTTTGCAGTAAAATATTAATGAATAGCCTGGTTCTTTGCAGGAGTCGATCGGATCTGAGTCGGGGAGGATTATTCTAACACTTCTCACAGTACCCGTGTTCTGCATGAACAGTCTGGGCTCTTACACGGTAGCGGAGATGTTAGTATTACGCCTGGAAAGCTTCCGGGGCCTGAGGGGGGGGAGTGAAGGGTTTCCTCGCAGACATACAATCCACGTGAGGAAAAACAGCGCGTACGGCACGACGATGGCGGCGACAATGCGCGTCGAATCGCCGGGCGCCGCGGAGGCTTCGAATCACTTCTCCTCCTCCGCGTCTCGGAACAAGTATGTGGACCTGGAAGGAACAACTGCTAGACCCTGTTCTTTCTCTGATAGTTTTGACCCAATGACTGCTATAACTAAACCAATCGGAGCCGCTCGAGTTTCTGCCATGTCGAAAACGTGTGCCAATGTTATTTAGTTGTATTAAACAAAGCAGACGCAGAATTGTCTAATGCCTCATGATTGTTATGGACTCTAACGTAAATAGGTATGTTTGGTTCTGATGAAGGTGGTTACGGTGACAGATTAATGATTCTTACCCAGGTAAACAATCGTCTCTTGGCTCATCAATCTCCTGTAACGATATCAACTAGGCAAAGTGCTCATCAAAATTATTGCCATACAGTTGATGTTCATTTATTTTAATCATAGGGAGACGACTGACTGGATCTTCCAAATATAATTTAACATTCAAAACGAGCATCTAGAGAGTTTATTATGTATTGTTGGGTACAGTAGCTGTAGAAATGCTCACTTTGTAACATGTTACATTACAATTAGAGGATAAAGCTCAATCTCTCCCTTAAGATGTCCACTCACCAGTAAGCGATGTTGAAGAAAGCGAAGACCAGCGGGAAGAGGATTCTAGAAATGACGTCGATACGCTTGGAGCGAGTCGGGAACTTGGACATCCACAGGCGGCAGCAGTTCTTGCGCGGTGGCTCCCTCTGGACCTCGCACTGACGCATCTTTGGGTTCAGTATATAAAATTAGATATTTTCAAAGTGTCAACTCACCAGTAGGCGAGATTGAAGATCGCAAATACGAGCGGGAAGGTGATCCTGGAGATAACGTCTATCCGCTTAGAGCGAGTCGGGAACTTGGACATCCACAGTCGGCAGCAGTTCTTGCGAGGAGGCTCCATGTGGACCTCGCACTGGCGCATCTTGGGGTCCACCGAGCCGCGGACGAGGGGTTTCTGTCAGTTGCAGGCCAGTCAGGGTGGAAGAACAAGGTGTATTTTGGGCTCTATGTTACCATACCTGAGCTCAAAACCCCGTTAAATTTAGAAAACTTTTATTTTGCCACATTTTTTAAGTGCCAATTGTTCACCCGTTTGTTGATCAACAATTTATTTGTAAACGTAGCTTCATATTAAACCATTTATAATTTTGTAAGTACTCTAACATCTGATTGTAAAGGGAGCATGCATTTGGATTAAATAAAAGTCTAACATTTAAAATTCGAAAAAAATTTAAATGATTGAAGCCAATATTCACCTAATCCATAAATTATTTAAACTGTTTTCTAACTAACCACAGACAAGCTAGGAAACCAAAGATTTTGCAAGTAAGAAATCAAAACTAAACCCAATAAAATAGAGCTCCAACGATCTACAGAAGCGAGTGCTGATGTTGATTACGAGCTCACCATAGCAAACGTAGCATTGCTGTCCGTGTCCAGTAAGTCCGATGCAGCATCCAGATTAGCTGCCTCCATCTCGCGTCTCGCCTTCTTCATATTCTCCCGGTGCATGTCTGAGCGAGACGCATAGTTCACCAGGGCGAACTCAAGCAAAGCTCCGAAGACAAAGGTGAGACAAACTCCAGTCCAGACGTCAATGGCCTTGGTATACGACACGGGCGGCAGAGATGCGTTGATGCCGGATGACTGAGTAGCCATCGTGAGGAGTGTGGTCACTCCTGAGAATTATACGAGAAAGAGCTCAGCTGGGTTATAGCAAAAAAAGGGATTGGCAGCAAAAGAAGGTAGTAGGTAAGATAAGTAATAACTTATTTTACTAAGCAAATGATTGGCTTAAAAATCAAATGTTAAAGTGGGAAAAAGTATAGGCAGGTATATCACACAGCTAAAATTAGTAAGGTTATAATATACTACAATAAATGTTATGTAATCAACAAAATATATTTAAAAATAGGCTACAGGATCACCTAATACAGCATTTGGGTCAAATGTCTTGTTATAATATCAAATAGACAACGTGACCTTTCTGGAAATAATATTATAAAATTATTTATAATCTTTTTCTAAGAAAAGACAGTTCGCTAATACGAACAAACGTTATAGCATTCGGTAAAGCTATAGCAAACGGTGGTTATAACGCTAAATTGCAATTTATTTCTACCAGAAAACCAGTTGTGCAAGGTTCTGAAGAAGTCGTGCATTAGGTTCAAAGTAAAGACTTACTACCAAAACATTTTTGCAAATTTAATTGAATAAAATAACAAAAACAAAAGCAATTTTTAAAAAACTTTATTCAATATAATACAAAATAATAATAAAACTAATAACAAAATGCATAAAAGATAATAATTATGCTAATAGTTCTTAAACAAACTAAATACTTAATCAATATTAAACATGAGATTATCTGATGAACCTTTTACCAGCCTCAAGACTCCGTGGATGGAGCTTTCTTCAACGGTAACGCATTCCAAACTACGGCAAAAGCAATCGTGACGAAAATAAGTGTGAAGTGAACTAAAGAGTTAGCTAACTAGCTACCCATACCCAGTAAAACCCTTGCTGGAACAGCAGCCTGGTCGAGCCAGAAGGAGAACCAGGAGACGATGACGAGCATACAGCACGGGATGTAGATCTGGAGGAGGTAGTAGCTGAACTGGCGCTTGAACAGCAGGTCTACCTTCAGGCAGCTGTATTCACCTGGAATATTTCTTACCAAGTGAGACTCTGGCAGGAACGGCCCCCTGGTCGAGCCAGAAGGAGACCCAGGAGACGATGACGAGCATACAGCACGGGATGTAGATCTGGATAAGGTAGTAGCTGAACTCGCGCTTGAACAGCAAGTCTACCTTTAGACAGCTGTATTCGCCTGTAATGCGGACGACAATATGATTTATAGGGCCGAATCGGGGAGCTTTGTTAGTTTTAGCAAATTGAGGCCTTCGAAACTCGAAGGTAGAAGTTAGTAGTCGTCAAAAATAGGAGCTTTCTAAGAAAGAATCAACGTTGACAATAATTTGCCATCGGACTAGTCAAAGTTGAGATGGTTGAATTTGGGATGTGTTTTGGCGATAACGAGTTTTTAGTGAAAATCGGAATTGTGAATCACTCAGCCGTCTTACAAATTTCAAAAAGACTACAAACGAATTAAAACAGTATTTTGTCTTCCAGAGCCTCACTCCTTAAGAACCACACAACAGAAAAGGTTAGACTTCTTACCTGTGTTAGTTTTGCTGTTGCAGTAATCAGTGAGGAACTTCTCGAGGGTGAAGCGGGGTAGGTGTAAGTTCTTAACAACTTGCACGGGGTCTCCTTCCTTCCAGAGGAATACAAGGTCATCAGTAGTCCAGCCATCTGTGGAACACCACATGCTCTAGTAACAGGAAACCAAATGCCATTCCATTTGGTTTCCTGGAGGAAGAAAGTCGATAAGCTAAAGGTAATGAAAATAGAACAGCTTGGTACAAATGAATAATTCAGCTAGACTCAGCCTGCTTTTAGCCAATGTTGGGAAGACCGGAATAATAATAAATAATAATAACCTGTAAAAATACCATTAGCTACCACACACAGGAGACTGTATTCTATTTATTTTACCTTATTCTATTTTACCTTCATCTTTTTATGAGAAACATTTTGTATATTTTGAATTTGTATTAACTCTTGAAAACTAAGTACGAAACTACGAAATAATCATTTTCGTTTTGGTGTCTTTCAATTTGAATATTTTCTGTATTTAAGTATACTCAATAACTATTGGCTGGTAATGTGCTACTAAATCAGACATTAATTTCTACAAATTCAATCCACCATTATGTGATCTAATTTTAAAAATCATTACCAACAGTTTCACAACTAACAAGGCTACCGTTGTTTACATTTCGTCAAGAATAAATCCAATATTGTAAACATTTGGGTTGAAAATGTGGATTAAAAAAAACATCTTATTCGTTTTTACATTCACATTCAATGATGTTGATGACATTTGTTATTTAACACTGATAATTTCATTCAGATTCTTATTTTACGAGTTTATTACAGTCTGGAGTGGGCGAGTAACGATTTGTTGATAAAGCTATAGGTATTCAACTGCGTTTGCATCTTCCAAAACTCTATATGTACGAGAAGATTCAGGAGCTAATAACCTAATCTAATTTATGATAATATATATGGTTGTCACGTAATTTTCTGCTGTTTTTTGCCGTCATAGAAAATATCTTGAATAAGAAAAACGAAATTCGGATCATACTAAGCTACTTTTCAAACGACTACAAATTAATACTTACAGGTTCTCGAATGCTCTCGAATATTCTCGAACAAAGAATGGCTCCTTCCCTAGGTGTACAGCATCATATACATTGAGGTTGTACGGTCGGTACGTAGGGCAGGAAGGCCAAGGAGACGAATTAGTAAAACAGTGGAGATAATGATGATACTCACAGCTAGCCATTCTCAACGAGCAGGTCTGCTTGTCCAGAGGGTACAGTTTCAAGTTCATGGGGCATGATAATGTAAGCGAAATTCTGATGCTGTACAGCACATTGCCATTAGGGAAGATCCGGATGTACACGTTTGGCATGATGATGTTGTGGAAATGGCCCTCCTTTTCATTGGAGAAGAACAGATCGGGCATCCAAACTCTGTTAGCTTCGGTCAGGGTCAGGTATTTGAGACGACCTGGAATTTTTTCATTGTAAATAAAGAAGAGAGGAGCGGAGCCTGCTAGTTTTTGTATTTTGTGTGAGTTCTAAAATCGTTCTAACTCTGTATTATCTACAGATTTAGAACGATGGTGTTAACAAACTCACCTCCCAAGTTGTTGAATTTCAGCCGCTCATCTAGCCATTGTTCTCTGAACGTTAATTGAACAGAGTATTCCTGAAAACGCGATAATTTCTGAGTTACTACGTTTCAATAAATTTAAACTAACCCGACTAATTAAAAAGTTGACTGAAACATTTCATGAATATTTTTAGCAAGTCAATTTTTTAAGTGAATTCTATCAAATTCCAAGCTAATTCATTTCGTAGATAGCGTTTGTGATACAAAAGCTCTTTCATATTTATGAGTTATTAATTATCTGTTTCTAGTTACAAAATACATTGGATTCTACAATGTTTTTATTTAAATTTATATTTATGAAAGCTTTCACTGTGTAACCGTTTGTGCCAATATTTTGCTAGCTGTGTTAAAATTTTGTGCCAATCGTGAATTTATGTTTTGCAGCCAATTCGTTTGATTGACTAATAAGTACATCTACATCATCAAACAATTTTAACTACACAGGCCATTGATGAAACTTATTGTTACTTACAGTTTCATCTGATGCTTTTTTAAATATGACTCTTGTGATATAGTGATCATAAATCTACTATGAAAGCCAAACTAAACTATTGTTGTTTTTGAAACTATTTTATTTAAGTTATTCCACAACTGAATTTATAATTATAAGTGACTTTTATGTAAATGATCATGAACTCTCCGTTTTAAAGGAAATTTTCATCAATGGCCTAGGGCCTCGACTCCCAAGCCATATTGACACAAATCCAATAAATATATATAAATCGCAGGAGAGGCGCGTTGTCGAAGGTTCTCTTAGGAATGAATTTGTCACAAATGCAAAAAGACCCCTCGATCAACAGCAAGTCAAATGAATTAAAGTCACATATACAGCTTCTAACGAATGACAAACATGCACGAACACAAACATGCACGAACTTTAGCTTTGGGATCTCAGATGTATCAGGATGTACCAAGTTTTGTAGAATCTGACGTCATCTTCGTCTACCTTCAAATCTATACTATGTGTAAAAAGTGTACAACTACTATAAAACGTTTGCAATAGTACAAAAGCTGCAGAAGCTAGCGCAGATTAAGAAACGAAGGGGTTTGAAGTGTTTTCATAAAGAACTGGTAAGGTCAATCAATTATTATACATTCGTTCAGATTGAACAAACGAGACACATTCGACACCAATATATTTTACTGTAAATCATTTGCTATGAAAGGGCTCGGTCGATGAGTATGAAGATGTTCAATTCAATAATGTGGACGCTTCTGGCACCAATCCAGACACAAGACCCTCTGATAGTTTCAATGCAAACGTTATAAATTAAGGTATGATCCAAAAGATAACTTTCGATGTAATATAAAAAGCACTGCATGCGTTCAAAGCAAAGCCTAATACCAACTCACCGTCGACAGCTGCACTCGTTGATGGAATGCTTGTTACCTTCATGCACACGGCCAGTTTTACTAGAGCTACTATACGTCTAGCTGTCGTTTCAGGTCGGGTGTCAGATACTGTGGTTGGGACAGCGACCGATCCAAGCGCGAAGGCGAGTGCGGACGCGACGATAACCCCGAATGTTTACACAACACAAATTCACATAAACGAGACATACATTAAAGACATATTTACGACCAAAATTGTTTTTATAAATCTTCTCATAAATGCATAAAATAATAATAAAAAGCATGATCGAAAATAATTGTACAGGTAAACAATAAATGTGGTGATGTGGAAGGGTGCGGGCCGCGGTTCCTAGCCGGCTCTAGAAGCGTGGTCCTCAGATAAATTTCGAGTCGTGAGATAGTTCAGTTGGTGCGCACGTAAGCCAATTGTCAATTATTGTAAAATATTATCTTGAAGACATAATAGTGCGCGCTCAATACCGAAGCGGTTGAATTTGCTCGCATTTGGGTGCTCTCTACGTATTGTGCCAATCCATCGGTGTCTGTACAGAAAGACGCTTTGATCGTTATTATTGTCAAAAGTAATATAAATAATATAAAAGTTACACATTTAAACAAACAAAAAATATTAGGTATGAGTACTTTATAGTATGTTTTTTTAAATCACTGATTTTTAATATTAATGCTTAAAAAGAGACGTTCTATATTTATTCGCCAATCTTTATCATCGGTCGCATCTTATCCTTATCACCTCAAACGATTACAAACCCAAATTATATAAAACTCAAAAATGTTGTACGTAGTCTAGTTATACTTATAATTAAATATTATAGCGGAGCCGCACCGCATTTTAAGAGAAAAATGTAAAAAGTTACTTACATTTAACATCAAAAGGGATGAAAAAAGACGTACACAAATAGTGTACATTCAAAGGAAAGAAACAAAACAAAATAAAAAAATATAACCACGACATTGAGCTTCGACCATTTAGCAAAGTGCAAATACGTATTTTCAAAATCAATGTAGATTTTTGCCAATTTTATTATAAACAAGCCTTATACGCAAATATCAAGGTTAAAATAACTTAGTTTATAATAAAAGTGACATCGGTAGGTTAACAAGTCCTTACCCTGATGACGATTATGACTTACCATATCATAATCGTCAATTTCGCTGATAGAACGCAGAAACATGTTGACACGTACTACCGTTTCAGCGTCCCCTTAACAAAAAATAATAAGTCTTTAGAACCGCAATTAATATTTTATATTAATAATTATTATAACGACTCACTGATTACATTGACCGCAAGTTGATGAAATGTTTCAATGTACAAACACAAAAAAATATAATTTATTTGCCAATAAACCAGAACAGTCCAATACAGAAGCCAATGCCCTTCCAAATCCCAATTAAAAGTAAAACAACTAAACTCTAAACCGATTCTACTGAGGAGACGAAAGGAACACAGTAACATGATGAGAGGAAATCGCATTATCATCCTCTTCGCGTTTTTAGTTCGTTATAGCGCGCGTCTAAAAACGATTTTGGTCGTCAACACCAAACGAAAATTTTAGAATTTTAGTTAAATAAAAAAAAATGATGTACACATATTTGGGTAATTCGCTCCTGATCAATGAAACAGGAGTGAGTTGCCCATTCATTTGACTTGTTTACACCGCGACTTTTTGTTGTTAATAGAAAACTCATACTGTGACAAAAACTAGAATACGGTCCAGCCTGCCTCAGTAGACTTACCATTGTGACGTCATCGATCTTTGATATACTTCTGACAAATATATTGACGCTCACTACCGCTGGACCATCTAAGTACCAATCAAAATCACTGGGTAAATAATGGGTAAAATCAAAACTAAACCCTAACATAACAAACTTAAGTAATAATTTTGAAGCGTCATGAACTCATGGTATTGTAATAATAATTCTGAAATTAGTTAACACAATTGGGTTATGACTTATGAGCGACTCACCTCCAAACCTGAAAATTTTCGATGGATGTTGTCAAAATGATTAAACAAAATGTCATAAAGAAGGAAAAAATGATCAAATGAACCAAAGATAAAACAATCGGAAAAGTAACTGGCAAATAAAGTTAATCCTCGAGGCCTGTTAATGAGAATTTGTGTTAGTGTTACATATATAAAAACACTTTTAAAGAAATTAGTGATACTGTCAGCCATACTTGAAATCATGGGGATGTATACATTATAAAGTACTTGTAGTATGATATTGATTTGATATAATAAATTAAAGTTGATTGTTAGTGATCTATCACAGGGTTCACTGTACATAAAGAATGCTGTCAAGTCACGGGTCAAAGAAATACAGAAAGGCTCGTGCGTGACTTGCCCGGATATTAGCAATTTGTTTCAGAAACTACAGCAAGATAGCATCTACTAAGTAAAGTGTGTACTTTCTAAATCATTATTGCGTAATTTATTCCGTTAAATTTTAGCATATCAATTTAGTTCATTAAATTATTCGTGTTCCTCTACAATTCCCGACTTCTAGGAAATATTTATCGCCTTCATAATCATTTAAATGTATCTTTAAAACGATTTTTAAAACAGTTATTTTAAAAGTAATAATACTTCATCAAAAAATTACATACTTGTTCAATAAAAATATATTTATAATAATGTTCTAGTTAATATATGTTGCAAACATAGTAGTAATCTAAACAAGAGTTTTAAAAAAATATAACAATTATTACGTACTGCTGACGTAGGTAGTTGCTTTGTGGCGTGTCAATTGATTATTTCGTGTTAATAATGTTTTATTTCGTGACAATAATTGTGTTTATTGTAACAGAATCGCGTGAGACAAAGTTTTATGGACTTTTTAATAATGTGCTAGGCTTTTAATTCGATTTTATTGAAGGCAGACACGAATCCTCCATACTTTCCAAAGTTTAAAGTATTCCTATCTTTTCACATATTTTATATTATTTATATAACTATCATCATAGCTAGGATCATTGGGAACTCATAGTCAATGATAATAAAAGAATTTATTTGTTATTATTATATGTAATTCGATTAGATTTTATATATTTTGGCACTAGGTACAAACTCTGTTACTAAGCGGTATATTTTTTAAAATGAGTTTTTTTTTATTTATTGAAATAAAATAATAAAGTATTTACACATGGAGATGAAGATACATTGATACAAGTATGTAAATAGATCAACTAAATAGACTGTGAACCCTGAAAATAATACCTATTCTTAGAAAAAAAAACCGATGTAATTGTTTGTTATCGTATCGCCCGCACTAGCGGATACCAACTACGAAAACAAAAAACCTACGACCCTTACAAAATAGTTTAAATACAAAACACAGAAGAATGACAACTCTGACCTTAAACATTGTTATAACAAGCTGACACGGGATAATAAAAGAAATTTTGTTTCGAAAATCAGTATCATATTGATTACATAAAGGCCATTATTGAGAGCACGTCTATAGGCAAAAATAAAACACAACCAATAAGAAAAAATATAAAAAAGGTTAAAGTCAGTGTTACATAAATATTAAGGCCATGTGCAAGTTATACGACCATACGGCAAACAACAAAAATATTGAACGCGTACTTTATTATAATTACATATTTTATATTTTAGTTTTGTAGATACCTACCATTTTTTGATGTATTGGATAATATAATTACGAATTCGTAATTTATTTGCTATTATACTAACTTTGATGTTATTCTACCTATCATGTACCTACTAAATATCATAATGTAGAAATAGGTAGATACCTACATACTTTTTAAAATTTCATGTGCTCTTTTAGCGCTGCCATACCGTCAACTTGCATCTGGTCTTTTAATAATATTAATAATAACAAAGTTTCAAAGCTCTACCGTCACCCAAACATAAAGTTTCTCACTAACCATCTTTATATCGCTGATAGTCAAGATGTTTCTCACGAATAAGTTTATATTAACGATTGCAGGACCTGTTAAAATATTAAAAGAATATACGCTATTGAACCCAACTAAATATACTATAGAAATAAAATTATTGGTACTAGGATATTACATTTATCTACCTACAAACCATATTGGGATAATAATTATGAAATTAGGATGAAATTCTTTCTGTATGAAGTTTCTGTTCCAAGAATGACCTGTAATCCCTGAAAACCAATAAATTATTACGTTTTGGGAACCATGCCCCGTGGCAGTGGCCTGTATCGGTTCTATAGATCGGTTTTAAACGATCTTTAGATATCTCAACTGGTTCACGTGTATTAATAACCGACTTCAAAAAAATTAGGAGGTTCTCAACTCGATTGATTTTTTTAACTCATAACTCCGTCATTTATGAACCGATTTGAAAAAAAATAATTGTCATCAAAATCGGTTCAGTAGTTTAGGTAGCTGAAAAAAATATGTCATCCAAGTAAACGATTATATATTATTTTCTTAATTAGTGTAAATAAAGAATCTATATCTAAAAAAATCATTATACTTCCAGATTAGATTTTTATCACTCTGTGTTCTTACTTAAGTATCTGGGGGCCGACCGCGGTAATTTTGAACGCCTGAACCAATGCTAAACCTAATTCAAAACGTTATTTTTCACATATTTCGTACGAATGTGTTAAGTACATTCTAATAGTCCGTTCATAAAGTACTACTTCTTCTTGGTCGTTACACTCTTGACAGAGTGGTCGTGGTCGTCACTTCAGGGGGCTGTTGTGGCTCGCTTGACAATTCTACGCCACGCATCTCCAAAGCGGTCTTAATTTGGTCAGTCCATCTCATGGGCGATCTACCCCGTGCCCTTGTGCCTTCCACTCTACCTTGCACTATAAGACGCTCAATGGAGACTTCTCCGCGTCGTGAAACATGTCCAAAGAAAGTTAGAATACGAGATTGTACAGTAGATGAAAGTCGCTGTTTGATGCCGAGTTCTTGGAGTATGGACTGATTAGTACGAAATTGACTCCACGAGATCCCAAGCATTCTTCTCCAGTACCACACACTCGAGCTTCAAAGTAATACTAGGTAGTTCTATATATAAATTTGTTTGATTGGTAAAACCAGCGATAAAATCGTTCAAGAAGAATAGCGCGTTACCATTTTGATACATTCAGATTAGCCATATCCAAACTTTTGCCAAAACCAAACCGTTCAATGGCAATTACGTTGACAAATAGCACGATCGTCCTACTGGTTTGGTAGCCCTACCAACTTTTAATTGATTATGTGTCAAAACAACCCTTCCGTGCCAGCGACTAATACACTCGTATGCGTAGTGATAAATGAAGTTTGTTGAAAAGTTTTGGGGTAAACTACCCTTCATTATCTTGTCAATTTAAACGAGTGAATTGATGATAATGTTCTTTCAGTTAAAAGTAAAAAAACATCTATATATTAACTAACTAGCAATCCTATATAAGAAAAACAACCTCATGAAAAACATGATCTGAGTATAGGTAGAGATATAAAGGGATTGTGTTCCTTCTTCTTCTACTTCGTTAATGGCATGTGTCATAAATGATGACAATTGTGCGAATGTCAAGTGAATAGATTGTTTAAAGTAAGATGTCGGATTCTTCGTTTGTCATTTCATGAAGTAATATAGCACTTCTAAATTAATATTTTGTTCTCGCGCTATTGCATGTTTTATTCAGTGATTTTAACGGAAATTTAATTGCGACTTCATAGCACAAGTATGGACATTTTAATTATTAGTGTATAATGTTGCAATGCGATTTGAACGGCGAGGAAATACTAGACGGCCATTCCGCGATAAAGTTTAGAATAGACAAATGACCAAACAATCTATTGTCAAATCATCAATCAATTGAAACAGTCAACACGACAGATGCCAATAAATGAAGAAAAGAAGAAGTAGTTAAGACGTCACAAAGTCGTATGCTGTCCTTCGTCATTTTATATATAATACTAGCTGTTGCTTGCGACTTCGTCCGCATTTTTTTTGAAAGGAATTGTAGCTTTAATTCTTCCCCCGAATTTATCTCCTTGCCAAATTTGAGTGATAAGTTTCAAACCAATCACTCCCACCACCCTTAAAAAAGTTTCCATACAAACATTCACACCCCATTTTACTCCTTTATAAGAGTTATTTTGAAAAAACCTGAAACACGTGTCGATTTATTTTGCATTTTAAGTATCCAAACCAAGTTTCTAAGAAATCACACCACCCGTTAAAAAGTTCCCATACAAACTTTGACAACCCATTTTACCCCTTTGTTAGGGTTATTTCGAAAAATCCTGAAAAACGTGTTCATTTATTTTGCATTTTATTTATTAATATCAAGTTTCAAGCAAGTCGCATCACGCGTTAAATAGTTTCATTCATTCGTTTTCACCCCTATTCACCCTCTTAGGAGTTGAATTTCAAAAAATCCAGCCTTAGTGGGTGGTTTTGCTGTAAATGGAAGCTACCTTCCAAATTTCAGCTTTCTAGCTTCAGCGGTTTCGGCTCGGCGATGATTAATCAGTCAGTCAGGTTAAGATCTTTTATATGTATAGTATAGATAATTATAATTACGGATAATTACGGATTATTTTTGCTCGTATCACAAAACATTTATTATAAAATCACACCGTCAATAATTCTAAACCACTTTATAAAATAAGCCGACATAACTCGACTACTTCGCAATATAGCCAAAAATAATCCTGTTCTAGCTTTAAAATGTCCATGAAATAACCAGCCATGATCTATTGATGTTTTAAGCACAAAACTAGTAGGAGGAGGTGCTGACATAATTAAGTAATGTTTGACATTTTCAGACAGCACAAACACAGACAGTCGCAAAATTAATTCTTGGCTGTCCGCCATACGAGATCACAATAAACGATAGGTACCTAAACATATTCCCGTGAGATTTCAGACGTAATTGGTCGAAACACACGGTCTGTGTTTCACGATGATCGAGTATGTAGTGTCAACAATTACATTTGTTGTGAGCTAACTGTCAGTTTATTAATTTTTCGGTTGCGTTTTATATATTTTTAATAAATGTCTTTTATAAATTACCTCGTTCGTGCTGTTTCGCCGGACTTACTAAACATGAGTAAAATACGAACGCTCTTATTTTGCTTGCATCAAAGTCCACATTAGAGTAACAGTTTGGAATTACGGTTTTAATAAACATTAAAATAGATTTTTTGTGCCTTTATTGGATTGATTTCCTAGGATTTTGCTAAGTTCAACACCGAATTACATGGAGTTTAACTAACTATAATACGTTCTTTACACGTAAATGTAGTAAATTTCAAGTGTAATTTAAAAATAATGACGAACTGCATTATGTATCCATACTTTTATTATAAATCCGAAAGTGTCTCCGTTTGTCTGTTTGTTATTTTGGTATTATTTTGGTTGTTTCTACTAAAAGCGACTCCCTGATCAAACGACCTTGGCGCGTATTCACGGCGATCGAATCGAGATTTTTTTTATTAGAAAATATTCAATTTAGAAAAAAAATTAACAGGTAATATTAATTGGTTTACATTCCACCTATTAGTATAAACTGCAAGTTAAATCGACATCAACTTTTGGAGATGATGATGATTATTGAATAGTTTAGAAATTATTTTACAATTAAATTACAAAACTAACAGTTACTTTTAAAATAATTTGATTTGAATGAAGGAGGAAAAATATTGAAAATCTATACCATATATCTTTTATAAATAAATAATCCCGGACATTTCACGCAACATCATCTGGCCCCAAAGTAAGCAGTTTGTGTTATAGGTAGCACATGACTGATATACTATTTTTATACTTTTTTTTGTAAATACATACATATTATACATAAGAGCACCCAGACCCGTGACAAATAGTTGCAGATAGAAGCATTTGTCCCGCAGCGGGAATCGAACCCGCAACCTTCTGCGTCTCAGCCGGATCTTAGCCCACTTCGCCACATAGGTCGTCACTATTATATCTATCAATTAACGAGCAGATAGTCACTAAATAGCAGCCAAAAAAGGCAATTTTCTTATACAAAAGTAAATGGCCTATCACAAAATGCCGCAGTACTGAGTTCAAGCGGTTCCATTATTTAATTTATGTAGCATTTTGTATTGTAATTAAATACAAATAAATAAATAAATAATCCCGGACATTTCACACAAGGTCTTTTGGCCCCAAAGTAAGCAGAGCTTGTGTTATGGGTACCACATGACTGATATACTACTTATATTTATATATCTTTTTTTTTATATACATACATATTATACATAGAAACACCCAGACCCGAGACAAATACTTGCAGATCATACAAACATTTGTCCCGCGGCGGGTATAGAACCCGCAACCTTCTGCGTCTCAGCCAGACCTTAGCCCACTGAACCACAGAGGTTGTCAAATTCAGTTTATTTTAAGTTTTATAATTTATTATTTACAAAAAGACTATCTTTATAAATATAATTCTACTGTAGGCGTGTACCTATGTCACTGAATTCCTCCTAAACAGCTGGACCGATTTGAATATTTTTTTTGTACGCGTTCAGTCGGTAATCAGCCCGGCAGATGGCGCTGCAGTCGGTACAATTAGATATTTTTTTTCTTTTTTAAAGGCGAGGACGAAGTCGCTAACGGGACAGCTAGTAAATTATATATTCATTTCTTTTGAACGAACATTTATTCTGGTATAAATTTTACTTAATATTAATTTACTATGGAAAATATTACAGCTAATTCTGAACGTTTTTAGTAGTTTTATAGTTTGGAATGGGATTTTTTTTGTATATATTCCCATACATATATCAAAATTCCTACGCCCCTTTAAGCTCAACCATTTAAGAGATATTATTGTAATTTTTTCATTTCGTCTGCTTAGCACATTATGAAGTCCAATCCGTGAACATGAAAAAGCCAAAACTTACTCTGAGTCTTGGCTTTATATTGCTTGTACTGCTTCTCAGTCGGGCCCTCTTGGCAGAGTGGTCATGGTTATGAGTAGGTCCATATGAATGGCGGCTCTTGCTATGCGTCTCCATCCGGCTTTATTGGAGGCGTTGTGGGAGCAGTCGGTCATCGTGGATTTGGTGAGAGATTTTATCAGATCTCCCCATCTGGTCGGAGAGTGGCCACGGCATCTCTTGCCCTCCATTCTGCCTTGGACTACAAGACGCTCCATTGAGTCTTCATTTCGGGTTATGTATTCGTATATGCTCGTATATTTGTATGTGCTTCAGAATTTGTATTTGAACAGTCGACGATAATCTCTCTTTGATGTGAAGTTCCTTGAGGATCGATACATTGGTGCGATAGGCTGTCCACGGAATTCTCAGCAGACGTCTCCAGGACCACATCTCCAGTGCATCGATTTTTCTCCTTTCCTTAAGCCTCAATGTCCACGACTCAGCTCCATAGAAAAAAATTGGAAAGACGAGACTTCGCATTTGTTGTTTTGGTTATTCTGCGGTCTTTCCAGATTTGGTGAGATTTTCGACGGCAGATCGCGTCATTTCTTGTACATAGGTTGTCAAACAATCAAAAACAAATCAAAAAAAATACTTACTTAACTTAAATATTAGGTAGGTACCTACATATCGATACCAGCCATTTTGCTATATTTAAGTAGGTTGGTATTACATACAGGTTGGTCACACGCAATATTAAGCTCCATCAGTGTCAAAAACCAAAACACTGTAAATGACCTATTTACGAGTATAACGAAAACTATAAAAGGTATATAAAAACCTATCTCCTAATGACAAAATTACCGTCACGTTTATGTACGTCCTTGTCTTTCTAATGTCAAAGAATAAAGATGGCAACAGATTTAAACAATAAATTAGCTAGTGTGTGTTAATAAGATATACATTTAGTCTCCTAATAATCAAATTGAACAATTATGTTATACTTAAATAGCTATTCACCTCTGTGGCGCAGTAAGCTAAGATCCGGCTGAGATGCAGAAGGTTGCGGGTTCGATTCCCGCCGCGGAACAAATATTTGTATGATCTGCATGTATTGGTCTCGGGGCTTGGTGTTTCTATGTATAATATGTATGTATTTATAAAAAAAGTATGTAAGTAGTATACCAGTCATGTGGTACCCATAACACAAGCTCTGCTTACATTGGGGTCAGATGATGCTGTGTGAAATGTCCGGGATTATTAATTTATTCTAAAACGGATCACAAAGGTAGTTAAATCATCACATAGTACAAAACAAAGTCGCCTCCCGCTGTCTGTCTGTCCCTATGTATGCTTAGATCTTCAAAACTACGCAACGGATTTTGATGCAGTTTTTTAATATATAGAGTGATTCAAGAGGAAGGTTTATATGTATAATACATAACACATAATAATATACTAAAGAAACACTGATAATTTTAGAGGTTAGCGTATATGGGTTCAACGTAT
Source organism: Lampropteryx suffumata (assembly GCA_948098915.1). Lineage (NCBI taxonomy): Eukaryota > Metazoa > Arthropoda > Insecta > Lepidoptera > Geometridae > Lampropteryx > Lampropteryx suffumata. The sequence continues at coordinate 16,763,628 of OX402565.1, read as the reverse complement.
TAGAACTACTGAGGTACAGCAACGTGTGGCCGGGTTAGCTAGTACTATATAAAATGCAAAATAAACCTAAATCCACGATAATACTTGGGTAGATAAGTATAAGTAGAGAATGCTCTAAACATTAAATCTTCCTTTTGTCACATTTAGAATTTTTGGTTTGCATTAAAGTATTAAATAAACAAATAAACTGTCTAATAAAAAATTATTACAAACGTACATTAAATAATATATAACATCAATTTTATACATATTAAATTACAATTATTTACATTTGGCTAGAAGTACGCATTTTTATAATTGTGGCATCTGAATTCAATATAATGACATTTTGCAAGTAACCAAAATCATCTGTCAAAAATGATTTTATAAAATTCTAAAGTTAATTCGACGACCCTCTCCGCTTTAGTCGATAGATGCCTTATCGTGCCTTCACTGTTGTGACCTGCCGGGCCAAACTAACCGCAACAAATGATTGTTCGACTGCCTTGGAAAAAAATCCAAATTTAGTCCATATTTTATGTCAAATTTTGACGTTTATCCGAACATTTTGGACAGATAAGAGCCATGTGAGCTCATATCTGTCCAAAATGTTTTACAACACGCGATCGAACAAAAATAAGGCTCATTTCACACATATAGGTAAATGCCGAAATTTAAGGTTGCAGTGACCAATTTACAATCCGAAGATAGAGTAGAACTTACACTATTGGATGACATTATCTGGATACGATTGCAACTATAGACCGTTCACCGTAAGATGTCCCTGCCTTGGGAATTGGCTGCATTGCATGCGGTGTTGTCAACAATATATGTTGTATTTACCCCATTTGGTGATTGGTGGTTGCCGGCAACATTATCTAAACTTGTATATCCACCACAGATTAAAATGTTTTACTTGCATATTTTTAAATAATAGAAGGCTAGTAAGGTTCTAAATGATGATACAATATACATTTTAGCTTATTTATTGTTTTTTTTTTCTGATGCGAGATAGCACTTGATTGGGTGGAATTAGACAACAACAGATTGACAATCAATCATCATCATCATCATAACAGCCTGTATAAAGTCCACAGCTGAACATAGGCCTCCCCAATAGATTTCCAGGAAGAACGATTTTGAGCATACTGACAATCCTCATACTTGATACATACTTGAGCCCTCTCCATCCACCGACTTCCTGCGATCTTCACAATGTCGTCAGTCCATCGGGTAGGGGGTCGTCCTACGCTTCGTTTTCCTGTCCTTGGTCGCCATTCGAGAACTTTTATTCCAACGGTTATCAGTTCTGCGAGCTATATGGCCTGCCCATTGCCACTTCAACTTGCAAATTTTGAGTGCTATGTCGGTGACTTTGGTTCTTCTACGGATTTCCTCGTTGCAGATTTTATCACGTAGTGAAACACCCAACATAGCTATCTCCATAGCACGCTGCGCGACTCTGAGCTTGTGTATGAGGCCAATAGTTAGCGACCAAGTCTCAGTTCCATATGTCATCACTGGCAACACGCACTGATTATTGACTTTCGTCTTGAGGCTCTGCGGTATCTGAGACGAGAAGATGTGCCGTAATTTCCCGAACGCTGCCCATCCGAGTTGGATTAGTCGGCTGACCTCTTTGTCGAAGTTGGACTTGCCTAGTTGAATCGTTTGACCCAAAAAGACATAATGGTCTACAACTTCGATTATATCGCTTCCAATATGTACCGGTACGGGTGCAACATGAGCATTTGACATGATTTTTGTCTTGCTCATGTTCATTTTAAGACCCACCTGTTGGGACACGATATTAAGGTCGCTGAGCATTGTGCCAAGGTCTTCCAGAGATTCTGCCATGAGGACTATATCGTCGGCAAATCGAAGGTGAGTGATGTGTTCGCCATTGATGTTGATACCATGTCTATGCCAATACAAGAGCTTGAAAATATCCTCCAATGCAGAGGTGAACAGTTTCGGAGATTTGGCACCGCTGGAGTGACCGCAACACTGCCCAGGTTTCGACAGAATCAAAGGCTTTCTCATAGTCCACAAACGCTAAACAAAGTGGCCGGTTATACTCTTCGGTCTTCTGTATAACCTGCCCGAGCGAATGAATGTGGTCTATGGTGTTAAAGCCTTTTCGGAACCCGGCTTGTTCGGGACTCAAAATCGATAAATGACATATTGACAATCAATAGTGCCCACATATCGGCAGGGGACAACTTACGGTGAACGGTCTGTAGTCGCTATCCGCATTCAATGTCATTGTATTGGATGATAATCACAAACTGTTAACCAAGGAGAATTTCTTTCCTCAGAAGGTTATCTCAAAGTTATACCTGGAGATGAACAAAGCAATTTTTTGAAGATGCGTTTGCTGAGTTTCTATTAACTGTCACTGTCACTGTCACTGCTTGCGTCAATTACGAAAGAAACTCCTGGAGTAAAATATTGTGATTCGATGTGAATGGATTTAGTTGGTTGAAGTAACAAAGAATAATTAAAAAAAACTACATACCAGTTCCATTGAGTCCCGAAGGACGGATGCGCGCGTCGTATCTCCCAGGACCCAGAATCTGATCCAGGATCTGCTTCTCCTTCTCTCTGAAGTTAATCTTGCCGCTGTTCATACATCTGTTGTAGAATGCACGGGTTTTACTCACAAACACGACAAGAATGGTGGGAGTTCGTCATCCATTATTGTCGTGCTCGCGTTAAGTCGAGATACCACCTACTGGCTACTGTTAGGGAGGACATTGCCAATTTGAATTTTGATTTTTTTATGGCTAATCCTGGCTATTCCATTGTTGCAATGATGAACTTGAGCGTATTTTTTGATATTTGTTACCTTATTTCAGAGTTGGAAAAACTTCAAGCTCATTGTCTAAAATGTTATGTACTTACTAGTTTGCTTTGAAGCTACTTTTTGAAATAAACTTGAAACAGCAACAAATAGGACAGGTTTCAACAGGTTTCAAATTGTGGAATAGGGGAGCTGGTCTCATGCGAAGTACAACACACCTACGAGTCTACCCACTCAGGTGTAGGTAACATAAGATCTAAATTATACCCGATGGCAAAAGATATAAGTCATCATATAAGTATTCATAAGTCATTAACCCCTCAATCTCATATTATGTCAGTATGCGATTTAAAGAGAGTAGATGAATACGATCATGCTTACTCTGGAGGTCTATTAAGTTTTTACAACGGTTCTATTCCAATCAGGCTATATTTTAGCTCTGATTACGTTTCGATAAGTATCCAAAAACCTCTATGGCCAAACAAAATAAAAAAATTGACCGATCATTGACTTCATAAGCGTAGTGTAAACTGAATCTTTGTTCATTAGCAGAATACGGAAACACTTCAGAAGCTATCGTGCAGCTGCGGTTTGATTCCAATCTGAAAAATATCGCCATATGCGATAAGACCACCGGTTGCAGGATCTGTAGCCATAGCATAAATTTGTAGTAATCTTCTCAATAAAGTTTATTTATTATTATAATCGAATGATGGTTCAGAAGAATTAAAAATGCTGTTCAAGTGCTTTATCTTTGGAATAAACGTACATATTTATTAGGTACTAGCTATTAGCTGGCTATCATAAATAATAATTGATGTACGTACTAATAAATAATGTAGGTACAACGAAAAATAACCAGTTAATTAGTTTATTCAATTAGATCACTGAGTATGACTACTGTCTTTTTTTCTGTTTGTTCTGAATTTCTGTCGAATTTTTTGTGAAACATGTATTTACCTAGAAGTTTTATCAAAAGTAAATGCACGATACAATGAGGCTATTGATTTGCGAAAAATCTATTCTATTAGGATGTTGATCTATGGTTTTTTTATTTGATCAAAACGAAAACTCTTTTCTTAAAGTTTGAGACTTTAATGGCAGTTTATCTATGTAACAGTTCCGTGATCCAGAACTACCTAATCATTCCAGTGTCAAGTGTCAACGATGGTATTTCAGCAGACTTAATCAATAGCAAACTCCATCATAAAATCACGGACTGGTCTGAGAACGCAGTTACGCGGTTAACCACGTGCGCCGGTTGACGGATTTCAATACGAGAAAAACTCACGTGGAATCACGCTTAGTTTTGTAGCAGTACCCTCAAAATAAGGTTATTTTCAGATAAAAGAAAGCAGTCGTGTACACCAGTTGAGATACACAAGGATTGAAAGCAAAGAGGTGCGTATTTGCTTTGAAATGATTAAAACCTATTTAAATACAGACCAACAAGCTGTGCTATAACGTCGTGATAACTTTGAACGCTCTCATGCGTATTTTAAGTTACAATTGGTAATTTTGCAGGGATTTTCTACTTTACTACATTGCTTTAGAATTCAGCACCAAAATGAATTTATAACAATCTTTTTGCAATTATGAACCCTATATACATTTATTGCCTCATAAACATATCCAAATTAAAAAAAAAAATTTTTTGTTTCAAGGGTATACTGTATACTTCCCAGGTGGTCCCATTTAAATTTTATCGAAATCGTTCGAGCGGTTTTTAAAAAAGTTACTAAAATCCAAAAATTTTATACAACAATGATATTTTCGTTTACACGGCTCCAATGAGACAGCGAGGTATTGGAGCCTCACTGTCTCATTGGAGCGGTGCGTTACTTGGCATACCCATATTATAATATTAAACAAAAAACTTTCCACTAAATAAAATTATATTCGTTTTTAAAACGTAATTAATGTAAGATAGTGACAGTTACAAATAGACACAGGGCGAATTGTAGGCTATGTTTAGGCTGTGTTCAAGTTCTTTTTCTAACCAGTGTGATGAAAGTTGAGAGGCGTTTATAAGACCGTTAGCAAACAAATTGCATAAAGTCAATCTCCCACAAGTCCTGACCCAAGGAAGACTTACTGGATTTTAAATTCAAACAAAACATTACTTAGATTACGTTTCCGAATACATCAGAAGTTCGGAGTCAATCTTGACCCGATCAGGGCTCACTTATGGCCACTCACGTTACGGCAAATTATTAAAATAACCGTTTTCAATCATATTACCAAACACGAGCTTATACAATCCTTGAACCTTTTGGTGCTGAATTCTAAAGACTGAACACACCAGTGTTTGAACTGGTATTGTAAACAAGCAATAGATCAGAAAGTACTCACTCAGCGACGTGAAGATGGTACAGAATGAGCACCAGTAGGGCGCACAGCGGCCGACGGGGATCCATGTTCACTCTGCAACCAGAAATAAATTAAATAAGTCATCGTCCTCTTCATTTTCTTTCTCATACACACAATTAAATAAATAAACTAATAAATAATCCCGGACATTCCATACAACATCATCTGGAACCAAAGTAAGCAGAGCTTGTGTTATGGGTACCACATGACTGATATACTACTTATATACTTTTTTTTTGTAAATACATACATATTATACATAGACACACCCAGACACGAGACAAATATTTGTCTTTCTATTTCTATTTCTATAAATACTTGCAGATTGTACAAACATTCATCCCGCGGCGGGACAAATGTTGACAAATGTCTCAGCCGGATCTTAGTCAACTGCGCCACAGAGGTCGTCAAATTTAATCGCTGTTTAAGATTCGCTCAGTCATTATTTGTCGCTATCTTACAAAAATAATGTATTATTTCCCAAAAGCCTATTCTTTTATATCTAAGGCCAAACAAAAGAAAATATTCGATCGATCGCTGGCGGCTTCGTAAATAGAGGTAAGCGGAGCCGTTGTGCTGCCGCTCAGCTACGTTTGATTCCAACCGAGTGAGTGGAATATCCCTGCTGATCCAGGGGAATTAATCTTTTTTTAGTTTAGTTTAGTTTAGTTTATTTATTTAACCATTTCGTTACATTAACATAACATTGGCATGTCAAATTGTACAATACATTGAATTATTATTATTTCACTTTTATTCTAAACTAGTTTTATTGCTACTCACGTTTGCAAATCGAAGAACGAACAACTCATGTACTCATTTGTATGGTAGAATGGGTGGCATTCAAAGAATGAATTGAAATGAAAGAATGAATTTTTTGAAGTCGGTTAAAAATTAAGTTCAAGTGCTAAATCTACTTTGTAATAAACGAGTAGATTTAATAGCTACTTGGCTAGTAGCTAATATCAGGAATAATTTATTGATGTACCTAAGAATAAAAAATGTAGGTACAACGATATAAAAAGTGTTAAATTAAGTTTATGCAATCTATAATATAAAAATGAATCGCTGAATGTGTTGCGCTTAGCAAATCTCGACAGCAGCTGAACCGATTTCGCTAATTCTTTTTTTAGAATATTCCTTGAAGTACGAGGATGGTTCTTACGGAGAGAAAAAATTTAAAAAATGCCTGAAAAAGTCTAAAAACAACACTTTTCTATACTCCCATACAATCGACTCGTAATTATAATTAAAGGTCAATTTGAACTTTAATACCATACCATAAAGTTTAGGTGTTAGTGGAGAGGTGTCCGGGAAGGCAAAACAATTGAGTGACGTTAGTTTAGTATCTTATAAATATTAATGTCAATATTTGTAAATATTTATACGATGGTAAATATAAATCTTCTGTGCGTGTGTTTGTAATTAAACTCCTCCTAAACGGCTGGACCGATTTTGATTTTTTTTTTGTGTTTGTTGAAGTTGTTTCGAGAATGGTTAAGATTTACAATTAGATTTTTTTATTTGTATTTCTTTTTAAAACGAATGGACGAAGTCGTGAACGGGACAGCTAGTTAATAATAATAATAATAATAATGCTGGACATTTCACACGCGTCATCTGGCCCTAAAGTAAGCAGAGCTTGTGTTATGGTCACATGACTGATATATTTATTTGTATATATATTTGTACTTAGATATAATTATTTGTAAAAAATGATGATGCAGTGTGAAATGTCCAGCATTATATATTTATTTGTGTACTGATATTTCGTTGATTTCTTTGGTATTTGTAGTTTATCGTATGGTTTAGATTATGAGGAAACTAAAATCAAATAAATAAAAACTTGTAAAAAGGACTAGATTCCCATTTAAGTTTTTCGAACTATAAGTAAACTATCCAAATTAGTAACAAACTTTTTAATTATTCGGCTGAAATGCCAGGCACTTGAGGCAAGTTTACGGAACTTTCAGCAAGTTTAGAGCACGCGACGGGCTTGTGGTTAGCTCTTTCTTGTGTCTCCCTACTATAGGTCATTGACCATTTAATATGTAAAATCCCCCTTTCCAGAAAACCCGTAAATAATACATGATCCAATCAGTCTGTCAATGCCCCATCAGCTCTGACATTTAGGGTCACCACTTTGCTTGTAGGCATGGTGTGAATAATTTAAAATGGCAGCCGTAATGCCTACAGAATGCTTTCTAGGGTTCGTCCTTCAAAGGGTAAGACAACACTCCAGATATACTTATAATTAAATCAAAGGATACCTACTCAAGTTAGCTTAGTTGGTTTTCGTATTATAAATTTGTATTAATAATAAAAGTAATAATAGTACATTATGGTATTACTAGTGTGTAATGTTGGTGATTACCGCTGAGGCGCCATTGAGACCCGAGCCGTTAGGTGAGGGTCTTAAGAGAGCCGAGGAAGGTAATCATCAATAGGTACACACGTGTATCATACGACGTTTTTCAACACACATGTGAATAAAATAACAATAAAAACTCATTTTATTTAGTAGATAAAAAGTTTAATTTCAACAGTGAAAACGAGTTGTGAAAAATGATTCGATTTCGCTATGGCGGGAAAAAAATAGAGCTGTAACAAACCGTATGTATTCGTTGACTGAGTAACGGGTGCGCCATCCAGTACCGAGTAACGAAACGTTACTGACGAATGCATTTCGTTACTCGCATTTTTCGTATTATGGGTACCTACACTGTGTCAGTTCACGAAAGCGCAAGTACCGTTTATGCGTGTATTAAAACGTATGTTTGCTTCGTATGTTTTACGCATGCGCGCGCTTATTCGGTGAATTTAAAAAGAACGTTATAAAGAGGGATTTTTGTTTATTAGTAAAGTTTAATTTGGAAATTTTAATTAATTACAAAAGATCTTTTTTGTTGTTTTAATTTTGTTTAAATCATGTTTTATTTCATTTTTTATGTTTAATTTCATTATAAGAAAAACTATTTTATGTTGATTTATCGTTGGAATGTTGTTGAAATTGTATTGTCAATAAATAATTTTCGACATCTATTTGTTGCTTTTTCATTATAATCGACGCATAATCGATTGCGATGTAGGTAATTGTGATATAACATAAGCTCACGGTTAACATTTTCAACATAGTAAATCCATTGCAAATTTAGTAGATTCCGTCAACGGTTCACTTGTAGTTGAGTTGAAATGAACTACACTTTATCTATTAAATCAAATTGAATTTAGAATGACTTAAACACAAGTCTGGTTCAAAATACGGAAAAGTGACAAAATGCACCTTCCCTACGCAGTTTGGTTTGTAATGTATAAGTATGTTTTCTACAAATTACGAATATTGCGACGCCGCGACGTCATACTGTACGCGTAGGTACGAATAGCAATACGACTCGATTCGTTGCTCTGACATACATAACATAGCATGTTATGAGGTATCAGAAATAACAAGTAACGATAACGATACGATAGTAACGAGTACTAATTGTTATAGTAACGAATACATACGGGTACGCTTTTTTTCGTTACTTTTACAGCTCCAGAAAAATTAATCAGTTTTCCTATGCGCGCGCATTGCGATCAGCCACAGACTAAAGGGATGAGGTTTTTTTTTTATTTTCCGCGCATAGGGTTTGCGCCTATTCTGCCACGTACAAAATGGGGAATTTAAATTTTTCTTTTATTACAGAGAAAACAAAATTTATATTTGAGTGAAAGTTTTATTTATTAAACACGTACGAGTTAAAATTATCTATTTAAATAAGAAATTGCATGAAATGAGCAAGCAATAGGAACATTAATTTATTTGTTCTATTAAACACGATCTTTTTTTGAATAAAAACTTTTTTAAGAACAAAGCACCTCAACCAATAAAATTTAAAAAAAAAACTATAACTCACTAGTGAGTTATAGCAATGAAAAAGTCACAGTTTGATTATGGGTGTCATTCTGTGCCTAATTGCGGTGACCATAGACCCACTTTATGAGCAAGTGTGTTGAAAATATTATTATTTCCCAAACGAAGCATATCTTGTATTATGATCTCCAGATAACTGATCCGTAGAAAAACCAAAGTCACCGACATAGCACTCAAAATTTGCAGGTATAAGTGGCAATGGGCAGGCCATATAGCTCGCAGAACCGATAACTAAATATATGAATCCTTATCGTTAGTTCTTAACTGGTTCACTGTAAATAATCTTTTGCTTAATTCCAAAAAAACTAAATGTATCAAATTCACTTTGCCAAATGTTCATAGCCCGTCCAACATTGAAATAAATGGAGAGGCAATGAATCTTGTAAATTCCACGATCTTCCTAGGTCTTAATATTGATGCAAAACTACATTGGGGACCACAAATTGAAACGCTTGCTGGTAGGCTTAGTTCCGCTTCATATGCAGTTCATGCGATACGGTGGCTTACTGATGAAGCTACAGCTAGACTAGTTTATTTCAGTTACTTCCATAGTGTTATGTCATACGGCATCATTCTCTGGGGGAAAGCAGCTGATATTGGTAAAATATTTGTAATTCAAAAAAGGGCAATACGTGCCATTTATAAAATGAAACCACGAGAATCTTTGAGAGAAATATTCAAAGAAATTAATATTCTCACAATAGCTTCACAATATATATATGAAAATTTATTATATACACATAAAAATAGAGATGGGATTCAGCAAAATAGTGACCTTCATAAAATCAACACTAGGAATAAACATAAATTATACATCCCTAGGTTTCGACTAGAAAAAGTTAATAAGTCATTTATGGGGAACACGGTGCGCTTCTATAATAAGCTTCCTGAAAATGCTACTAAACTACCTATTAAGAAATTTAAAGCATACATTAAAGGTAGTCTTTTGAAGAAAGCTTATTATAATATAGATGACATTATTATTGATAAGAATGCATGGCCTCATGTCGCTCTGCCGTCAGACAGTTAACCGACACACTTGAAATGTATAAACTCTCTTGTATTAGTATTTCGTAGTTAAGGTAGTTATAAGATGGATCATTATAAAAAAGCGCTAGGACCAAGACGAGTTTCTTGCCAATTCTTCTCGAGCTTGGGTTAGGATGAATTGGCACCTAAATTCACCTAGTATGTAAGACGTTTCAAAGTGATCCTTGTATTGAATAAATCATCTTTTGACTTTGACTTTGACTTGACTGTTGGGGAATAAAAGTTCTCGAATTGCGACCAAGGACAGGAAAACGAAGCTTAGGACGACCCCTCACCCGATGGACTGATCAAATTGTAATGATCACGGGAAATCGGTGGATGGAGAGGGCTCAAAATCGTTCTTCCTGGAAATCTATTGGGGAGGCCTATGTTCAGCAGTGGACTGCTTATAGGCTGATATGATGATGATGATGATGATATATACTTTATGACACCCAGACACAAAACAAACACCTATATTAATCACTCAAATGTTTGTTCTGGGAGTCGAACCCTCAACGTAAAAATTTGAAATTTGAGTTTTTTTATCCTAAATGCTGGCAACTCCTACTATAGATTCAAAATCTTCATGTAGAGCACTAGTGAATGAACATTATAATGCTAAATATTTATTTCCCTATCATGTTACATATTCTTACAAATTATTATTAATAAAAATATGCCGGCTTCTACAACCGGCATATTGTAGATCCTAAAACATTTGAAGACATATGCCAAGTGCGCGAAAGGAGCTTCTTGAGGCGCACTTTAATCTTTCACCACACTGGTTAGAAATTACCATTATCACGATAAGAAGAAGAAGAATAAAAATATGCATTTTAATTAACATTTATGTACTATATAACTTATAATATTAGCCTAAACTGTGTTAAATAATTGTTTTTGTCTTTTGACTTTGACTTTGACTTGACTGTTGGGGAATAAAAGTTCTCGAATTGCGACCAAGGACAGGATAACGAACCTTTGGACGACCCCCCACCCGATGGACTGATGACATTGTAATGATCGCGGGAAATCGGTGGATGGAGAGGGCTCAAAATCGTTCTTCCTGGAAATCTATTGGGGAGGCCTATGTTCAGCAGTGGACTGCTTATAGGATGATATGATGATGATGATGATGATATTATTCCCATTTCCGGGCGAAAGCCTCCTCCAGTTGTCTTTTTTGTATTATTTCTGATTTTTCTGCTGGGTTGAGGAGTTTTGTACTCTCCAATGCCAAATAACAGTTTCAGTGAAAAAATAAAACAAACCCACTTTGCGGGCGCTTATGTGATTATGTAAATGACCAGCCATTTTTTCTTCGCGTGCTTATCATTACATCTCTCACTTAATTGTCCAAGGAAAAACCTTACGCATTCATATTTTTGGTAAATAAATAGTGAAAAGATATAATCCTGCGTCAGATCTTCTTCTTCTCTTCCCATTACTGACAAAAAAATAATAAGGTATCGTCCGCGGGGGGAACTGCTTTTGTTTTCAATTCTCAAATTCTTCTGTTTTTATAGTTAAGTAAGATCTTGAAACGCTTATTAAGTATTTTTCCTGTCTTCATCTTATCGTGTCACTAGTTATTTCTAACCGGTGTGGTGAAAGGATTAAAGTGCTTTACTGTAGCTTTCCTGTAAGCTCTCTCGCTTACCGACAGGACCCGCTGGCAAGACGAATCAGTACATGCGGTGTCGGTTCGGTTGCAGGTGCATAACGGTTGGCACTGGCACCGAGCCGGGTTTGTTACAAGTTTTCCTTCTCTTTTGCTAGCAGGGGGACTAATCCCCAATAATTTGAAGACTATCGCAGTCGTCTCCATCATCAGTCTTCAAGCAGCACTCGTCTGGGATCATTTCCACGTAGAATACACACTCAAATTTTTCGAAAATTATTAAGAAAAAAAAAATCCTGTGACATGACTAGAGTAGAGTACGTTATGCCTTCAGAAGGGTCAAAACCAAAAGAAGTCATTTATGTTTCGGAAATAAATTCCCTAATCATACATAAATATACTAGTAACATAACATCATACAGGAACGGGAACCTCGAATTGGTTATATCCATAACCCACTCACGTGCCAAATTGGTAAATTGAGCGTGAGATAGGTTGAGCTAAATACGGACTTGACAACAGCTTTTCGTTGAGAGGTTCGCCCACGCCCAGTCACTGCCATATTTTCAGCCAAATATAATATTTCCGATCGTGGAAAGATAATACCATACATTGCTGGAAATAAGAGCATGTATTTTTACCTACTAATTTCCTTTGTTACACACAAAGAATATTATCTTACCTACCTTGGACTATTTTTACCTATTAGTGGTCGCCCACTGGTCGAAATTCGACCATAATTAATTTTTATGCATAATTAAAAAAAAAAATTTGCATTCTGCACTCGTTCTCTATACAGGGAATTCAGGAACTAGTATTTTAAGCCTGAACGAGGGGAATCTCCTCGTTCAGGCTTAAGACCATGAAAATTAACAGTTGTGGTGGTACAAATCCTAAGAATTAATATTTTCAGATTTCCATACAAAAACATTCAAGAAATAAAATTGACAACCCTTATTTTGTCAACAATGTTTCTAAGTGCGTTACCTACCTACATACCTACCTACCTAGTTTCGCGTGAGTTCAAATTGTCTGCTAAGCTAGGCTAGATAGGTACCTAGGTTGGTGTATGTAAGTATCTTTTGACGTAGGTACCTACCTACATCACATACTGACTGCGGTATTCACACAAGCCATGTTGTTTCGTTTGTAGCACAAAACTAAGTAGATATTTATTTAGTAACTACCTAGTAATCCAGCGGCTAATCTAGTTAAGTATTCGTCTCTTGAAAAACAATGTTTTTAACTTTATGGTAAAAGAAGTTACATACCGTTTAATGTCTTGTTCTAGGCGGATCAATAAAATTTTGAAAATTGACAATAACAAACACCACATTACACGATTAGTAGGTACCTATTCTAGATACTACCACCTAGGTATCCAACACAAAGCACTTATGATTGAGTTAAAAAAACACATGGTCACTCACAATGGTCACAAGAAACGGAATGACGAAACTCTTTACTAGAAAGTTGACCGCACGAAGTACAACAAAACACAGAGCGTAATTCAATTCAAAGCAAGCAAAATAAAATCCTTTGAAATTGCCGACAATTTTTTAGGGTTCATTTTTGATGTGAAAATGCAAACCTATCATAATGATGACATTCATGTTGGTAAATACTATTTTGGTTCTTAGTGAAGTTATTTTGCTTAGTTTATTCTGTAGTCATGTCACTGCTTCTTTCTTGGTCACTGAATCCTTTAACCACTCTAGTTCTGTCACCATTAATCACTAGACTCATGTTAAGGCTACATACAGAAAAAAAACCAGTGACAAAACTAATTAATTCAGCACAGAGTGACCAAGAAAGAACCAATGACAGAATTAATAAACAAATTAATGAATAAATTAAATAAAGTCTTAATCGGAACAACGACTAAAAATAAATACCTACGGAACCAATTTCTGACAAAGTATAAATGTCGGCTTATTACAAAGGTAGACAGAAAGGTAGTAGGTAGAAAGGTATTTTCAGAATTAGCCGAAATTTATTATTTATTATGTGGATTGAACTCTCCTGATTGGTTGTTGGTTTTGTTTGACATCTTTGATAAAAAGCCGCGAAGTCACAGAGTCGCACAATGAGGTGGACAGATAAAACTATGGAAAAATATGGGATAGACAAGATTTTTCATAGAAATTCAAATTATTAGATACCTAGCCTAGAAATGTTAATAAGAAATCTATCTACCTACCTGAGAAAAATGTTGTAGGTTGGGTACCTAATACTTTGAATTTCTATGGTGATCTACCTACCTGTGTATTCTACCTACTTACGAAAAATGTTGGATAGATACCTACCTACCCAATGCTATAAATTTCTATGAAAATCCAAATCAAGTTGTTTTAATAAAGAGTTGTGAACATGTTATCATCATCATCATCATAAAAAAATCCTGTTTAGTTGCAAATTTTAGTTTGTCAACAAAAAATAAATGCAATAAATCCGAAAATTTGATAGAAGAATAAACAAGATTCTTATAAATTGCAGCTGATCTCAACAAGAACACAAAAATTTACTTTCTTCTCAGAGGCATCACAATGTAGGCAACTTTTATGTTTGTGTTGCGTGAACTCAAACGATACTTCATTTTGGGGTCACGTTCAGAGTTCAACAAACAGCTGATTTTAGGGACGTTACCATTTGTAGTAAGTGCAGTTTTGAAGCAAACTTTGCTGCTCATTTCTTCAATGAAAAACATTGAACTTATAAATGAGGTAAAACATATGTTGTTCTCGAAAGTATCGAGAATCAGCCCACCTCGACATAACATACTAGTTCCGGGACACCCTGTATAAACTCTAAGTGTGCGAAATTTCATACTACTCCGTCCGCGCAATTTTCGTAAAATGGGGTACAAAGTTTTACTTCATTTATAGATACATAATATATAGATTAAAGATTGGGACGAATCTGATTCGTAAGTAATAAAACTAGCAAGGATCATAGAAAAAAGCGGCCAAGTGCGAGTCGGACTCGCGCACCGAGGGTTCCGAAAAGCCTGTAGGTATATAAGTAAAAGTTCACCCATCACGACAATCGAGTCATAGTTATGGTATTTTTATTGCAAAATGAAATCCATCTAAAAATTTACGGTTTTCGCAATTTTTCCTTTATCTGTGCTATAATAACAATATTTATTTATTCAGATAACTAAGATCCATTTCATCCATTAAAGTAAAAAATAAAATAAAATCATTGATCAATAACAAAGTAATATAAATTAAATTAAATTAAATGTTAAAAACTATTTCTACTAACTAAATACCACCTTAATTAATATAATAAATTCTGTCTTTCTTTATTACTGCCAACAAATGCCCAGACCAACTGACCAATTGTTTGTTAAGTAAGTATATGAAACTCCTACTACCTAGGTACTTATGTAACTTCCGATAGCAAAATCATGTTTAGATTTCCATGAAATTCCATGTTACTTGCCTGCTAACAAAAATACAGCCACAATATAACAAAATTATGTTTACCGAAACCCTCCCTACGGCAATATTTCGCAATTAACGCTTCGCAGAGCACGCGAAAATTGAATCAGAGCCGCGACGGCCGCTTTGCCGCCATTTCCCGCCATATTGGATATTGGCTATGGCAATATTGGCGGGCGGAAGTCACATTAAGGTTACATCAGCAACAAGGTTCTATTATAACTTTGAGACAGGTCCATTAAAACTTTATTGAAAAGCGATTGATTGAGGTTAATTGCGTTCAGGGTTTTTATTCATGAATGCGACATGATTTTTCAAAAGCAGCTAGTGCCATAATCATAAATATCTTGATAAATAACCTGCCCACCTACTAAACATTATTTATCAGAGTTTTGAAAGATAAGTATTTTACGCATAATAAATCGTGCGTACAAAAATAATTATCTCATCTCAGAAAGACAAAAAAATATTTAGAATGTTTGACAGTTGGATGTTTGCCAAAAAAAGGTAACACATCCGTATTTTTACAACAGAATCGAACAGGCACATTAGGGTTTCACTGACATAAGACAACTAGGTATAAAAAACGTTATATCTACGAGTTATTTTTACTTGCTTGACTCTTGACTTTTAAAAAATAATGAGCATCGGTTCTGCATTTATTTTATTACTTTATTGCACATTTTAATGTAGGGTCGCTTGTCATTCAATTACAATTGGGCGCGGAAAGCAATAACGCACAAAATACCTACAAAAAAACTGAGGTTTGAGTAAATTTTACACAATTACCTCTGTGGCGCAGTTGGCTAAGACCCGGCTGAGACGCAGAAGGTTGCGGGTTCGATTCCCGCCGCGGAACAAATGTTTGTACGATCTGCAAGTATTTGTATCGGGTCTGGGTGTTTCTATGTATAATATGTATGTATTTACAAAAAAAAAAAAAAGAAGTATATAAGTAGTATATCAGTCATGTGGTACCCATAACACAAGCTCTGCTTACTTTGGGGCCAGATGATGTTGTGTGAAATGTCCGGGATTATTTATTATTATTTATTTAATTACGTTTTAATAACTAAAAAGAAAACCGACTTCATTGAATATATTTTTTTTTAGTCGATTGTGTTTTGTTTATATATAGGTAGGCCAACTAAACGCACTGCCCAATAATGAGACATACAAACGAAAATATAATCGATGTATATTCTTTCAATAATCCAATTTTTTCATTTTTTTTATCGATTTTTTTTTAATTTTTTGGATTTTTGTAGATTTTATAAAAAAAGTATTTAAAAATCGGTCGAGCACTGGTTTTTATAAAATTTAAAATTAAAATACATATGTATACTCTTTGAAACAAAAAAAAACCAAATCGGTCCAGGCGTATTTGAGTAATCGGTGACCATACTCGTACATAAAAAAGATACCAACGAATTGAGAACCACCTTCTTTTTTAAAGTCGGTGAAAAATGTTCTTAACATTAAATAAATCGTTCGACTCCACTAACATCGATTGTCTTTTCAACCGACTTCATCAAAAAGGAGGAGGTTCTCAATTCGTCGGAATCTTTTTTTTTTGTTTTATGTATGTTTACCGATTACTCAAAAACGCCTGGACCGATTTGAAAATAAAATTTTTTTTTGAAAGGGTGGTCTTCCCAGGTCCCATTTAAATTTTATCGTAATTGGTCGAGCTGTAAAATCTAGAAAAATCAAAAATTGTATACATCGATGATATTTTCGTTTACTCCGATGCCTCGCTGTCTCATTGGAGCGGTGCGTTTATTTGGCCTACCCATAGTATTTTTATACAAAATACATCTACTTTCCACTAAAAATGTATTATAGGCTCAAATTTCATTCAATGAAGTCGGTTTTCTTTTTAGTTTTTAAAACGTAATTATTTTGTGCATATCAGCATCCAATTATGACCTCACTGATTTATTTCTTCTTTGTATTGTTTTACTGAAGTATATCACAAATCGTGTAGAATCTTGTGGTAGCAAAATAAATTTGATTAAGTACTTTATTACCCATCAATTATATTTGATAAATTTTCAGTATACGGAACTAAGTCAGTAATAATGGATTTATTTAAACTTTTATCATCAAATTCTTACCTAATACTTGTACGGTAATTTTGTTGGCATGCAGGTGATTTTGTTTGTGCCTTTGGAATATATCCAATACTAATACTGAAAATATAAATATTCAACTTAGTTTACATCAATTTGAAATTATGAATTATTGAATTATGTGATATTATTGTTAACTAAGTCTCAGAGTCATTAACGGTTACTGAAGTCGTCTTAGTATAGATTTGTCTAAGGAGCGACTAAATACCGAAGTCCCGATATCGTGACAATAGTAATACTATTGTTTAGAGATTAGTTTTCTACAGATTGGGGACCTAGAGTGTGGCTTTAAAACAAAAAAGTTCCTCTCCTAAGTACTTACTTTAATAGGTAAATACTCATAAGTACCCAGTCAATATAAACTGGCTCAATTAGTTTGAAAATAACTAACCCTAATCATATATAACATAAAATACGTACTTATGTAACTACTAGCTGCTGCCCGCGGCATCGCACCCGTGGTACCTACATAAACAGTAGCCTATGTTCGCCAAAGTCACATAAATCTCATTACCAAAATTAATCAAAATCTGTTCAGCGGTGTAGACGTGAAAACGTAACAAACAGACAGACAGAGTTACTTTCGCATTTATATTATTAGTTAGAACACTACATACCAATGTGTGATTTTTAAAACTTGCAGCAAAACATGTATGACTTTATATATAACCCAAGTCCAACTGAAGCTTGCCAAGTATTTTACAGATGCACATTCTAAAACAATCCAGTTATCGGCCACTGCACTGCTATCTATTACACTTTGTAAAATTCAGGTAACAGAGAGCCGTCCGTTCACGGCGGAAGCTCAATGAAGACTGGGCTCTCGTATTAAGGTATTCTTTACTTCTGTTCTGCGCTATACTCGATATAATTTTTTGACTGGCCTGTCGGTTCAGTTGGTAGTAGCCTTCTGCGCTGTAGGTTGAGGGTTCGATTCCTTCCCAGGATAAACATTTATGTTATGAACATGGGTTTTTGTTCTATGTCCGGGTGTTATAAAGTACCATAAGTATGTATTTAAAAATATCTAAGTACTAGTATCTAAGTATCAGTCATCTGGTCACCATAATACAAGCTATGCTTAGTTTAGGGTCAGATGGTGTGCATTGTCCATCAATATTTATCTATACTATGTACTATATATAATATTATAAAAGGAAAGATTCGATTGTTTATTTGTATTGAACTAGCTGTTGCTCGCGACTTCGTCCGCATTTTTTTTTAAGGAATTGTAGCCAAATTTTATTGATAAGTTTCCATACAAACATTAACTAGTAATTTTACTCCTTTGTGAGGGTTATTTTAAAAAATCCTGAAACTCGTATCCATTTATTTTTGCATTTTAAGTATCCAAACCAAGTTTCAAAGAAATCAAACCACCCGTTAAAAAGTTTCCATACAAACTTTGACACCCCATTTTACCCCTTTTTAGGGTTATTTTGAAAGATCCTGAAGCACGTGTCAATTTATTTTTGCATTTTATTTATTCATATCAAGTTTAAAGTAAATCCCACTACTCCTTCAAAAGTTTCATACATTCCTTTTCACCCCTTTTCACCTTCTTAGGGATTGAATTTCAAAAAATCCCGCCTTAATGGATGGTTTTGCTATAAAAGGCCTTCCAAATAAACCTTCCAAATTTCAGCTTTCTAGCTTAAGCGTCCAAGCGTCTAGTCCAAGCGTCCAAGCGTCCAAGCGTCCAAGCGTCAAAGCGTCCAAGCGTCCAAGCGTCCAAGCGTCCAAGCGTCCAAGCGTTCAAGCGTCAAAGCGTCCAAGCGTCCAAGCGTCCAAGCGTCCAAGCGTCCAAGCGTCCAAAAGTCCAAGCGTTCAAGCGTCCAAGGGTCCAAGCGTCCAAGCGTCCAAGCGTCCAACCGTCCAAGCGTCCAAGCGTCCAAGCGTCCAAGCGTCCAAGCGTCCAAGCGTCCAAGCGTCCAAGCGTCCAAACGCCCAAGCGTCCAAGCGTCCAAGCGTCCAAGGGTCCAAGCGTCCAAATATCCATGCGTCCAAGCGTCCCGGCGTCCAAGCGTCCAGGCGTCAAAGCGTCCAGGCTTCAAAGCGTCTAAGCGTTCAAGCGTCCAGGCGTCCAAGCGTCCAGGCGTCCAGGCGTCCAAGCGTCCAAGCGTCCAAGCGTCCAAGCGCCCAAGCGTCCAAGCGTCCAAGCGTCCAAGCACCCAAGCGTCCAAGCGTCCAAGCGTCCAAGCATCCAAGCGTCCAAGCGTCCAAGCGTCCAAGGGTCCAAGCGTCCAAGCGTCCAAGCGTCCAAGCGTTCAAGCGTCCAAGGGTCCATGCGTCCAAGCATCCAGGCATCCAAGCGTCCAAGCGTCCAAGCGTCCAAGCGTCCAAGCGTCCAAGCATCCAAGCGTCCAAGCGTCCAAGCGTCCAAGCGTTCAAGCGTCCAAGGGTCCAAGCGTCCAAGCGTCCAAGCGTCCAAGCGTTCAAGCGTCCAAGGGTCCATGCGTCCAAGCATCCAGGCGTCCAAGCGTCCCGGCTTAGACGCGTTCAGGCGTCAAAGCGTCCAAGCGTCCAGGCGTCCAAGCGTCCAAGCGTCCAAGCGTCCAAGCATCTAGGCTTCCAAGCGTTCAAGCGTCCAGGCGTCCAAGCGTCCAAGCGTCCAAGCATCCAAGCGTCCAAGCGTCCAGGCGTCCAAGCGTCCAAGCTTCCAAGCGTCCAAGCATCCAGGCTTCCAAGCGTTCAAGCGTCCAGGCGTCCAAGCGTCCAAGCGTCCAAGCATCCAAGCGTCCAAGCGTCCAAGCGTCCAAGCGTCTAAGCGTCCAAGCGTCCGAGCGTCCCAACGTCCAAGCATCCAGGCGTCCAAGCGTCCAAGCGTCCAAGCGTCCAAGCGTCCAAGCGTCCAAGCGTCCAAGCGTCCAAGCGTTCAAGCATCCAAACGTCCAAGCGTCCAAGCGTCCAAGTGCCCAAGCGTCCAAGCGTCCGAGCATCCGAGCATCCGAGCATCCGAGCATCCGAGCATCTGAGCATCCTAGCATCCGAGCATCCGGGCATCCGGGGATTTTTACTTTGTAATTTAAAAAAATATATATTTTTGTATGCACTCAATACATTTTCATTCCTCTTTTTAACCGACTTTATCAAAAAGGAGGAGGTTCTCAATTCGTCGGAATCTTTTTTTTTCTTCGTTTTTAGTACCCCTTAACTTAACAAGCTCTTGTCCAATTTGGTTCAATAAATTACCAGCTCATTCCTAAATAAAATTTAATAATAATTCTGTTTTAAATACTAACATGAAACAGACTTCATTGAATGAAATTTGAGCCTATAATAAATTTTTAGTGGAAAGTAGATGTATTTTGTATATATATATATAATATAGGCCAAATAAACGCACCGCTTTAATGAGACAGCGAGGTATCGAAGTACATGAAAACATCATCGATGTATACAATTTTTAGATTTTGTATACTTCGATGATAATTTCGACGAATTGAGAACCTCCTCCTCTGTTAAAAATAATGACGATTAACTTTGTGACGATATTAAGTAAAAAAAACACTTGACGCTGGCGAAATTGTTTTCATAATGAAGACATACAATGAAGAGAAGAAGAAGAATGACCTGAGATTGGAACTTTAATTCTGAATATATTCTAGACTTTGAGGAACGAATAGATCCATGGGAAAGCCTTCGGCGTTGTAGAGATTCTCAAAATGTTATTCAAATAAAAAACAAATAAATAATATACACCATATCCTTTGTTCAATGAATCATTGTTGGCATATGCGTATCGGTGACGTGTCCTAAATACCTATTTCCTAGATGTTTAGTACCTAGATACGAACCATACAGACCCGCAGATCATCTTAGCGCCAAAAACCCAAACATTAAAAATAAAAAACATTATTCAGCAATGAAACCGATCTAAAAATAGCTGTATCTAGGCACCCTAGCGGGGAGGCTGTGGTCCAGGACGCATGCGCGGGGCCGGGTCACTGTTCTAGGCAACCTATCCACAGGTATGGGATTGATTGATCGGTCTAGATGCCCTGATAACGGCCATTTTGAACTTAGCGTCCGCCATCTTGAATTTGCATAGTGGCTGCACATGGGCTGCACCCAGTTTCTATGATACCCAGATTTACTTATTGCTTACTTATCAACGAAATCAATTATGTGGTTAATTAAGTAGTTAGGTACCTATTATCCTTTATCAAATTTTTGGTACAAGTACCTACATAAAAGAAGTCTCATGACTTTATCAGCAAAATGGTAGAAAGCCATTCCAGAGGTCTACTTTTCGTGTTTGAAGTTGAAGATAGCTCATGAATTGAATCTTTGTGTCCCAACAAAAATGTTTTCTTTGTTACCAAATACTCTATTTAAGTACATACTTCTTCTTCATACATTTACATACTGAAACCCTTTATAGATCACCGTAATAGGCACGTTGTCATTCATATCTTATCATTCAAATTATTCATAGTACCTTTAATAAAAACTACATCTAAAAATAACACCAGAGCCACTCACCTCATCAAACGCCCATCGCCGGAAGAACAGCAACCACAAATCGAAACAGTTTGAAATTATGATTACATACAGGATGTATTCATTCAAAACCAGCACAGGATGCTCTAAAGTTCAAAGAGTCGCGGTTGTGCCGAGTGCTTTGATATGGGCAGTCGGAGCAAGGGCGGGCGGCGAACTGAGCCTGGACGGGCGGCGCGTTGGACCTGTATCGATCGAGACATTGCGCAGCATCCGAGAGAGGGGGGAGGTTTTCGTGGAAATTGGATGCTGTACATTGCTGGGTACCTACCCCTGTACACTGCGAAACATTTTTAACTTTTTTAAACTCTTTTCTTTCGCAAAATATGAGCTTGTAGCTTGTTAAAAGTACCTAATACTTGGTTTCTTGTTCATGTGTATCCTAAGTACTGTTGTAGCATGGGAATCAAAAACAAAGTATTTAGTATACTAGCTGCCCGCGGCTTCGCACGCATAGTACATTAAAAGTAGCCTATGTCCGTTCCTAAGATACAATCCATACCTACCAAATTTGATTGATACAAAAAAAAGTTCTATTGATCCTATCGCTACCAAACTTCACAGGAACCTATCTGAAGATTTACTAAAAATATCATCGAAACCGGTCCATCCGTTTCGGAGTCTGAGAACATACATACACGCATCGCCTTTTTAACCGACTTCATCTAAAAGGAGGAGGTTCTCAATTCGTCGGAATCTTTTTTTTTTTATGTATGTTCACCGATTACTCGCAAACGCCTGAACCGATTTGGAAAATTCTTTTTTTGTTTGAAAGGGTGTACTTCACAGGTGTTTCCATTTAAATTTTATCGAAATCGGGCAAGCTGAAAAATTATATTATAATATATACAAAATACATCTACTTTCCACTAATAATGTATTATAGGCTCAAATTTCATTCAATGAAGTCGGTTTTCATTTTAGTTTTTAAAACGTAATTATATATATATATATACCTGGTGGTAGGACTCTTGCTAGGTACCACCACAGAACCAGATGTTCTGCCTCGGGGCAAGTGAAGTTATAGAGCAAAAAGATGAATGAACTTATGTCCAGGGCCGGCAACGTGCGAGTAACACCTAACTAAACTACCGATTAAGAAATTTAAAGCTAAATAAATAAATAAAGGGTAGTCTTTTGAAGAAAGCGTATTGCAATATAAATGACTATATTATATTAGGAATGCATTTTTTTTTATCTAATATTGTTACAAACTAGCCAAGTATGAATGTAATTTAACTATGACTATTTTTAACTGACTTCAAAAGAGGAGGAGATTCTCAATTCGTTCGGTTTTTTTTGTATGTTCACCGATTACTCAAAGACGCCTGAACCCATTTGAAAAATTTCTTTTTTTGTTTCTCAATACTTCACAGATGGTCCCATTTTAATTTTATCGAAATCTGACGAGCGGTTTTTAAAATATCACCAAAAGTTAAAAAATTGTATACATCGATGATATTTTCGTTTACTCCGATACCTCGCTGTATCATTGGAGCGGTACGTTTATTTGGCCTACCCATATTTTATATATACAAATACATCAACTTTCTACTAAAAATTTATTATAGGCTCAAATTTAATTCAATGAAGTCGGTTTTCTTTTTAGTCGGTTTTTTTTTTTAGTTTTTAGAACGTAATTATTATTTAATAACTTTCTAAGGGCGGGCCAATAATACAGTATTACGTAAATGTTATCTCAATAATACTAATAGTCTGCGAGGAAGTACTCTGGGCGGCGTACTATTGGGGGCGGACAGATAGACAGACAGACAGACAGATGAAACTATATTCCTTCCGAAATTCGTAACCCTAAAAAGTGAGACCGTTTTCTCGTATTGTTCACGGATCTTCATTAAGAGCCGCCATAATATTGTTTTTAGCTATGTTTTTACCTCGCAGACGGAGTGGAGCCTCGTTTGCACAAAAATGCACGTTCTTATTTAAATGAAACAAAATGTTTTGTAAAAAGTCTTGGATGTCATTTCCATTGTATGTGCTCGTGTTATATTTTTAAGAGTACAGGGTGTTACAAAATGTAACAAATATTTTTAAATAGTGGGTAGTGAGTATGTTTAATTAATTTTCGAATACGTTAGGTTAAAAATCAATACAAATTATGTAGATTATAATTAAAAAAATAGCGTAGGTAGGTATGTCTGTACATAAAAAGTAACAAATATAAATTTCACTCAAAACGGGATATTTACCATGATATTATGTGATTTTTTCTGCTTCCCAATATTACGGCACCGTTGCATGCCCTATATCACAAAACAAACTTACAAGCATTATTAAAACAATGATAGTTTCATAGTTATAAGTAGTCAATAAATATAAACAATAAATTAAATAAATAAATAATGCCAGACATTTCACACAGCATCATCTGGCCCCAAAGTAAGCAGAGCTTGTGTTATACCACATGACTGATATACTACTTATATACTTTTTTTTTGTAAATACATACATATTATACATAGATACACCCGAGACAAATACTTGCACATCATACAAACATTTGTCCCGCGGCGGAAATCGAACCTGCAACCTTCTGCGTCTCAGCCGGATCATAGCCCACTGTGCCACAGAGGTCGTCAATATGGTATTCCAGATCACAGACTATTATTATATTCATTATTATTATTACTCCTCTATCTTATAAACCATAGTTAGCTAATGTGGTGTTAATGTATGGTGTCTCTTTGTCATTCGAAAGTCAATGAATAAAATACAAATAGAGTTATTTTTGGTCGTCTTGTGAAGCAAACATTGCTCTCTTATTTTGTTTATTTTTCTCCAGTTATTTCCGGTTTTATTAATAATTTGGTGGTTTTACCTAATGTAAACTTTAATATATTTATAGATATTTTAAGTATTAGGCTAGGCACTAATTTATCGAATATCGTGGAATAAGGTCCACGATGAGGCCCTTACGAGATCCCAAACCGGGGCGATTATCTACGTACAGGCGAGCAAAGCCGCACTCAGAAGTAAATTGTATTGATATCAAAGTCGAAGTCAAAAGATATTTTATTCAATACAATACAATCACAAGGATCACTTCGAAACGTCTTACATACTAGGTGAATTTAGGTGCCAATTCCTTCTAACCCAAGCCCGAGAATAACCGGCAAGAAACTTGTCCTGGTCCTAGCGCTTTTTTGCATGGACCGTCTTCACTACGAAATCTATACATATCAAATGTGTCAGTTAACTGTCTGAGGGCAAAGCAACATGAGGGCATGCATTCTTATCAATAATATAGTAATTTATATTATAATACGCAAAATTCTACCCTTCATGTAAACTTTAAATTTCTTAATACTTAAGATAGTTTCATTGCAATTTCAGGAGCTTATTATAGAAGCGCACCGTGTTTCCCATACCTAAAGGACTCATTTAATTTTTCTAGTCGAGACCTAGGGATGTATGATATGTTACTGTTCTTAGTATTAATTCTATGAAGATCACAATTTTTTGGCAAAGTGATTTTGATACATTTTGTTTGATAGCATTAACTAATAGATTACTTACAGTGAACCAGTTAAGAACTAACGAGAAGGATTCATTTCATAAATGCGATACTTTGTGTTAGATTGTTTGTAATTCAATTAGTATTTTTTGAGTTATTCTGTAGAATCGTGGAACGTGGAATCAAATGCAGGCGCACGCATTAGCGCAAAAAAACGCGTTGAAAATTAAATATCTTCAGAATAGCGCGGATCACAAATTTGAATTAAGCTTTGTATAGTTTTATTTTTTAATAATGACTTATAATGGTTAAAAGTGCGAAACCGCGTGCAGAAGCTAGTGTTTTATAATATGTAGTTACCTACCTACTGATTTAAATATTTCACCGTGAGAATATTTATTATTATACTACAAATTTAAACAATTAAATTAAAAAAATGTCAATCGCGTGTCGGACCATGCACAGTTAATGCTCCTGAAGTCAGCAAGAATATCCAGGACTATAACTTGATTATGACTTTAGTGGTAATGTCCTTACAATTGTTGTAACTGCTGTAGGTACACCTTTTTTGAGAGAAAATAATCTTTTTATTATTATATTATAATCTAGTAAATATTTACTACCCGTGATTGTCCTAATTTCAAATATTTTTAAGTCAAAATATATTTTATACAATACAATCACAATACAATCACAAGGATCACTTTGAAACGTCTAACATACTACGTGAATTTAGATGCCAATTCCTCCTAACCCAACCCGGAGAAGAATTGGCAAAAAACTCGTCTTGGTCCTAGCGCTTTTTTACATGATCCATCTTATAACTACCTTAACTACGAAATACAAATACAAGAGAGTTTATACATTTCAAGTGTGTCGCTTAACTGTCTGACAGCAGAGCGACATGAGGACATGCATTCTTATCAATAATATAGTTATTTATATTATAATAAGCTTTCTTCAAAAGACTACCTTTAATATAAACAAAATACTTCCTTAGAAAAAACAAAATATAAATATTCAATGAAGTCATTTTTCTTTTTAGTTTTTAAAACGTAATTATTATAACGTAAATAAGAATCCATAGCACTTTTTTACTGTCTCTAGTTAAGGGGAGGACACTTTGTTCTTGTGTTCTTTATAATTGTCTTAGTCATTTTCACTTTCTATCACTGTTGACAACCATCAATAAACATCCGGACACCGCTACCTAGATTTCATAAGTATAATAAATAGCGTACACTTCAATAGGCATCTATACCATACTTAAAAGTAACATTTAAATTTAGAAACCACTTACTTAAATAAATGTATAACTTACATAGAAATTACCTAGCATACCATACACCTATTTACCTAGAAATAACAATTGTACCTATATAGGAATTATCTAGTACTTACTTAGTTTATCATAAGAACTTGTCTATGTAACTTTATACCTACCTTTATTGAATGTCGTACCTACTTATTAGTCCATTAAAATGTTACATTTTTTAGGCCTTAGTGTGCATTTGTCAGAGGACGCAATTTTATTTTTTTAATGTGTAGGGGGGGTCAGTAGAAGCTTAAGTTCAAGTTTGTGGGGTCGGCACCCTTGTCCCCCGGCCGCCATCTTGGAAAAGGGGGTGCAAAGGGTTTTCGCGCTGTATCTCGTAAACTAGTTACCTTACAGAAAATTTAATCAAACATAAAATGTAGCAAATTAAATTTCCTACAATTTTATTTCTATTACTTTTTATCGTCAAGTGACCAACAAAAAAGTTATAAACAAAAATAAATGAAAATTTTGTTTGTTTGTTCTAGGTTTTACAGCGCTCCAAACTTAAACGGATTCTCGAATGCTCATAGGGATGCAATAAAAACTAAAAATTAGGCTTACTTTTCTATCTATATTTTTTTTATTCATACAATTTATTATGATCTTAACATTCCTATGCTATTATTGAACTATGTTTGACCCTTTTACCCACCACCTATGAGGTATAACATGGGCAAAGTCAAATTTATAAAAATTTTGCAGAAGCATCCAGAGTTAGCAAGTGGAACTAAATTATTTATGAGTGAGAAAGTCGAGTCATCGTTACTCAGTGTTGTTGGCGAACGTTTTTTCGTCTTTTTATATGGCGGAAATAAAGACGATACTCTAGACACTCTGCGATACAAACGATTTGCTAAGACAGTGACAAAAAATGCATTAAAAAATGCATTAAATTTTTATAAATTTGACTTTGCCCATGTTATACCTCATAGGTGGTGGGTAAAAGGGTCAAACATAGTTCAATAATAGCATAGGAATGTTAAGATCATAATAAATTGTATGAATAAAAAAAATATAGATAGAAAAGTAAGCCTAATTTTTAGTTTTTATTGCATCCCTATGAGCATTCGAGAATCCGTTTAAGTTTGGAGCGCTGTAAAACCTAGAACAAACAAACAAAATTTTCATTTATTTTTGTTTATAACTTTTTTGTTGGTCACTTGACGATAAAAAGTAATAGAAATAAAATTGTAGGAAATTTAATTTGCTACATTTTATGTTTGATTAAATTTTCTGTAAGGTAACTAGTTTACGAGATACAGCGCGAAAACCCTTTGCACCCCCTTTTCCAAGATGGCGGCCGGGGGACAAGGGTGCCGACCCCACAAACTTGAACTTAAGCTTCTACTGACCCCCCCTACACATTAAAAAAATAAAATTGCGTCCTCTGACAAATGCATACCCAAATGTAACTTTTCAATGGACTATATGCTAATAAAATGGTTTTCGCGCCACTACTTCGTTGCACTATGCGATCGCTCTATAAATATTCGCGCATTTCCACGCAACCGTCACTTCGAGCGCCATCTGCGCTCGCCAAAAGTCCGTGTAACGCTGTCACAGGTTGTTAGACAACCTAACAGCATTAGTCCAGTCCGAAAAAAAAAAAAAAAAAAGCAACCGTCACTCACCGAAGCGACGTCGCACAGTGCACACGAATCTGGACATCTGAAGAAAGAAGTAGTGTTTTACTGAAACCTCCTTAAAGACCACCCTGAGTAGGCTGGGCGAAGTAGGAACAAAGAAGACCCGGAACAGGCAGGCTAGAAGGATTCCTATCTACCTAGGTAGGCTAGGTAGGAGGCATCGGATCGTCGAGGAAGAATTCTAAGCAGCTTGTGGCGGTCTCAACCTAATCCGCCACAATCACTGATAAGAATGCATGGCCTCATGTTGCTCTGCCCACAGACAGTCATTGACAGACTTAAAATGTATAAACTACTGTAATTTGGTATTATTTTTTTGTAATTAAGCTAGTTATACGATAGATCATACAAAAAAGCGGTAGGCAAGAACTAGCAAGAAACTTGTCCTGGTAAGTTTCTTGGCAGTTCTTCTCGGACTTGGATTAGAAGGACCTAAATTCACCTAGTACCTACGTAAGACGTTTCAATGTGATCCTTGTATGTATTATATACTAGCTGATGCCCGCGGCTTCGCATGCGTGGTAATAAAATAACAAAACCTTTTATTTCTTGCAAGTAAAAAGGTATATGTAGAAAAAATCTTAAAAGTGGTACCTACCTAAAAAGTACGTCCTACGCCTACGTCCTTCTCCAAGGTCCCGTGTATCTTTATACCAAAATTCATCAAAATCGGCTCAGCGGTTTAAGCGTGAAAACGTGACAAACAGACAGGGTTACTTTCGCATTTATAATATTAGTGGGGATAAATACTTCAGGTTGACTTAGACTTATAATTGCAAGAATACAGTAACCACTTACCATCAGTTGGGCAGTATGCTTGTTTACAAACCTCTTGAGTGGCGAACCTAAATCTAGACTTGTAAATATGGCGTTAAGCGGCGGTGTCAGCAAAATGGCGGCATAAGATGTATTTTCAGAAAATCAACTATTTTGAACAAACTACTTTATGTGTAAAATTTCGCGCGCTGGCACTTTTGGGCCAGTTGCAAGTCTACGGCGGTCGTACTACTGGTCAAATTGTACCTTCAAATAGCGAAAGGGTTAAGTAAAACAGTAAGTAAATTGAAAAGTAAAATAATGATGTTAATCGTCATTTACCTACGTAAATATAAGTATTGGTTCAATGTATGATAACATTTAAAAAGTGTGTAGGTAATTTGTCTTTCACATTCGTCCCGCCAGATTATTACTTAGTGCAATGTCGACGACCTCTGTCGACCTCGGTCTGGGTATTTTTCGATGTATAATATGTGTATTTATAAATAATAATTACGTTTTAAAAACTAATAAGAAAACCGACTTCATTGAATGAAAGAGCCTATAATTTTTTTAGTGGAAAGTAGATGTAATTTTTCTATATATGGATAGGCCAAATAAACGCACTGCTCGAATGAGATAGCGAGGTATCGAAGTAAACGAAATTATCATCGAAGTATACAATTTTTAGATTTTCGTTCAGCTCGACCGATTTCCATAAAATTTAAATGGGACCACCTGTGAATTACACCATTTCAAACAAAAAATATTTTTCCAAATCCGTTTTCGAGTAATCGGTGAACATACAAAACAAAACCGAAAGATTCCGACGAATAGAGAACCTCCTCCTTTTTGATGAAGTCGGTTAAAAAGGATCTACCTAAGTAGTATATCATTCATGTGGTTGCGATAACACAAGATCTGCTTACTTTGATGATGATGTGTCTAATGTCCGGCTTTATTTATTTAAGTATTTGTTTGTCATGTGTATTATTTATGTGTATTGTCAAATTTATGTTTTGACATTTAAGAACATTATAGAAGAGCGGGGTTTTGTGCCACAAGTTTTTTATATTTATAAGAAAACCTCAACCTTATTAATAATAATAATAAATAATGCCGGACATTTCACACAGCATCATCTGGCCCCAAAGTAAGCAGAGCTTGTGTTATGGGTACCACGTGACTGATATACTACTTATATACTGTTTTTTTTTGTAAATACATACATATTATACATAGAAACACCCAGACCAGAGACAAATACTTGCAGATAATACAAACATACAAATGTTTGTATTATCTGCAAGTATTTATGGGAACCCGCGGCGGGAATTGAACCCGCAACCTTCTGCGTCTCAGCCGGACCTTAGCCAACTGCGCCACAGAGGTCGTCATATCATCATTATTGTATACCTAAATAAAAATAAAAAAGCCGATAATTACATTATTGTTACAGAACTTGGCTTTTTTTTATTTTTCATTTTTTAATGTAAAGTGAACTAGCAAAGTAATTTTCACGGTTTAAACCGCGCTATTCTAAATCTATTCTAAAGTACGTCATTTTCCACGCGGTTTTTTCGACTAGTGCGTACATCTGATTTCATATTACACAAACGCGAAAAAAATAGTCGTGAAATAATTCGCTGTGCCTTTTAGCCTTTCACATTGACTGTGAAAAACTATCATTATATTATTATTGAAAAACACACAGACTACTTAAAGGTACTTTACTTACTAAAAGATGATTATGTTAAACTATACAACATATACCTATTAAGAGGTATGCGTTTACATACCTCAACAACAAGTACATACCTAATATAAAAAAACAGTGGTTCAAATCTTGGAATACGTCGATGTATCAATTCTCCGTAAAATAACACAAGTATATTAATACAGCTACTAGCTGCCCACCTAGCAAGCAATGTACAACACTCACAGTGAAAATGTCGTTGCTAGGGGGTGCTGGGGGGTGCTACGGGGTGGTGTACGTTAGCGCTGTACTTATGTATCACACCTGCAGACGAGAGCTACTAACCATATCAATTCGTTCAATCCGCGGTTTTACGGGCGTTTTCAGATTGTTGACTGAGCTGAAACTGATTTTGATGCTTTGATGAAAGCGCTTTTTGATGGGTAAGAAAACAGTGACTGATATGGCGAATGATAGGGGTGAGTGGAAGAATAGAACCAGATGTGCTGATCTCATTTAATGGGGTAAAAGCTGGGAGATAATGATGTGATAAGCACTCGGCACTCAATCGAGTGAAAGGCTATTTTATTAACCGACTTCAAAAAAGGAGGAGGTGCTCAACTCGTCGGAAACTTTTTTTTGTTTTATGTATGTTCACCGATTACTTAAAGACGCCTGAACCGATTTGGGTATAATTAATTAGGTATATTTAAAATTTAAATGGGACCAATTTAAATTTCATCGAAAACGGTTTTTAAAAAATCAACACTTATCAATAAAAAATATACATCGATGATATTTTCGTTGCGTGCAGAGCAGTGCGTTTAATTGGTCTAGCCATATTATATATAAACAAAATACATCTAGATACATCTATTTCCACAAAAAAATTCAAAATAAAATAATTTTATGGTCTCAAATTGTATCCAATGAAGTCGATTTTCTTTTTCGTTTTTAAAACGTAAATTGTATATAATACGTTTTCGAATAAATAGGTAGGTACACCAGTCGAACAAGTGCCTATAAAATAAAGCTATGAAACTCTATGGTTAGATATGAAATTAATTAAGTATTTAGGTATCTATTTATACATTGATTCAGAGACCAAACATGCGATTTCATGTTTCTTTACCATTGATTAAAATTGCACTGAAATTTGACAAACGGAAGCGTAAACAACGTGGATCTAAAATGGCGGTGTTAAATGAACACACGGGTAGAGAAACTTATCAGTAATCCGAATAATAATCTAATACACGGGCTTTACTCACGTATTATTTAGTTGATGGAGGCATCGAGACACTGTTTCGATTCATCTAGAAAATCTTCATCAGGGTGAGTTTGATCCGCGGTCCGCTCGTTGCCGCTCGAGTTCACGGTTCGCACTGAAACAGTGTCAGTCTAATAATTGAAATTTTTAAACAAACTAAATACTACTCCATTGACCCAACATGAGTCTTGGCCTCAAAACGAAAACTCTCCACCATCTCTGGTCCTCTGTAATCTCTAAATGAATAAAATGTTAAATAAAATTTCAATCATTCGTTACATGAGCGTTTCCATAACGGGGCAGCTACGCCGCTACAGCTATTTACGTACAGGATGCTCAGAGTTTATAACAAAAAAGTTGTTATATTTCGACAAACCTTATATATATAACCTTATATATGTATATGTATACTTGTTAAAATCTAATAATAAATACTAGTGGTTGCCCTCTGGTTGAAATACGACCATAATTAATTAATATAATTAGCATTCTGCACTCCATCTCTATATAAACTACTAGCTGCTGCCTGAGGCTTCGCACGCGTGGTACCTACAAAAAAAGTAGCCTACGTCCTTCTCCAAGGTCTCTATATCTATACTTACCAAAATTCATCAAAATCGGTTCAGCTGTTTGGGCGTGAAAACGGGACAGACAGACAGACAGAGTTTCTTTCGCGTTTATAAAATTATAGTAGGGATAAGTGTGCGATATTTCATACTCCTCCGTCCGCGCGATTTTCGTAAAAAGGGGTACAAAGTTTTTTGCTTCTCGTATTATCTTCATTATACTGTACTTGTGTTATGTCACTGAACTCCTCCTAAACGGCTGGACCGATTTGTATGTTTTTTTTTGTATGCGTTCGGGTGGCGCCCTGGATGGTTTAGATTCACAAATCAGCCCGGCAGATGACGCTGCAGTCGGTACAATTAGATATATTTATTTCTTTTTAAAACGCGCGGACCAAGTCGTGAACGGGACAGCTAGTTAATATATAGATTTCTTAAATCTTAAAACACGTAACCTGATACGTATGTTTATATAACGTCGTCACTATAGCTTCACCATGTATTAGTCCGCTTAGTTTTGTCTCTTAGCCTTAATGCTCTCCCAGAGCTATCATTGTTCGGGTTGATGACATTCGAAACTGGGTCGCTGTAGAATTGCAAATTAAGTTCACTGGACGAATTTAACAAGCAATCTTTTTTCGTGCCAGCAGAATGGAATAATCTACTCAGTACTGAGTTCTAGGCACCCAGCAGGTAACTGTTACAGTAATTGGTGTAGTTTCTATTTAGCAGTCTGCTGAACGAATTTTTCGTCGTACTGAAGTAAATAAATCAATATATAGTATACATCACTACAGTAAGTAGGTAAGTCGACGCGCAGTGAGCGTTGGACCTCTTGAAACACCTGAGACTTCTATTACCGATGCGGGACAAATGTTTCTATGATCTGCCCATATTCGTATCGGGCCTAGCACGGCACGAGGAGAAATAGTCTTTCCTCCGTTTTAATCCACCTGTCAGTGGAAATAATTTCCTTTTCCACCTCTCATAGCACAGCTTCGGGGAAAGGAATATAATGTTTCGATCTTTGACGTTTATCGTAGACTTTATGTCCCGCTACTCCCCGCCCCAGAGCACGGCCTCTAAACAATGTGGATACATTTATCTCTATTTGACATAAGACAGGGAATATTAATCACTGTCCTTTGAAGGTGCGTATAAAAGTATAACTTGTAAATATTGAATAGTTTCTTCAAGAAAATAATGTCTCAAGTATTCTACAATTTCGTTCTAACGCGAGATATGCAAACGTTAGATAGAACGAAAGTTACACAAGACATACCTATCCGAGATGCCAGTAATGCCTTTGAATTCCCGCATAATGAGTTTCGTCACGCGTTACTAAAGAAATGGCCTTATATTTGTGTGAGGAGTTGAAAGAAGCCTTGAAGCCTCTAAATCCTTGGGATGGCTGGCCGGTGCATATCAAGGTAAATAATACATACCTACAAGTATCTATCTACTTAGGTTTTCTATGAAATCCGTACCTACTCCTCAGACCTAGGATATATTTACCTCGGTCTGATACCAACTAAAGCTAAACAAATCCTACCAGTACCTTCTTAGGTATACGTTTTTCTACAATATGTCGGCACATCCCTGACAGATGGTAGCTACCAGCTAGGTACAGGCCAAGACCAGTCTAGTGATTGCTCAGACCACTGTCAAAAAATATCTGACCCAACTTTCTGGTGCTATCATCAGAATGTAAGCTCAATTTATAACACAATTGCCTAAAAGTACATTTAGTTTCGAAAATATAGGTATCTACAGATATTATTCTCTTGCAAGTCAAAGATAATAAAACCAGAAATAGGTACGGATTTCATAACTACACTTATGTTAGTTTGATCTGCAATAAATTAACTGGTTATGTATTGAATTTTCAGATTTATGCTAAAATGGATCGTATTCCCAGGAACAGAACGTGCAAGGCAGCGTGTATCTACTGGTTTTCATGAAAAGCATAGCCTGTCGGATAATAAACATTAATGCAAGGTATCAGTCATGTGGTACCCATAACATAAGCTCTGTTTACTTTGGGTCCAAATGATGCTGTGTGAAATGCCCGACATTATTATTATTATTATTACCTTTCTCATTATATATACCTACTTACCTAATCCCAGGTAATATTGTATCAGGTTACCTAATTCGTACAAATATGTTTTCGACTACTATATCCTTATCCTTACTTTAATATTAAAAACGCGAAAGTTTGTATGTATGTTTGTTACTCTTTCACGCAAAAACTACTGAATGGGTTTTAATGCAACTTTACAATAATATAGCATATACATCAGAATAGCACATAGGCTATAACTAATAAACATATTTGTATTGTCCAAAATATAACGATAAGTGTCAAGTAAGTAGGAAAAAAATATGCCATGTGTAATGCCATCTGCTAAGTGTAATGTAAGTGTAGTGTATAATAGTCTAATCTGCGTAGGTACTACAACCTAAAAATAAATGTGGCGTAGGTACCTAATATGTGGATGTGGTGGATAATGCAGGCTACGATATTGTTACTATATTTTAGTTACCATTAACATAATACACAATATATTGTAGCTGTTAATTATCCTTAATTTATTTATTTATTTTACGCACAAAACACATTACAATCACTAAAAAACTTAAATCTAACAATATTACTGGTTTTGAACTGGATTGAAACGTAAACACTTGCACGTACGACTAAATTATGTAACAACAAGTAGGTAGGCACATATAATTAAACATGATGATATGAGTAAATGATGTTAAACAAGGACTAAACAAAAATGAGCAAAAAAGGCAATAAGTATTGAATAAGAAGTGACATAAAAGCATTTTAATGAAAATAAAAATACAATAAAACAAAAAACATGAGAAATATCGACAACGCCTTAAGTAAATAAAAGAAGTAAGTAGTAACATACACTTAGGTAGGAACAAATATAATATTACACTAGTGGGTGGGAATACTTGGTGCGTGGGCTAAAATATCTACACAAAGCAATTTAATTGAATAAGTAAGTACTCTCTATATTAAGTTACAAATCCACTCAGACCGGTGACAGCCATTATCTTGTCTTTTGTTAGATATTCAAAGGAACGTTGAGAGCTATTGTGTGCCCCAGAAGCTAATACAGGTCTTCATAACCCTTTCATGATCTACTTATGAATTGAAATCGCACAACGCCAGCCATTTTATATGAGCAAAATATAGCTCGCAGCAATATACGGGTTGCCAATAACTTTTTGTAGGCGCAGGGAGTAAAACGTGCTTTCCGTTTTCATTTATTTTATTGTGACCGAAACGTGATATGAAGTTATTTTGAAATGAAAAGATTATATCAGGAAAGAATGTTATCGAAGCACTTTCAATGTTATATTGAATTGGCGCTTTATGTAGGTATCTTTAACGAACCTTGAAGATACTTTCTTTCTTTGATGTAATTCCAAAGAAAGGTATTTTTGTACAACCTTTTATGATTGTGGAGAAAATAAATAAAACCTTTAGTATTTTTACTACTTGGAATTGAAGGAAAAATGAATCATCTCCGAGCTTTTTGTAACGCTGTAAAACCCAACAATTACCTAACATAACCTCGTAGGGTCTTCTTAAAATACTGTTTCAAAACCATTTTTGTTCAAGTTATGTAATAGTGGTGACTGATCGTTTTAATGTCATACCCCAGTTATAAATGCGACTAGCAGCGGTCAGCCCCACTCACGTGCTAAACGCATGCTATAGTAGCCCCTATGTTATAATCACATACACCTAATTAACGAATGTTTGTGGCGTTAAATTAAAGTATAGTCTGTCCTTGTCATTCTTATGTCAATGAATAAAGATGGCCACAATTATTTTTGGCCGTTTTGCGGAGTATACATTGTGCATTTTTTATATAATGCGTTTTTTCCGAGTTATTTCGGGATTTATCTGTTATTTTATTTATATTATTAAAATAAAGCTAGAGTTATTGACTCAGGTATGAATAATTGGAAAGACAGTTGTGTGTTTCTTTGTGATTCAAGCAAAAATAATCCGTATAATTATTTTATAATATAACCAATTTTTATAAAATAACAAACGACGAACAACACAACATACGACTTTGTAACGTCGTACTATAAACATTCTAAACACTTGACATTGGCAAAATTGTCATCATGTGACACATGCCATTAACGAAGAAGAAGAAGAAGAAAGATGGCAACAAATTTGAAAAACAAGCGCCAATGTGATTATCACACTAGCGATTTGCGAACGAGTTCAAAGCGAAGCGTTCTTGCTGCGAGTTCGTAACGACAATAAAAGGAATAGACAAATTATACATTCCTAGGTTTCGACTAGAAAAAGTAAATAAGTCTTTTATGGGGAACACGGAGCACTTCTATAACAAGCTGAAAATGTAAGCTTTAAATTCGTAATAGGCTAATAGATACCTACATATTAAGAAATTTTAAGCTTACATAAAGAGCTTACAATAGTCTTTTGATGAAAGCGTATTATAATATAAAAGACTATATTATTGATAACATTGCATGGCCTCATGTTTCTCTGCCCTCAGACAGTTAACTGACACATTTGAAATGTATAAACTCTCTTGTATTCGTTTTTCGTTAAAGTAGTTATAAGATGGATCACGTAAAAAAACGCTAGGACCAGGACGAGTTTCTTGCCAGTTCTTCTCAGGCTTGGGTTAGGACGAACTGGCACCTAAATTCACCTAGTATGTAAGACGTTTCAAAGTGATCCTTGTGATTGTATTGAATAAAATATCTTTTGACTTTGACTTTGAGTCAAAAACAAAATGAAAATTACATGTTCAATTCGCACATGGTATATAGATGTTGTGTGTAGTCCGAAATAGCATATAAACCTACTTTTATGAACATAAATACTAGAAAAGCAAGCTGCCTAGTACTTTATTTATTCAGTCTATAAACCATTTCAAATTTTCTTTACGAGACATTGATTTTTAATTTCAGATATAGAAATAATTGATTTGCCAGAAATATGGTGGGTAACAGATATTGAATCATACAGTAAGTTCACATACTTCACCAAAGAACATTGAAACATTTAAACTGCCGTAAAAGTGTCCTGTACACTGATGTCCATGGCGCTATTATACACGGCAATCACATCCCGTTTCGTTTAGAACTCGTTCGAAAATCGCGAGTATGATATTGGCCTTTTTGATAGAATACTACTAATTAACTGAAGACTCTACAAATGCAATCATTTGTCCCTGCTGACGTTACCGGGCTGCATGCGCTTCAACAAATCTCCTTAATTATTACTCAGTCAGCTTACACGCTGTGTTGGAGCTAGAAGTGGGGAAAGGGGGGTAAAATCCTACACCCCTTGGGAGAGTACAGAATTTCTGTGTGGTAACATGGTTGGGGGTTTAGGAAATGATTTACAAATGAGTTGGTATATAGTTTGCTCAAAAGGTCTACGTAGGAATGAAACGTTTACGTATGTAGATGTAAATCCTGTTTGCAGACCTGATTATTGCCTTGCCAAGTGTACCGTGGTAAGCCGGACTAGGAACCTACATAAAACTAAATATTTAGTGTAGGTACAAGACGACTAAATTACAGCATCATTACAGTCACGTTGTGTAAACTATTCTAACCTGGGGTGAAAGGTCCAGTTATTAACTGACTTCAAAAAGGAGGAGGTTCTCGAATTTTTTTAAGTTTGTTAACTACGTCATTTATGAACTGATTTGAAAAAAACTTTTTATATGAATGGATATTTGTATTTACTTTTAGATTGATTCCATAGAAATTTCATGAAAACCGGTGAAATAATTTGGTTTTTAAATCAGAATAACTGGAAAAAAATATGCATCCAAGTAAACGAAATTTCATTTTTATCCATCTATCTATACCTATAAAAGAGCTTAACCTGACTGACTGACTGATTCATTATCGCCAAGCCGAAACCGCTGAAGTTACAAAGCTGAAATTTGGAAGGTGGCTTCCTTTTACAGCAAAGCCACCACTAAATTCAACCCCTAAGAGGATGAAAAGGGGTGAAAACGAATGTATGAAACGTTTTAACGCATGGCGCGTTTTGCTTGAAGCTTCATATGAATAAATAAAATGCAAAAAAATGGACACGTGATTTTTCAAAATAACTCTAACAAAGGGGTAAAATGGGGTGTCAAAGTTTGTATGGGAACTTTTTAACGAGTGGTGTGATTTCTTAGAAACTTTGTTTGGATACATGAAATGCAAAATAAATGGACCCATGTTTCAGGATTTTTCAAAATAACCCTCTTAAAAGAGTAAATTGAGGTGTGAATGTTTGTATGGAATTTTTTTAATGGGTGGTCAGGTGATTGGTTTGAAACTTATCAATAAAAATTAGCAAGGAGATAAATTGCATCGAGGAAGGATTTAAGCAACAATTCCTTAAAAAAAATGCGGACGAAGTCGCGAGCAACAGCTAGTATTATATAAATAAAGTCGGTTTTCTTTTTAGTTTTTAAAACGCAGTTATTTAATAGATGATCGATTTGCATTACGGGTACGAGATCCTACAACATGTACATGAACATGAACTTTGAGATCAAATATATAAATAATCTTGGTGCTTTTTTTGGCGTCATGTAACATGTTTGAGACTAATTATTCGGTAGCTCCAGTACTCCAGTCATCCCGTAACCACGACAGAGTGTAAACCTGTCGAAACGTCGGGAAAAATAGGTAAATAAACGCGATAAATACCCGTTAATATTTATAATAATTATTCGGAATATCATTTTCATTGAAGGTAGACATTAGGTGAACATTAGGTCTCTAATCTATTCAGAATGTCGCTATATACCTACCTAGCTACCAACAAGTGGCCAAATTTATTAAGAATGATTTATTTGTACTTCATCTATAACGATTGGTGGACCAGTGGTGTTTTTTGCCAGATTCTTTTAGGACTGGGGTTAGGTTAGGTTAGGCGCCGGCGACACAAAGTACATTTGATTTGCATGTAAGACAATTCGAAATAGTCCTTGTGGTGTTATTGACTAAAATTAATTTTGACATCACTATATTTATTTTTATTATACTGCATCCTATCCTATGGTCTAGACCAGAAAACCTTAACAAGGCTGTAAAAAAATCATATCATAGTGGTACTTAGGTACTTCTCCCTGTGACTTATGCTCAAAGAGACATCGATTATAAAAACAAAACTAAAAGATTTCGTAAATTTTAAGAAAAACCATTACGACCAAAAGGACTACCGACCACTCCCCACTGATGCCTGCCACGGACAGAAAGTAAAAGCGATCGCTGCGCGGCATCCAATTCACTGTCCATACTTCGAGAGCGCGCGCATCACGCGTCCCAAAAATCCCGCCAAAACCTCCCGCGCAGGTTTCGTTCAAAAACCCTAAAAGGAAAAAAATAAAAAACTTTTTTCTTTTTTCCGTCAAACCCCGGAAGACGAAATTTGGTCTCGCTCGCCCATTTGAATAAGGACCTTATTTCACACGTTTACAGTCTACTTTTGTATGGAGAAGTTTACTGAGTTACGTTCGTTGATATATTGTCTATGTTCTGAGCAAACAATATTACGTCAGTCTATCATCGTTCAGTCTTTCATCGTCAGTTTTTCAGTTTTTCTTCGTGTTGCTCGGCGGCAAGTGGGTGGAAGTGCTCGTGCGAAATTTGTGAAATTTGCTGGATTTTTGGAAAGTAAGTGGTGTTTTTTATTAGTAAACTGTTTATTCTGCTCATAATAAGTATTTTTAGTTACTCGATTGAAAGAAATATGTCGTAATTACTTCTAGATGAGACTCGAAAAAGTCGTTACCATGCGGCTGATTTCGAAGTGATTTCGACTATGTTTGTTAGTAAATACAGTAATAAGATCATAAAACGTTATAATAACTCGTTTGCACAACGATTTATCATCACAAATAGTCATTTTAGTAAAATAAAACCAAGAATGTGTGAATTTTGATGTACAAAGCGTGCAAAATGGCGGCAATACTCAGCAAG
Source organism: Lampropteryx suffumata (assembly GCA_948098915.1). Lineage (NCBI taxonomy): Eukaryota > Metazoa > Arthropoda > Insecta > Lepidoptera > Geometridae > Lampropteryx > Lampropteryx suffumata. The sequence goes on along the minus strand of OX402565.1, from coordinate 16,723,089 downwards.
TCATTTTGATCTTTATGTGTATACAGCTAAGGACAAAGTTTGCAAGTTTGCTTTTTTGCCGGTTGGTTTGAATAGGGATTGGCAATATCGATAGTTATACGATAAATTTCTAAAGGCGGCTGTACACACTCGACGAGGGCCTCTCGCCGAGAGCCTCGGCCGAGAACACTCTCGTCGAGAGCATGCCTGTACACACTCGTTCTAACATTTGAACTGAAGACCTACGCGACAATGGACGTAGAAATTGCTGCTGCTATTTGTCTATGTGCCGTGAGCTATTATAATTTTTTAAACATTTACTATAAAAAGAAAATTAACTCTGCGACAGGGATTTCAATTTGCTCGCTTATTCGCACCCAAGCGTCATGGATACATTGCTTATCCTTGTGTTTCACATCCTTCGAGTTCCATAAAACAGGTTCTGTTTGATAGCACTCCAAAAAGTGTAATTCTCGTTCGTTAGACCACATAGTGAAACACGTCTGTTCATAAATAATGGAAAGCAACTAAATGAACGAGACTCGTTCATTTAGTTTCGTTCAACGAGTGTGTGCATGCTCGCTCTCGTTTACCTCGCGAGAGCCAACGAGACCCTTTGACTCGGGTGCAAAAAACCGACAAGCCACCGAGAGCGACCGAGACGAGGACGAGAGAGCGAGACGAGACGAGAGCGCGCTGTACACACTCGCGTTCGGCCTGTCTCGGGGTATCTCGACGAGTGTGTACATGTACAGCCGCCATAATAATGTCGATAGTGATGGTGACATCTTGTAATGGATTTATATATACTTTTACGTCATCATTTTGTTATTTATACTATTGAAATGATTTTTTTTATTTGTTTTATTACAAAAAATATTACGACATGGGTAATATGAGTACTATTACGTCAATTTTCTTCGTTTCTTGAGGACCTCAGTGGCGCTAAGTCTGCCTGCGACGCGGGAGGTTGCGGGTTCGATTCCCGCCTCGGGAAAAAAAAAATTGATCTGAGTGTTTTAGATTTATATATGGATAGTATGTTTTTTTAATAGCCTAAGCCTTTATATACAACTAAATTAAAAAATTATATTCATGATCTAGTCTATTCATCAGTTATCTAGTACCTAATACCCATTACGTCTCAGCATTTCCTCTATTGATTTGACAGTTACAATGGCTTGGCGATCAAACGAGGACCCTCCTCAGGAATTCCTGGATCTTGTGTATGACGAGAACGACCAGGAAGAGGAGGGTGCCAACCACGTGGAGATGGCCAACCACGAGGAGATGTCCGAGGACAGTGAAGACAACGAGGATGTAAGTAACCCACTTTTTATAATTTGTTATAGAATGGAAGAATAGAAAACATTTATTCAGTCCACCACTCAAAATACTAAAGTAAAGATAAGGAATAGGAAGACGGGTTATAATTTTTATACAAGAAATTAATTAAAATTAAATTATTTATGAATTTATTATTAGTTTATTAGGGGGATTTTATGTAAGTTTAAAATGTTTTTGTCAAGTAGATATCAAATCTTAAATTGCATACAACAACAATTACAATAATAAACAATTTGCTAGTATCTAGGTACATGTGATGGCAAAATGGTACTCAGCTCAGCAGTACTCAGCGCATTTACGCTTTTTTATGTATGTCTTAGGATGAGAATGAGCCTGAGGCGCCACCGTACTCCCATATAACCTCCCCAGAGCGCAGCGAGAGGCAATCAATGGTAAGCTTTCAATATTTTGTTAGGTTTACGATATTATTGTATTTATAGTACATAGTTTGAGTTCTTCATTTTATTCACTTTTTTGTATCTTTTATTCAGGACGAACAAGCGCACCCTCGTCCATCGCCCCGCGATAGGGAGAGGTCACGGTCGCCTTTAGGCTTACGTTTTGTATTGGAACCTGAACCGTAAGTGTAATGCTGGATGTTGTTTATGAATAAATAAGAAATATATAACAATCTTACTAATATTATCTGTCTGTCTGTTTGTTACGTTTTCTCGCTGAACCGATTTTGATGAATTTTGGTATAGAGATATATGGGACTTGGAAAAAGACATAGGTTTCTTTTTATGTAGGTACCATGCGTGTGAAGCCGCGGACAGCAGCTAGTCTTAAATACATCTAATTATAGTATTTTTCACAGCGCACCCGAGCTTGCAGGCGTGGTGCTGCGGGTGTTCAGTGAAGACGGCGTGCCACTGGACGCCGCCGAAGGAGACGCCGAAGGCGTCTTTTTAACCCCGGATACCCACTCTTTGTATGTGTCCCCTGGAGAGCGTGATGATGAGCGTGATAGAGATGTACGCAATAGAAGAACGAGTGGGCGAAGAGGTGGCCGAAGGAGTGTCAGGGGTGTGCGAAGACCGAGTGCTCGTAGGGGTGGGTATCCAAGCCGGGGCCGTAGGGAGGAACGTCGGTGGGAGATGGGACACCCACTGAATGAAATTTGGACGAATGATGAAGACGTTCCTCCTGAATTGGTAAGTTTGGTGACGGATGTGATGAGGAGACGACAGACGAGAATGCATGGTGCAAGAGATAGTAGACGAGTGGATGAACGAGTGAACACTAGCGAGAGTGAAAATGATGACGAATTCTTCGACGCTAGTGCTGGAGTTGATGCTCTCCCTCGCCTGGAAAGCCAAAGTCATCTCTTCGAATGGTCCTCTATGGATACATTTGAAGAGAAGGAACATGACTTTAAGCCGGAGCGTACTGGTTCAGTTCATGCTTTCGATTCGGCCTATGACGCTTTTCGTTCCTTTTGGAGTGATGAAGTGTTAGGTCTGATTGTGGCTGAAACGAATCTTTATGCCTCCAAAATACCATCTGCTGCTTTCCGGGCTGAATGGTTTCCAACCAACATCCATGAAATTTTGTGCCTATTTTCCTTTTGGATGATGTTGGGGATCGTGAGAATGCCAACTGTCACCAGTTGTTTTTCGCTCGATCCACTACTGAAGACGGACATTTACAGACGAATTTTCACACGAAAAAGGTACGAAGCTTTAACTAGAGCATTAAACTTTGTAGATTCAGATCCCCCTTCGATTAACCCTAATCACTCCAACACTAGCGACAGAAGCGTTGACCGACTACACCGTTTGAGGCCAATAATTAATCATTTAAATTCCGCGTTTCAGTCGAATTATATTTTAAGTAAAGATATTTGCATAGACGAAAGTTTAACTCTTTGGAAGGGAAGATTGAGCTTCAAACAGTTTATTCGCAGCAAAGCTTCTAAGTTTGGGATCAAAACATTCGAGCTTTGCGAGAGTGCCACTGGCTACCTGTGGTCTTTCATCGTTTACACAGGTAAACAATCCGCTACAGATATCGAGCAGTCGCCCGGTGTACTGAAAAGTACAGCTGTTGTCAAAAAGCTCATTGGTCCCCTACTAAACAAAGGGTATAGATTATTTATGGATAATTGGTACAATTCACCCCTATTAGCTAGATATCTTAAACTCAATGGTACCGACTGCGTCGGTACTTTGAGGTCTTCCCGTCGCGATGTTCCCATTTTAGTAAGTAAGGCTCCTCTTAACAGGGGAGAGTTCATTGCCAGACATTCCGGCGATGTCTCAGTTCTAGCATGGCAAGACAAGAAGCGAGTAACCATGATTTCCACATGTCATGGTTCATCTACTGCTTTGCCTACAGTCTCTTCTAGACCAGCATCTCGGCCAGTGCCTTTCAAGCCGCAAGTGGTGCTTGATTATAATAGATCCATGGGGGGGGTAGACATGAAGGATCAGATGTTGGAGCCTTACTTATTAGAAAGGAAACGTTGCAAAAAATGGTACATGAAACTTTTTAAGCGCCTTCTCAATGTATCCATTCTCAACTCTCGCATTCTTCTGCAGTCATCCACACAAAAACATTTTCACCATTTAGCTTTCCGCCTTCAGCTTGTAGATTCCATCCTCACAAATCATCTTGTACATTGTCCGAAAAACCGTATTCGAACTGCTTCCAGAAGTATAGCTACGCACGCTCAAGTGGGTAGACATATCTCTTCAACACATTGGCCTGTTGAACTGGAACCACCGGCACCGAGAAATTCCCAAAGCAAATACCGAAAGCATTGCGTTGTTTGCCTTAGGGAAGGCAGGAAAACTGTGCGAACAGCTTATTGCTGTGAATCCTGTCGCGTGCCATTGTGTATAAAAGATTGCTTTAAATCATATCATACATCACCATAATACCGGTTTTCTTCCGATGAATTATTCATAAATAACTATTGTGAAAGTAGAGTGATAGGTTAAATTGACTGTGGATTTTTTATTGATTTTGATGTTTTTTGTGTATTGTATTATTTTGTGTTATTTGTTTATTTTGTGCGCATATGAAAAACTTATTTTTTATTGTATTATTTTGTGTTTTTTGTTTATTTTGTGCGCATATGAAAAACTTTTTTTTTATATTGAAATTTTTAAATATCAGGCTATTGATGATGTCTGATGAGTATTTTGTTTGTTGTATTAGTTTGTGCTTTGTGCGCATATAAAAAACTTAATTTTTATATTGAAATTTTTAAATATCAGGCTATTGATGATGTCTGATGAGTATTTTGTTTGTTGTATTAGTTTGTGCTTTGTGCGCATATAAAAAACTTAATTTTTATATTGAAATTTTTAAATATCAGGCTATTGGTGATGGATGACTGATGAGTATTTTGTTTATTGTATTAGTTTGTGCTTTGTGCGCATATAAAAAACTTAATTTTTATATTGAAATTTTTAAATATCAGGCTATTGATGATGTCTGATGAGTATTTTGTTTGTTGTATTCGTTTGCTATGTGCTTTGTGTGTTGTATTGTTAAGAGCACACATGAAAAACATATTACTAAATTTCGACTTTATTTTCAAAAATTTCGAGTAAAATATATAAACTGTTGTTTTTTGTTGTAAATAAATGGTTTATTGTTGTAAATAAAATGTTTTGTGTTTATGAAATTGTATTTTTATTCAATTCAAGTAAAATTCTGTACAAAAATAAAAACTATCGATATAGTCTTTATTTTTGTTAAAGATAAATGAACTTATGTCCAGGGCCGGCAACGTGCGAGTAACACCTAACTAAACTACCGATTAAGAAATTTAAAGCTAAATAAATAAATAAAGGGTAGTCTTTTGAAGAAAGCGTATTGCAATATAAATGACTATATTATATTAGGAATGCATTTTTTTTTTATCTAATATTATTACAAACTAGCCAAGTAGGTTATTAGTAATTTAACTATGACTATTTTTAACTGACTTCAAAAGAGGAGGAGGTTCTCAATTCGTTCGGTTTTTTTTGTATGTTCACCGATTACTCATAGACGCCTGAACCGATTTGAAAAATTTCTTTTTTTGTTTCTCAATACTTCACAGATGGTCCATTTAAATTTTATCGAAATCTGACGAGCGGTTTTTAAAATATCACCAAAAGTTAAAAAATTGTATACATCGATGATATTTTCGTTTACTCCGATACTTAGCTGTCTCATTGGAGCGGTGCGTTTATTTGGCCTACCCATATTATATATATACAAATACATCAACTTTCTACTAAAAATGTATTATAGGCTCAAATTTAATTCAATGAAGTCGGTTTTCTTTTTAGTTTTAAGAACGTAATTATTATTTAATAACTTCCTAATGGCGGGCCAATAATACAGTATTACGTAAATGTTATCTCAATAATACTAATAGTCTGCGAGGAAGTACTCTGGGCGGCGTACTATTGGGGGCGGACAGATAGACAGACAAACAGACAGATGAAACTATATTCCTTCCGAACTTCGTAACCCTAAAAAGTGAGACCGTTTTCTCGTATTGTTCACGGATCTTCATTAAGACCGGCCATAATATTGTTTTTAGCTATGTTTTTACCTCGCAGACGGAGTGGAGCCTCGTTTGCACAAAAATGCACGTTCTTATTTAAATGAAACAAAATGTTTTGTAAAAAGTCTTGGATGTCATTTCCATTGTATGTGCTCGTGTTATATTTTTAAGAGTACAGGGTGTTACAAAATGTAACAAATATTTTTAAATAGTGGGTAGTGAGTATGTTTAATTAATTTTCGAATACGTTAGGTTAAAAATCAATACAAATTATGTAGATTATAATTAAAAAAATAGCGTAGGTAGGTTATGTCTGTACATAAAAAGTAACAAATATAAATTTCACTCAAAACGGGATATTTACCATGATATTATGTGATTTTTTCTGCTTCCCAATATTACGGCACCGTTGCATGCCCTATGTCACAAAACAAACTTATAAATAAATAATGCCAGACATTTCACACAGCATCATCTGGCCCCAAAGTAAGCAGAGCTTCTGTTATGGGTACCACATGACTGATATACTACTTATATACTTGTTTTTTGTAAATACATACATATTATACATAGATACACCCAGACCCGAGACAAATACTTGCACATCATACAAACATTTGTCCCGCGGCGAAATCGAACCCGCAACCTTATGCGTCTCAGCCGGATCTTAGCCCACTGTGCCACAGAGGTCGTCAATATGGTATTCCAGATCACAGACTATTATTATATTCATTATTATTATTACTCCTCTATATTATAACCACATAGTTAGCTAATATAGTGTTAATGTATGGTGTCTCTTTGTCATTCGAAAGTCAATGAATAAATTACAATAGAGTTATTTTTGGTCGTCTTGTGAAGCAAACATTGCCCTCTTATTTTATTTATTTTTCTCCAGTTATTTCCGGTTTTATTAATAATTTTGGTGTTTTTACCTAATGTTAACTTTAATTTATTTATAGATATTTTAAGTATTAGGCTAGGCACTAATTTATCGAATATCGTGGAATAAGGTTCACGATAAGGACCTTACGAGATCCCAAACCGGGGCGATTATCTACGTACAGGCGAGCAAAGCCGCACTCAGAAGTAAATTATACTGATATCAAAGTCGAAGTCAAAATATTTTAAGATATTTTATTCAATACAATACAATCACAAGGCTCACTTCGAAACGTCTTACATACTAGGTGAATTTAGGTGCCAATTCCTTCTAACCCAAGCCCGAGAATAACCGGCAAGAAACTTGTCCTGGTCCTAGCGCTTTTTTGCATGGTCCGTCTTCACTACGAAAACTATACATTTCAAATGTGTCAGTTAACTGTCTGAGGGCAAAGCAACATGAGGGCATGCATTCTTATCAATAATATAGTAATTTATATTATAATACGCAAAATACTACCCTTTTTGTAAGCTTTAAATTTCTTAATACTTAGTTTAATTGCAATTTCAGGAAACTTATTATAGAAGCGCACCGTGTTTCCCATACCTAAAGGACTCATTTAATTTTTCTAGTCGAAACCTAGGGATGTATAATCTGTTATTGTTCTTAGTATTGATTCTATGAAGATCACAATTTTTTGGCAAAGTGAATTTGATACATTTCGTTTGATAGCAGTAAGTAATAGATTACTTACAGTGAACCAGTTAAGAACTAACGACAAGGATTCATTTCATAAATGCGATACTTTGTGTTAGATTGTTTGTAATTCAATTAGTATTTTTTGAGTTATTCTGTAGAATCGTGGAACGTGGAATCAAATGCAGGCGCACGCATTAGCGCAAAAAAACTTCAGAATAGCGCGGATCACAAATTTGAATTAAGCTTTGTATAGTTTTATATTTTAATAATGACTTATAATGGTTAAAAGTGCGAAACCGCGTGCAGAAGCTAGTGTTTTATAATATGTAGTTACCTACCTACTCATTTAAATATTTCACCGTGAGAATATTTATCATTATCATTATCATACTACAAATTAAACAATTAAATTAAAAAAATGACAATCGCGTGTCGGACCATGCACAGTTAATGCTTCTGAAGTCAGCAAGAATATCCAGGACTATAACTTGATTATGACTTTAGTGGTAATGTCCTTACAATTGTTGTAGCATTAACTGCTGTACACCTTTTTTGAGAGAAAATAATCTAGTAAATATTTACTACCCGTGATTGTCCTTATAATTTCAAATATTTTTAAGTCAAAAAATATTTTATTCAATACAATCACAAGGATCACTTTGAAACGTCTAACATACTACGTGAATTTAGATGCCAATTCCTCCTAACCCAACCCGGAGAAGAATTGGCAAGAAACTCGTCTTGGTCCTAGCGCTTTTTTATATGATCCATCTTATAACTACCTTAACTACGAAATACTAATACAAGAGATTTTATACATTTTAAGTGTGTCGCTTAACTGTCTGACAGCAGAGCGACATGAGGACATGCATTCTTATCAATAATATAGTCATTTATATTATAATAAGCTTTCTTCAAAAGACTACCTTTAATATAAACAAAATACTTCCTTAGAAAAAACAAAATATAAATATTCAATGAAGTCATTTTTCTTTTTAGTTTTTAAAACGTAATTATTATAACGTAAATAATAATTAAGGGGAGGACACTTTGTTCTTGTGTTCTTTATAATTATCTTAGTCATTTTCACTTTCTATCACTGATAAGAATGCATGGCCTCATGTTGCTCTGCCCACAGACAGTCATTGACAGACTTAAAATGTATAAACTACTGTAATTTGGTATTATTTTTTTGTAATTAAGCTAGTTATACGATAGATCATACAAAAAAGCGGTAGGCAAGAACTAACAAGAAACTTGTCCTGGTAAGTTTCTTGGCAGTTCTTCTCGGACTTGGATTAGAAGGACCTAAATTCACCTAGTACCTACGTAAGACGTTTCAATGTGATCCTTGTATGTATTAAATACTAGCTGATGCCCGCGGCTTCGCATGCGTGGTAATAAAATAATAAAATAACAAAACCTTTTATTTCTTGCAAGTAAAAAGGTACATGTAGAAAAAATCTTAAAAGTGGTACCTACCTAAAAAGTACGTCCTTCTCCAAGGTCCCGTGTATCCTTATACCAAAATTCATCAAAATCGGCTCAGCGGCTTAAGCGTGAAAACGTGACGATCAGACAGGGTTACTTTCGCATTTATAATATTAGTGGGGATAAATACTTCAGGTTGACTTAGACTTATAATTGCAAGAATACAGTAACCACTTACCATCAGTTGGGCAGTATGCTTGTTTACAAACCTCTTGAGTGGCGAACCTAAATCTAGACTTGTAATATGGCGTTAAGCGGCGGTGTCAGCAAAATGGCGGCATAAGATGTATTTTCAGAAAATCAACTATTTTGAACAAACTAATTTATGTGTAAAATTTCGCGCGCTGGCACTTTTGGGCCAGTTGCAAGTCTACGGCGGTCGTACTACTGGTCAAATTGTACCTTCAAATAGCGAAAGGGTTAAGTAAAACAGTAAGTAAATTGAAGAGTAAAATAACGATGTTAATCGTCATATACCTACGTAAATATAAGTATTGGTTCGATCTATGATAACATTTAAAAAGTGTGTAGGTAATTTGTCTTTCACATTCGTCCCGCCAGATAATTACTTAGTGTAATGTCGAGGCCATCTGCGACGCAGTGGGCGAAGGCGAACAAATGTTTGTATGATCTGCAAACATGTGTTTCAGGTCTGGGTATTTTTCGATGTATAATATGTGTGTAGGTATTTATAAATAATAATTACGTTTTAAAATCTAATAAGAAAACCGACTTCATTGAATGAAAGAGCCTATCATTTTTTTAGTGGAAAGTAGATGTAATTTTTCTATATATGGGTAGGCCAAATAAACGCACTGCTCGAATCGAAGTAAACGAAATTATCATCGAAGTATACAATTTTTAGATTTTCGTTCAGCTCGACCGATTTCCATAAAATTTAAATAGGACCACCTGTAAATTACACCTTTTCAAACAAAAAATAATTTTCCAAATCCGTTTTCGAGTAATCGGTGAACATACAAAACAAAACCGAAAGATTCCGACGAATAGAGAACCTCCTCCTTTTTGATGAAGTCGGTTAAAAAGGATCTACCTAAGTAGTATATCATTCATGTGGTTGCGATAACACAAGATCTGCTTACTTTGATGATGATGTGTCTAATGTCCGGCTTTATTTATTTAAGTATTTGTTTGTCATGTGTATTATTTATGTGTATTGTCAAATGTATGTTTTGACATTTAAGAACATTATAGAAGAGCGGGGTTTTGTGCCACAAGTTTTTGATATTTATAAGAAAACCACTCAAACTCAACCTCAACCTCAAGAAACTCAACCTTATTAATAATAATAATAAATAATGCCGGACATTTCACACAGCATCATCTGGCCCCAAAGTAAGCAGAGCTTGTGTTATGGGTACCACGTGACTGATATACTACTTAAATACTGTTTTTTTTTGTAAATACATACATATCATACATAAAAACACCCAGACCAGAGACAAATACTACAAGCATTTGTCCCGCGGCGGGAATTGAACCCGCAACCTTCTGCGTCTCAGCCGGACCTTAGCCAACTGCGCCACAGAGGTCGTCATATTATCATTATTGTATAAATAAAAATAAAAAAAAGCCAATAATTACATTATTGTTACAGAACTTTACTTTTTTTTTATTTTTCATTTTTTAATGTTAAGTGTACTAGCAAAGTAATTTTCACGGTTTAAACCGCGCTATTCTAAATCTATTCTAAAGTACGTCATTTTCCACGCGGTTTTTTCGACTAGTGCGTACATCTGATTCCATAGTACACAAACGCGAAAAAAATAGTCGTGAAATAATTCGCTGTGCCTTTTAGCCTTTCACATTGACTGTGAAAAACTATCATTATATTATTATTGAAAAACACACAGGCTACTTAAAGATACTTTAGATACTAAAAGATGATTATGTTAAACTATACAACATATACCTATTAAGAGGTATGCGTTTACATACCTCAACAACAAGTACATACCTAATATAAAAAAACAGTGGTTCAAATCTTGGAATACGTCGATGTATCAATTCTCCGTAAAATAACACAAGTATATTAATACAGCTACTAGCTGCCCACTTAGCAAGCAATGTACAACACTCACAGTGAAAATGTCGTTGCTAGGGGGTGCTGGGGGGTGCTACGGGGTGGTGTACGTTAGCGCTGTACTTATGTATCACACCTGCAGATGAGAGCTACTAACCATATCAATTCGTTGAATCCGCGGTTTTACGGGCGTTTTCAGATTGTTGACTGAGCTGAAACTGATTTTGATGCTTTGATGAAAGCGCTTTTTGATGGGTAAGAAAACAGTGACTGATATGGCGAATGATAGGGGTGTGTGGAAGAATAGAACCAGATGTGCTGATCTCATTTAATGGGGTAAAAGCTGGGAGATAATGATGTGATAAGCACTCGGCACTCAATCGAGTGAAAAGGCTATTTTATTAACCGACTTCAAAAAAGGAGGAGGTGCTCAACTCGTCGGAAACTTTTTTTTGTTTTATGTATGTTCACCGATTACTTAAAGACGCCTGAACCGATTTGGATATATTTAATTAGGTATATATAAAATTTAAATGGGACCAATTTAAATTTCATCGAAAACGGTTTTTAAAAAATCAACACTTATCAATAAAAAATATACATCGATGATATTTTCGTTGCGTGCAGTACAGAGCAGTGCGTTTAATTGGTCTAGCCATATTATATATAAACAAAATACATCTAGATACATCTAAACATTTCCACTAAAAAATTCAAAATAAAATAATTTTATGGTCTCAAATTGTATCCAATGAAGTCGATTTTCTTTTTAGTTTTTAAAACGTAAATATATAATACGTTTTCGAATAAATAGGTAGGTACACCAGTCGAACAAGTGCGTACAAAATAAAGCTATGAAACTCTATGGTTAGATATGAAATTAATTAAGTATTTAGGTATCTATTTATACATTGATTCAGAGACCAAACATGCGATTTCATGTTTCTTTACCATTGGTTAAAATTGCACTAAAATTTGACAAACGGAAGCGTAAACAACGTGGATCTAAAATGGCGGTGTTAAATGAACACACGGGTAGAGAAACTTATCAGTAATCCGAATAATAATCTAATACCCCGTGTATTAGATTTACTCACTTTACTCACGTATTATTTAGTTGATGGAGGCATTGAGACACTGTTTCGATTCATCTAGAAAATCTTCATCAGGGTGAGTTTGATCTGCGGTCCGCTCGTTGCCGCTCGAGTTCACGGTTCGCACTGAAACAGTGTCAGTCTAATAATTGAAATTTTTAAACAAACTAATTACTACTCCAATGACCCAACATGAGTCTTGGCCTCAAAACGAAAACTCTCCACCATCTCTGGTCCTCTGTAATCTCTTGCCAGATTAGCAGCTTCAAGCTCCAGCAAATTTTAAATAAAATTTCAATCATTCTTTACATGAGCGTTTCCATAACGGGGCAGCTACGCCGCTACAGCTATTTACGTACAGGATGCTCAGAGTTTATAACAAAAAAGTTGTTATATTTCGACAAACCTTATATATATAACCTTATATATGTATATGTATACTTGTTAAAATCTAATAATAAATACTAGTGGTTGCCCTCTGGTTGAAATACGACCATAAGTAATTAATATAATTAGCATTCTGCACTCCATCTCTATATAAACTACTAGCTGCTGCCTGAGGCTTCGCACGCGTGGTACCTACAAAAAAAGTAGCCTATGTCCTTCTCCAAGGTCTCTATATCTATACTTACCAAAATTCATCAAAATCGGTTCAGCGGTTTGGGCGTGAAAACGGGACAGACAGACAGACAGACAGACAGAGTTTCTTTCGCGTTTATAAAATTATAGTAGGGATAAGTGTGCGAAATTTCATACTCCTCCGTCCGCGCGATTTTCGTAAAAAGGGGTACAAAGTTTTGCTTCTCGTATTATCTTCATTATACTGTACTTGTGTTATATCACTGAACTCCTCCTAAACGGCTGGACCGATTTGAATGTTTTTTTTGTATGCGTTTGGGTGGCGCCCTGGATGGTTTAGATTCACAAATCAGCCCGGCAGATGGCGCTGCAGTCGGTAGAATTAGATATATTTATTTCTTTTAAAAGCGCGCGGACCAAGTCGTGAACGGGACAGCTAGTTAATATATAGATTTCTTAAATCTTAAAACACGTAACCTGATACGTATGTTTATAACGTCGTCACTATAGCTTCACCTTGTATTAGTCCGCTTAGTTTTGTCTCTTAGCCTTATTCCTCTCCCAGAGCTATCATTGTTCAGGTTGATGACATTCGAAACTGGGTCGCTGTAGAATTGCAAATTAAGTTCACTGGACGAATTTAACAAGCAATCTTTTTTCGTGCCAGCAGAATGGAATAATCTACTCAGTACTGAGTTCTAGGCACCCAGCAGGTAACTGTTACAGTAATTGGTGTAGTTTCTATTTAGCAGTCTGCTGAACGTATTTTTCGTCGTACCAAAGTAAATAAATCAATACATAGTTATACATCACTACAGTAAGTAGGTAAGTCGACGCGCAGTGGGCGTTGGACCGCTTGAAACACCTGAGACTTCTATTACCGATGCGGGACAAATGTTTCTATGATCTGCCCATATTCGTATCGGGCCTAGCACGGCACGAGGAGAAATAGTCTTTCCTCCGTTTTTATCCACCTGTCAGTGGAAATAATTTCCTTTTCCACCTCTCATAGCACAGCTTTGGGGAAAGGAATATAATGTTTCGATCTTTGACGTTTATCGTAGACTTTATGTCCCGCTACTCCCCGCCCCAGAGCACGGCCTCTAAACAACGTGGATACATTTATCTATATTTGACATAAGACAGGGAATATTATTCACTGCCCTTTGAAGGTGGGTATAAAAGTATAACTTGTAAATATTGAATAGTTTCCTCAAGAAAATAATGTCTCAAGTATTCTACAATTTCGTTCTAACGCGAGATATGCAAACGTTAGATAGAACGAAAGTTACACAAGACATACCTATCCGAGATGCCAGTAATGCCTTTGAATTCCCGGATAATGAGTTTCGTCACGCGTTACTAAAGAAATGGCCTTGTATTTGTGTAAGGAGTTGAAAGAAGCCTTGAAGCCTCTAAATCCTTGGGATGGTTTGCCGGTGCATATCAAGGTAAATAATACATACCTACAAGTATCTATCTACTTAGGTTTTCTATGAAATCCGTACCTACTCCTCAGACCTAGGATATATTTACCTCGGTCTGATACCAACTAAAGCTAAACAAATCCTACCAGTACCTTCTTAGGTATACGTTTTTCTACAATATGTCGGCACATCCCTGACAGATGGTAGCTACCAGCTAGGTACGGGCCAAGACCAGTCTAGTGATTGCTCAGACCACTGTCAAAAAATATCTGACCCAACTTTCTCGTGCTATCATCAGAATGTAAGCTCAATTTTTAACACAATTGCCTAAAAGTACATTTAGTTTCGAAAATATAGGTACCTACAGATATTATTCTCTTGCAAGTCAAAGATAATAAAACCAGAAATAGGTACGGATTTCATAACTACACTTATGTTAGTTTGATCTGCAATAAATTAACTGGTTATGTATTGAATTTTCAGATTTATGCTAAAATGGATCGTATTCCCAGGAACAGAACATGCAAGGCAGCGTGTATCTACTGGTTTTCATGAAAAGCATGGCCTGTCGGATAATAAACATTAATGCAAGGTATCAGTCATGTGGTTCCCATAACATAAGCTCTGTTTACTTTGGGTCCAAATGATGCTGTGTGAAATGCCCGACATTATTATTATTATTATTACCTTTCTCATTATATATACTTACCTAATCCCAGGTAATATTGTATCAGATTACCTAATTCGTACAAATATGTTTTCGACTACTATATCCTTATGCTTACTTTAATATTATATACGCGAAAGTTTGTATGTATGTTTGTTACTCTTTCACGCAAAAACTACTGAATGGGTTTTAATGCAACTTTACAATAATATAGCATATACATCAGAATAGCACATAGGCTATAACTTATAAACATATTTGTATTGTCCAAAATATAACGATAAGTGTCAAGTAAGTAGGAAAAAAATCTGCCATGTGTAATGCCATCTGCTAAGTGTAATGTAAGTGTAGTGTATAATAGTCTAATCTGCGTAGGTACTACAACCTAAAAATAAATGTGGCGTAGGTACCTAATATGTGGATGTGGTGGATAATGCAGGCTACGATATTGTTACTATATTTTAGTTACCATTAACATAATACACAATATATTGCAGCTGTTAATTATCCTTAATTTATTTACTTATTTATTTATTTAACGCACAAAACACATTACACACACTAAAAACTTAAATCTTACAATATTACAGGTTTTGAACTAGATTGAAACGTAAACACATGCGCGTACGACTAAATTATGTAACAACAAGTAGGTAGGCACATATAATTAAACATGATGATATGAGTAAATGATGTTAAACAAGGACTAAACAAAAATGAGCATTTTTTGCTCATTTTTGTATTGAATAAGAAGTGACATAAAAGCATTTTAATGAAAATAAAAATACAATAAAACAAAAAACATGAGAAATATTAACAACGCCTTAAATAAATAAAAGAAGTAAGTAGTAACATACACTTAGGTAGGAACAAATATAATATTACACTAGTGGGTGGGAATACTTGGTGCGTGGGCTAAAATATCTACACAAAGCAATTTAATTGAATAAGTAAGTACTCTCTATATTAAGTTACAAATCCACTCAGACCGGTGACAGCCATTATCTTGTCTTTTGTTAGATATTCAAAGGAACGTTGAGAGCTATTGTGTGCGCCAGAAGCTAATACAGGTCTTCATAACCCTTTCATGATCTACTTATGAATTGAAATCGCACAACGCCAGCCATTTTATATGAGCAAAATATAGCTCGCAGCAATATACGGGTTGCCAATAACTTTTTGTAGGCGCAGGGAGTAAAACGTGCTTTCCGTTTTCATTTATTTTATTGTGACCGAAACGTGATATGAAGTTATTTTGAAATGAAAAGATTATTTCAGGAAAGAATGTTATCGAAGCACTTTCAATGTTATATTGAATTGGCGCTTTATGTAGGTATCTTTAACGAACCTTGAAGATACTTTCTTTCTTTGATGTAATTCCAAAGAAAGGTATTTTTGTACAACCTTTTATGATTGTGGAGAAAATAAATAAAACCTTTAGTATTTTTACTACTTGGAATTGAAGGAAAAATGAATCATCTCCGAGCTTTTTGTAACGCTGTAAAACCCAACAATTACCTAACATAACCTCGTAGGGTCTTCTTAAAATACTGTTTCAAAACCATTTTTGTTCAAGTTATGTAATAGTCACCACTGATCGTTTTAATGTCATACCTCAGTTATAAATGCGACTAGCAGCGGTCAGCCCCACTCACGTGCTAAACGCATGCTATAGTAGCCCCTATGTTATAATCACATACACCTAATTAACGAATGTTTGTGGCGTTAAATTAAAGTATAGTCTGTCCTTGTCATTCTTATGTCAATGAATAAAGATGGCCACAATTATTTTTGGCCGTTTTGCGGAGTATACATTGTGCATTTTTTATATAATGCGTTTTTTCCGAGTTATTTCGGGATTTATCTGTTATTTTATTTATATTATTAAAATAAAGCTAGAGTTATTGACTCAGGTATGAATAATTGGAAAGACAGTTGTGTGTTTCTTTGTGATTCGAGCAAAAATAATCCGGATAATTATTTTATAAAAATACACCAATTTTTATAAAATAACAAACGACGAACAACACAACATACGACTTTGTAACGTCTTACTATAAACATTCTAAACACTTGACATTGGCAAAATTGTCATCATATGACACATGCCATTAACGAAGAAGAAGAAGAAGAAAGATGGCAACAAATTAGAAAAACAAGCGCCAATGTGATTATCACACTAGCGATTTGCGAACGAGTTCAAAGCGAAGCGTTCTTGCTGCGAGTTCGTAACGACAATAAAAGGAATAGACAAATTATACATTCCTAGGTTGCGACTAGAAAAAGTAAATAAGTCTTTTATGGGGAACACGGAGCACTTCTATAACAAGCTGAAAATGTAAGCTTTAAATTCGTAATAGGCTAATAGATACCTATTAAGAAATTTTAAGCTTACATAAAGAGCTTACAATAGTCTTTTGATGAAAGCGTATTATAATATAAAAGACTATATTATTGATAACATTGCATGGCCTCATGTTTCTCTACCCTCAGACAGTTAACTGACACATTTGAAATGTATAAACTCTCTTGTATTCGTTTTTCGTTAAGGTAGTTATAAGATGGATCACGTAAAAAAACGCTAGGACCAGGACGAGTTTCTTGCCAGTTCTTCTCAGGCTTGGGTTAGGACGAACTGGCACCTAAATTCACCTAGTATGTAAGACGTTTCAAAGTGATCCTTGTGATTGTATTGAATAAAATATCTTTTGACTTTGACTTTGAGTCAAAAACAAAATGAAAATTACATGTTCAATTCGCACATGGTATATAGATGTTGTGTGTAGTCCGAAATAGCATATAAACCTACTTTTTATGAACATAAATACCAGAAAAGCAAGCTGCCTAGTACTTTATTTATTCAGTCTAAAAACCATTTCAAATTTTCTTTACGAGACATTGATTTTTAATTTCAGATATAGAAATAATGGATTTGCCAGAAATATGGTGGGTAACAGATATTGAATCATACAGTAAGTTCACATACTTCACCAAAGAACATTGAAACATTTAAACTGCCGTAAAAGTGTCCTGTACACTGATGTCCATGGCGCTATTATACACGGCAATCACATCCCGTTTCGTTTAGAACTCGTTCGCAAATCGTGAGTATGATATTGGCCTTTTTGATAGAAGACTACTAATTAACTGAAGACTCTACAAATGCAGTCATTTGTCCCTGCTGACGTTACCGGGCTGCATACGCTTCAACAAATCTCCTTAATTATTACTCAGTCAGCTTACACGCTGTGTTGGAGCTAGAAGTGGGGAAAGGGGGGTAAAATCCTACACCCCTTGGGAGAGTACAGAATTTCTGTGTGGTAACATGGCTGGGAGTTTAGGAAATGATTTACAAATGAGTTAGTATATAGTTTGCTCAAAAGGTCTACGTAGGAATGAAACGTTTACGTATGTAGATGTAAATCCTGTTTGCAGACCTGATTATTGCCTAGCCAAGTGTACCGTGGTAAGCCGGACTAGGTACCTACATAAAACTAAATATTTAGTGTAACAAGAAGACTAAATTACAGCATCATTACAGTCACGTTGGGTAAACTATTCTAACCTGGGGTGAAAGGTCCAGTTATTAACTGACTTCAAAAAGGAGGAGGTTCTCGAATTTTTTTAAGTTTGTTAACTACGTCATTTATGAACTGATTTGAAAAAAACTTTTTATATGAATGGATATTTGTATTTACTTTTCGATTGATTCCATAGAATTTTCATGAAAACCGGTTAAATAATTTGGTTTTTAAATCAAAATAACTGGAAAAAAATATGCATCCAAGTAAACGAAATTTCATTTTTATCCATCTATCTATACCTATAAAAGAGCTTAACCTGACTGACTGACTGACTGATTCATCATCGCCAAGCCGAAACCGCTGAAGTTACAAAGCTGAAATTTGGAAGGTGGCTTCCTTTTACAGCAAAGCCACCACTAAATTCAACCCCTAAGAGGATGAAAAGGGGTGAAAACGAATGTATGAAATTTTTTAACGCATGGCGCGCTTTGCTTGAAGCTTGATATGAATAAATAAAATGCAAAAAAATGGACACGTGATTTTTCAAAATAACTCTAACAAAGGGGTAAAATGGGGTGTCAAAGTTTGTATGGGAACTTTTTAACGAGTGGTGTAATTTCTTAGAAACTTTGTTTGGATAGATGAAATGCAAAATAAATGGACTCGTGTTTCAGGATTTTTCAAAATAACCCTCTTAAAAGAGTAAATTGAGGTGTGAATGTTTGTATGGAATTTTTTTAATGGGTGGTCAGGTGATTGGTTTGAAACTTATCAATAAAAATTAGCAAGGAGATAAATTGCATCGAGGAAGGATTTAAGCTACAATTCCTTTAAAAAAAATGCGGACGAAGTCGCGAGCAACAGCTAGTATTATATAAATGAAGTCGGTTTTCTTTTTAGTTTTTAAAACGCAGTTATTTAATAGATGATCGATTTGCATTGCGGGTACGAGATCCTACAACATGTACATGAACATGAACTTTGAGATCAAATATATAAATAATCTTGGTGCTTTTTTTGGCGTCATGTAACATGTTTGAGACTAATTATTCGGTAGCTCCAGTACTCCAGTCATCCCGTGACCACGACAGAGTGTAAACCTGTCGAAACGTCGGGAAAAATAGGTAAATAAACGCGATAAATACCCGTTAATATTTATAATAATTATTCGGAATATCATTTTCATTGAAGGTAGACATTAGGTGAACATTAGGTCTCTAATCTATTCAGAATGTCGCTATATACCTACCTAGCTACCTACAAGTGACCAAATTTATTAAGAATGATTTATTTGTACTTCATCTAAAACGATTGGTGGACCAGTGGTGTTTTTTGCCAGATTCTTTTAGGCCTGGGGTTAGGTTAGGTTAGGCGCCGGCGACACAAAGTACATTTGATTTGCATGTAAGACAATTCGAAATAGTCCTTGTGGTGTTATTGACTAAAATTAATTTTGACATCACTATATTTATTTTTATTATACTGCATCCTATCCTATGGTCTAGACCAGAAAACCTTAACAAGGCTGTAAAAAAATCATATCATAGTGGTACTTAGGTACTTCTCCCTGTGACTTATGCTCAAAGAGACATCGATTATAAAAACAAAACTAAAAGATTTCGTAAATTTTAAGAAAAACCATTACGACCAAAAGGACTACCGACCACTCCCCACTGATGCCACGGACAGAAAGTAAAAGCGATCGCTGCCAGTGTTGCCAGATGGAGCTCGGTCCAAATCGCCAAAAAAAATACAAAAAGTAGCCTAAAATCGCCCAATTTTTTTTATACCAGAATGTAGGTTTATTTCATAAATTAGACTACATTGCTTAATTCAAAGATACGTAATATACGCCTAATACGGGTAATAATACTATGATAACCTATTTTTTGCTTAGGCTCAACAGGAAATAAAACATACACAACTAATCCTTGATAATTAAAATATTGAAAATGAATACTGTAAGCATGTAATGTTATTTTTCCTGTAGAGTCTCAGTAATAAAATAAAAAAAACGGGTTGCAGGGAGTGCCGACAGAAGTTAAAACTTTTTTTGGCGCGTTAGACATTTAGATGAGTACTAGGGTTATTGGGTTATGAATTGCATTTTATTTATGAATTGTATTTTATTAGTTATTAGAAACTTTAAAATACATTTAATATTCTTTTATGTTTTTGTTCAGAATGTAGATAATATATAAAAGAACCTAACTCAGTAAACTTCTCCATACAAAAGCTGTAAACATGTGAATTAAGGTTTATAATCAAATGGGGCGAGCGCGGCAGCCAGCTGTGTCTCGGTAACGGTGTCGCGAGTCCAGAGGTTTTACCTCATCTAAAAATATGCGTACCGCGATAAAAGAACTTTTCACTTCAACAACAATAAAGCAACATAGTAAAAACGGCTAGACTTATTAACTGTTTTACCATTAATGGTTATATTATGTAGGTTTAAAGCTTTTATTATAAAAAAAAACGTCGACTCATCGACTGCTAACAAAATAACATCATCAAGGATTCCTCCATTTATTGATTGATTAAATGCCGAGAAATATGCATCCAACTTACCACTACCATTTGATTCACTTCTCACTCTATTAAAAAATAAATGACATTCTCATCAACTGACATTGACTGAATGAAATAAACATTCCGGTTTATCCATTGTGTACCTACTTATTATTGTAATTGTAAAAAAAAATATGATGGATGTAGCCAAACATCATAATTTTTGATTTCTTAAATAGCCTAAACGGCGACCAGTCGCCGATGGCATTTTTTGGTCGCCCCGCCACCTGTCGAGATAGCCTAAAGGGCGATAAGTCGCCTAATCTGGCAACACTGATCGCTGCGCGGCATCCAATTCACTGTCCATACTTCGAGAGCGCGCGCATCACGCGTCCCAAAAATCCCGCCAAAACCTCCCGCGCAGGTTTCGTTCAAAAACCCTAAAAGGAAAAAAATAAAAAACTTTTTTCTTTTTTCCGTCAAACCCCGGAAGACCAAATTTGGTCTCGCTCGCCCATTTGAATAAGGACCTTATTTCACACGTTTACAGTCTACTTTTGTATGGAGAAGTTTACTGAGTTACGTTCGTTGATATATTGTCTATGTTCTGAGCAAACAATATTACGTCAGTCTATCATTCAGTCTTTCATCGTCAGTTTTTCTTCGTGTTGCTCGGCGGCAAGTGGGTGGAAGTGCTCGTGCGAAATTTGTGAAATTTGCTGGATTTTTGGAAAGTAAGTGGTGTTTTTTATTAGTAAACTGTTTATTCTGCTCATAATAAGTATTTTTAGTTACTCGATTGAAAGAAATATGTCGTAATTACTTCTAGATGAGACTCGAAAAAGTCCGTTACCATGCGGCTGATTTCGAAGTGATTTCGACTATGTTTGTTAGTAAATACAGTAATAAGATCATAAAACGTTATAATAGTCCATTAAAATGTTACATTTTTTAGGCCTTAGTGTGCATTTGTCAGAGGACGCAATTTTATTTTTTTAATGTGTAGGGGGGGTCAGTAGAAGCTTAAGTTCAAGTTTGTGGGGTCGGCACCCTTGTCCCCCGGCCGCCATCTTGGAAAAGGGGGTGCAAAGGGTTTTCGCGCTGTATCTCGTAAACTAGTTACCTTACAGAAAATTTAATCAAACATAAAATGTAGCAAATTAAATTTCCTACAATTTTATTTCTATTACTTTTTATCGTCAAGTGACCAACAAAAAAGTTATAAACAAAAATAAATGAAAATTTTGTTTGTTTGTTCTAGGTTTTACAGCGCTCCAAACTTAAACGGATTCTCGAATGCTCATAGGGATGCAATAAAAACTAAAAATTAGGCTTACTTTTCTATCTATATTTTTTTTATTCATACAATTTATTATGATCTTAACATTCCTATGCTATTATTGAACTATGTTTGACCCTTTTACCCACCACCTATGAGGTATAACATGGGCAAAGTCAAATTTATAAAAATTTAATGCATTTTTTAATGCATTTTTTGTCACTGTCTTAGCAAATCGTTTGTATCGCAGAGTGTCTAGAGTATCGTCTTTATTTCCGCCATATAAAAAGACGAAAAAACGTTCGCCAACAACACTGAGTAACGATGACTCGACTTTCTCACTCATAAATAATTTAGTTCCACTTGCTAACTCTGGATGCTTCTGCAAAATTTTTATAAATTTGACTTTGCCCATGTTATACCTCATAGGTGGTGGGTAAAAGGGTCAAACATAGTTCAATAATAGCATAGGAATGTTAAGATCATAATAAATTGTATGAATAAAAAAAATATAGATAGAAAAGTAAGCCTAATTTTTAGTTTTTATTGCATCCCTATGAGCATTCGAGAATCCGTTTAAGTTTGGAGCGCTGTAAAACCTAGAACAAACAAACAAAATTTTCATTTATTTTTGTTTATAACTTTTTTGTTGGTCACTTGACGATAAAAAGTAATAGAAATAAAATTGTAGGAAATTTAATTTGCTACATTTTATGTTTGATTAAATTTTCTGTAAGGTAACTAGTTTACGAGATACAGCGCGAAAACCCTTTGCACCCCCTTTTCCAAGATGGCGGCCGGGGGACAAGGGTGCCGACCCCACAAACTTGAACTTAAGCTTCTACTGACCCCCCCTACACATTAAAAAAATAAAATTGCGTCCTCTGACAAATGCATACCCAAATGTAACTTTTCAATGGACTATAATAACTCGTTTGCACAACGATTTATCATCACAAATAGTCATTTTAGTAAAATAAAACCAAGATTTGATGTGTGAATTTTGATGTACAAAGCGTGCAAAATGGCGGCAATACTCAGCAAGTCATTTTGATCTTTATGTGTATACAGCTAAGGACAAAGTTTGCAAGTTTGCTTTTTTGCCGGTTGGTTTGAATAGGGATTGGCAATATCGATAGTTATACGATAAATTTCTAATAATGTCGATAGTGATGGTGACATCTTGTAATGGATTTATATATACTTTTACGTCATCATTTTGTTATTTATACTATTGAAATTATTTTTTTTATTTGTTTTATTACAAAAAATATTACGACATGGGTAATATGAGTACTATTACGTCAATTTTCTTCGTTTCTTGAGGACCTCAGTGGCGCTAAGTCTGCCTGCGACGCGGGAGGTTGCGGGTTCGATTCCCGCCTCGGGAAAAAAAAAATTGATCTGGGTGTTTTAGATTTATATATGGATAGTATGTTTTTTTAATAGCCTGTTAAAATCAGACTCCAGAAAGTAGTTATACCAATTATTTTTAATATCAAACCAGGATAACCGACATAGTTTTTCATGTATTCTTCTCTTCAATAACCAAAAACCCCGAGAGGAAACGGCGGGCTCTTTTACATAGATTCCCCAATAATACCACAGATTATCTATATCAGCCTTTGCAATCAATGAATCGATTAAACATATCGATTTCAAAATCCAAGTTTTAAAGGTAATATTTAAATAAATAACAATCGACCATCCTGACAAGTGCCTGTCCCAGGCACCTATAAGTTAAATAGACTTAAAAGACTACAGTTATCCAATCTTCAACTGATGATAATCATGTCTAACAATTATTATCTTGTATTAATAAGTAAACTCGAATTACAATTATTATTATTACAATATTAAAATATAATGAAGATAACAATGTTTCTTGTATATTATAGTAATAAACTTATTTGAGGTATCTTTAGGTGATAGTTTGTATGACTGATCCAATAGAAAATTATGTTTTGATAAAACTAAATAAAACATCAAAACAAAGGACTAATATAATAAATGTATACCAATATAATGTTAAAAGTTAATGTTAAATATAAACTTAAACACAATACAAAATAAAGTTAGTTTCAATGAGGATAATAAGCCGCATTTCCTACATGCAGTACAAATACCTCTTCACTTAACAAACAAATTAATTATATAAAAAAAAAAAAGGTTTTACACACAAACAGCATCATCTCAATGTATCTATTATACCCTCTTATAATCAGTCGTCCCTACAAATAACTTTTTTATATAAGTAGCTTGATTTATTACCCTCGGCCATCTAACCACTACTGAATGTCCCCATTCATCTATCTAGAAAAATTGATATAATTTCAAAATTTTAACAAGCACTATTAATAATCATGCTATGGCGTTATTACATGTAACATATTTGCTATGACATAATAATACAAAAGTTCAATGTTCTTTAATTAATAACTATTTTAATTTTAATTGGTACTAACACTATTCATCATTTAATCACATAGTTGTAATTAAACTGATAACTGTTGTTGTACATACACTTACTCGAACAAATCAACACTGATCACTGAGTTACTGAGTCGTAAGCTAGAGCTCTTTATGAATACCATCGTTTATAATAAGTTTCAACTACCAATAATAATGTCTGCATATTTTATGCTCTAAACATTGTCGTTACAGCCAGTTTCCTTAATCTGGGTAGGGTTATCTTTGAAAATCTGTACATGATTTCTGTGATTAGATTAGTGCATGCTTGCTCGTATAACACGTGTCTTCAACGTATTTTTATTATCCGCGTAGCGAGTTACGCTCCTTTAGTATTGTCCACGCTTACCCGCACAAGGGGTTACGACCACCAGGCATTAGTTGTGTATTGCCGTCGCTTACCCGCATAAGGGGTTACGACCTTAAGGCATTAGTTATGTATTTCCGACGCTTACCCGCACAAGGGGTTACGGCCTCAAGGCATTAGTTATGTATTTCCGATGCTTACCCGCACAAGGGGTTACAACCTCCAGGCATTAGTTATGTATTGCCGACGCTTACCCGCACAAGGAGTTACGACCTCAAGGCATGAGTTGTGTATTGCCGATGTTTACCCGCACAAGGAGTTACGACTTCAGGATATTCATAATGTGTTGCCGACGCTTACCCGCACAAGGGGTTACGACCTCAAGGCATGAGTTGTGTATTGCCGATGTTTACCCGCACAAGGAGTTACGACTTCAGGATATTCAAAATGTGTTGCCGACGCTTACCCGCACAAGGGGTTACGGCCTCAAGGCATTAGTTATGTATTTCCGATGCTTACCCGCAAAAGGTGTTACAACCTCCAGGCATTAGTTATGTATTGCCGACGCTTACCCGCACAAGGGGTTACGACCTCAAGGCATGAGTTGTGTATTGCCGATGTTTACCCGCAAAAGGTGTTACAACCTCCAGGCATTAGTTATGTATTGCCGACGCTTACCCGCACAAGGGGTTACGACCTCAAGGCATGAGTTGTGTATTGCCGATGTTTACCCGCAAAAGGTGTTACAACCTCCAGGCATTAGTTATGTATTGCCGACGCTTACCCGCACAAGGGGTTACGACCTCAAGGCATGAGTTGTGTATTGCCGATGTTTACCCGCAAAAGGTGTTACAACCTCCAGGCATTAGTTATGTATTGCCGACGCTTACCCACACAAGGGGTTACGACCTCAAGGCATTAATTATGTATTTCCGATGCTTACCCGCAAAAGGTGTAACAACCTCCAGAGACAGAGAAAATTCCTGTTACATGTCTGGAAAACACGGTCATTCGCGGTTTAACAACCATCCCCATCAAGACAGTCAATTATGACAATGGTATAGTGTACGTAGACACAGAAAGTTGCTTCAAATTAGGTTAGGAGTATCTAGTTCTACCGGGGATTTACACAATCAAAAGGATCAAGGATCAAATCAAAAAAAACTCAGCCCGAGTTCGTTATTAGTTTTAGGATTAGGTGTTGATCCCTTTACATTGCCAGCTGGGACTTTGATCGCGAGGGCTATATCAATTTCAACGAATGTATCAACTGATAAACATTCTACTGATTTTGATACTTAAGATGGTAATGTATTAGACAGCGCAACCATACTTTGCATTAAATCCAGTAATTAATCAATTAGAGAGAAATAAATTTTGGTTGATAACGATTTAGACGGAACTGTTTAAACAAAGCTAGTGACGCTGCTAAACGAGAAACGTAATTGTTTTGCATTTCATTAAAGGAATTGGGGAAAACAACACATACAGAAATGCATATAAAAATAAAAGACGACTCACCAGTAACATACCGTCCATACCGACTCTCTTTATCGGAACGAAGTAAGGTGAAAGATATAGTTAGTGAAATGCTAGACAATGACATAATCCGGGAGTCTACTTCAGAATATGCTAGCCCAATAATTCGAGTGGCAAAAAAAAAAAAAAAAACGGAGATAAAGATTATGCGTCGATTATAGGGCTCTAAATCGTAAAACTTTAAAAGAAAAATATCCCATGCCGTTAATTGATGATCAAATAGATAGCCTATCGTTTGTGGCTATTGGTGCAGCAATCCACCTTCAGCATTGAATACCGACCTGGCGCTCAATTAGCACACGCCGATGCTTTAACCTTCGGTAGGTCGCGCATTCTTTGTTTACGCGGTTCGTCGCGTGGGGTCTCTGAAGACCCCTAAAATAAACAGCGTAAAAATAGCCTTTTCACATATATTTTCCTGATTATCTAAGCAATTCTTTATTTAATACTTTATAACAATGAAACTACAACAAGTTAATTAAATACTATTTTGTTATTATTACCTAAATTTACAATCTAAAAATAGGAACATAAATTTCTCTCTTTGAAATCATGATCAAGAAAAAAAATATTTTACGTAACTAAATGAATAAATGTTCTTTTTTATAAATCTACATGCAATAACACCAGAACAACGAACACTTTTGCATTAAATTTGGAATGCACCAACAAAAATATATATAAACTTTAACCAATTGAAGTTAGACTAATTTTCCCTTTGGACATAGTCAGTACATATCGATTTAGTATGTGTTTGGCATATGTTTGCTTGATTTAAATTTCCGATCAGTTGGTCTTGGACAATGTATGCAATGCTTTCTCTTGGTTATGAAAATATTTTCATTGGGTAAAACATCCTGAAGCGGAGGTATGAATCGTCTCATAGTCTGTTTCAATTCTCAAGGCAAAGTTGAAATGGTGGCCCGCAATTGCAATTATTGAAGCGGAGGTATGAATCGTCTCATAGTGTGTTTCAATTCTCGGGCAAAGTTGAAATAGTAGCCCGTGGTTGCAATGTGGACGACAGAATCCACATCAATTTTGCCATCATGGTGCATTGTCGAAAATAGTAGTACAGTTTTATCATTCTTCGGACAGTAGGAGAGCGAGGTCCCAGTCGGCTTATATCTGAACACTGTGGAAAGTTCTTCTAATAATTTTCGCTTGAAGTCATTTAGGATCTCCGGTTTGTTTTTTCTCATTGGGCCTACTACTGTCAAGTTATAATTTGTTAGTAATTGTTCAACCAAGAGAACGGTTGTTAACCAGTTGACCATAGTGACATTTGGTCCAGTTCCTGCTATCTGCTCTAGCATTCTCGTGACAAAACAATAAAAAAAATACATAAATCACAATGTTAGAAAGGAAATAAAATATAAATTTTCAAATTATTTTACCCACGCGACTAACCGAGGGTTAAGCCGTAACCCAATCGCTACAACTAGTTTTACTTCCAAAGAATTCGAAGGTTATAATGCAGAATATAGGAGTGAAACATATACTAAATGCTGTGACAACACCGAGGGCAAATATCCCACTTCTGATTTGTTAAAATCAGACTCCAGAAAGTAGTTATACCAATTATTTTTAATATCAAACCAGGATAACCGACATAGTTTTTCATGTATTCTTCTCTTCAATAACCAAAAACCCCGAGAGGAAACGGCGGGCTCTTTTACATAGATTCCCCAATAATACCACAGATTATCTATATCAGCCTTTGCAATCAATGAATCGATTAAACATATCGATTTCAAAATACCTCTTCACTTAACAAACAAATTAATTATATAAAAAAAAAAAAGGTTTTACACACAAACAGCATCATCTCAATGTATCTATTATACCCTCTTATAATCAGTCGTCCCTACAAATAACTTTTTTATATAAGTAGCTTGATTTATTACCCTCGGCCATCTAACCACTACTGAATGTCCCCATTCATCTATCTAGAAAAATTGATATAATTTCAAAATTTTAACAAGCACTATTAATAATCATGCTATGGCGTTATTACATGTAACATATTTGCTATGACATAATAATACAAAAGTTCAATGTTCTTTAATTAATAACTATTTTAATTTTAATTGGTACTAACACTATTCATCATTTAATCACATAGTTGTAATTAAACTGATAACTGTTGTTGTACATACACTTACTCGAACAAATCAACACTGATCACTGAGTTACTGAGTCGTAAGCTAGAGCTCTTTATGAATACCATCGTTTATAATAAGTTTCAACTACCAATAATAATGTCTGCATATTTTATGCTCTAAACATTGTCGTTACAGCCAGTTTCCTTAATCTGGGTAGGGTTATCTTTGAAAATCTGTACATGATTTCTGTGATTAGATTAGTGCATGCTTGCTCGTATAACACGTGTCTTCAACGTATTTTTATTATCCGCGTAGCGAGTTACGCTCCTTTAGTATTGTCCACGCTTACCCGCACAAGGGGTTACGACCACCAGGCATTAGTTGTGTATTGCCGTCGCTTACCCGCATAAGGGGTTACGACCTTAAGGCATTAGTTATGTATTTCCGACGCTTACCCGCACAAGGGGTTACGGCCTCAAGGCATTAGTTATGTATTTCCGATGCTTACCCGCACAAGGGGTTACAACCTCCAGGCATTAGTTATGTATTGCCGACGCTTACCCGCACAAGGAGTTACGACCTCAAGGCATGAGTTGTGTATTGCCGATGTTTACCCGCACAAGGAGTTACGACTTCAGGATATTCATAATGTGTTGCCGACGCTTACCCGCACAAGGGGTTACGACCTCAAGGCATGAGTTGTGTATTGCCGATGTTTACCCGCACAAGGAGTTACGACTTCAGGATATTCAAAATGTGTTGCCGACGCTTACCCGCACAAGGGGTTACGGCCTCAAGGCATTAGTTATGTATTTCCGATGCTTACCCGCAAAAGGTGTTACAACCTCCAGGCATTAGTTATGTATTGCCGACGCTTACCCGCACAAGGGGTTACGACCTCAAGGCATGAGTTGTGTATTGCCGATGTTTACCCGCAAAAGGTGTTACAACCTCCAGGCATTAGTTATGTATTGCCGACGCTTACCCGCACAAGGGGTTACGACCTCAAGGCATGAGTTGTGTATTGCCGATGTTTACCCGCAAAAGGTGTTACAACCTCCAGGCATTAGTTATGTATTGCCGACGCTTACCCGCACAAGGGGTTACGACCTCAAGGCATGAGTTGTGTATTGCCGATGTTTACCCGCAAAAGGTGTTACAACCTCCAGGCATTAGTTATGTATTGCCGACGCTTACCCACACAAGGGGTTACGACCTCAAGGCATTAATTATGTATTTCCGATGCTTACCCGCAAAAGGTGTAACAACCTCCAGAGACAGAGAAAATTCCTGTTACATGTCTGGAAAACACGGTCATTCGCGGTTTAACAACCATCCCCATCAAGACAGTCAATTATGACAATGGTATAGTGTACGTAGACACAGAAAGTTGCTTCAAATTAGGTTAGGAGTATCTAGTTCTACCGGGGATTTACACAATCAAAAGGATCAAGGATCAAATCAAAAAAAACTCAGCCCGAGTTCGTTATTAGTTTTAGGATTAGGTGTTGATCCCTTTACATTGCCAGCTGGGACTTTGATCGCGAGGGCTATATCAATTTCAACGAATGTATCAACTGATAAACATTCTACTGATTTTGATACTTAAGATGGTAATGTATTAGACAGCGCAACCATACTTTGCATTAAATCCAGTAATTAATCAATTAGAGAGAAATAAATTTTGGTTGATAACGATTTAGACGGAACTGTTTAAACAAAGCTAGTGACGCTGCTAAACGAGAAACGTAATTGTTTTGCATTTCATTAAAGGAATTGGGGAAAACAACACATACAGAAATGCATATAAAAATAAAAGACGACTCACCAGTAACATACCGTCCATACCGACTCTCTTTATCGGAACGAAGTAAGGTGAAAGATATAGTTAGTGAAATGCTAGACAATGACATAATCCGGGAGTCTACTTCAGAATATGCTAGCCCAATAATTCGAGTGGCAAAAAAAAAAAAAAAAACGGAGATAAAGATTATGCGTCGATTATAGGGCTCTAAATCGTAAAACTTTAAAAGAAAAATATCCCATGCCGTTAATTGATGATCAAATAGATAGCCTATCGTTTGTGGCTATTGGTGCAGCAATCCACCTTCAGCATTGAATACCGACCTGGCGCTCAATTAGCACACGCCGATGCTTTAACCTTCGGTAGGTCGCGCATTCTTTGTTTACGCGGTTCGTCGCGTGGGGTCTCTGAAGACCCCTAAAATAAACAGCGTAAAAATAGCCTTTTCACATATATTTTCCTGATTATAATACTTTATAACAATGAAACTACAACAAGTTAATTAAATACTATTTTGTTATTATTACCTAAATTTACAATCTAAAAATAGGAACATAAATTTCTCTCTTTGAAATCATGATCAAGAAAAAAAATATTTTACGTAACTAAATGAATAAATGTTCTTTTTTATAAATCTACATGCAATAACACCAGAACAACGAACACTTTTGCATTAAATTTGGAATGCACCAACAAAAATATATATAAACTTTAACCAATTGAAGTTAGACTAATTTTCCCTTTGGACATAGTCAGTACATATCGATTTAGTATGTGTTTGGCATATGTTTGCTTGATTTAAATTTCCGATCAGTTGGTCTTGGACAATGTATGCAATGCTTTCTCTTGGTTATGAAAATATTTTCATTGGGTAAAACATCCTGAAGCGGAGGTATGAATCGTCTCATAGTCTGTTTCAATTCTCAAGGCAAAGTTGAAATGGTGGCCCGCAATTGCAATTATTGAAGCGGAGGTATGAATCGTCTCATAGTGTGTTTCAATTCTCGGGCAAAGTTGAAATAGTAGCCCGTGGTTGCAATGTGGACGACAGAATCCACATCAATTTTGCCATCATGGTGCATTGTCGAAAATAGTAGTACAGTTTTATCATTCTTCGGACAGTAGGAGAGCGAGGTCCCAGTCGGCTTATATCTGAACACTGTGGAAAGTTCTTCTAATAATTTTCGCTTGAAGTCATTTAGGATCTCCGGTTTGTTTTTTCTCATTGGGCCTACTACTGTCAAGTTATAATTTGTTAGTAATTGTTCAACCAAGAGAACGGTTGTTAACCAGTTGACCATAGTGACATTTGGTCCAGTTCCTGCTATCTGCTCTAGCATTCTCGTGACAAAACAATAAAAAAAATACATAAATCACAATGTTAGAAAGGAAATAAAATATAAATTTTCAAATTATTTTACCCACGCGACTAACCGAGGGTTAAGCCGTAACCCAATCGCTACAACTAGTTTTACTTCCAAAGAATTCGAAGGTTATAATGCAGAATATAGGAGTGAAACATATACTAAATGCTGTGACAACACCGAGGGCAAATATCCCACTTCTGATTTGTTAAAATCAGACTCCAGAAAGTAGTTATACCAATTATTTTTAATATCAAACCAGGATAACCGACATAGTTTTTCATGTATTCTTCTCTTCAATAACCAAAAACCCCGAGAGGAAACGGCGGGCTCTTTTACATAGATTCCCCAATAATACCACAGATTATCTATATCAGCCTTTGCAATCAATGAATCGATTAAACATATCGATTTCAAAATCCAAGTTTTAAAGGTAATATTTAAATAAATAACAAGCCTAAGCCTTTATATACAACTAAATTAAAAAATTATATTCATTATCTAGTCTATTCATCAGTTATCTAGTACCTAATACCCATTACGTCTCAGCATTTCCTCTATTGATTTAACAGTTACAATGGCTTGGCGATCAAACGAGGACCCTCCTCAGGAATTCCTGGATCTTGTGTATGACGAGAACGACCAGGAAGAGGAGGGTGCCAACCACGTGGAGATGGCCAACCACGAGGAGATGTCCGAGGACAGTGAAGACAACGAGGATGTAAGTAACCCACTTTTTATAATTTGTTATAGAATGGAAGAATAGAAAACATTTATTCAGTCCACCACTCAAAATACTAAAGAAAAGATAAGGAATAGGAAGACGGGTTATAATTTTTATACAAGAAATTAATTAAAATTAAATTATTTATGAATTTATTATTAGTTTATTAGGGGGATTTTATGTAAGTTTAAAATGTTTTTGTCAAGTAGATATCAAATCTTAAATTGCATACAACAACAATTACAATAATAAACAATTTGCTAGTATCTAGGTACATGTGATGGCAAAATGGTACTCAGCTCAGCAGTACTCAGCGCATTTACGCTTTTTTATGTATGTCTTAGGATGAGGATAAGCCTGAGGCGCCACCGTACTCCCCTATAACCTCCCCAGAGCGCAGCGAGAGGCAATCAATGGTAAGCTTTCAATATTTTGTTAGGTTTACGATATTATTGTATTTATAGTACATAGTTTGAGTTCTTCATTTTATTCACTTTTTTGTATCTTTTATTCAGGACGAACAAGCGCACCCTCGTCCATCGCCCCGCGATAGGGAGAGGTCACGGTCGCCTTTAGGCTTACGTTTTGTATTGGAACCTGAACCGTAAGTGTAATGCTGGATGTTGTTTATGAATAAATAAGAAATATATAACAATCTTACTAATATTATCTGTCTGTCTGTTTGTTACGTTTTCTCGCTGAACCGATTTTGATGAATTTTGGTATAGAGATATATGGGACTTGGAAAAAGACATAGGTTTCTTTTTATGTAGGTACCATGCGTGTGAAGCCGCGGACAGCAGCTAGTCTTAAATACATCTAATTATAGTATTTTTCACAGCGCACCCGAGCTTGCAGGCGTGGTGCTGCGGGTGTTCAGTGAAGACGGCGTGCCACTGGACGCCGCCGAAGGAGACGCCGAAGGCGTCTTTTTAACCCCGGATACCCACTCTTTGTATGTGTCCCCTGGAGAGCGTGATGATGAGCGTGATAGAGATGTACGCAATAGAAGAACGAGTGGGCGAAGAGGTGGCCGAAGGAGTGTCAGGGGTGTGCGAAGACCGAGTGCTCGTAGGGGTGGGTATCCAAGCCGGGGCCGTAGGGAGGAACGTCGGTGGGAGATGGGACACCCACTGAATGAAATTTGGACGAATGATGAAGACGTTCCTCCTGAATTGGTAAGTTTGGTGACGGATGTGATGAGGAGACGACAGACGAGAATGCATGGTGCAAGAGATAGTAGACGAGTGGATGAACGAGTGAACACTAGCGAGAGTGAAAATGATGACGAATTCTTCGACGCTAGTGCTGGAGTTGATGCTCTCCCTCGCCTGGAAAGCCAAAGTCATCTCTTCGAATGGTCCTCTATGGATACATTTGAAGAGAAGGAACATGACTTTAAGCCGGAGCGTACTGGTTCAGTTCATGCTTTCGATTCGGCCTATGACGCTTTTCGTTCCTTTTGGAGTGATGAAGTGTTAGGTCTGATTGTGGCTGAAACGAATCTTTATGCCTCCAAAATACCATCTGCTGCTTTCCGGGCTGAATGGTTTCCAACCAACATCCATGAAATTTTGTGCCTATTTTCCTTTTGGATGATGTTGGGGATCGTGAGAATGCCAACTGTCACCAGTTGTTTTTCGCTCGATCCACTACTGAAGACGGACATTTACAGACGAATTTTCACACGAAAAAGGTACGAAGCTTTAACTAGAGCATTAAACTTTGTAGATTCAGATCCCCCTTCGATTAACCCTAATCACTCCAACACTAGCGACAGAAGCGTTGACCGACTACACCGTTTGAGGCCAATAATTAATCATTTAAATTCCGCGTTTCAGTCGAATTATATTTTAAGTAAAGATATTTGCATAGACGAAAGTTTAACTCTTTGGAAGGGAAGATTGAGCTTCAAACAGTTTATTCGCAGCAAAGCTTCTAAGTTTGGGATCAAAACATTCGAGCTTTGCGAGAGTGCCACTGGCTACCTGTGGTCTTTCATCGTTTACACAGGTAAACAATCCGCTACAGATATCGAGCAGTCGCCCGGTGTACTGAAAAGTACAGCTGTTGTCAAAAAGCTCATTGGTCCCCTACTAAACAAAGGGTATAGATTATTTATGGATAATTGGTACAATTCACCCCTATTAGCTAGATATCTTAAACTCAATGGTACCGACTGCGTCGGTACTTTGAGGTCTTCCCGTCGCGATGTTCCCATTTTAGTAAGTAAGGCTCCTCTTAACAGGGGAGAGTTCATTGCCAGACATTCCGGCGATGTCTCAGTTCTAGCATGGCAAGACAAGAAGCGAGTAACCATGATTTCCACATGTCATGGTTCATCTACTGCTTTGCCTACAGTCTCTTCTAGACCAGCATCTCGGCCAGTGCCTTTCAAGCCGCAAGTGGTGCTTGATTATAATAGATCCATGGGGGGGGTAGACATGAAGGATCAGATGTTGGAGCCTTACTTATTAGAAAGGAAACGTTGCAAAAAATGGTACATGAAACTTTTTAAGCGCCTTCTCAATGTATCCATTCTCAACTCTCGCATTCTTCTGCAGTCATCCACACAAAAACATTTTCACCATTTAGCTTTCCGCCTTCAGCTTGTAGATTCCATCCTCACAAATCATCTTGTACATTGTCCGAAAAACCGTATTCGAACTGCTTCCAGAAGTATAGCTACGCACGCTCAAGTGGGTAGACATATCTCTTCAACACATTGGCCTGTTGAACTGGAACCACCGGCACCGAGAAATTCCCAAAGCAAATACCGAAAGCATTGCGTTGTTTGCCTTAGGGAAGGCAGGAAAACTGTGCGAACAGCTTATTGCTGTGAATCCTGTCGCGTGCCATTGTGTATAAAAGATTGCTTTAAATCATATCATACATCACCATAATACCGGTTTTCTTCCGATGAATTATTCATAAATAACTATTGTGAAAGTAGAGTGATAGGTTAAATTGACTGTGGATTTTTTATTGATTTTGATGTTTTTTGTGTATTGTATTATTTTGTGTTATTTGTTTATTTTGTGCGCATATGAAAAACTTATTTTTTATTGTATTATTTTGTGTTTTTTGTTTATTTTGTGCGCATATGAAAAACTTTTTTTTTATATTGAAATTTTTAAATATCAGGCTATTGATGATGTCTGATGAGTATTTTGTTTGTTGTATTAGTTTGTGCTTTGTGCGCATATAAAAAACTTAATTTTTATATTGAAATTTTTAAATATCAGGCTATTGATGATGTCTGATGAGTATTTTGTTTGTTGTATTAGTTTGTGCTTTGTGCGCATATAAAAAACTTAATTTTTATATTGAAATTTTTAAATATCAGGCTATTGGTGATGGATGACTGATGAGTATTTTGTTTATTGTATTAGTTTGTGCTTTGTGCGCATATAAAAAACTTAATTTTTATATTGAAATTTTTAAATATCAGGCTATTGATGATGTCTGATGAGTATTTTGTTTGTTGTATTCGTTTGCTATGTGCTTTGTGTGTTGTATTGTTAAGAGCACACATGAAAAACATATTACTAAATTTCGACTTTATTTTCAAAAATTTCGAGTAAAATATATAAACTGTTGTTTTTTGTTGTAAATAAATGGTTTATTGTTGTAAATAAAATGTTTTGTGTTTATGAAATTGTATTTTTATTCAATTCAAGTAAAATTCTGTACAAAAATAAAAACTATCGATATAGTCTTTATTTTTGTTAAAGATAAATGAACTTATGTCCAGGGCCGGCAACGTGCGAGTAACACCTAACTAAACTACCGATTAAGAAATTTAAAGCTAAATAAATAAATAAAGGGTAGTCTTTTGAAGAAAGCGTATTGCAATATAAATGACTATATTATATTAGGAATGCATTTTTTTTTTATCTAATATTATTACAAACTAGCCAAGTAGGTTATTAGTAATTTAACTATGACTATTTTTAACTGACTTCAAAAGAGGAGGAGGTTCTCAATTCGTTCGGTTTTTTTTGTATGTTCACCGATTACTCATAGACGCCTGAACCGATTTGAAAAATTTCTTTTTTTGTTTCTCAATACTTCACAGATGGTCCATTTAAATTTTATCGAAATCTGACGAGCGGTTTTTAAAATATCACCAAAAGTTAAAAAATTGTATACATCGATGATATTTTCGTTTACTCCGATACTTAGCTGTCTCATTGGAGCGGTGCGTTTATTTGGCCTACCCATATTATATATATACAAATACATCAACTTTCTACTAAAAATGTATTATAGGCTCAAATTTAATTCAATGAAGTCGGTTTTCTTTTTAGTTTTAAGAACGTAATTATTATTTAATAACTTCCTAATGGCGGGCCAATAATACAGTATTACGTAAATGTTATCTCAATAATACTAATAGTCTGCGAGGAAGTACTCTGGGCGGCGTACTATTGGGGGCGGACAGATAGACAGACAAACAGACAGATGAAACTATATTCCTTCCGAACTTCGTAACCCTAAAAAGTGAGACCGTTTTCTCGTATTGTTCACGGATCTTCATTAAGACCGGCCATAATATTGTTTTTAGCTATGTTTTTACCTCGCAGACGGAGTGGAGCCTCGTTTGCACAAAAATGCACGTTCTTATTTAAATGAAACAAAATGTTTTGTAAAAAGTCTTGGATGTCATTTCCATTGTATGTGCTCGTGTTATATTTTTAAGAGTACAGGGTGTTACAAAATGTAACAAATATTTTTAAATAGTGGGTAGTGAGTATGTTTAATTAATTTTCGAATACGTTAGGTTAAAAATCAATACAAATTATGTAGATTATAATTAAAAAAATAGCGTAGGTAGGTTATGTCTGTACATAAAAAGTAACAAATATAAATTTCACTCAAAACGGGATATTTACCATGATATTATGTGATTTTTTCTGCTTCCCAATATTACGGCACCGTTGCATGCCCTATGTCACAAAACAAACTTATAAATAAATAATGCCAGACATTTCACACAGCATCATCTGGCCCCAAAGTAAGCAGAGCTTCTGTTATGGGTACCACATGACTGATATACTACTTATATACTTGTTTTTTGTAAATACATACATATTATACATAGATACACCCAGACCCGAGACAAATACTTGCACATCATACAAACATTTGTCCCGCGGCGAAATCGAACCCGCAACCTTATGCGTCTCAGCCGGATCTTAGCCCACTGTGCCACAGAGGTCGTCAATATGGTATTCCAGATCACAGACTATTATTATATTCATTATTATTATTACTCCTCTATATTATAACCACATAGTTAGCTAATATAGTGTTAATGTATGGTGTCTCTTTGTCATTCGAAAGTCAATGAATAAATTACAATAGAGTTATTTTTGGTCGTCTTGTGAAGCAAACATTGCCCTCTTATTTTATTTATTTTTCTCCAGTTATTTCCGGTTTTATTAATAATTTTGGTGTTTTTACCTAATGTTAACTTTAATTTATTTATAGATATTTTAAGTATTAGGCTAGGCACTAATTTATCGAATATCGTGGAATAAGGTTCACGATAAGGACCTTACGAGATCCCAAACCGGGGCGATTATCTACGTACAGGCGAGCAAAGCCGCACTCAGAAGTAAATTATACTGATATCAAAGTCGAAGTCAAAATATTTTAAGATATTTTATTCAATACAATACAATCACAAGGCTCACTTCGAAACGTCTTACATACTAGGTGAATTTAGGTGCCAATTCCTTCTAACCCAAGCCCGAGAATAACCGGCAAGAAACTTGTCCTGGTCCTAGCGCTTTTTTGCATGGTCCGTCTTCACTACGAAAACTATACATTTCAAATGTGTCAGTTAACTGTCTGAGGGCAAAGCAACATGAGGGCATGCATTCTTATCAATAATATAGTAATTTATATTATAATACGCAAAATACTACCCTTTTTGTAAGCTTTAAATTTCTTAATACTTAGTTTAATTGCAATTTCAGGAAACTTATTATAGAAGCGCACCGTGTTTCCCATACCTAAAGGACTCATTTAATTTTTCTAGTCGAAACCTAGGGATGTATAATCTGTTATTGTTCTTAGTATTGATTCTATGAAGATCACAATTTTTTGGCAAAGTGAATTTGATACATTTCGTTTGATAGCAGTAAGTAATAGATTACTTACAGTGAACCAGTTAAGAACTAACGACAAGGATTCATTTCATAAATGCGATACTTTGTGTTAGATTGTTTGTAATTCAATTAGTATTTTTTGAGTTATTCTGTAGAATCGTGGAACGTGGAATCAAATGCAGGCGCACGCATTAGCGCAAAAAAACTTCAGAATAGCGCGGATCACAAATTTGAATTAAGCTTTGTATAGTTTTATATTTTAATAATGACTTATAATGGTTAAAAGTGCGAAACCGCGTGCAGAAGCTAGTGTTTTATAATATGTAGTTACCTACCTACTCATTTAAATATTTCACCGTGAGAATATTTATCATTATCATTATCATACTACAAATTAAACAATTAAATTAAAAAAATGACAATCGCGTGTCGGACCATGCACAGTTAATGCTTCTGAAGTCAGCAAGAATATCCAGGACTATAACTTGATTATGACTTTAGTGGTAATGTCCTTACAATTGTTGTAGCATTAACTGCTGTACACCTTTTTTGAGAGAAAATAATCTAGTAAATATTTACTACCCGTGATTGTCCTTATAATTTCAAA
The DNA here is from genome assembly GCA_948098915.1 of Lampropteryx suffumata. NCBI lineage: Eukaryota > Metazoa > Arthropoda > Insecta > Lepidoptera > Geometridae > Lampropteryx > Lampropteryx suffumata. Next base: position 16,684,026 of record OX402565.1, on the reverse strand, counting down.
TATTTTTAAGTCAAAAAATATTTTATTCAATACAATCACAAGGATCACTTTGAAACGTCTAACATACTACGTGAATTTAGATGCCAATTCCTCCTAACCCAACCCGGAGAAGAATTGGCAAGAAACTCGTCTTGGTCCTAGCGCTTTTTTATATGATCCATCTTATAACTACCTTAACTACGAAATACTAATACAAGAGATTTTATACATTTTAAGTGTGTCGCTTAACTGTCTGACAGCAGAGCGACATGAGGACATGCATTCTTATCAATAATATAGTCATTTATATTATAATAAGCTTTCTTCAAAAGACTACCTTTAATATAAACAAAATACTTCCTTAGAAAAAACAAAATATAAATATTCAATGAAGTCATTTTTCTTTTTAGTTTTTAAAACGTAATTATTATAACGTAAATAATAATTAAGGGGAGGACACTTTGTTCTTGTGTTCTTTATAATTATCTTAGTCATTTTCACTTTCTATCACTGATAAGAATGCATGGCCTCATGTTGCTCTGCCCACAGACAGTCATTGACAGACTTAAAATGTATAAACTACTGTAATTTGGTATTATTTTTTTGTAATTAAGCTAGTTATACGATAGATCATACAAAAAAGCGGTAGGCAAGAACTAACAAGAAACTTGTCCTGGTAAGTTTCTTGGCAGTTCTTCTCGGACTTGGATTAGAAGGACCTAAATTCACCTAGTACCTACGTAAGACGTTTCAATGTGATCCTTGTATGTATTAAATACTAGCTGATGCCCGCGGCTTCGCATGCGTGGTAATAAAATAATAAAATAACAAAACCTTTTATTTCTTGCAAGTAAAAAGGTACATGTAGAAAAAATCTTAAAAGTGGTACCTACCTAAAAAGTACGTCCTTCTCCAAGGTCCCGTGTATCCTTATACCAAAATTCATCAAAATCGGCTCAGCGGCTTAAGCGTGAAAACGTGACGATCAGACAGGGTTACTTTCGCATTTATAATATTAGTGGGGATAAATACTTCAGGTTGACTTAGACTTATAATTGCAAGAATACAGTAACCACTTACCATCAGTTGGGCAGTATGCTTGTTTACAAACCTCTTGAGTGGCGAACCTAAATCTAGACTTGTAATATGGCGTTAAGCGGCGGTGTCAGCAAAATGGCGGCATAAGATGTATTTTCAGAAAATCAACTATTTTGAACAAACTAATTTATGTGTAAAATTTCGCGCGCTGGCACTTTTGGGCCAGTTGCAAGTCTACGGCGGTCGTACTACTGGTCAAATTGTACCTTCAAATAGCGAAAGGGTTAAGTAAAACAGTAAGTAAATTGAAGAGTAAAATAACGATGTTAATCGTCATATACCTACGTAAATATAAGTATTGGTTCGATCTATGATAACATTTAAAAAGTGTGTAGGTAATTTGTCTTTCACATTCGTCCCGCCAGATAATTACTTAGTGTAATGTCGAGGCCATCTGCGACGCAGTGGGCGAAGGCGAACAAATGTTTGTATGATCTGCAAACATGTGTTTCAGGTCTGGGTATTTTTCGATGTATAATATGTGTGTAGGTATTTATAAATAATAATTACGTTTTAAAATCTAATAAGAAAACCGACTTCATTGAATGAAAGAGCCTATCATTTTTTTAGTGGAAAGTAGATGTAATTTTTCTATATATGGGTAGGCCAAATAAACGCACTGCTCGAATCGAAGTAAACGAAATTATCATCGAAGTATACAATTTTTAGATTTTCGTTCAGCTCGACCGATTTCCATAAAATTTAAATAGGACCACCTGTAAATTACACCTTTTCAAACAAAAAATAATTTTCCAAATCCGTTTTCGAGTAATCGGTGAACATACAAAACAAAACCGAAAGATTCCGACGAATAGAGAACCTCCTCCTTTTTGATGAAGTCGGTTAAAAAGGATCTACCTAAGTAGTATATCATTCATGTGGTTGCGATAACACAAGATCTGCTTACTTTGATGATGATGTGTCTAATGTCCGGCTTTATTTATTTAAGTATTTGTTTGTCATGTGTATTATTTATGTGTATTGTCAAATGTATGTTTTGACATTTAAGAACATTATAGAAGAGCGGGGTTTTGTGCCACAAGTTTTTTATATTTATAAGAAAACCACTCAAACTCAACCTCAACCTCAAGAAACTCAACCTTATTAATAATAATAATAAATAATGCCGGACATTTCACACAGCATCATCTGGCCCCAAAGTAAGCAGAGCTTGTGTTATGGGTACCACGTGACTGATATACTACTTAAATACTGTTTTTTTTTGTAAATACATACATATCATACATAAAAACACCCAGACCAGAGACAAATACTACAAGCATTTGTCCCGCGGCGGGAATTGAACCCGCAACCTTCTGCGTCTCAGCCGGACCTTAGCCAACTGCGCCACAGAGGTCGTCATATTATCATTATTGTATAAATAAAAATAAAAAAAAGCCAATAATTACATTATTGTTACAGAACTTTACTTTTTTTTTATTTTTCATTTTTTAATGTTAAGTGTACTAGCAAAGTAATTTTCACGGTTTAAACCGCGCTATTCTAAATCTATTCTAAAGTACGTCATTTTCCACGCGGTTTTTTCGACTAGTGCGTACATCTGATTCCATAGTACACAAACGCGAAAAAAATAGTCGTGAAATAATTCGCTGTGCCTTTTAGCCTTTCACATTGACTGTGAAAAACTATCATTATATTATTATTGAAAAACACACAGGCTACTTAAAGATACTTTAGATACTAAAAGATGATTATGTTAAACTATACAACATATACCTATTAAGAGGTATGCGTTTACATACCTCAACAACAAGTACATACCTAATATAAAAAAACAGTGGTTCAAATCTTGGAATACGTCGATGTATCAATTCTCCGTAAAATAACACAAGTATATTAATACAGCTACTAGCTGCCCACTTAGCAAGCAATGTACAACACTCACAGTGAAAATGTCGTTGCTAGGGGGTGCTGGGGGGTGCTACGGGGTGGTGTACGTTAGCGCTGTACTTATGTATCACACCTGCAGATGAGAGCTACTAACCATATCAATTCGTTGAATCCGCGGTTTTACGGGCGTTTTCAGATTGTTGACTGAGCTGAAACTGATTTTGATGCTTTGATGAAAGCGCTTTTTGATGGGTAAGAAAACAGTGACTGATATGGCGAATGATAGGGGTGTGTGGAAGAATAGAACCAGATGTGCTGATCTCATTTAATGGGGTAAAAGCTGGGAGATAATGATGTGATAAGCACTCGGCACTCAATCGAGTGAAAAGGCTATTTTATTAACCGACTTCAAAAAAGGAGGAGGTGCTCAACTCGTCGGAAACTTTTTTTTGTTTTATGTATGTTCACCGATTACTTAAAGACGCCTGAACCGATTTGGATATATTTAATTAGGTATATATAAAATTTAAATGGGACCAATTTAAATTTCATCGAAAACGGTTTTTAAAAAATCAACACTTATCAATAAAAAATATACATCGATGATATTTTCGTTGCGTGCAGTACAGAGCAGTGCGTTTAATTGGTCTAGCCATATTATATATAAACAAAATACATCTAGATACATCTAAACATTTCCACTAAAAAATTCAAAATAAAATAATTTTATGGTCTCAAATTGTATCCAATGAAGTCGATTTTCTTTTTAGTTTTTAAAACGTAAATATATAATACGTTTTCGAATAAATAGGTAGGTACACCAGTCGAACAAGTGCGTACAAAATAAAGCTATGAAACTCTATGGTTAGATATGAAATTAATTAAGTATTTAGGTATCTATTTATACATTGATTCAGAGACCAAACATGCGATTTCATGTTTCTTTACCATTGGTTAAAATTGCACTAAAATTTGACAAACGGAAGCGTAAACAACGTGGATCTAAAATGGCGGTGTTAAATGAACACACGGGTAGAGAAACTTATCAGTAATCCGAATAATAATCTAATACCCCGTGTATTAGATTTACTCACTTTACTCACGTATTATTTAGTTGATGGAGGCATTGAGACACTGTTTCGATTCATCTAGAAAATCTTCATCAGGGTGAGTTTGATCTGCGGTCCGCTCGTTGCCGCTCGAGTTCACGGTTCGCACTGAAACAGTGTCAGTCTAATAATTGAAATTTTTAAACAAACTAATTACTACTCCAATGACCCAACATGAGTCTTGGCCTCAAAACGAAAACTCTCCACCATCTCTGGTCCTCTGTAATCTCTTGCCAGATTAGCAGCTTCAAGCTCCAGCAAATTTTAAATAAAATTTCAATCATTCTTTACATGAGCGTTTCCATAACGGGGCAGCTACGCCGCTACAGCTATTTACGTACAGGATGCTCAGAGTTTATAACAAAAAAGTTGTTATATTTCGACAAACCTTATATATATAACCTTATATATGTATATGTATACTTGTTAAAATCTAATAATAAATACTAGTGGTTGCCCTCTGGTTGAAATACGACCATAAGTAATTAATATAATTAGCATTCTGCACTCCATCTCTATATAAACTACTAGCTGCTGCCTGAGGCTTCGCACGCGTGGTACCTACAAAAAAAGTAGCCTATGTCCTTCTCCAAGGTCTCTATATCTATACTTACCAAAATTCATCAAAATCGGTTCAGCGGTTTGGGCGTGAAAACGGGACAGACAGACAGACAGACAGACAGAGTTTCTTTCGCGTTTATAAAATTATAGTAGGGATAAGTGTGCGAAATTTCATACTCCTCCGTCCGCGCGATTTTCGTAAAAAGGGGTACAAAGTTTTGCTTCTCGTATTATCTTCATTATACTGTACTTGTGTTATATCACTGAACTCCTCCTAAACGGCTGGACCGATTTGAATGTTTTTTTTGTATGCGTTTGGGTGGCGCCCTGGATGGTTTAGATTCACAAATCAGCCCGGCAGATGGCGCTGCAGTCGGTAGAATTAGATATATTTATTTCTTTTAAAAGCGCGCGGACCAAGTCGTGAACGGGACAGCTAGTTAATATATAGATTTCTTAAATCTTAAAACACGTAACCTGATACGTATGTTTATATAACGTCGTCACTATAGCTTCACCATGTATTAGTCCGCTTAGTTTTGTCTCTTAGCCTTATTCCTCTTTCCCCAGAGCTATCATTGTTCGGGTTGATGACATTCGAAACTGGGTCGCTGTAGAATTGCAAATTAAGTTCACTGGACGAATTTAACAAGCAATCTTTTTTCGTGCCAGCAGAATGGAATAATCTACTCAGTACTGAGTTCTAGGCACCCAGCAGGTAACTGTTACAGTAATTGGTGTAGTTTCTATTTAGCAGTCTGCTGAACGTATTTTTCGTCGTACCAAAGTAAATAAATCAATACATAGTTATACATCACTACAGTAAGTAGGTAAGTCGACGCGCAGTGGGCGTTGGACCGCTTGAAACACCTGAGACTTCTATTACCGATGCGGGACAAATGTTTCTATGATCTGCCCATATTCGTATCGGGCCTAGCACGGCACGAGGAGAAATAGTCTTTCCTCCGTTTTTATCCACCTGTCAGTGGAAATAATTTCCTTTTCCACCTCTCATAGCACAGCTTTGGGGAAAGGAATATAATGTTTCGATCTTTGACGTTTATCGTTGACTTTATGTCCCGCTACTCCCCGCCCCAGAACACGGCCTCTAAACAACGTGGATACATTTATCTCTATTTGACATAAGACAGGGAATATTAATCACTGTCCTTTGAAGGTGGGTACAAAAGTATAACTTGTAAATATTGAATGGTTTCCTCAAGAAAATAATGTCTCAAGTATTCTACAATTTCGTTCTAACGCGAGATATGCAAACGTTAGATAAACGAAACGAAAGTTACACAAGACATACCTATCCGAGATGCCAGTAATGCCTTTGAATTCCCGCATAATGAGTTTCGTCACGCGTTACTAAAGAAATGGCCTTATATTTGTGTGAGGAGTTGAAAGAAGCCTTGAAGCCTCTAAATCCTTGGGATGGTTTGCCGGTGCATATCAAGGTAAATAATACATACCTACAAGTATCTATCTACTTAGGTTTTCTATGAAATCCGTACCTAATCCTCAGACCTAGGATATATTTACCTCGGTCTGATACCAACTAAAGCTAAACAAATCCTACCAGTACCTTCTTAGGTATACGTTTTTCTACAATAGGTTGGCACATCCCTGACAGATGGTAGCTACCAGCTACCGTAAACACATGCGCGTACGACTAAATTATGTAACAACAAGTAGGTAGGCACATATAATTAAACATGATGATATGAGTAAATGATGTTAAACAAGGACTAAACAAAAATGAGCAAAAAAGGCAATAAGATTTGAATAAGAAGTGACATAAAAGCATTTTAATGAAAATAAAAATACAATAAAACAAAAAACATGAGAAATATTAACAACGCCTTAAATAAATAAAAGAAGTAAGTAGTAACATACACTTAGGTAGGAACAAATATAATATTACACTAGTGGGTGGGAATACTTGGTGCGTGGGCTAAAATATCTACACAAAGCAATTTAATTGAATAAGTAAGTACTCTCTATATTAAGTTACAAATCCACTTAGACCGGTGACAGCCATTATCTTGTCTTTTGTTAGATATTCAAAGGAACGTTGAGAGCTATTGTGTGCCCCAGAAGCTAATACAGGTCTTCATAACCCTTTCATGATCTACTTATGAATTGAAATCGCACAACGCCAGCCATTTTATATGAGCAAAATATAGCTCGCAGCAATATAGGGGTTGCCAATAACTTTTTGTAGGCGCAGGAAGTAAAACGTGCTTTCCGTTTTCATTTATTTTATTGTGACCGAAACGTGATATGAAGTTATTTTGAAATGAAAAGATTATTTCAGGAAAGAATGTTATCGAAGCACTTTCAATGTTATATTGAATTGGCGCTTTATGTAGGTATCTTTAACGAACCTTGAAGATACTTTCTTTCTTTGATGTAATTCCAAAGAAAGGTATTTTTGTACAACCTTTTATGATTGTGGAGAAAATAAATAAAACCTTTAGTATTTTTACTACTTGGAATTGAAGGAAAAATGAATCATCTCCGAGCTTTTTGTAACGCTGTAAAACCCAACAATTACCTAACATAACCTCGTAGGGTCTTCTTAAAATACTGTTTCAAAACCATTTTTGTTCAAGTTATGTAATAGTCACCACTGATCGTTTTAATGTCATACCTCAGTTATAAATGCGACTAGCAGCGGTCAGCCCCACTCACGTGCTAAACGCATGCTATAGTAGCCCCTATGTTATAATCACATACACCTAATTAACGAATGTTTGTGGCGTTAAATTAAAGTATAGTCTGTCCTTGTCATTCTTATGTCAATGAATAAAGATGGCCACAATTATTTTTGGCCGTTTTGCGGAGTATACATTGTGCATTTTTTATATAATGCGTTTTTTCCGAGTTATTTCGGGATTTATCTGTTATTTTATTTATATTATTAAAATAAAGCTAGAGTTATTGACTCAGGTATGAATAATTGGAAAGACAGTTGTGTGTTTCTTTGTGATTCAAGCAAAAATAATCCGTATAATTATTTTATAAAAATACACCAATTTTTATAAAATAACAAACGACGAACAACACAACATACGACTTTGTAACGTCTTACTATAAACATTCTAAACACTTGACATTGGCAAAATTGTCATCATATGACACATGCCATTAACGAAGAAGAAGAAGAAAGATGGCAACAAATTTGAAAAACAAGCGCCAATGTGATTATCACACTAGCGATTTGCGAACAAGTTCAAAGCGAAGCGTTCTTGCTGCGAGTTCGTAACGACAATAAAAGGAATAGACAAATTATACATTCCTAGGTTTCGACTAGAAAAAGTAAATAAGTCTTTTATGGGGAACACGGAGCACTTCTATAACAAGCTGAAAATGTAAGCTTTAAATTCGTAATAGGCTAATAGATACCTATTAAGAAATTTTAAGCTTACATAAAGAGCTTACAATAATCTTTTGATGAAAGCGTATTATAATATAAAAGACTATATTATTGATAACAATGCATGGCCTCATGTTTCTCTGCCCTCAGACAGTTAACTGACATATTTGAAGGTAGTTATAAGATGGATCACGTAAAAAAACGCTAGGACCAGGACGAGTTTCTTGCCAGTTCTTCTCAGGCTTGGGTTAGGACGAACTGGCACCTAAATTCACCTAGTATGTAAGATGTTTCAAAGTGATCCTTGTGATTGTATTGAATAAAATATCTTTTGACTTTGACTTTGAGTCAAAAACAAAATGAAAATTACATGTTCAATTCGCACATGGTATATAGATGTGGTGTGTAGTCCGAAATAGCATATAAACCTACTTTTTATAAACATAAATACCAGAAAAGCAAGCTGCCTAGTACTTTACAGTCTAAAAACCATTTCAAATTTTCTTTACGAGACATTGATTTTTAATTTCAGATATAGAAATAATTGATTTGCCAGAAATATGGTGGGTAACAGATATTGAATCATACAGTAAGTTCACATACTTCACCAAAGAACATTGAAACATTTAAACTGCCGTAAAAGTGTCCTGCGGGGCTAGCACGGCACAAGGAAAAATAGTCTTTCCCCTGTTTTTACCCACCTGTCAGTGGAAATGATTTCCTTTTCTACCTCTCATAGCACAGCTTCGGGGAAAGGAATATAAGGTTTCCCTTTGACGTTTATCGTAGACTGTAGGTCCCGCTACTCCCCGCCCCAGAGCACGGCCTATCAACAACGTGGATAAATTTATCTCTATTTGACATAAGACAGGGAATATTAATCACTGTCCTTTGAAGGTGGGTATAAAAATATAACTTGTAAATATTGAATAGTTTCCTCAAGAAAATAATGTCTCAAGTATTCTACAATTTCGTTCTAACGCGAGATATGTAAACGTTAGAACGAAAGTTACACTAGACATCCCTATCCGAGATGTCAGTACCTAACGCCTTTGAATTCCCGGATAATGAGTTTCGCCACATATTTCGCGTTACTAAAGAAATGGCCTTATATTTGTGTGAGGAGTTGAAAGAAGCATTGCAGCCTCTAAATCCTTGGGATGGTTTGCCGGTGCATATCAAGGTAAATAATACATACCTACAAGTATCTTTCTACTTAGGTTTTATGAAATCCGTACCTACTCAAGACCTAGGATATAATATACCTCGGTCTGATACCAACTTAAGCTAAACAAATCCTACCAGTACCTTCTTGGGTATAAAATTTTCAACAATAGGTCTGCACATCCCTGACAGATGGTAGCTACCAGCAAGGTACGGGCCAAGACCAGTCTAGTGATAGCTCAGACCACTGTCAAAAAATATCTGACCCAACTTTTTGGTGCTATCATCAGAATGTAAGCTCAATTTTTAACACAATTGCCTAAAAGTACATTTAGTTTAGAAAATATAGGTACCTACCTACAGATATTATTATCTTGCAAGTCAAAGATAATAAAACCAGAAATAAGTACGGATTTCATACCTACACATAAGTTAGTTTGATCTGCAATAAATTAACTGGTTATGTATTGAATTTTCAGATTAATGCCAAAATGGATTGTATTCCCAGGAACAGAAAATGCAAGGCAGCGTGTATCTACTGGTTTTCATGAAAAGCATGGCCTGTCGGATAATAAACATTAATGCAAGGTATCCAGGGAGAGTGCATGACTAGTTTATATTCAATCACTCCAATTTGAATAGGAAAATGAGACGCTAATGATTATAGAGTTTTTGTATAATTTATTTAATAATATATTTATTTATTTATGTTTTATTAGTTAATAGCAGCGCCCTGTTGCACCGGCTCCCATCAAGATCTATGAACACTAGTATATATATTATGTATAGGTAGTCAAAAAATAACAGTTTGATATCGACAATATTTATTAAGTTTTTTGGTTGAAAATCTCCAGTGAAACTGAAAAGAAAAAAATATGGTATTAGTATGAGGCATTTTTACAGGGGACTCTGGCTACACCTTGGAGCCGTGGATGATGATTCCTGATTTGGATGCTGCACCAAACAGTGCTGCTGTAAAATAACATTGACAGGATGCTTCATTATGATCCCGAAAAGGCATCACAGATATACTGTTGTGCAACAATATACAATATCATGCACCACTATAGGTGAGTTTAATTGAAATTATAGTTACCTATATGAATAGTTTCATATATGACCAGTGTTATTTTACTTACATTCCATCACCTTGTTTATTTCAGAGTCCCAATGGATAACATAGAGCCAAGCTCAAATGTAGAGAACACCACTACAGTCCAATGTGTGAAGGAAACCAACTTACTAATGTTGCTCGCACCAAACAAGGATCACTGGATGCATTTTCAATGCGGGCATTTGTCTTTAAGTCCTTCCATGTCTGTAATAAACAAAATAGTTATAAAATGCTGGCTGTTTATTCCCATTTTTTATATTGCAATCACACCATTTTGTCTCTTTCATGTTAAACTTGTATTAACAACAAAATACAAACCAATATAATTATATAGCCTGCTTCCATTGCTCAATGGTCCAGTCCGGACAACCTTTTCAGCTTAAACTGTTGGCCCTATGCTTTTCAGCTCTCTAGAGGCCAATTTAATTTGTTGCTCCTTAATCTAGAAAATATGAAGAATACCTACATCATGGGTACATTACATAATGTGAGCGTTGAAAAATAATTCTTGACTATAACAAAATCAAAACAACGAAAGCACTCATCGTAAAAAAACGATGCTTTCGAAAATATGTTATAAATAGGTATTTGTGTAACAATACAAGTTATCACATTACTTACTTTCTCACTCATGTTAATTTAGTTGAACATGTATTGTGTAATTTAATTAATAGAAACGGTGTTTTGCTCAAGTTTTGTTTTGCTACCAACCACAGAGAGTACAAGGAACGAACAATTTTTGGAGTTTTGATGGATTGATGGAAATATTGAAGACTGATACGTCATTTTAATTTAATTTGCTAAAATGGCAACAATGCGGTAGAGAACGCTATTCCCCCCGTAAATCCACCCATATAAACTATTCCCTAGCGCGGCCGTGCTCGCAAGGTAGACCAAAGTGACAGAGGTGAAAGAGTTTTTATCCTTTCCCCGGGGGCTAATAGTCTTCTTGCCGTGCTAGGCGGGCTGTACACTGATGTCCATGGCGCAATTATACACGGCAATCACATCCCGTTTCGTTTAGAACTCGTTCGCAAATCGTGAGTATGATATTGGCCTTTTTGATAGAAGACTACTAATTAACTGAAGACTCTACAAATGCAGTCATTTGTCCCTGCTGACGTTACCGGGCTGCATACGCTTCAACAAATCTCCTTAATTATTACTCAATCAGCTTACACGCTGTGTTGGAGCTAGAAGTGGGGAAAGGGGGGTAAAATCCTACACCCCTTGGGAGAGTACAGAATTTCTGTGTGGTAACATGGTTGGGGGTTTAGGAAATGATTTAAAAATGAGTTGGTATATAGTTTGCTCAAAAGGTCTACGTAGGAATGAAACGTTTACGTATGTAGATGTAAATCCTGTTTGCAGACCTGATTATTGCCTTGCCAAGTGTACCGTGGTAAGCCGGACTAGGTACCTACATAAAACTAAATATTTAGTGTAGGTACAAGACGACTAAATTACAGCATCATTACAGTCACGTTGTGTAAACTATTCTAACCTGGGGTGAAAGGTCCAGTTATTAACTGACTTCAAAAAGGAGGAGGTTCTCGAATTTTTTTAAGTTTGTTAACTACGTCATTTATGAACTGATTTGAAAAAAACTTTTTATATGAATGGATATTTGTATTTACTTTTCGATTGATTCCATAGAAATTTCATGAAAACCGGTGAAAAAATTTGGTTTTTAAATCAAAATAACTGGAAAAAAATATGCATCCAAGTAAACGAAATTTCATTTTTATCCATCTATCTATACCTATAAAAGAGCTTAAACTGACTGACTGACTGACTGATTTATTATCGCCAAGCCGAAACCGCTGAAGTTACAAAGCTGAAATTTGGAAGGTGGCTTCCTTTTACAGCAAAGCCACCACTAAATTCAACCCCTAAGAGGATGAAAAGGGGTGAAAACGAATGTATGAAACTTTTTAACGCATGGCGCGTTTTGCTTGAAGCTTCATATGAATAAATAAAATGTAAAAAAATGGACATGTGATTTTTCAAAATAACTCTAACAAAGGGGTAAAATGGGATGTCAAAGTTTGTATGGGAACTTTTTAACGAGTGGTGTGATTTTTTAGAAACTTTGTTTGGATACATGAAATGCAAAATAAATGGACCCATGTTTCAGGATTTTTCAAATTAACCCTCTTAAAAGAGTAAATTGAGGTGTGAATGTTTGTATGGAATTTTTTTAATGGGTGGTCAGGTGATTGGTTTGAAACTTATCAATAAAAATTAGCAAGGAGATAAATTGCATCGAGGAAGGATTTAAGCTACAATTCCTTTAAAAAAAATGCGGACGAAGTCGCGAGCAACAGCGACTTTATTATATAAATAAAGTCGGTTTTCTTTTTAGTTTTTAAAACGCACTTATTTAATAGACGATCGATTTGCATTGCGGGTACGAGATCCTACAACAGGTACATTTTGAACTTTGAGATCAAATATATAAATAATCTTGGTGCTTTTTTTGGCGTCATGTAACATGTTTGAGACTAATTATTCGGTAGCTCCAGTACTCCAGTCATCCCGTGACCACGACAGAGTTTAAACCTGTCGAAACGTCGGGAAAAATAGGTAAATAAACGCGATAAATACCCGTTAATATTTATAATAATTATTCGGAATATCATTTTCATTGAAGGTTAGGTTCAAAGAACATTAGGTCTCTAATCTATTCATAATGTCGCTAGATACCTACCTAGCTACCTACAAGTGGCCAAAATGATTAAGAATGATTTATTTGTACTTCATCTAAAACGATTGGTGGACCAGTGGTGTTTTTTGCCGGATTCTTTTAGGACTGGGGTTAGGTTAGGTTAGGCGCCGGCGACACAAAGTACATTCGATTTGCATGTAAGACAATTCGAAATAGTCCTTGTGGTGTTATTGACTAAAATTAATTTTGACATAACTATATTTATTTTTATTATACTGCATCCTATCCTATAGTCTAGACCAGAAAACCTTAGCAAGGCTGTAAAAAAATCATTTCATAGTGGTACTTAGGTACTTCTCCCGGTGACTTATGCTCAAAGAGACATCGATTATAAAAACAAAACTAAAAGATTTCGTAAATTTTAAGAAAAACCATTACGACCAAAAGGACTACCGACCACTCCCCACTGATGCCACGGACAGAAAGTAAAAGCGATCGCTGCGCGGCATCCAATTCACTGTCCATACTTCGAGAGCGCGCGCATCACGCGTCCCAAAAATCCCGCCAAAACCTCCCGCGCAGGTTTCGTTCAAAAACCCTAAAAGGAAAAAAATAAAAAACTTTTTTCTTTTTTCCGTGCGTTGAACTTGAGTGCGCCGGCCTCCGCGGAGTTTCATAAGTGGTAGAATGTTATCGTACCGAAGCCGAAGGTGAAAGTGCTGTGACGTAACGTTACATTAGAGCATTATTATGGCGGATATTGGCCGTTTCGGGAAGTGTCTTACTATCTACGGTGAGTTATTTTTAACATAGGTACTAATTACTAAACCTACACCAATTGTTATTAAAACGGCACAGGATTTTAGATAATGAGTCATTCATCTTTTAATGAAAATGATAAAACTCCTTTCACTCTATTACGTAGATAGGATAACTGTTTTTTTTTAATATAGATAAATCGATTAAAGACTATAATCTATCTTCAACTTCATTTTCCTAGATACGTAGAAACCAGGGATAATTTGATATTTCTCTGACTTATGCTAGAATCTAAATTCCACCAGCATGTACGACTATTTTTATTGAGACTGAGGAGTTAGTGTTCCTTGCAATCGTTTTTTTTTTGTTTTTTATTTAACTTTCGCGATCGCGAACCTATTGTTTTAATAGTTAACGGTAATCCGAGATGAATACCTCATTTTGATTTAGATACGAGTATATAAATTTTCCTTTTTTTGCTGCAGCCCATGGTCATAAAGCTTGTGGCAAGGGCTGTCAATTTATCAACGTTTCAATGTACCTACAAATACAAGATGCAATGTCCGGTTTTTTTATCTTTATCCTACGAGCTCAAACAATGCTATTCGTTCTCAAGAATTTCTAAGCGGCTGGATATCACCGCCGCATCTTACCATTGTAATGAAGCTGTGCATTGACAAGGAGGATGATTTGTGGCTGATTGTAGCACAATCATGATAAATATTATCTCCATGCTATTTATATCGTTTAATTTCTAGTCGTCGGATTTTCTTTCGTTCGGGAACCAGTAAACCACAGAGCATTTATACTGTCAACTTATATTATGTTGGCACCTTCTTTGGTTTATAAATATAAATAATATTAAATAATAAATAAATATTGGTATATATGCACATGACACTATCTAGCCCCAAACTAATCATAGATTATGGTAGGTACGCAAATGACTGATAGAATACTTACATATATATTTTGAAATACATACGTATGATACTTTAAAACACCCAGACACAGAACAAACACCCATGTTCTTCACACAAATGTTTATCCTGGGAGGGAATCGAAGCCTCAACCTACAGCGCAGAAGGCAGAGCTACTACCAATTGAGCTGACAGGCCTGTCATTTTATTTTTTAGCTTCCTACCACAAGCATTGTTTCATATATTAACAGAGTGACGCGGTCATCTAATGGTTGAGTGACCGCGCAACCAGTGGCATAGTACATCTGATCAAAATATCTTAGTCAGAAACGTAGATAGATTGTATATCTCATAATTAATATCGATTTGCGATACCTACATATATCCTAGTGGAATAATATGTTCTTCTTCTTCTTCTTTGTTTATGGCATGTGACATAATAATGTAAATTTTGCCTGTGTCAAGTTGTTATATTGTTGTCAATTGACCATCGACTAAGACTTTATTAACAAACAAATTGACTATACAATTTGTTTGTTAATAAAGTCTTAGTCGATGGTCAATTGACAATTTTAAACGTCATCGCGGAATGGCCGTCTAGAATTTTCTTGGGATTCCTTGTCGTTCAAATCACATTGCACCATAATACACATACAATTCAATTGTCCATACTTGTCCTATGTAGTCACAATTTATTAATTAAAATTCCGCTAAGATTACTGAATAAAACATGCAATAAAACGAATAAAATATATTAAACCAGCTGCTGCCCGCGGCTTCGCACACGTGGTACCTACCTAAAAATCCTATGTCCTTCTCCAAGGTCCCATCTCCATACCAAAATTCATCAAAATCGGCTCAGCGGTTTAGGCGTGAAAACGTGACAGACAGACAAACAGAGTTATTTTCGCATTTATAATATTAAGTAGGGATTAGCAGAGCTATGTTACTACATGAAATGACAAACGAAGAATCTAGAATAAAATGCAATAAATACATACACTGACACGTAACCTTGATATAAATTAATGACACAACATCACATCACATCTATAACGTTACGCGATCGTTACGATAATCGATCATGCGTCGAATCAATTATGTTTTTATCGATTCCGTTATTAAGTATCGGTGTCGGAGAATTTCACATCGTTATTGAAGCTGTCAATGGCATAGAGAACTCTACAAGAATAAAATTAAGACTCTTAAAAAATACTTTTACATATCTATGACATATCTAGGATTTTTTTGGGTCCTACAATTCTCCGCTGTGTGCTATCGATCCCTGTGTGGTCTAAGGACAATTGCCTTGCGATTTAAAATCATGGTTAAGTTAACCAGGTTCCACCAACCTTTAAATATATATTTTTAGTTTTAGCGTGCGCCAGTTTCCTTTTTCCAAGGAGGTTATAAATAATGTACCCTTCACTACTCTTAAGTACTCATGCCCGATTCTGTTTTTCATAGATCGATGGCCGAATCCTGTTTATAAAATAAAATAATCCATTATAGAAACATAAAAAGAAATAATTTATTTGCAAGAAATTTGGTAGGTAATTTCTACCAAATTTCTTATAAGTAAGATAAATATAATAAGTCTTATATAATATATAAGACTAATATATAATAAGTATATAATAAGTCATACAGTAAGTTCCCATATTTCCCCAAAGAACATTGGCATGCAAATTTGAATGTTTTCAAAAACATTAAATTAAACTATACATATCCTATCTATGCTATTTAAGCATTAATCAATTATATTCATTAGTTTTCAAGAAATTCGTTAACAGTGTCAGAAAGCCACAATTTTTTTTTTAACAAAAAAAATATTAGTCCTTCATTTCGGCAGCATTGGTTAGAACCCTCAGATGATATATCTATGAAACTCAGAACGGACCGTTTTTTATACAAAAAGGCATCAGTCAGAGGCAGACTGTGGGCGCGCTGCGAGGATTTTGTAAAATCTCGAAATAATTTTCCTCGTATATCATAAATATCACGACCTCTGGTATTTTCTCACACGCTAGCGATCGCTCCAGAAATGTAATTATGAGTTATTAGATTACGGAACGATGTAGGGCACTACACGTCTCTATATTACAGGTTATTTCATACATTTTCATACAAATTTAAATAAAGATCCTTAATTTGTATGAAAATCTCCATACAAAAGACATAAACGCGCGCACGCGCTATGCGCCCACGATACGATTACATACTAGGGATGCGCATGAGTTTATGATTATACATTTTCTACATAAAATGTTTGTATGATATTGTACAGTGCTTAAGTAACTATATTTCACTTCTTCTTCAGAGGATCTTTTCTCCACTGAAAAGGCCTACGACCGCCACGTATTAATGTTCTGGCCTTTCACCTACTATCGAAGAAATCCTTGTTTCGGAAATCTAAATCTATTCAATCTTTCAAATAGCATTGTCGTTTATAGCTTTATTCCGGTCCCAAGGGTAGCCTGCCTCCCCCTCATCCACCACTGAAAGCAATTTGCTTTTCGATCTCCTCACTCAACATAACTACGTAATTTCCACAATTTCCAATAAATAAAAATGGTATCTCCTGCGTACGGTGGACCTACTACTTTCCATGTTCCAAAGGTACCCATTAACTTAAAACGTGTCATAAGTCTAACCGCTACGTCATCATCATTATGCAGATAAACTGACGGAATTCAAAGGTACACGTATCCCGCAAAGATAGTCATGATGAGCTGATGAGCGAGTCTTGAACCTCCACGCAACTTGGCAATTTTGAGATAAATGTACAGTCTCCCCTAAAAGATCAATACTGCTTCGTGTCATTTCGTCATACGCTTCGTCACATCGTGGACAATATTCGAGAAACAGCCAATCATAATTATTATACTCGGAATTGCAAATGTTTATGTTAGTTTACAATTTCATCATAAAACGGCTTTGAATTAAATTTGGTACAAATATAGATGTAGACCTGACCTGAATTAACACATTTACTACTACGAGATTAAAGTTAAGAATAATTAAAAAAGAAAACCGACTTCATTGAATGAAATTTGAGCCTATAATACATTTTTAGTGGAACGTAAATGTATTTTGTATAAATATGGGTAGGCCAAATAAACGCACTGCTCCAATGAGACAGCGAGGTATCGGAGTAAACGAAAATATCATCGATGTATACAATTTTTAGATTTTTGTTGATTTCTCAGCTCGACCGATATCGATTAAATTTAAATGGGGCCACATGGAATGTATAGCCTTTCAAACAAAAAAAAAATCAAATCGGTTGAGGCTTTGAACATACATAAAAGTAAATAAGATCCGGTTAATTGAGAACCTCCTCCTTTTTGATGAAGTCGGTTAAAAATAAAGTGCACATCAGAGATTAATAAAACTTTAAGAAAAGATTAATAAAACACCGGAAAGCTCTTTCGAGATCCAATAGTAGCCAATTTACTTTCCCTGCATGCCTAACAAGTTGCCACGTGCCGCTCTCAAAGGCTCGCAAATTCCCATTTCCCATTTCCTGCAGCTATTTCCGGAACATACGACACGTGGAAGCTTTAATCCAAAAAGCTGCACAGTTTGTAAAGGTTATATTAAAATGGAATATAGAGTTACCTGAGTTATATTATAGTGTATATTTTCCAGGATGATTGCATGGGTATGTTCTTTGAAATACTGGGTGAAGGTAAGACAGAGGTAAGACAGAGTTGTCAGAGGGTTCGTAATGTATAAGAAGTTTAAGTCTTGTTAAGTTCAGGTATATTTATGAAAAAAATATTAAAAAATTGGACACCAACACATTCTAAAATAAATATATGTTGTGCGAAAATCGCGCCTAAAAGGGTACCGTACCTAGGTACCAACCAACTTTTTTACCAACAACATCCTGGTTCTTTTATCATTAATTTCAATTATACAGTCAAAACCTATCAGTTTTTTAGGGTTCCGAAGTCCAGAAGGAACCCTTATAACCATTATAATAAGGGTATATACCCTTATACGACCATTATATAATGGTTATAAGGGTTCCTTCTGGACATCATTCAGGACGTATAAAGGTATATTATATACCCTTATACGACCTCCGTGGCGCAGCGGACTTAGGTCCGACTGAGACGCAAAAGGTTACGGGTTCGATTCCCGTCGCGGGACAAATGTTTGTATGATCTGCAAGTATTTGTCTCGGGTCTGGGTGTTTCTATGTATAATATGTATGTATTTACAAAAAGAAAAAAAGTATATAAGTAGTATACATTCATCTGGTACCCATAACACAAGCTTTGCTTACTTTGGGGCCAGATGATGCCGTGTGAAATGTCCGGTATTATTATTATTATTATCATTATATTATTATTATTATAAGACATACAGATATATGTCTGTTTATCTGTCCGCTCTTAATCTTGCTCTTGCTCACAGACTAATAATTTGATCGTAATTAAATTTTGCACAGTATTAGTAGGTATTAGTATTAGCTTAGTAATAATAATTATTATAAGATTAGTATTAGTGACACCTACATAAAAAAAAACTCGCGCTGCCATAAACAAGCTCGCACTCATATACTCAAGCGTTCACACGCGAAAATCGCGACCAAAAGCGACTACCTATAAAAAATGTTGAGGCTCTCCAATACATATTATAAATTCCCAAGTGTCTCCATCTCTTTATAACGTTTTCACGACTAAACGGCTGAACGGATCTTCATGAAATTTGGTAAAAAAAATAGAGGAAATCTTCAGGAAGGACATACGCTGCATTTTACGTACGTACCACGCGTGCGAGACCTCGGGCAAAAGCTAGTAACAAACAAACTAAATGCGACCGTTGCCGCGTAACCACATCATTATACCAGCCAGAGTCAAGTGGGTACATTGTTAAGTAGGTGTTTGTTTCCTTATTGTGCATTTCAATGATTTGAAACAGTTAGTTTCGGTTCGTAAAACACAAACACGACATTGTATTACAGTTAAATACTGCTTATTTACGCTAATGCATTGGTAACTGCTGTTTTTGATTAAACGGGACATAGGTACTACCTTTGTATCCTTAGCTTGCAAGATGTTAAGGCTAATCATTATAGAAATGAAATGAAATAAATTATATTTCAGCAGAGTTCGTCTTCTGTACTTGTATTGAGAGGAATATTAAATTAGATAGATATATAGATAGAAAATACTTTATTGAAACAATGTTTAGCTACACGGTACAATGGGCGGTCTTATCGTAATCGTTAAGTGATTTATTTTAAAAATAATATGTATATACATATTTACAGGATAACAAAAAGTTAAATACAGCAATACCTAATATCACAAAAATAAATAAATAATTAAATAAAATACAATGTGATAAACTAAATAAACGAATACATACTTATTATATAAACCTAAATAATGTTAAGAAATAAGCAATAGTTAACAACAGGGCAAATAGTGTTCCCTGACCATAGCTTAAATTACGACCGTTATTGTTTAATTAAATGCACGTCTTTGGCGTTCTTATTCAGAGAAATTGAAACTCGTAAATAATTTCGACATGTTGTATGGTGGAGAATAGTTTATGTTAGTATACTAGTGCTGTTATGTGCTGTTGCTATTCTATTTGTAATGAATTATTTTTCTTAAATGTTGTAACCAAACAATAAGCCCGTAATATTATAGTGTAATATTATTATTAAGTATTTTTGTACCTGGCTTTTCCAAGTGTACTGTACGTATCTTATTGGAATAAATAACTATTGTATTGTATTGTATTGTATTGTATTGTATTGTATTGTTCATACCGGCCAATTTTTTCTTTGTTTTATAAAAAGCCAGAACTCCGAAGCGAGTTTTTAATAAAATGCGCGACACTTTTACTAGCTCGAGGATTGAACTACTAAAAAAACGAAATTAAAAATAATATATAAAAATAAACACTAATAGTTCTCTTAAATAGATGTTGAGTTTAAGGCGGCCACGGAATTTTTAAAATATGTATGAGATTTCTACAAA
Source organism: Lampropteryx suffumata (assembly GCA_948098915.1). Lineage (NCBI taxonomy): Eukaryota > Metazoa > Arthropoda > Insecta > Lepidoptera > Geometridae > Lampropteryx > Lampropteryx suffumata. The sequence continues at coordinate 16,663,419 of OX402565.1, read as the reverse complement.
AAAAAACTTAAAACTATTAAAAACGTTCAGAATTTGCTGCAAATTTCTCCTTACTACATTAATATTTTCAAGTAAAATTACCAGAATAAACGTTAGATCATAAAAAAATAAATTTGAAACTTTATATTTTAAATAATAAATTAGAAAACTTTAAATAAACGTAGTTACAACTGCACATAATGCTACATTATTGTACAGGATTCCATACATTCCTTGCGCTGGGATTAGAGAGCTTGAAACACCATTCAGTTTTTTCTTTCTTTATTTTCTTCTTGTTCCTTACTGCTAGGCTGCTACTGGACTGAATGCCAGTCGCTACATATCGCTCAATATTTATACAAAATATTGCCCAGATAAAGCTGCTCTCTGATTGGCGGACCAATAGGAAGCGAGGAATTTTAGCCAATCAGAGAGCTTTATTTTTCCTATACATTTTCAACACTTCTGGGTCGGCTATTTCAATATGATGTACCTATTTCTATCACATTATTTTAACACTATTTTGATACGTTTGCGCGAGTTTTCCTATTTACTATTTTCTATGACACGCTTTGTATGACATCTATATACCTACCTACCTATCCCTATAAGGTATTTAGAACTTTATTTATTTAAATATCTATAAAGCAACTATAAATCTTAACTACGAAACAAATGGTGATTAACTTAAAAATATAACCTTTTAACTATTAGCTACGTTATAACTACGAGTATAATCTATCCATGCGTCGTCCTGCACAATTATATTATATAATGCGATGCGTCGGCCGCTCGAACTCAATACTGCGGCATTTTGTGATAGAACTTTTAATAAGTACTCCGTGGTTTATGTAAATAAAGCATAAGGTTATATACCTAGTTATAAATAGCCACGAGTATTTTGTTATATATCAACCAGATGGTCAGAAAACGATAATTAAAACAGGAAAAGTGCACTGGATGTGATTAGCGCTGGACCTGCAAAGATGGTGTGAAATATAGGCCTAAATCCAGCAGTAGGTGAATCTGGGCTGATAAATTAGATACATAGATATAACTTGTTATCTATACAGATTAAAGTCATATAAGAAAGAAAGAAAGAAAGAAAGAAATATATTTATTTGTGACAGTATGATTGACAAAATACATAAAGAAAATTACATAAGGCCGCCACTAAAAGGCTCCAACTCAGGTAGCCAATGCTAGCCAGCATATGCTGTCTTACCAAGCGCTGGTCTTACGTTGGAACCTAATCGGATGAGGAACGTCACATAAAACAAAATCTTTATTTATCGTAACGAGAAAATAATTGATTATTTGTCAGCCTTCTGCCCTGTAGGGTTCGATTCCCTCCCAGGATAAACATTTGTGTTATGAACACGGTTGTTTGTCATGTGTCTGGGTGTTATATAGTATCTTAAGTATGTATTTAAAAATATTCTATATAAGTATTCAGTCAGCTGGTCACCATAATACAAGCTATGCTTAGTTTGGCACTAGATGGTGTCGTGTTGTCCACCAGTATTTTTTTATAACATAATATTGATGGACAATGCACCATCCATCTAGTCCCAAACTAAGCATAGCTTATATTATGGGACCCACATGACTGATAAAATAATTTATTAAATACATACTTATGATTCTTTATAGCACCCAGACACAGAACAATCATTATTTTTTTTATATTTTTTTTTTTTAATTATAATTTTCTTGTTTTATAATACTAGAGGCTCTGTTTGCTAAGTTCTTATCATCAAAAGTAAGTAATTATTCGCGGATTTCTTCGTTCTGCGCATACGCACAGTGCACGTACGTTGTAGGTAAAGGTGTCGGCGCATCTTGCCGGCGCGAGGTAATAGTGCGGAACCAGAGACAATGGCAGGCGAAAACAAAAACAAGCAACTCGAGCGACTTCAGAAGGAACCGCTTCGCTTTCCAACACTTTCGTTTCTGATACTCATCTGTTACTTGTTTCAAAATCTTACTAACTTTAATACCCACTAATGTAAAACGATTCATAATAAATCCCTGTAAAATTGTGACTTCTGGATTTGTCATACTTTAATTTTCCCAACTTTAATGTATTTATAATATAAATGACTATATTATTGATAAAAATGCATGGCCTCATGTCGCTCTGCCCTCAGACAGTTAAATGACACGTTTGAAATGTATAAACTCTCTTGTATTCGTTTTTCGTAGTTAAGGTAGTTATAAGAAGGATCATGCAAAAAAGCGCTAGGACCAGGACGAGTTTCTTGCCGGTTCTTCTCGGGCTTGGGATAGGAAGAATTGGCACCTAAATTCACCTAGTATGTAAGACGTTTTAAAGTGATCCTTGTCATTGTATTGAATGAAGTAGGTATCTTTTGACTTAGACTTGACAACCTTTTAATTTCCCGATGTTTCGGTTATGAGCTATGTTGCAATGCGTGGTATCCGTGGTCACTGGCTGACTCAGTCAGTCATGCGACCAAAGTTACTGCAATATAACCAAAACGTAAATTAAAAAGTAATACCCGATAATATCCTTTAACTAGGTACTCATCATTAAGGAATTCTGATCGGGAATGTTTAAAAAATACTATCGTGTTACTCTACTACCTATCATCTGAGGCGCACATTAATCCTCTTACCACACTGGTTCGAAAGAACTAGTGACACGATAGGAAGAATACCTATAATAAAAATATAATAACTATATAATAATGATGTCAAATTGGTTGCTGGCTGACTTATGAGGGTCTAGATCTAGGGTTATTGGCTAAAGTAGATATTCATATATTCATTAATTGACCTTGTCGTTCCATTGCATAAAATTATATTTTGGCATGTCAAAAAGTACCTACCTACTAATGTACCTACAAACACATTTTTATAAGTGCACTGCATTACGAAAGGAATACCGACCCTAAATTCCACCCCTGTTAAAGTTTGTGTGAAAACGACATTTTCTGTTTCTATGCATAATATGTATGTATTTACAAAAAAACAGTACGTAAGTAGTATATCAGTCATGTGGTGTAACACAAGCTCGGCTTGGGGGCTAGATGATGCTGTGTGAAATGTCCAGCTTTATTTATTTATTTACCATTTCGCAAATGTAGTTTCGAGGAGTAGATGTAGTTACAAGTCTCATCATAAAAAATCATCCGTGTCTCAATTCTTCTTCTCTTCTTATAACAAAGAGTATGCAATATCCTATAAGACTCATAATGGCATCCGTCTTGATGATAATTTTACCAATGTCAAGTGATGGTTTTAACTTTTCTATATGTTTATTCTAAGCATCATCGCGGAATGACTGACCAGCATTTTCTTGGATTCCTCGTCGTACAAATTACAAAACAACATAATACTTATAATTGAACTGTCTACGGTTACATTAAGAAGTCACAATTTATCTTTAATATTATCCAAACAAAACATCACATTTTGTCTGTCATCAGCATCACAATCAATGTCACTGCTACGCAGGCCTATACTCTCGAGCGAGAGTGAACAAAAACTGTGTTATGTAAGCAAAGTATTCCAACGGTCATGGGCGCCGAAAGAAAGCTTAGGCACTCACATGTTGTAATATAAATGTTGGAATATGAATGAGTCTTGATTTGAATGGAGCAGAAGCATGACCAAAAAGGTATTGTTTCTCAACTCCAAGACGGATATGACTCATTGAGTGCTTTGGCAATGTAGGGATGGTTTGATGGGTAATGGCAACACCAAGCCAACATTTTTTATAAAAACGTGTGCGTCTCGGGACGCCCGACAAAAGTGATAACTTAAATTAATCTAACTAGCGCTGTGGGTTAGAGTGAGAGAGGAGGAGCCTGCCTACCGCTGCGTATGCGTGAGAGAAGGGGAAGCCAGACAGACTGGCGCCGTAATGCGTTACGTAACGACTTGGTTTACTCTCCTATAAGAAGCTATCACTTCAAAAAAGTTTATTTAATATTAACCAATACTTAAGAAACCACCTAAGGAAAGGGTATTGGATTTTTATGAATGAAAAAGCTGAAAATACGACCCTAGCATTGTTGTTTTGCGGAACTTTAGTAAGTGTACGTGACCCGGCATTTCTTTTGTTAAAAAGTTGGCAGATAGCCAGCCTAGTACGGTGGTATCCTTTGGCAAACGCTGTGGCAATTATATGAGAACGTGACTAAAATACGTGGAATCTACGCTATTTTCTCTAGAAAAGAGACAGAGATATTGAAATATAAAATATTTACGTGGCTTGATGATACACAAACACAGCCTAACTAAAATCCAGCGGGATGTTTGTAGGAAAATGTAACTACTCGGACGAAGTCGCAGCATCTAGGTCAGCGAATCGATTGGTTCAACGAGCATTGGAATCTAATTTATCTAGGGTCCAACCGAAATACGAGCATCATTGAAAACTAATCAACTCCAGTGATGTATTCATGAGAATCTGATTGGATGCCGTGCACGTCAGCCAAACTCATGCAATCTGTTTCGCACAGTTTGGGGGTTGAGAGCAGGTTTTTGACGAAATATAGTGAAATAAACTCCTAGCCCCTTGAATGAAATGATGAAAGGATTTCTCGTACTTTTTATTGTCGTAGGTTCTAATTGATCTCTATGGTCGTAGGTAACAAAAATTGTAACCCAGACGTTCATAAGCATGTACAAGCTAGTTGTTATGTCACTTTACGATTTACGACTATTATACGCAGTAACCAATAAGCTTTACGCACCCTAGACAGGGCAACGAGCTTACGAGCTTTCAAGCTTTCAGCTTAAAGGAGGTCGAGTACATGACCCGGTTTTCGTAACAAAAGCCCGCACTGGACCATTGTGATGTGATGCATACCTCACATAAGCCTGTAAGTAGTTGTACGAGAGTAGGCCGTTTGACGAGCTCCAGTGGCACAGTGTAAAAATATAGGCTGGGTTGCTATAAACACGGGTTTAGGATATATTCCAGGATAATTGTACAAACATTTTCGCTATATGTTTCTAGGCACTTTTTCTAGTACCGCAGTTATTGCTACCCAGGGTATCATATTCTAGGAAAATAGGGTTGTATGTGACTGACTTTTGTTTAATTAATGCACGACCTTCGTTCCTAATGCCCCACTAAACCACAACGGATCTGCAGAGTCTTTGGCTCATTGACCGCGATAGACGGTGAAAGTGGTGATGTCATTCGCACATTTACGTAACATTCGCCATTGTGGTTCGCTTGTCGATTGGCGCGCGAAATAATTGTCTATGGTCACGGATTTAAAAACCTCTTTGGTTAATGGGTCTTGATTCATAGCATAAGGGGTCTGCGTGGTTTTAACTACCTTATGCTATGAATCAAGCCCATTCACCAAAGAGGTTTTTAAATCCGTGACCATAGACAATTATTTCGCAATATTGGCAGCCAATAGTGGCAGGACTCTTTGTGTATTGAGTACTACAACAGTGCCGGATATTCTGCCCCCAAGCAGTCTTCTACTTATCTCGTCACTGGCTATTTCGAACCAGTGTGGTGAAAGGATTAAAGGGCACAATAAAGGCTTCTTTTAAGCACTTGTCACATGTCTTCGATTTGAGAGTACTGATATAGCCCACATAAATTATTCACACAGAAAAATGCATTGGTGCATGACTGGACTCCAACTTACAACCTAAGGCTGTGAAGGCGAGGCCATCGCCAATAGACTACCAGTGCTCGCAATACTGTACAAGCATTACCGTGTTTAGGTTCGAAGGTTACTGGATAAAGTGGAATTAAAATAAATAAATAAAATAAATAAATAATCCCGGACATTTCACACAACATCATCTGGCCCCAAAGTAAGCAGAGCTTGTGTTATGGGTACCACATGACTTACATACTTTTTTTTTATAAATACATACATACATAGAAACACCCAGACCCGAGACAAATATGTACTTGCAGATCATACAAACATTTGTCCCGCGGCGGGGATCGAACCCGCAACCTTCTGCGTCTCAGCCGGACCTTAGCCAATTGCGCCACAGATGTCGCCAAATTACTGGGCGAATAGACAATATAACTATTTCTTAAAGTCGGCAACACATGTTTGTTTCCTCAAGGCACACATATAATCGATAAGATGTCTATTAGATAGATTAACTGCTTTCATTAACGCTTCTCATAGATGGAGGTGGAGCAATATTAGGTAACTTACTGCCTGTCATCTGGTCATCTTGTAAGGGATAGGTACTTACTCCGTCCGTAGCTGTTACAACATTAGTAAAAATACTTCAAAGCATCATATAATTTTAAGTAAATTGGTTGGTAGATACCCTAGACTGGAGATATATACCATAGACTATAGAACATTTGTCCACCCAATCCTAATTTCTTTTTATGTTTTGGAATACCTTGTACTGCACATGTTCGTAATAAGCGTCCCCGGTCCCGTTTCAAACTAATGGAAAGCCCTTCAGGCATTCCAGATCCCAGTGCACAAAGGATTTCCCGAAACTGCTGAAAATGTCGACGATCGCCACTCACGCTCTTTCATTCCAAACAATACAAAAAATCAGACGTTTGAAGTGAATTCGTGAATTTTACTCTGCATGATGTTTTGGTAAATTTAGTATTCATTCATTAATTAATTATGAATTATGAGTTCACAGGTATAAAACTCATTTTCACTAGAACGACTAACACTAAGCGAGGTGGAAGCATTGAACTCCTCACAATCAAAAATTCGCAAAAGAGACAACAACATCGCTTATTCTTCTGTTCTATTGAAAATATGAACTTACATATTTCACTTTCAAAACTTTCGTGAGTTGTCCTACACATTTTCATAAACACGAGCTTTAATACCGATTGTTGCGTTTGTTTGTCTATAATTTTGCAGGTAATACAAATCCAAACACAGGGGTACAATCAATTTAGCTGTTTATATCATTGTTACGATCACCATTCTATACATTAATCAACACCTCAAGTCGATCCCGACCAATGTATCTGTCCGTTCTCGCGCCATCTTTCTTTTCTTATACTTCTCCAAAAAAATAGTTGTCTGTGAATCGGTTTACGGACGATAATTTTACGTGATAACGTGATAATTTTACGTCACAAGCCGAAAGCTTAGGCCGATCGTGCCTCTCTATCGCTTGTTCTTGGTGCATGTGCATGTTATCTTGGTTTTTGCCTAAAAAAACAAAATGACTTCCGCAGGAAATACGATCAGATAGAAAATAGAAAAAAGTATTTGCTTACAACAATTATCTATAACAAACAAAAAGTTCATATGTTTTCAACAAGTATGCACCCATTTTCCTGTTATTTTCCCGAGAAAATAGCAGGGCAATGGATAATTATACTATACACATTATGTTCTGCCACTGACTCATAGACATAATTGTTTATCTAGAATCCGTGGTGTTGGGAGGTCGGTGACTGATTTTATCCGTCGGTTTAATCAACTGGAGTACCAAAACAATGCGATAATTCTCCTTTCTCGGAAAAGGACACATTATTTTCTCGATTAGAAAAATATATACTGTTTTTTTGAAAAAAGTTGCTTGAATTTTTGCTCTCATTGAAGTAGGTTGTGCTGACGTCACGAAAAAAAATATCAGCCCCACAAATAATTTATTGTACGATAAAAGTGAAACTCTATAGACAAATTCCACAGAGGTTTTATTTTAAATGCAAAGAGGTTTGACGCAAGTGGGTTGAGGAAAACCTCGAAATCCTAAACAATGCAATCTTAATGTTTATTTGGATTTTCATCATCATCATTGCGTGCAAGTTGACATTAATACTTTTTTTTAATAAATGAAGGAAGAGAAGAAAAATAAGTCAGTTATCATGCGCATCATCATTAATAGTTCGTTGTATACTTTTTGAGAATTATTTGTTAATTCTTTCTTCACATTTATAATTAAATATCATCTATGTTTTATTAAATACATCATCAAATACTAGCTGCTACCCACGGCTACTAAAAATGTGCATACTACATAAAATGTCGGTCCGTCCTAAAATACAATCTATCTCCGTACTACATTACACCAAGATCCCCTCAGTCATTTTAATAATATCATTACATAGTATAAAACAAAGTCGCTTCCCGCTGTCTGTCTGTCCCTATGTATGTTTAGATCTTCAAAACTACGCAACGGATTTTGATGCGGATTTATTTATAAGATAGAGTGATTCAAGAGAAAGGTTTATATGTATAATACATACATAATATAGTAGAGAAACACTGATAATTTTAGAGGTTAGCGTATATGGGTGAGCTACAGCAACGCGTGGCCGGGTAGTTAATAATAAATTCGTTTATGACAGGCATTGACACCCATATCACAAAAAATACTAAACAATACAGTTTTGTCAGTAAAAGTTTACAAACAGACATACAGAGACAATTTGGAATTTATATTATTATTAAAGATATTTTATTTTCTTTACGCGGCTTCGCATAATAATAAATAGGTACCTACCTACTTTATTACTGATAGCAAAATTTTACCTGTGTCGCACGCTACCATTATGCGCTGGATGTAGCGTTTTAGGATTTGACTAGCCTGTCAGCTCAGATGGTAGTAGCTCTGCCTTCTGCGCTGTAGGTTGAGGGTTCGACACACATTTGACTACTTCTGTGGCGCAGTGGGCTAACATCCAGCTGAGACACAGAAGGTTGCGGGTTCGATTCCCGCCGCGGAACAAATGTTTGTATGATCTGCAAGTATTTGTCTCGGGTCTGGGTGTTTCTATGTATAATAAGTATGTATTTACGAAAAAAAGTATTTAAGTAGTATATCAGTCATGTGGTACCCATAACACAAGCTATGCTTACTTTGGGGCTAGATGATGCTGTGTGAAATGTCCGGCAATATTATTAGTATTATTATTATTATTATTTGTGTGACAAACATAATGTTTCTTCTATGTCTGGGTGTTATAAAGTAAGTTAAGTATGTATTTAAAAATATAATAAGTATTCTATTACCAGTCTGGTCACTATAATACAAGCTATGCTTAGTTTGGGGCTAGATGGTGTTGTTGCATGCATTGTCCACCAATATTTATTTATTTATTCCGAACTTAAAAGGAGAAAAGGTTTGATAAATATTAGGTTTGAAAGTGGTCATTTTTGATAGAGGTTAGTGTGGAACTGTCACATTCACATTCAAGTAAAGTATCTTTTTACAATGCGATTACATGAGAAGAGTTAAAAGGCTCTGTAGCAGAGACTGGAATGTCAATAAAATATGCTATGTTCTACTATTATCAATATTATGATTAATATTTATAATAATTAAGTGACATTATGAGTTTTGACTTATCCAGTCTCACTGCTAATAATTTTGCAAGCAATTTGATTTCATGACTGTTCTAATTTTTAAACTCTTAGATACTGATATTTTTAGCTCAATACGGACTAGAACTTATAAGATGCGAGGATAATGTTTACATGTTGACAGTGTGTTCCATAATCAGAATAAAATATTTATATATTAAACAAATTTCAAATGACTTATACATATATATCTAAACTAATATTATAAATAGAAAAGATTATAGTTTTAATTTCGGATTTTAATCCCTGAGATTATATGTAACTGTTATAGTTAAGTCGCAATAACTGCTTTTTGTTCAAAGTTCAAAGTCAATAAAAAAAAATATAATCAAAAGATGGAGACATTCGTATCATTATATTTAATCCTTATGAAACGTAATAATGTCACAATCAAGTTTGATTTCTACATTTAAATTACAACTCTAAATTACTCCTTTACAAAGCCTGTGCGGGTCGCTAGAGTATAAATATTTTCAAAGCAGCTACGTCAAATACTCGAGTTATGCAATCCTGGAGCTCGCGCTCCATGCACCTACTAGTACTAATATGCAGGCTATTTCATAACACGACCCGGTTCGCTCGGAAAATCCGCTTCGTAACATAACAAGCGTCTACGCATCGACATGACCTACTGGGTGCTGAATCGTGAAGGCCGTTTGAGATCGAACGTGATGACTTTATGACTATCCATTGACTAATACAGTCTATGTCTCCATCATCGTCAGGGTTGACCATTAATTCGACACGTTAACATGAGACGCAATGCACAGAAATGGAATTACCTATTCTTCTCATTATTATTGTTATCGTGTCACTTATTATTTCGAGTGTGGTGACCTCAAAGGCCTTAAAAGTTCTAAGACATGTGCCAAATGCACGAAAGGCATGGCATGCACATGTCTTCGAACTTTTTAGATTCTACGACCTGCCGGTTTTCTTATGGTGTTTTGACTGTTTGAGAGTAGGCACTAGTATAGATAAATAATCAAATAAACTAAATAAATCTTTTGGTTCACGGCTGGATTAGAATCCACAATAACCCTAGGATCAGAAGTCGGGGCCAGTGTTCATTCATACGAGCATTGCTTTTCATAACAGCATTTACATTTTTAATAATAATAATTGATAATTTATTATTATTATCAATTATTATTATTCACACAAAAAAAATACCACCAAGCCCTAGATTAAGCTAGCTTGTACTATGTACTAGTATATATTATAGAATAAATCACACAATAAGTAAGGTATATATAGAAAACAGACTTATTCCCAAAATTTATTTGGGTCCTGGGAACAAGGAAAAGTAAAACTCACTAATCATAACAGAATTCATAATTTATTTGTGACATTTCTTAAATTTACTAAGTTGACGTGTGATTGACGTGTCAAGGCATCATTTAAAGTTCAGATTATTTTTGGTCGTCTTGCGAAGCAAACATTACGCTCTTAATTTATTTATATTTCTCGAGCTATTTCCGGTTTTATTAGTACCTAATTTTGGTGTTTTTATTTAAATAGAGCTACTCTAATAGTGAATGATTGGGATAAAAGTTTTGGTTTTGTTTGTGATTCGAGCAAAAATAATCCGTTGTTAATATGAAAGGCACAAATTTTTATATAATAACAAATGACGAACGACAAGATACGACTTGGTATACTAGTCAAGTCATAAATTCTGTCACAAACATTTAACTGAATAAGTCATATAAATTGTGTTTATTGTTTTAAAGTTGTACATGAAAAGAAAGATAATTAAATGTAAATGAATACAATTTTATTAATATCATTGAAAATGACCACCCCGATTTAAAATACAGGCTCTTAGCCGACGCGGTCAGTCGTCGATTGCAGCACGCACCACATACATGTCTATTTCTGCCGCTGCTTTAACCAGAGATGCACGGAGAGATTCCAAATTTTGATGAGGCTTAGCGCAGACTTTCTCCTCTAAATGCTGCCATATTTTGTAGTCCAGTGGATTTAAGTCTGGGTTAGACGAGGGCTAGTCTTCGTGCCTGATAAAGTCGATTTCACGGTTGGTCAGCTAGTTTTGAGTGCTTCGTGTCCTATGAGCTGGTGCAGAATCTTGCTGGAAAGTCCAGGGTCTGTTTTCGAACATTGTTTGGGAAAGAGGTTCCACTATGTTTTTAAGGAAGGTATTTTGGTACACAACAATACTAGTATTCACACCTTTCTGACAGAAGTGCACATCTGTTAGGCCTGAATATGACATTCCCAGCCAAACCATGCATGACGAAGGATAATGCCCTCGCTGGACCCTCGAAATACGGGCGCATGCTTCTTCACTGCTGTGGGCATTTTGTTTGTTGCAACTTTCTTCGATGTTAAAAATGTTTTCATCCGAAAACAAAATTTGGCGGTATTTTTTTCCCGCGTATCGCCGTGTTAAAGCGTTAGATCTTTCCAACCTAATTTTTTTTAGGCGCGCATCCAAAAAATGTCCGGACTTTTTTCGATAAGCCCGTAGTCCTAGGTCTTGATTTAGCACCCTTTTAACTGTTGTTCTGCTTAGTCCCATCTGAAGAGCAAAGTTTTTTGTTTACGCACGGGATTTCGTTGGTTTTGCGCTCTCACTGCTTTGACGACCGCTGTGTCTTAACCGTGAGAGGTCAGCCGCTCTTTTTACGATCTTCGAGGCTCGAATCTTCACTGAATCGTTTGATGGTTCGATGAACAAACCTTAATGTTATTTTCAAATTCTGCAGAATGTTGAAAATCTTTGTTGGCGCGTAACCACAGCGGTGCAACGTGATAACCGCGACTAGATTTTCCCTTTTCGTCCATTCCATTTTGATGTTCTTTTTTCAAAATCAATAAAAGATTTCTGGCCAGTTTTAGAAATTTATAATAAAAATAATAGGATTGTGATGTGACAGAACCTATGAACCGAATAGATATTTAAATACATATAAACAATATCACACTCGAAAAAAATACACTCGAAAAAAATACATTATTATGACACACGCCATTAACAAAGAAGGAGTTGATTAAAACTGCGGAAAAACATAGGAAAATCAATTCTATAATAGGTACAGTTGAAAGACAATTTTAACTTATTTTTTACTTGTATTCACTACAATGTAAGAACTAGGTTCAAAGTGATTTTATTTAATTAATGTTTTGATTGGTTTAATTGATTGATTGTCATTTAAAAATACAAGCCAAGTACAAGCCAAATAAAGTCGTACGTATTTTAGAAAATGTAAGCTAAACTTGCGAAACGTCAGAATATGGGCCATTATCTACCAAAATGAAAGGTGAATTTTAAGTAACTGAAGTGACAAGGTCTCTAAACCAAGACAACTGACTCATCTTCCAAACAAAACAAAACACACTAGTTACACAAGCCGGACAACGTGCGCTTGCGCAAATTGCACTTTCTCGCTGACGCATGCTTCCATAATGATTATGATAATACTTGATTAGTTAGGCTAACGTCAGTTTGTTAAGAAAAAAGTGTTAAGGTGACATTTATTTCAATGATTTAAGCTACAAAATACGTCGATGCATGAGTCTACTTATATTATACAGACTCTAGCAGATGGTCATTTCCTTGTGATTTCATTGAATATTTTGATTTAATTTGATGTTAATATTATATGCGGTGTTGCTGGAAAGAATCGGTTTTAATAATATGAAATAAAATGAAATTTATTGAGAATAACAAACATTAGTTATCAACGTATAATCATAACTCAACCTAATTAATATATTTCTACCGCGTGTCCCGGAACTAGTATGTTATGCCGGGATGGGCCGATTCTCGATACTTACGTGAACAACATATGTTTTACCTCTTTTATTAGTTCAATGTTTTTCATTGAAGAAATGAGCAGGAAAGTTTGCTTCAAAACTGCACTTACTACAACTGGTAACGTCCCTAAAATCAGCTGTTTATTGAACTCTAAGCGTGACCCCAAAATGAAGTATCGTTTGAGTTCACGCAACACAAACATAAAAGTTGCCTACATTGTGATGCCTCTGAGAAGAAAGTAAATTTTTGTGTTCTTGTTGAGATCAGCTGCAATTTTTATAAGAATCTTGTTTATTCTTCTTCAAATTTTCGGATTTATTGCATTTAATCAAAGTCAAAGTCAAAGTCAAAAGATGATTTATTCAATACAATCACAAGGATCACTTTGAAACGTCTTACATACTAGGTGAATTTAGGTGCCAATTCATCCTAACCCAAGCTCGAGAAGAATTGGCAAGAAACTCGTCTTGGTTCTAGCGCTTTTTAAAATGATCCATCTTATAACTACCTTAACTACGAAATACTAATACATGAGAGTTTATACATTTCAAGTGTGTCGGTTAACTGTCTGACGGCAGAGCGACATGAGGTCATGCATTCTTATCAATAATAATGTCATCTATATTATAATAAGCTTTCTTCAATAGACTACCTTTAATGTATGTTTTAAATTTCTTAATAGGTAGTTTAGTAGCTTATTATAGAAGCGCACCGTGTTCCCCATAAATGACTTATTAACTTTTTCTAGTCGAAACCTAGGGATGTATTATGTTTATTCCTAGTGTTGATTTTATGAAGGTCACTATTTTGCTGAATCCCTGAATCTATTTTTATGTGTATATAACAAATTTTCATATATATATTGTGAAGCTATTGTGAGAATATTAATTTCTTTGAATATTTATCTAAAAGATTCTCGTGGTTTCATTTTATAAATGGCACGTATTGCCCTTTTTTGAATTACAAGTATTTTACCAATATCAGCTGCTTTCCCCCAGAGAATGATGCCGTATGACATAACACTATGGAAGTAACTGAAATAAACTAGTCTAGCTGTAGCTTCATCAGTAAGCCACCGTATCGCACGAACTGCATATGCAGCGGAACTAAGCCTACCAGCAAGTGTTTCAATTTGTGGCCCCCACTGTAGTTTTGCATCAATATTAAGACCTAGGAAGATCGTGGAATTTACAAGATTCATTGCCTCTCCATTTATTTCAATGTTGGACGGGCTATGAATAACATTTGGCAAAGTGAATTTGATACATTTAGTTTTTTTTTAATTAAGCAAAAGATTATTTACAGTGAACCAGTTAAGAACTAACGATAAGGATTCATTTACGTTATCGCAAATACTGCTTTTACCTCTATCAACTTTAAAAATTAAAGACGTATCGTCTGCAAATAAAACTATATCACAAATATTTTTTACAAAAAAAGGTAAATCGTTAACGTATACTAGGAATAAAAAAGGGCCTAGTATCGATCCCTGAGGTACCCCTATATCAATAATTGATCCCAAAGACCTCTCACCACACCACCCACGTCTACTTTCTGGACTCTATTGGATAGATAGATAATTTTTGTTGACAAACAAAAATTTGCAACTAAACTGGATGTTTTATGATGATGATGATGATAACATGTTCACTCTTTAATAAAGACAACTTTAACAACTTGATTGATTTTCATAGAAATTTATAGCATTGGGTAGGTAGGTATCTAACCAACATTTTTCGTAAGTAGGTAGAATACACAGGTAGGTAGGTAGATCCTCATAGAAATTCAAAGCATTAGGTACCCAACCTACAACATTTTTCTTAGGTGGGTAGATAGATTTCTTATTAACATTTCTAGGCTAGGTATCTAATAATTTGAATTCTCTGTCCACCTCATTGTGCGACTCTGTGACTTCGCGGCTTTTTATCAAAGATGTCAAACAAAACCGACAACCAATCAGAAGAGTTCAATCCACATAATAAATAATAAATCTCGGCTAATTCCGAAAATAGTCTACCTTTGTAATGAGCCGACATTTATTATTTTGTCAGAAATTGGTTCCGTAGGTATTTATTTTTAGTCGTTGTTCCGATTAAGACTTTATTTATTTTATTGATTAATTTATTTATTAATTCTGTCATTGGTTTTTTCTTGGTCACTCTGTGCTGAATTAATTTGTTTTGTCACTGGTTTTTTTTCTGTATGTAGTATGTAGTCCTTAACATGAGTCTAGTGATTAATGGTGACAGAACTAGAGTGGTTAAAGGATTCAGTGACCAAGAAAGAAGCAGTGACATGACTACAGAAGAAACTAAGCAAAATAACTTCACTAAGAACCAAAGTAGTATTTACCAACATGAATGTCATCATTTTGATAGGTTCGAATTTTCACATCAAAAATGAACCCTAAAAAATTGTCGGTAATTTCAAAGGATTTTATTTTGCTTTGAATTGATTTTTGCTCAGTGTTTTGTTGTACTTCGTGCGGTCAACTTCCTAGTTTCTGTAAAGAGTTTCGTCATGCCGTTTCTTGTGACCATTGTGAGTGACCATGTGTTTTTTTAACTCAATCATAAGTGCTTTGTGTTGGATACCTAGGAGGTAGTACCTAGAATAGGTACCTACTAATCGTGTAATGTGGTGTTTGTTATTGTCAATTTTCAAAATTTTATGGATCCGCCTAGAACAAGACATTAAACGATATGTAATCTTAATAAGTAGTTGCTTCTTTTACCATAAAGTTAAAAACATTGTTTTTCAAGAGACGAATAGGTAACTAGATTAGCCGCTGCATTAGTAGGTAGTTACTAAATATATATCTACTTAGTTTTGTGCTACAAACGAAACAACATGGCTTGTGTGAATACCGCAGTCAGTAAGTAATGTAGGTACCTACGTCAAAAGATACTTACATACACCAACCTAGGTATCTAGCCTAGCTTAGCAGACAATTTGAACTCACGCGAAACTAGGTAGGTATGTAGGTAGGTAACGCACTTAGAAACATTGTTGACAAAATAAGGGTTGTCAATTTTATTTCTTGAATGTTTTTGTATGGTAATCTGAAAATATTAATTCTTAGGATTTGTACCCCCACAACTGTTAATTGTCATGGTCGGAATCTCCTCGTTCAGGCTTAAAATACTAGTTCCTGAATTCCCTGTATATTGTTCTGTACATTTCTGTAATTATTGGTTTATAATTTTCTTACTGATTGAACGAATATTGGTACTCAAACTAGGATCAGGGTCCTGTGATATGTAGTTTAATTATTAGGGTTTTTTTAAATCTTTTGCGATCAGAATTCATATTGTTATAGTAATTAAAGGGTATTTAAACAATGCATTTGCTAGTGTGTTTGTGTGCTTTTTAAGATAGACCCTAAAACCATAAGATAATCATTG
This sequence comes from Lampropteryx suffumata, assembly GCA_948098915.1. Classification (NCBI taxonomy): domain Eukaryota; kingdom Metazoa; phylum Arthropoda; class Insecta; order Lepidoptera; family Geometridae; genus Lampropteryx; species Lampropteryx suffumata. Next base: position 16,646,941 of record OX402565.1, on the reverse strand, counting down.
AAAAGTAAAAAAGCACGGTGCGCTTCTATAATAAGCTTCTTGAAAATGCAACTAAGCTACCTATTGGGAAGTTTAAAGCTTACATAAAGGGACGCATTTTGAAAAAAGCGTGTTACAATATAAATGACTATTATTATATTATTGATAAGATTGCATGGCCTCATGTTGCTCTGCCCTCAGACAGTTAACTGACACATTTGAAATGTATAAACTCTCTTGTATTTGATTTTTTTAGTTAAGGTAGTTATAAGATAGATCATGCAAAAAGCACTAGGACCAGGACGAGTTTCTTGCCAGTTTTTCTCGGGCTTGGGTTAGGAGGAATTGGCACATAAATTCACCTAGTATGTAAGACGTTTCAAAGTGATCCTTGTGATTGTATTGAACACAATATTTTTTTATTTTGACTTTAACTTTTGATAAAGTAGTAACAATGTTCGTTAGAGTCATCCTTCCGCTCTCAACAATGGGTATTCATCCTATGGTAATCGAGTTGGACGTTTCTCAGAGTTGCTATCATCTTGTTCGGATATTGTACCCTCTTTTGACCTATCTAAAAAGGTTATAAAAATAAATCTCTATACAAACATGACAAAGCGTTTTCCGTTTAAAGTTGGGTGAACAAATACCTTCTTATCTTCCTAAGTAACCTTCTTATCGATAGCAGACTTTTACCATCACAGTCTACATCCTTTTACGCAAAATAAGAACAAGCTATTAATTGGTAAAGCATTAACTTTCTTACTTTTTTTGGGCCGGAGAACCTTTCACTAGTTTTGTTTAGCAACAACTGCATATATAGACATTCGTAGGAGTACCTATAACATAATGTTGAATCCAAATGGAGACAGTCCTTTTTTGGTTGCTATAAATTTCTCGCGAGTTTATATAATTCATGTTACTCATATCATCGCATGTCCCTAACAATTTTATAAGGATTCACTGCTATACCTTATTGACCTTACCTACGTACGTACTCTTGAAATGGTTTTTATTTTTATTTTATGTTATTTTATTGAAAAGATAGGTAGATAGGTTTAATAGGTACTCTCCTGTTTGAATGCCCAGCCTTAACTTCTACCAGTTTTGCACTAAATTCATGATTTTTTATTGTTGCAGGATTACTTCTCCTAACACCAATCTCGAGATGTCAGTTTCCTGTGCATCATCCAGGCCAGCAGGGTAGGTATGCATCAATCTCATCACCATCTCTTTTTCTCACTCGCACTTGCAAGGTTTTTTAAACTTTATCTTTCTTTCAGTGAGTTTCAACCAGGCGTCAGCTGACTGGCCTAACCAACAACATCAACAGAGGAATCCACCTTGGAACGAGTTTCCAGCTCCGAGGAATAGATTTGCAGAGTTCGTTCAACCGAACTACGACAACAATCAACCATATAGTGACAACACAGGTCCCTTTGGACCTAGACCAGTCCATAGCTATCAGAACTTTCAAAACTACAATGATAGGTCATCGATAGTCGGACCGGATACCAATCAAAACTTTAATAATTTCCAAAACTACGACAGAAGATCATCTATGTATGCAGCTGAAAATCAAAACGTTAACCATTTTCAAGACTACGATGGTAAATCCACTATGGCTGCGGGACAAACACAGAACTTCAATAACTTTCAAAACTACGATGGAAGATCAGGGCTTGTACCAAACGATGGAAGGCTACTCTCCGAGTCGGCTTTCACAAAGATATCAGAAACTCTTGGTGCCATCAACACCGTCGGACATTATTTAGTCGACATGGTAAATGACGAGCACGAAAGTGATGATGAAGATCCAAATTTAAAACACCTTCCTCAGGCCTTTTACACAATCAGTAAAAACGTCCTTGGAAGAAACGTTACTGATAAAATCGCACCATACGTCAGGAAAGCTCTACCAAAAGTACTCCCTGATGCACCTATTACTAAAATCGCAACAGCTAATGATAGAAATGATGTAAAATCTTGCACAACTCCTGAAGGTGAGGAAGGTGTTTGCGAGGACTTGAGTAACTGTCCCCAACTTTTGCTGAACCTGGTGAATCTTCGCGAGTCTCTTTGTTTCAAGGACTTATTTGTGCCTGGCGTGTGTTGTCCGAAAGACGCAATAGTCACTACTTCTATCCCAGAAAGACCAATCGTGGCGACGACAAGTAAGCCTACGTACTTACTGCCAGTGACAACAAAGAAGCCTAAACCTCAGACGACAAGAAGGCCGTCTGCTGTTCTAGTCTTAACCACGAAGAAGCCGAAAAAAACCTCAAAACCTACGCCGAGGCCAACGACGACGACGAGAAAGCCGACTACGGTTCCAAGCACAGCAGCTACAACTCCCAGGCCGATGAGAACCACGACCTTCTACCACAGCACTGTGGCTCCACCTGTTATAGCAAACTTCTCCAATATTGTAGATATGGATGGTAAAACACATTTCCAAATAAGTTGACATACACGATCATGCTTCCTACCTACCTAGGTGAGCTAGTGTAATAATTGTAGAAGCCTCTTTCTATTACCTACCAGGGTCTCAAAGCCAAACGTCTTATACAGAATCTCATCTTCATAACAAATAAGTTTTTAATACGTAGTTTCCCTAGAATGCGGTCAACGAGAAGACGAAGGTGGCAGGATCGTGGGCGGCACGGAGTCCAAGTCGGGCCATTGGCCGTGGATGGCAGCCATTTTCCTCCACGGTAGTAAGCGAAGAGAGTTCTGGTGCGGTGGCACTCTAGCGGGTAAACGATACGTGCTCACAGCTGCGCATTGCACCAGAGATTCCAAGCAAAGACCGTAAGTAAGAGTAGTCCTCAATGAGCTTGCGTAAGGATCCTTAAACATGTTTACCAACCCCATAAATACATTTATGCAACTAAACACAATTAGCATCTTGCACAACAAAAATTAAGCACTTAAACGTAGTTATGGAACTGTCAAAATTAAACGGCCAAAAATGGGCATTTAGCGAAACTTAAAAGGTGTGACAGACGTACGAGTAAGTACGCGTACTTATGGCTTGACGACCTTTTTCGCCTGTGTTTCACCGTAAGTACGCGGAGTTTAAAACCGCATGCGCAAATCGTCAGCGATCCAACAGGTTTGAAATCTTGCTCGTATCTCGTCTAGGCTCGTACGTGTAGCAGCACTGCAAGCCGCGAGTCGACATTTTCGCCATTTTCGCCAGTTCGTGTGTTATGCGTAACGCTTGTAGTATTTGGCGTTAGTGTAATTTTTGTTAATTTTGGTTTACACGTCTAACTAATATAATTTATTAGAAATTATACGTAAGGTGGAAAGAGATTTAAAATGTGTTATGATAAAACTCCTCAATATCACAAAGCTTCTTCTGTCGACGACATCGCAATACATTGTGCGCAAGCTTCACGTGTGTCACTGACGTCGAGCCGAGTAAGTTCGCGATCTTAAAAACTGCGTACTTAAAGTTCGTACGTCTGTCACCCCTTTAAGTGTGTTTAGCGCCATTTTTATTGACCATCTGTTGTTGTATTCAGTCAGTTGTAGTTGCTATTGTCGAGCTTATTTTTATTGTGAGAAAGTGTTTTGTTTAGTTTATGCATTTCTACGTGGTTTAAATCATGCGTATTGCGTTTAAATTATAATGGATTTATGGGACTTCTCAGATGATGATGAAGAGATTATTGAGTATATAAGCCGACCCATTACAGCAAGATAACTTTCTCCAAGAACTACATTATTTGACTCTCTTGATAAAAAGAATTTGGTCAGTTCCTTGTTTTCAATATTTTTGTGTAACTTTCCATAGCCCAAAATAATAAGGTTTAATCTACTTTTGTGAAGTTAGGGGCTCTAGCACTCATCTCAAGCCACCTCAAAACAAAAATCAATCCAATAATTCGATAATGCCCTTCGCGGTAAAATACTAAACAAAAATCACACGTTACTGCCAAATTCCAAAAGGCAATGACAGTTTTGACTACTTAAAGACATTTTTCCATTTTACGCAAAAGACCGATCCCGATTGATGAAAGTTTGACCAAAGTTTGACGTAAAACTTAAAACGTAAAATGGAACGGATGAAACTGTGTTGCCAACGCGCTAAATGTATAGTTAAATGGCCCTGGAAACCATCTTGTGCAAGAAAATCATAATCACGTTTAGGCTAATTGTGTTTAACCCGGTAAATGTGTTTAAATAAATAAAATGTAAGCAGTTCGTTACGCAAGCCGCAAGCCCTCAACAGTCGGTGAAATGCGCGAGAGATTTCGAGGCTTCTGATCGTCGCTAACACGTTAAAACTTCGCTTGTATCTTGATGACTAAAAAAGCTAGGTAGATACTAACAAATTATATGACCGTAAATATGTAAATAGACAATACAAACGTTACAAATTAAATAGTTCCAATCCATTTTTTCAACGATATACATAATAGATTTTTTTCAAATAATCGCACATCACCTACATTTTTTTTTTTTTGTTTGTACTATAACCTTCATTAAAGTGTTTCTGGTAATTATGGTATTAAAGACTTATTTGTTATTCTAATAATACCTCAAGCATTAGATTCTGTACATGATTTATATTCAATTATACTTATTTAACTTATATGACTATCGTAGTACTTAGCATTTTAAAAAGAAGTTTCAACAATTCGCAACAATGCACAAAACAACTTAGGAAAAAACGTTTCACATTATTATTTTTTTAAACTATGCCGTGTTTATTTGGTAAACGGTAAAAAGTAACGGTTTGAGTCATTCACTGGACTTATTGTTTGATTGCTTGACGGACAAAAATTTGGCCAGACCAGAAAAAAACTAAAAAACGCGCTGGTGACCAAACTCCACCACCGACTGTTGAGTGGTAGACCGTTGCCAATCAATCATACCATCACATCCACTACGTTTATTTTTATTGCCTAAGCTATATTTTCCAATGCTGGTATTTTTCACTTATTTTATTTCCACTGTAAAAATCTTTCAGCTTCCCTCCACGTCAGTTCAGCGTGCGACTGGGAGATATCGACCTGGCGCGGGAAGATGAGCCCTCGCGCCCTGTGACTCTGCGCGTCACTGCCGTGCGAGCTCACGAACAGTTCTCCAGGGTCGGTTTTTACAACGACATCGCTATACTGGTGCTGTCAGGTTAGTATTCCTTTTCTATGGATAAGGAAATTGGACACTATCAGGATATTCTGATAGTCATAGATATATTTCCTTATCCATAGAAATAACGCCCGTGGGCTTTGACTTCAACCTATTGTTTACCTCTAAAAACGGTAACCTCAAAGTTACTCGTCTCCTTGCTCTATGTTTGGTGAAATACTTAGGATGTATGGTTGTCAGTCCTCGTCAATTGAGTTTGAAATAATGTGTAGGTGTAGGAGTCAAAAAATCAATAAAAATTCTCATCACGCTTTTCAGAGAACGTGCAAAAATCTAAATACGTGATCCCCATATGCCTTCCGAGTGGGGATCAGCTCCACCGCACCTTCGAAAGGGCTCTTGCCACTGTCGTCGGCTGGGGGACCACCCGGTATGGAGGCGGGGAGAGTTCCAAGCAGCTGGAAGCCAAGCTGCCAGTGTGGCGGAACGAGGAGTGCGACAAAGCATACTTCCAGCCCATTACTGATACCTTCCTGTGTGCTGGATACTCGCGAGGTGGCGTTGATGCATGTCAGGTAAGACATGCATGACTCTCTAGCTACAGAGGAGGCACAACCACAGCAAGACTAACTGCCAACTTCGATATAATTTTGTCATCTCATTAACTCATATGGTACCCAGCAGACGAGACATAATGAAATGACAAAATTCGTTGTTGTCTCCCATATTCCACTATAGGTGATGTCGGCACAACAACTTCTTTACCTTCACTCTCTGTCACAGTTTTTTAATTACCATTTATTAGTACAATGATAGTTAACCTAAATGGTTAGTTGAAATAATAGTAAATTGTAGCTCTAATAACTTGATTAGATCTAATAAAAAGGTATGTTGGCCGTGGTGGTTCCGGCATAGAATAGGACCCCTCAATCTACTCCCATGGATGTCATAAAAGGCGACTAAGGGAACACACACCGGGGATTGGACAGCAGCACCTCCCGAGCACAAAATACTAAATCTGCGGTCACCAATCCGCCTGCCAAGCGTGGTGACTATGGCAAAACCCCCAAAATGATGGACACAACTAGAAGACGGCCCTCCCTTCCCGGCAGTTCCGCTACTTCTGGCATAGGTGGCGGCCACTGTAACGGGTGGTATACCTTATACTCAGAATAACCAAACGGTATTCGCTTAAGGTCATACAGGTGTACGCACCTCACTCGAAACGTCCAGACGATAAAGTGAAGGCTATGATGACATTTTAAATGCCATGCAAGCCTCGAAAACACACTTTATGGTTATGATGGGGGATTCCAACGTGCGGCTAGGTGTGAGGAATGGCGATGAACTGAGAGTGGGGCTATTTAGATTTGGACAGCAGAACCAACGGGTTCAGCGATTGGCCGACTTCATGGAAAAGGACGGACTCTTTATGATGAACTCCTTTTTCAAGAAGCGGTCGTCCAGGAAATGGACGTGGCTTCATCCCGATGGACACAATCGCGAGATAGATTTCATAATGACTACAAAAAGCAAATATTTAATGATGTCTCAATGAACAACAGGGTCAAAACCGGCAGTGATCACCGAACGGTTAGAGGATCATTAAATCTTAACGTAAAGCTAGAAAGGTTCTGTCTGATGAAATCCACTCTTCGCCCAAGTCCTGCCCAAATCCAAAACCCCGAGAGCTTTCAGTTGGAACTCCAAGATCGCTTCCAATGCCTCGCCGAATGCGGATCCGTGGATGAAATAAATAAATAATCTTCTGCATTGGAGGATGTTTTCAAGCTCTTGTACTGGCATAGACATGGTATCAACATCAATGGCGAACGCGTCACTCACCTTCGATTTGCCGACGATACAGTCATCATGACAGAATCGCTGGAAGACCTAGGCACAATGCTCAACGACCTCAATATCGTCTCCCAACAGGTGGGTCTTAAAATAAACATGAGCTAGACAAAAATCATGTCAAATGCTCATGTTGCACCCGTACCGGTACATATTGGGAGCGATATAATCGAAGTTGTAGACCATTATGTCTATTTGGGTCAGACGATTCAACTAGGCAAGTCCAACTTCGACAACGAGGAAATCCGTAGAAAAACCAAAGTCACCGACATAGCACTCAAAATTTGCAAGTTGAAGTGGTAATGGGCAGGCCATATAGCTCGCAGAACTGATATCTAATACCTAATACCTTACTTTGACATTTTCACTGCCTAATGTTTGTTTATATTTGTAGATTTACTTCCAAAATGTTAATAAAATACTGCAGTGCGGCGCTTCAGACTGTAATTACATAGGCTCAGTAATATTCCATAAAGTGCCAAATAAAAAAATAAGTTGATACAAAAAAGTCCTCTCAAAAGTTTTCGTTACGATCATATAATTTTACCTTTGCACTCTAATTTATGATGGAACCATCGTTTTAGTTAAAAAAATATACAACAACACGCTTAGAAAGAGAAACTAACCTCAAATGCTTTAAACTTATCCTTCAATCAAATTGGTATGTTTACTGTGAGGGACGCTTACCTTCATCAGAATCAACTATAAGTTGAGCTACCGTAAATAGCAAATACTTAGGTACACTTTCTACAGCAAACACTACAAATTTAATCTATCACATTCACAACAAGAAGTCCAAATTTCTTATAAAATATAGACAAGGCATTGACGCTTCTGCTGCCATCTGTAAATAGCCTTGCGTGCGCCGCCCCATTTAATCTTAAAACATTAAATTAAAAACTATCTTTGTGCATTTTCCTTAAATCGGTGATCCAGCAATGGATTTTGCTGTTTGAAAGTGTAGCTGTTTGGGTGTAGTGTAGGTATGTGCGCTCCAGTACCCTCAAACGTAAGGGAAATCATCGCAGGCGCACTATAATCCAGTCACCTCACTGGTTTGAAATAACTGGTGATGCGGTATGGCCTGTTTCTCGTGACCTAAAGTAACATAATCTTCCTTCCAGGGCGACTCCGGTGGACCACTAATGCTGCAGATCAGCGGACGCTGGACGCAGATCGGCGTGGTCTCCTTCGGGAACAAGTGCGGAGAACCAGGATATCCTGGAGTGTATACGCGCGTCACCAGATACGATGCCTGGTTGAACCAAAACTTAGTATAATTAAGTACAGTCAGCATCGAAATAGGTACATGAACTCATGGTGATTCAAACGTTGGATTAGTTTTTAGATAGCGATGTTACCCCGAGAGTAGTCAAATAAGACATATGGGTAAAGAAAGATCCTGTAAAAAATATATTTCCGTTTAGAAATCTTGTAAGCACGTTAAAGTGTGGTATGGCGTTAAAGTATGGTCTAGTCTACCTTTGTTAGTCTAATGTCAATTATTAATAATGGCAATAAATTAGCTAAATATTGTTTATGGTCGTCTTGCGAAGCAAACGATAGGCTCTTATTTTATTTGTTTTTCTCGAGTTATTTCTGGTTTTATTAGTAATTTTAGTGGTTTTATTCAAATAAAGCTAGAGTTATTGACTCGGGCGTAAATAAACGGAAAAAAATGTATTTGTGATTCGAGCAAAATAATCCATTAATTATTTTTAATAAAAAACCACCATTTTAGATAAAATAACAAATGACGAACGCGACATACGACTATGTGACTAGAGGTCTTTGTTAAACACGCACTGACTTTACTTATATATTGTTTAAATCAATTGCTATCTCTATTCTTTGAAAGAATGACAAGGACAGATCGTACTTAAGCGCCACGCTAACTAATTGTGTAATTATACAATAGAGGAAAGGTATTAAAAGAAATTTAATAAAATCTAACCACTTCCCACTGGCAAAATTTTGTCATCACTAGAACACATGCCATTAATGAAGAAGAAGAAGAATATATTAGCTAACACTTATGTTAATGTGTAATTTTAATCGTTTATAATCGTTTATAATCGTATTATAATCGTTTTGAGAACGAAGTTATTTATTTTCTCGGAAGACAGTTTGATAATCGCCATGCTACGGGCGCTGAAAGGCCAACAATGCAAAAGGTAGGTACTTATAACATTAGGTATTAGGTATTTTCTATGGTATATTTAGTATCTAATGTATACCTACATGGGTACTCCTGTACCTATGTACTGTACCTACTGTAGCAAAACCTTAAGTAGGTATTTACGTAAGTATGAATAAAATCTTTTTAAAGATAACACAAATTAAAAAAATGGTTGTCTGTCAAGTCAGTTTACTGACGATAATTTTACGTGATAACGTTATAAGAAAACATTGTTGAAAAACTGCATACTTTTAACCTAATTAAATGCGTCACACACAAGTCGAACGCTTAGGCCGTTCGTGCCTCTCTATCGCTTGATCCGCGCTTTCGCTTGCACGCTCGGCTCAGGCGGAACATGACAATTTTTCGCCGGGGTAGATACATCGATTTATAAGACGTTATCACGTAAAAAATATCTACTTATTACCTATTCATTGAGATAATTCCTATAAACCTAAACACTAAGTATACCTCTGATGTAAATTGGTGATGTGTTGAGCATCCTGCAGTTTCCAGATGATGCTGCAGCTTGACGTCAAGGTTACAATGTTCTTGCAGCTGCTACAAAGTAGCAGGATGCTAAATTTCGAATCGATCAGACTTGTGGCTGTTGCTTAGATCCCTTCATCAACTAAGTATAAAAGCATTGATAAACACATACAAGCTAATAAATTGTTAAAATCTGTTGACGTCTTTATTTATTGACATTAGAATGACAAGGACAAAACATACTTAGGGCCACTTGCGTAAGGATCCTTAAACATGTTTACCGACCCCATAAATACATTTATGCAACTAAACACAATTAGCATCTTGCATAACCAAAATTAAGCACTTAAACGTAGTTATGGAACTGTCAAAAATAAACGCCCAAAAATGGGCATTTAGCGAAACTTAAGTGTGTTTGGCGCCATTTTTATTGACCATCTGTTGTTGTATTCAGTCAGTTGTAGTTGCTATTGTCGAGCTTATTTTTCTTGTGACAAAGTGTTTTGTTTAGTTTATGCATTTCTGCGTGGTTTTTAAATTATAATGGATTTATGGGACTTCTCAGACGATGATGAAGAGATTATTGAGTATATAAGCCGACCCATTACAGCGAGATAACTTTCTCCAAGAACTACTTGATTTGAGTCATCCCGTGACCACGACAGAGTGTAAACCGTAAACGTAAGTATTTATAATAATACTTGATTTGACTCTTTTGATAAGAATAATTTGGTCAGTTCCTTGTTCCCGGTTATTTTTTGTGTAACTTTCCATAGCCCATAATAATAAGGTTTGATCTACTTTTGTGAAGTTAGGGGCTCTTGTTCTAGCACTCTTTTTTTTTGGTCCAACATTTCTTTTGCAATGTAGACAAAACCACGCAAAAAAACAAACAAGCCACCTCAAAACAAAAATCAATCCAATAGTTCGATAATGCCCTTCGCGGTCAACTAATAAACAAAAATCACACGTGACTGCCAAATTCCAAAAGGCAATGTCAGTTTTGACACTACTTAAAGACATTTTTTCATTTTACGTAAAAGACCGATCCCGATTGATGAAAGTTTGACCAAAGTTTGACGTAATAAACGTGAAATGGAACGGATGAAACTGTGTTACCAACGCGCTAAATGTTTAGTTAAATGGCCCTGGAAACCATCTTGTGCAAGACAATCATAATCACGTTTAGGCTAATTGTGTTTAACCCGGTAAACGTGTTTAACTAAATAAAATTTAAGCAGTTCGTTACGCAAGCCGCCCTTAAACGCTACGCTACTAATTAGGTGAATATAGAACTTTTAACTAATTAATTAGCCTTCAGAGTGTGTCTCTATTTTCTAGGATTATCAATTTTTTTCTTTGTATCTTTTCTATGGTAGCGGTATCTCTTCCAAAAATTCTATAATAAATCAAAAATAGGATATTGTCTTTGGTCAATGAATAAATGTGGCTACAGATTTAAACAAAATGTCAACTAACTTTTGATTATAGGATAGTCCTTAATGGTTTAGCTGGGATCATGCGTTAAATAAATATACATTTTAGTAACAGCCACTGAATACTGCCAATATAATAATATAGTCATTACATTAGTACCATTATTATCATGGCAATATTATTATAAGGTTACCTACATAATTATGTAATCAATCTTGTAAATCGATATGTTAACACGTTCACTGTCCGTGACCCACATGTGGGTCATTTTGGGTTTGAACGAGACGTCCGTGCCATACATGTGGGTCACTGCTCAGTTCAAACATAATGGGCTCTTACTTCGTGGACGTAACAGAAACTTACTAGTTATGTACCTGGACGTATGAGTGATTGTATAGGTAAAATAAAAAACCAATGAGCCATCGAATTTTTTTATTTATTTAGAATAGACATAACTTTGAACATTGAACTTAAAAATAACCAATTAAGAGATATATTCTAATGAGTTTCATTAAAACATGCAAGACACAGTGGTTTTTTGCAAAATTAGCATTGTGTGTCAGTCTTTTTTGATTTTGTACGTGCATCAGCAACTGAACGACCTTCTTCTTTCAGTTTTTTATAACAACCAGCGCACCTCTTTCTATAGATTCTTCCGTTCAGCAACCTTTCGAATTTTATCGGTTTGTGGGCCTGGACGGTAGCTGAACTTCTTCTCCTGGATGTAGGTGTAGATGCTGTAGATGAGGATGATGCAGATGAAGATGATGCTAACGTAATCCCACGTGACGGCCCTGGTTCTTGAATTCCCAAGAGGCGTTTTATTATCATTTCGTGCCCCCTCAACAGTGGTAATTTTTTGTTGGGATTGATGTCCTTGTAAATAAGAACAGCATTTATAACCGCTATCGAAATAAGATCAGCTGCAATCTTCTTATACCAGATGCATGTTTTACGAACTGGTGAGTTATAGCTAGCTAACTGATCGGCTACATCTATACCCTTTTTAGTTCGATTGTATTCTAAAACTACTTTCGGTTATAGAATAGGTCTGAAACCAGTTGACATTTCCATCTCATGGTTATGGCACGTTGAAAGCATCAACACGTCTCTGTTTTACATTTTTCCAGCGCTTAATACGAGCATAGTCTTTCAACGCAGGATTTTCCAGCTGTTGTGAGGCGTACAAATTAGTTTGGGTCACCATTAGGTCTATAACTTCTTCGTCCACGATTTTACAAAAAATATCCCATAAATCAGTTTCTTCTGAAAATATCTGAAGCTGTCGTTGCAGATGATCAAAGCCAGTAAAGATTTCCTTATCTAAAGGTCTCATATCCATAGCCCAAGCAGTTATATTTGAAGGGGGTAGTTGAGATTCTTCAACTCTAGGCAGTTGTACAGCGGTCGACTCAACCGCATGCGCAGAGGAAGCAAAACCCTCACCATCATCAACACTACTAGCATGGTTTGAAGGAAGGATGTCAGATTGCGGTAAAAAAATTATATTTATGTATTCACTAATCAAATCAACAGACTCTTCAATGTCGTCGGGCAAAGCATAAGTCTCACCTGCAGAAAAGGTTTCCGTATCTTCTAAATGCTGCATGATCTCATCTTCTCCATCACTATCTTGGAGTGCTCGCCAAACTTCATGATCTTGCAGCGATTTATTCATTATTAGTTCGAAAAATTACAATATCTTTGCAATAAAAACGTTATTTACTAGACTGAACAAAGTTTGCAAAAAAGTAGGGTAGTATTGTAATCAAAACAAACAAATTTTTTTTTCTGGGTGCTAATGAGCGGCAAATCTGGCCGTAAATCCATTCTACCCACAGATAACGCATTTTTTTTTAATAATTTTTACCTCCTACGTCCATGACATACGAGTGGGTCACTAAATTGTTAGCTTGTACGTTCGTGACATATATGTGGGTCATTCTGAAAATGGGGGTTACAGGGTTCCCTCCCTCTTTTTATAGCATTTATGGACCTGAGGTGGCATGAAGGCAAGTACCTAAGTACATAGGAATGAAAAAGTAAAGTGGACTTAAACGCTAATTTCGGAAATTTGGCTGGACAGTTAACGTGTTAATTTTCCCTAACATTATGAGATATTATCTAAATAATATGATTTATTTCAGTTCCTTATTATTTTTATTTTTCTTTTTCTAATGTTTTTGTCTTGACTATTTTTGTATTGTTAGTGAACCTACATGACATTTATAATAATCTTGACGTTTTTTTTAACCTTGACATCTTCTAAACTTGTAACTTTTATTATCATTTATGGTTTTTATTATTGTTCTTTTATTTAAAACTAGCGCCCACCCCGGCTTCGCACGGGTGCAATGCTGATACATCAGCCAGTGTTTGCAATGTAAGCGCAAAAAAATGTGTTTATTTACGACATTAGAAACCTCTAAAATTATCCGTGTTTCCCTACTACATTATGCATGTTTTATATATATAAACCTTCCTCTTGAATCACTTTATCTATTAAAAAAACCCATTAAAATCAGTTGCGTAGTTTTAAAAATCTAAGCATATGTAGGGACAGACAGACAGCGGGAAGCGACTTTGTTTTATAATATGTAGTGATTAGTGTTATTGTCATGATCGTACTAGTTAATAAATAAATAAATCGGGCTTCCACATAAAAATAGCATAAAGAAATATCACGTTTCACCAACCTTTCGGCGCTATCTATAGTTACGACACCCCTAATGGACAGTGCGTATTATGTTTCCGTATCTTTATCATACATAAAAACACGTAATTATTGAATAAACATTATTTCATTATTATACGCGGCTAGTCACGCTAACTCTAATGGAGTAATCGAATAAATGGGCAGCCCCAAATTCATATGTATTATTGACAAATGGTACCTACCTATTATGATCAAATGGTTTAGATTGATTAATTACCAATCAAATTACTATATTTTGGTGTTTCCATGTATAGGTTTTTAAATACCACTATTTTTTTATATCAGCAGAGTAGGTGTAGACATATTATGTACCTACTCTTTTGAAGAATATTATTTATAACATGACAAAGTTTTTTTTTTGTCAATAAGTGTAGAGTTTGTATTTAGGTGCCTACCTAAATAAGTGTTAGGTATTTATATATTTTGATAATGTATTGTCTTATAATTTTGTGATAAGAGACCGACTGTTTCCTTATGTACATACAATAGTAAATATATACCTACATATTAACCTATGTAACAGTTTTTAATTTTTAAAGTACCTTTAAATTTGAACAACTAAGTATTTAACTATCTTACTGTGCATAATGTGGAAATATGTGGTAATATATGGATGGAAATGCCTGAGAAATAATCTATTTTAATTTCTCCAGAAAATATTATTCGTTTTCTGTGATGTGAGCAGGTCTGAAAACAGAATTTTGATATTCCCGCGTAGTGCAAGAAAATGCTGCCCATCACTCCCTGCCTTCTATATAATTGACTTGCACGACGACCGTGTCGTGCAAGTCAATTATAAACGTGAAAGATAGTGCGGTGTGGAAATATTACCCGAGAGCACAGAATACGACGATGAGGGAGCAATTTATTTATTTATTATTTATTAATAAGTACGAACATGTCAATAACACTAATTAAAGCGTGTGGCACTCGGGGACTGCCGCGGTAAAGCTATTGCATAGCATTTTTTATCAACTTATGCAATTATAATTATTTATTTATTCCTACAGCGCAGAAGGCAGAGCTACTACTAACTGAGCGGACAGGCCAGTCAAATATAAAATAAAATAATAAATAATTCCCAAATAGTAAGTACGTAATACCTACATACAAGTAGGTATCCAACATACTTTAATGCTACATTTCCATGCTTGCCAAGCCTTCACAAACGTCCACAAGCACAAACGTGTAAAGAGGGCGTTTGGCTTGACTGGCGTGAGCTTGGAGACGCAAATCTCCGATCCGGTCTAGTGTCGGTTTTTTGACACAGATCAAAGGGCGCTTGCGGCAAGCGCTTGCGACGCATTCACACGTTGTTGGTGCGTGCGGTGCGAGTGTAGTAGCCATTGTGATCTCGCGACGAGTGCACGTTTGTTATTTCTTTTAATCATAAAGATAAAAAGAAAGTTGCAGATGCTTGGAGTCGTCTTGCCGAGTTACGGAAAAGCCAAATAACATAAAATATTATAATGTTTTAAAAACTAAAAAGAAAACCGACTTCATTGAATGAAATTTGAGCCTATACAACATTTTTAGTGGAAAGTACCTAGATGTATTTTGTATAATATAATACTAGCTGACCCGGCCACGCGTTGCTGTACCTCAGTAGTTCTAATACGTTGAACCCATATACGCTAACCTCTAAAATTATCAGTGTTTCTCTAGTATATTATGCATGTTTTATACATACCTATAAAGCTTCCTCTTGAATTACTCTATTTACAAAAAACAATTGCATCAAAATCTGTTGCATAGTTTTAAAGATCTAAGCATACATCGGGACAGACAGACAGCGGGAGGCGACATTGTTTTATACTATGTAATGACGGGTAGGCCAAATAAACGCACCGTTCCAATAAGACAGCGAGGTATCGAACGACACGAAAACATAATCGATGTATACTTTTTTAGATTTTCGTTGATTTTTCAGCTCGACCGATTTTGATAAAATTTAAATGGGACCACCTGTGACCCTTTCAAACAAAAAAATAATTTTCCAAATGGGTTCAGGCGTTTTCGAGTAATCGGTGAACATACACCTACATAAAATAAAATTATTCCGACAAATTGAGAACCTCCTCCTTTTTGACGAGGGTCAATATTGCTTGGTGTAATGCGATCACTATGATGATCCATTATAATAGTGATTCCAATGTCTAGGGGGTTGGGGAGGGTCAATTTTATTGACTAATCCATCTGTATGTGATACAGTAGTCTTTTGCACGTCATTGTCCCCTCGGATCAAAACAATGTCTACCATTCCTCCATACGCATTGTACACACAATTCGTCTCAGTCAAATTACAAAAACATAAAAAATAATAATAATAATTACAAACATTTACAGATGCACTGTTCAAATTAATGTCACCCATTACTATGACATTTCCTTTCAATTCATTAATGTGGTTTTCAACATTACAAAACCACCGCATATAGTCCTCATCCCTAGCGCTAGGTTTTATATAAACAACACATACATAAAAACTGCGATGATGACAAGTAAAGCCAGCCCACATATCTTCACCGGCTTCAGTTTCTAGTTCATGGTGCTGACGCAGCAGAATCGGTGGACGTGCAGCCAGTACTCCTCCACCTAAGTTTGCCCTATCACGCAATATAGATGTTTGAGCGTGACGTTTGAGTGGAGTTAAAAATTAAATGCAGACTACAGAATAAAAATATTTTATTGCCATAAAAAACATGATTCCTATAAAGGTATGCAGTTATGTAACCTATCTTCATGTACCAAATTTCATCAAGATCAGTTAAGCGAAACGGCTAAACAGCCGAGAAAAGGTGTCAAACAATCAAACAGACCGTCAGACAACCAGACAGCGACACTTTCGAATTACTTATTCCTATTCGATAAAGTGAAGTATGTAGGTACATAAATAATATGTATGTTACATGATTGCATCTGTGCAGAAAACATCCACTTAAAGCATTATTTTATTATAATAAAATGTGTAACTGTATCACTTACTTTGCGACTTATATATTCCTTATATTGCGACAAAATAAGGAATAAAACATAAATTTAAAAAAATCATCCGTTATAATTCTGTTTCAATCATCATTTCACTTTACACGTAATACTTATTTCAAAATTATAATTGTTTGGTTGTTGCGGATGTGGATCATATTACAAAATATGGATACAGGACAAATTATAATTACCTATTTCAGAATAGGAATATACCATAAAGAAATACTATATTGATTAGTTATGTATGATTGATGAGTTGTGATGCTATGATAAGATAAGTTGATAACACACACACGCCATGTACCTACCACACCACATTAATTTTCACCACAACCACACACAACGAACAACCAGTATTAAGTTGGGATGTGATATGGATCATAACGGTGCGATCTGATCTGCAGATTGGATCACTTGCATTTGATCCGACTTCCAAAAGATCGATCCAAAATATCGCATGAAAAATTTATAATACAACATTTAAATATTTATATATGACATTTATTTCAAATACAACAGAAGTTATATTTACTTAAGGAGACTCATTTTTATAATACGTATAATAATTGGAGGAATTTCTATGGAGTTTTCAAAATCTTCAATAATCATATTTCAAAGATGGCTTCAATCTTCAGTCTTTTAAGATACAGCAACCTGGAAAGGCGATGTGGATCAAGTTTATATCTACTGTCACATAGTGTTAAATTAGCAGACGAAAAGAGCCGTTTGAGCCGAACAATGATAAATAAGAGATGATAAAATATTCGTTATTCGTAGTCATAGATATTCGTGATTCTAGAAATAATAAACAAAGCTTATCGTTTATTTTGTGTCATCTTTCTATCCGCCGTCGCCAATAGTAAACGCCAATAATAATTAAGATATAAGATATCGACATTTTCTTTACACTTGTAACATAAACAATCTAATGTTCCAGATCGTACTTTAATTGACCGCCGGACCGCCCAATAATATCATACGTACATTGACCGAGATCCGATATTTGATGAAGTTTAATCGATCCGCAGTTCGGACCGCATGGTTTCGATCTGATCCAAAAATCGATTGGATCGTATGCCCATGATCGGATCATCGAAAAGATCGAAACGGATAGGCGCATCCCTAGTACCAACCTACCTATCTCATATGATATGAGACACAAACACATTATAGGATGCTAACGCATCAGACGGGGCACTCCCATAGACGAAATCCTGTACGATACTCGTTCAGTCTTATCTCATATGACGGATGACTTTTTTATTTTGAATGAATCTTTTAGCATCGGCGGGGTATGCATTCTACCGAGTATATGTTTACTGCTGGCTTGCATACAACTACTTACTACTTTTTACCGAAAAAGCAGAGGACGGTAGGATAGGATGGTCGACAATGAACTACCAAAAGGTTGAAATGCCCTAACTCTGTCCTTATTTATATTAGCGAACAGTTTTAAACACCAAATTACAATACATTTCATTGACTATAAACTCCATTCACCAATTCATACCAATGTATCCAATTTATCAATAAAATGTATTTTTTTAAGTGAATGGCTCACTGTGTACAGCATAGTACACATTGAGCCACGGTGGTACTCGGTGAGCTGGGGGTGTTTACAGTGAGCTACTTGTACAAAAATGTAAATAGTGTGTGATAATAAGGTGTTCTAACATGGGTTCGGTAAACTAAAACGGTGTGGGTTAAAGAATTAATAAGTTTTATTAAACAAAAAATGGCACTTGAGAATCTTATTAGGAAATATACTAGTGATGTTAAGAAGAGCATAGCATCTCCACTAGAGTATTCCCTATTTACTGGAAAGAAGCACAGGTTACTCCTCTTCTAAAAAAATCCAATCCGGCTTCATTCTCAGCGTTCCGTCCAATTTCAATACTTCCTTTTTTATCCAAAGTCCTATAACACTTTGTACATCAGAAAATGAGTATTTTCCTATCCAGAAACAATCTTCTTAATCCCTTCCAATCTGGTTTCTGTTCCGGTCATAGTTCTGTCTCAGCATTAGGGTAACTGATGATATACGTGATAGCATGGATAATGGGAAAGTACCCGTCCTGTCTTTGCTAGATTTCAGCAATGCGTTCAACAATGTTGACTATGACATTCTCCTAAGTATCCTCCGCTCTCTTAAAATATCTCCAACGGTAGTTAAATTGTTTCATAGTTACCTGTATGGGTGTCGGCAACCAATACGGATTGATGACACTTACTCATCGTGGTGTAATATATCAGGTGGCGTTCCTCAGGGCGCCGTTTTATCACCTATTCTTTTTGAATTTTTTATAAACTCAATTGTCTTTTTTTGCCTGGTGCTATAACAATTTATCAATCGAATCGATTACCTTGGTCGTATTTTATCAATCTAAAATACGACCAAGGTGGTCGTATTTTAGATTGGAGTAGGGTTTACGGTCTTATGATTAATCCCATCAAAACGCAAGCAATCGTCATTGGGGGTTCACGGATAGTGTCTAAAATTTACTGGTCTAGCCTTCCACAAAATATTTTTGATGGTGTCCACATACCTACAGCAGAGTGAGACGGTGAAAAATTTAGAAGTTCTTATGGACCTATCAGAAACCTATCATGGGAACCACAACTAACTGAATGCAGCCGTAAAACTTTTGCCTCAGCTGGTTCTATTCGAAGACTGCGCAACTTCCTTCAGATTGCCACTAAAATTTCGCTTGCAGTCTTTCCTTCTTCCTATACTTGACTATGCTGATGCCTCCTATCTAGTCTTAACTGAACAGCAACTTCACAAGCTTGAACGCCTTCAAAATCTCTCCATTCGATTTATTTTTGGCTTGGGTAAGTATGACATTTGTCTCGGATTACCGCAATAAGCTAAAATGGTTGCCAATTCGCCTTCGTCGGAATAAGTACCTACTCACTTTTTGAATTTTCTATATTCTTACCAACTCTAGAAAATAATGAACCAGATCCTAGCTGGACAGTATAAAAGGCAGCGGCTAGCAGCGCGCGGACTCACTCTGCGCGTGGCGTTCGGTCGTGACCACAAACTATAGGATGCTAACGCATCAGACGGGGCACTCCCATAGACGAAATCCTGTCCAATACCTGTTCACCTTATCCCATATGACAGATAACTTTTTTATTTTGAATGAACCTTTTAGCATCAGCAAGGTATTCATTCTACCGAGTATATTTTTTTTGCTTGCTTGCATACAATTGCTTACTATTTTAAAATATTTTATTGATCTACAAAGGAAAGACCCTGATAATCATAATAAACACATTGATTATACAATTAGACATTTATTTACAGAAATATACAGAATAATATACAATAATACAAAATACAAGTCAAACAGTTGAGCTATCTAAATTGCGTAAAACAATCTATAGATAGCCAAACTGGTCCAGAAAATTTGATTATTTCACGGAAGCGGCCTTGAATTCAAGAAAGAAAGGCATATTTGCATCTTATCAGGTCCTCAGCACCTCCCCACATGCAGCTGTCCTCACCAGCTCTAAGAGAAATCCCAGACTGTAATGGGATGCGGCAAGGGTGTCTACACAAGTAGCATCTCATATCAATGGCCCACCCATCTCTTAAGGGACAAGAGTCATCAGGCTTCTTACCATCATCACTTATCAGACTGTACAAGCCGAGAACAGCTGGTATGTTGATGTTTGACATTTGAATTAGGTGTAATCTGCTTTGGAATAGGTGTGAGCCAAATGTTGTAGTTTCATGGTGTGTAATCACATGATGATCACAGTTCTATCTGGAAAAAAAAGAAATTTAAGCACACATAACCAAATGCAATAATGTTGAGTGTTTAACATTCTATGTTGTTTCTATTGGTGTTTCTATGTATAATATGCATGCATGTAGTAAAAAATATTGCTGGACAATGCACACAACATCATCTATTTATGGTGACAAGATGACTGATAGAATACTTATAAGAGTATATTTTTAAATACATACATTTATGATACTTTATAACACCCAGATACAGAACAAACACCTATGCTTTTCACACAATGGTTTATCTTGGGAGGGAATCAAACCCTCAACTTAGAGCACAGAAGGCTACTACCAACTGAGCTGACAGGCCAGTCGATTATGTAGTTTAACAGTCACTTGGTTCCTATAACACAAGCTCTGCTTACATTATCATTATTATTATTATAATTATTATTTAATGATTTTGGTAAGATAAGTAGGTACAATAAGTACTTACTGGTGATTATAGCAGAAGAACACCAATAGACAGACATTTCGGTAACAGCAGATTACGTTGGATAGGCATGTGCTCTCGAGTTGATGCGAGAAATCTCTTCTAAAAATGCTTTCGACACACAATCATACTGCTTGCGAAGATCTTGAAAACTTCAGGTCTAGAAGTCTTTTATTCCAATCGAAGTCCAGTCCAAGAGTCCAATCTCTCTTTTCGGAAGCATAAAAAAACTGACGTCCCTTCGTTTACTAGCACAGCTCACAACACAGCACTTGTACATTACTGCGAGATTAAATAACAGATTCAGGAATTGAGAGGATAAATATAAATTACTTCCAGAATTTAAAAATCAACGTCATTTAGCTTTGAAACTACAACAGCTGTTGCTTGTTAGTTTGGTTGGTTGGTTTGTTTGGAATGATTTTATGTCGATAGCAAAATAGGAAACAAACACGCCTTGATCGGGCAGGAAAGAAGTATGAAAGAAGGGGGAGAGGAACTGTTAACTATGTTAGTACTATCGTTCTATATAGACTATAAATCGGCCAGGATTTAAAGTTCAATGATTGCCGGCCATGGTCGTGACGGACTCTGTTTTGCCATCAAATTCTCGAAATGTTATTTTTTATGAACGTAGCTACAATTTTGTGAAGTATGACGTAGCTACGGTTTTCAGTGAAGTTTTTAGTGTTATTTTATTCGGTAAGTCAGATGTTTACTATTCAATAACCATGACGGGACGTTCTGCTAGATCACGAGAACGTAATTCTTCTCATAGATCGCGACGTACTAGGAGTAGGTCCCGGAATAGAACTCTGGAAAGACGCGGAAGCCATAGTGGCATGTCCACGACATTTAGAGGTCAGGGTAGTTTGGCCAGTGACCTAGATAAATCGTCTAGACGTCTTGAAATTACGCGCACTCTATCTGGTAGTCGGCGCAGGCACTGTGACAGGTCACGTAGCTCACGCGACGAAACTTTAAATCGTATTCTAATTGAAATATAGACGCAAAATTATTTTGTGTGGGTAGAAAATCAAACCATTTTTGCAAGAAAACACCAATTTCTTTCTAATACCATCTTATCTTTGTAAATTGTTGTAGCTGATGACCAATATGGGTCCGGGAAGAAGTAACATCGATGCGAAAGCGAAAGCAGGTCACAAAATGCGTCCCGCTTTCATAATAGGTCTCGTTCACGCAGTAGACCTCACTCGCGTGTGCTGGCCAGATCGCGTGATAGGTTTCGCTCCCGTATTAAGTCGCGCTCACGAAATAGATCTTTCTTTGGCAATCACTAACCTCGCGAGCAAGGCGTCTCGTTGTTACAAACTTTTAATACCACCCTAATACAATTAGAATCAGTCGAAAATTGACGTGTCGTCGGTCCGTATGATAGTGAGGCAGGCAGAACAAGTTTACCCGCAATTGGTTACACCCCAATTCCGCAAAGTCATTCCACCGCTATGAGAAATAGTGAGACCTAAAATTTTAAGACAAGACTAACTGACAATCTGGCAACTACAAACCCTTCTGGTTTTAGTGCTACCTTTGGCGTGCACCTAGCAGAGGGCACAGCGTTTGACTTGATAATTACCGTTTCGGGATGGATCCTAGCTGAAGCCATCGATTCATTAAACTCACTTTGAACTAAATTAAACAAAATTACTTTTATTCAAACTCTGACCCTTAAGGTTCACGACATTGATGTGTGGTGCGAAGAAGTCAAAAGGGTCAATGGTTTTAAACATTGGCAGGGTTCTGAGTGTCTTTTCCGTGTGTCCGGCTGTCTGAGGGTTGATTCACAGTTGTGGTTCCACCAGTAGGTAATCAATAACCGTAGGTACTTGGGCGAATTTCTATCGTGAAAGCTCACACAGTAGCTTAAGCAAGCTACTTTGCTCATTTAAACATGATTACACAAACATCTTGTACGACACAATGCATGCTAACTCTATATAAGTACCTATAACACTTATGACAAGTACGCGAGGAGTCTGTTACTTAGTTAAGAATTGAGGAAGAGTTAAGAGTGCTTATTGCCATACAAGATATTGCTGATACTCGTAAAATTTACCTGCGCTAAAGAGAACAAACATGGTCACAAGGCCATCAACTGTCAGAAATGGTAAGCCCGATACTAACCGTCCTAATGGTTTGGTTTACGGTTATTGTAAGAAACCGGAACACAATGAAAACTCTTGTTTTGCCGAATATTTGTCACGTAATCACAATAAGCAAAAAGTAAACTCTTCTAATGAGTCTGTAATTGAACAGTGATTGAAAACTGCGTAACTAGTCAAAGTCAGGTTAAGCCGAGCTATCTGAACATCAAGGCACTAGTTGATCTACTTTCTTCTTGCAATGTCAAAAGTACGACAGTTCTCGGGGTTAGCTGGATCTAAATCCATCTAAACTAATATTATAAATGTGTCTGTCTGTTTGATACATTTTCACAGTTAACCGGCTGAACGGATTTTGAAAATAATTTACTATGGTTGTGACATTCTCTTTATTACACCTGAAATAACGTGAGCGCTGAGCGATGACGTAAAGAGGTACTTCAGAACCGTGCTGAACATGATTAGTATGAAAATGCGAAGTGGTCCGTGGCAGCTATCGAAACATAAACATTAGCTTGTTCTCAACATCTCGACCTGGGTTAGGATGAATTGGTACCTAAATTCACCTAGTATGTAAGACGTTTCAAAGTGATCCTTGTGATTGTATTGAATAAATCACCTTTGACTTTTTTTGACATAACTATGCAGACCTCAGCCCTGACACTTCTGTATGGTACTGACGCTACAACCCCGTCAAATTCATTCCTTTGCCGTAGAGATGTCTTACACTTGCAAAGGTTGGCGCAAACTGTGCAGATCGCAAGCTCACAAGCTACTTACACGAAATCAGACCAAACATGGCACCTATGTTAACCAGCAACGACGTACACCACGCACCTTGAAGGTCGATGAGACTTGGTTTTTGTAATAAAATATTCCCAGTTTACAGGAAAGCAGACATGATTCAGTTTCTGCTTAATGGACGGGACCAATTGAGACTACGCAGTGGGTTTTATGGCAAAACCACACAAGCGGCAGCTGAGTATATGGTGCCCAGGCGTGGAGAATGGTGTCCTGAGTCTTCAGCTGATTTATTTACAAACTTTATGCAATATGACATTGACTCCTGTTGGCGCTGGAGTCCTGTTGATGTTGAGTCCTGTGGGCGTTGTGTCCTGTGAGCGTATGGCTCTCTCGGACATTGGGGACACCTATTATCTGCTGCTCTGCTCATATCATCTCATCTGGAGCTTTTCAAAGAAGACTGAAGATCTTGGTAATCGTAAAATGGGGAATTTATGAGAGCTCTCGATTATTATACTAACTTGGTGCATCAAAATATTCAAGGAATTTGTAACAAAGAATTAGAACTAGACTTGTACATGAACTCAAACAATATTGACATAATCTGCTTAACAGAACATTGGCTGAAAAGTCATGAGCTCATGTTCAACTTCAAGAATCACCAAGTTGGTAGTTCTTTCAGAATGTACTCTCATTCTATAAGAGGCGGGTCATTAATATTAATAAATAAACAAATAAAATTCAAAGAACGTAAAGACATTGTCGCCCACTCTGTAGAAAGACACATTGAGATAGCCTGCATAGAGTTGGAGCGGTTCCTTGTTATAAGCACTTATAGCCCACCAACCGCCTCATTTGATATTTTTGAGAAAATTATGGAGGACATTTTGCATAAGTCTATTACAAAATCAAATAAAGAAATTGTTGTATGCGGTGATTTTAATATAAATTTGCTTGAGAAATATTCATTGAGTATCAGAATAACTAGTTTATTTAATTCATTTGGTCTTGAACCTATATTTATGGAGCCAACTAGAATAACTGCCACTTCGGCCAAATGCATAGATAATATCTTTACCAATATAAACATAATAAGCAAAAATATAATTAGTAATATTCACTCTGACCATCTCGGTCAACTAGTTCAAATAGAAACTAAAATGAACAATAAAGATGTACAAAAAAAAATTACTTATATACCAGTTACCACTGATCGTTTAGAGAAAGTAAGATTGAACCTGGATACCAACTTGCCTTTTTTATTGTATAATGATGATAATCCAAATGATTTATACAATACATTTTTCACTGAATTTAATAATGTATTCAGTTCCATTTTCACATTATTATAAATACTTACGGGTATTTATCGCGTTTATTTACACATCTAAAACTATTGTGGTCTCTGGCAGTTCAACATTTTGTGAGTGGGCAACAGCAGGTATTCATAAGAGTAGGCGTACCTTGTATGAATTGTACAGTGAAAAACGGTATAACTTTAGTGAAGAGTTTAAAGAAAAAGTAAAAAATTACTCAAGAATCTATAAGAATGTTTGTCGCTTTGCTAAATCTCAGTATTTAAGCTCAAAAATTAGAAACAGTCAAGATAAAATAAAAGCAGCTTGGAAAATAATTAATAGTGAGACCGGAAAATCCAAAACTCATAATAGTGTAATAAATTTAAATATTAACAATAATATAATTAAGCAAGATATAGATGTAGCAAAGGCATTTGAAACTTTTTTTACTGATATTCCAGTCTCCACTACAAAGTCTTTAAACTCTTCTCATGTAATAGCAGTATCATTGTTAAAAGATAGTTTACCTGAATGTGTCACACAATTTTACTTTGAACATGTGGACAAAAACGATATTATCAAGGCATTCAAAATGATTAATGTAAAAAAGACCACTGATCTCTGTGGCATTTCTGTCAGTGTTATAAAACCACTAATTGACATTATTGCACCAGATCTAGCTTTCATATTTAATCAATGTATTGACAGTGGAGTATTTCCTGATTTGATGAAACATAGCAAGATCATACCTCTATTCAAATCAGGTAGTCATTCCGATCCTAGTAACTTTAGGCCTATATCAGTACTTCCTACATTTAGTAAAATATTTGAAAAACTTATTCTAAGCCAATTACAACGGCATTTTAATACCAACAATTTACTAGACAGTAAACAATTCGGATTTACAAAGGGACGCTCAACGACTGATGCCGGTGTTGAGTTAATATCACATATTTTTGATATCTGGGAGGAATCACGCGATGCCTTAGGTATTTTTTGTGATCTGTCGAAAGCTTTTGATTGCGTTCATCATGAAACTCTAATCAGCAAACTACACCACTATGGTGTTAAGGGAGTTTCACTTAAGCTTCTCACATCCTACTTAACTGACCGAACACAACGAGTAGATGTAAATGGAAAGCGTTCTCCGGGGTCAATGGTAAAAATGGGTGTACCACAAGGATCAATACTCGGGCCATTCTTGTTTTTAATTTATATAAATGATCTACCTAAACTTGTAAAGGATGATCACGAGATTGTACTGTTTGCTGATGACACGTCACTTTTATTTAAATTAAAGCGACGACTTACTAATCTTGACGATGTAAACAATGCAATCTCTAAAGTTGTAACATGGTTTAATGTAAACAACTTATTACTTAACGAGAAAAAAACGAAATGCATTCGTTTTATACTGCCCAACGTTAAACAGGTGAAAGCTAATGTAAAAATTAATAACGAAAAGATAGATCTCGTCGACACCACAGTGTTCCTAGGCATTACTTTAGATAATAAGCTGCAATGGGGCTCGCACATAGATAAATTGTCGAAGAGACTTAGCTCTGCCGCATACGCTGTCAAAAAGATCCGTCATTTTACCGACGTAGATACCGCTAGACTCGTTTACTTCAGCTACTTTCATAGCATTATGTCTTATGGCATTTTGTTGTGGGGGAGTGCTGCTGATATTAACACCATATTTGTGTTGCAGAAGAGGGCTGTTCGTGCAATTTATAACATGGGCCCCAGAGAATCACTTAGAGATAAGTTTTAAGAAATTAATATTATGACAGTGCCTTGTCAGTATATATACGAAAATTGAATGTATGTGCACAAAAATGTTCATTTATTCAAAAAAAATTGCGATAATCATAGTATTAACACTAGAAATAAAGATAAACTCGCTGTTCCCACTGTTAGGCTCGCTAAAGTTAATAAGTCTTTTATAGGGCAATGTGTACGCTTCTATAACAAGGTCCCAAGCGACGTGTTAGATTTGTCGATTGGCAAATTTAAAAACGTAATTAAACATAAACTGTCTATTAAAGCATATTATAAAATATCTGATTATTTAGAAGACAAAAAAGCTTGGGATGAATCTGCTCCAACTCGACTCGGCATCCGTAACAAAATTGTTAAGGATCATACAAAAAAGTGTTAAGACCAGACAAGTTTCTTGCCGGATTCTTCTTGAACTGGGGTTAGGAGGAACCGGCACCTAGATTCACTAGCATGTAAGAAGACGATTCAAAGTGGTCCTTGTGATTGTAATGAATAAAGTTATTTTGAATTTTGAATTTTGAATTTTGAATTTTGAATTTTGAATTTTGAATTATTTTTAATGTTTTATTGCTTGCCATTATTGTTGTTCATAACTTTAATTGTGGCATATTTTAATGTGATTTTGTCACAGATGCCATCATAAATATCTTTCGGTGTGGTGATATTTGGGGAACTGATAAGAGCTCTTGTTTAAAAAAAAAAGTGTTTTATGTCTGATATCTTGTGTAAATGTTTATTTCCATAACTTTATGGATTGTGACACATTCTTAGACATATTAATGTTTCAGATGAAAATATGTGTGATCCTTGTGCAGAAACATCTAGGCCACTTCTACCAGCAGTTAAAGCGTCAAAGCCTGTGCTTAGGTGGGTCCACATTTGTGACAATTCATCGTACCGTGGCTTCGTAGCATGTTACGGTACTTGCTACGCTAAATGTGGACCAGGACTGTAACATTTTGAGAGTTCGTGTCGTTTTGCCGTGTCTGTCAGTGTTGTGCTCGTATGCGTGGGTTCTAGGCACAGACAACTCAACCTAAAGACATCGCTTTCATGAATTTTAGTACGAAAACAAAATCGCCAATACATGGCGGAGCGCGCCTCGTTCTTATTGGTCCGTTCAAGGTCATGTCGAAGTTGACAACTTCAATCGCCTAGTGATGGACGAGACTCATTTACGATTACTGAGGTTACGATAATAACAGAATAATAATAAACATGTTAATTGTTATATGCTTTTTTTTAATATAATTATATTGCAATATATATTGACCCTTAAAATGTATGAGTTTTGTATAAATTCTTCTTATTGATTTTGTTTCTGTTTTTTTTTGTTAAATAAGCCAGTCGTATATCGATATACCTACTTATCAATCACGCATTTTATGAATTAAATGATTTAATTTTTTGAATTATTAAATGATTCACGATTTCAAAATCAAACTGATGCTGCTGTAAGTCGGAAAATAGTTCTTCGTTTGCTAAAGAATTCAATGTTTTTGCAGAAAAATACATTGGACGGCATCTTGGCTTAATTTTTTTTAAATCATTTATGCGAATAATAACTTCACACCTACGGCATATTTTTATCACAGAATCACATGGATATATTAGACCTCCTCTGTCTCTCGCATATATGAGTGAATTTTTCTTTTCTGGTAAAGAAATTAATGCTGTTATGCACTTATTACATTTTATTTTCTTTAATAATGAATTAGCAACAGATCCGGCAATATATTTAATTATATTTTCTGAAAAGAGAGACAAAGTGATATGCTGTAACGTTGGAATCAAGTTTTCATCGGTTTCCGATTGTGAGTCTTCATCAGTGGTTTCAGTCCTTGTAGTTGATATATTTATTCTATCAATAGCTGATGAACAATTTAAAATCGAAATATTTTCCAGCGGTATACAATTTCCAGATGCAGATGGTCGGATTTCCGTATGTATCAATATTTTTTTTTATATAGCTTCAAACAGCCTTGGCGTAGGGTTATTGTTTGCACCACCACTTGATCTTATATTACAAAAAGTAATTCTATGTGGTCTTGACTTATCTTATGTAAAGGTAAGTAGTGTAATGGGCAAGATTCATTCTCAATTACATTTTTAAATAGAAACTTTGCACTTTCAATACAAATACATAGTCCAATAAAGCCTGTGTACCTGGGACAATGTATTAAATTTACATATTTGATTTTACCGGCCTTTTTATCTAATATTGGGGTTTTTAATCCCAGTAGAAAAGATTTTGCTTCCTCCATTTTCTCAAGAATTACTGAGTAGTTTTCTTGATTCATGGCCCTTTTAAGACCGTAACCGTGTGTTTTTAGAGTCCAAAATATCAAATAAATCATTTAACAACATTATCATGTTAGCAGTAGCTGCGACATCTTTAAAGTCCTGAATATGTAATTTAGTATCACAAAATATTAGTGCAGTAGCAACACTTCTACTAAGTAGCTTCACTTTCATAATATTAGTTTAAAAATTCAAATGTTGTGCGCGTAGTTTATTTGCCATATGGAATGATTCAGTTTCTTGAAATTTATACAATTTTTTTATATAATGACCATTTAATGGAATTATCATGAATGTTACAAAACTCATTATAGTATTCAAAACTGTTTCTTACTAATTTGATCATATGCACAGGATCTAAAAATACCGCAATTTCTGAGTTGTTTGTTGTAAATATAGTTTTTAAGTTAGAAGGGTCAAAGTTACAGCCAAGTTTTTTGGCCATGGATATGTTTGTTGGGCAACCATCAAAAATTAACAGCTTTTACTACGAAATTAACTTCGCTGCATAATTGAATCGCTTGACATACTAAATCTGCTTTTTGGTCTGCTGTTACTTTATTTATTAAGAAATATCCAATTGGCACTTTAAACATCCCATTAAAGGGAACAACAAGAAATACCAAGGCATCTGTACACTCATCATTACAATCAGAATTAATATCAGTCCCAAAATCAACATAACCAAATGTTCTTCGTGTGCTCGGAACAAATTCAACTTTATTGACGACCCCTGTGGCGCAGTGGGCTAAGGTCTGGCTGAGACGCAGAAGGTTGCGGGTTCGATTCCCACCACGGGACAAATGTTTGTATGTTCTGGAAGTATTTGTCTCGGGTCTGGGTGTTTCTATGTATAATATGTATGTATTTAAGAAAAAAAATGTATTTAAGTACTATATCAGTCATGTGGTACCCATAACACAAGCTCTGCTTACTTTGGGGCCAGATGATGCTGTGTGAAATGTCCGGCATTATTATTATTATTATTATTATTTTTAATTTTCATCTCATCAAATATGAGAGTGCCATACAAACTAGCCTTAGCTTGTTCCGATCTCAATTGTATGGCCTGGAATGCTTCTTTTGTGAAACCTGGGCGGCCGTCGATGGTTTTGTACCATTTGCTCAAGGTTTGTATAGGCAAGTATTAAATATACTTCTGACATACTGATAAGCTTTTGCAGAGTAAAAGCTTAATGTGAGAGCAAAGGTTCGTAAGGCAGGAGAATATTTCATACGACTAATTTTGCCTGATGTAGCATTCATGACTTGGCGTTTAATTATCTCTCTATTCTGAAGACCAATAGTAGCTAATATGGATGAGTTTTCTTCGGAAATCACTTGAAAAAAAAATTCAATTCTCCTAGAAGCTGCTCCAACAAATCGACTTTTCGCTTTAACATACGGTTTGAGTCTCTTAAACGCTTTAATGCAACATTTTTTTTCTTTACTCTTTGTGAAAGATGAATAACTGCCCTGTAAAGCCGTCGTTTTCTCGGTGTACTGTAGTTTGATGGTATGCTTACTAATGAATCGACATCAGTGTGGGACCAGTGTTAAAGTGTCTTGGTTTACAGTTGCAGATTCCGTAGAAGTTGATGGCATATTAAGAGTGTTTTGAACACTGTCCTGTTTATGGAAAAACCACATAGTTACTCAGATATAACAGAAAGGAATACTAATATGGAATAATTTACATAATTTATATACGTACAGTCAATGAAATACATATTGCATCAACACTTGACACTGATTGGGTAGCCGGTGTAATTATTTTTTGGTCCGCTGTTACGGGTTTTGACAAAGTTGATGCCTCCGTGGAATTTTTAGAACTCTGTTTTAAAAAATAATAACCTGTAATTTATTTAATTTGACCAAATCAATATATCCTAAATTAACTAATATAGTTATAAACATACCCAACATGGTAACATTAGTGAAGGCACTGCTGTTTCGAACAAAAAGCGTCGATTGCCATTAACAAGGCGGAAACAATCCTCAGTGAAATGACGAGAAAAAATAACGTTGTTTCTAGGAAACCAATTGTCATCTCGTTTTGTAGCGCTAATCCATTTTTTTTACTACAGGGCACTTGGGAAACCATAAAACAGAGTGATTTTTTATAGTGGTATAGTGATATAATACTGTTTTTATATGTTACTAGCTGACGCCCGCGACTTTGTACGTGTGGATCCTGTTACTACGGTATTTAGGTGTTTTCCCGTCGAAAAAAGTAGCCTATAATACTCCCCTTAACATCAGCTATCTACCGGTGAAAGTCCCGTCAAAATCCGTCCAGCCGTTACGGAGATTATCCGGAACAGATAGACAAAAATGTTATAAATTGTAATTTGTTGCAATGCAATCTTAAAGCAGTTATTTCCATATAACAAACTGTTTTTTTTTTGTATAGATTTAAAAAACAACCGACAGACAAGAATAATGAAGTACGAATGCAGTACGAATGTAAAATTTCAATATAGGTACCTAATATGATTGTCGATAAACATTTGACATCGTGCCCATCCCTAGTTTACATGTGCCCAAGACAAAGCGAGATAGTGTTACGTGAATTTAAATACGGAATAAAGAGATGTGATATGACGCTTTGATAAGACATCAAAGCGTTGGTAGATAATCATTTTAATGTTTAAAAAAGAAATAATGATTTACCTGTGAAAAGTTATCCCATCTTTCGTGAGGCTTGATGTTGTACTACACTTTCCACACCATTTTACTGAACAATACGGCATTATAACGGTCTAACACGGACAATGTATCGCTGTGACTCTCGGCGGCGGAATGAAGAACGTAAAGGGGCGGGGACGGCTGTTATGCAGTGTCACTGCATAACCATGGCGAACGCGTGCCTACAGTTATGCGTCGCCTTTGGGTTGAGTTGTCTGTGGTTCTAGGCAAACTAAACAGCTAGGCTCACCTAAGTATGAAGATTAAAGTAGGTACTCTTCTCGTAGGTACCTACCTAACCTTCCAACACTTGTTTAAGTTTTTTTTACATACCGACCTAAACCATCTGTAGCGTAATGTAGGTAGAAAGGTATTTTTTTTAACAATTGCATTTCAAGAGTAGTTAGGTAGGTACATAGGTAAATGAAACCGCCGCTTTTGTTGCTGGCGGCGTGTGATTATTATTTGTCGTAAACGTGGATCTTCTAATCTGGTCAAAACCTGTATCTCAGGCGGAAAAGATCTAACAGTATAACTAAAAGGTAGGTCAAGTGTAGAGCATTGAGACTGATAGGTGAGTAGCTAAACGCTGAAACTAAGTTCTAGTCTCGAGCACTATAATCGATACTATAATCGATACCTACTATATAATTGATATTTAATCGATACAATAATCGATATTATAATCGATACTATAATCGGTATAATAATCGATATTATAATCGATACTTTAATCGATACTTTAATCGATACTATATAATCGATACTATAATCGATACTATAATGGATACCATATAATCGATAATATATAATCGATACTATAATCGATACTATAATCGATACTATCTAATTGATATTATAATCGAAACAATAATCGATATTTTAATCGATACAATAATCGATATTATAATCGATACTATAATCGAAACTAATAACCACGTATACACTTGTAACGAATACACGCAACAACACACTAATGCAAGTGAAGTGATGCACAGCACTAACCATCCGACGTCAGCGGGGTGCGGGTGGCGGGAGGGCACACCGCAGCGCAGCGAATCGCGCGCCGAGCCGATCCGTGACCAGTGCAGTGACAAAAAATAATTGCCGCGTGTCTGCCACGCGTAGCAAAGACGAAAGTGTGGACGGTTGCATTTACCCGGACAAGGACAGAAAATCCTTTGAAAAAACCGCCTTCCGAGGGATCGGCTCGTGACACGTGACATCGAAGCGTGACAGTACAAAAACACCGTCCACACTCGCTACAAATGTTACGCGTTCATGTGTGCGTGTCAAGCCACAAATTTTATGTTACGGCGAAATGTTCGTGCCTTTATATGTGGTGTCCTGACCTGAGTGGATCGCCGCGTGACACTAGGTCGTGTCACAAGTTCGCGTAACAAAAACCGTCCACACTTATGTTTTTGTTACGCGTAACTGTTACGGCTACGGAGCCACGGTGCGTTGAAATGTCACAAATGTGGACCCACCTTTAGCCTTGGTGCGTCGGCTACCAAGGGCTGCACTTCATGACGAGACGACGGGCAGAGGGTCGGGGACTACGCTGCCGTCTGAGCCTGTGCTTAGCCTTGGTGCGTCGGCTACCAAGGGCTGCACTTCATGACGAGACGACGGGCAGAGGGTCGGGGACTCCGCTGCCGTCTGAGCTTGTGCTGTACTCAGCACCAACCAACAACGCCGAGATGCTTATGTGAGCAATGGCCAGCGACAACCACGTACCTTCACAGT
The DNA here is from genome assembly GCA_948098915.1 of Lampropteryx suffumata. Lineage (NCBI taxonomy): Eukaryota > Metazoa > Arthropoda > Insecta > Lepidoptera > Geometridae > Lampropteryx > Lampropteryx suffumata. The sequence continues at coordinate 16,613,279 of OX402565.1, read as the reverse complement.
CAGTAAGGTGTCACAAAGTACTGGAAAACTAGACTCTGGTATGCGTTGCCCCCTACAAGGTGGTACGTGTGTTGCCTCATCACCGATTTAAGCTAGAACTGCTCGCTTGATCTTATGGAAAACGGACTGAAACAGCCGCAGAGCACATGATGTTATGGCGTGGAGAATGGACACCAGACGCGTGCTCAGCATTATTTGGGAGTGGTGAGCCAATTTGTGAATAGATATCGTTGGATATGGCACTTAACCCTACGGGTGTGCATGTTTAACGTGTTCTATGTCACCTGTGAATGGCGTAAGCTATGTCACCTTAACTTTATTTGTGAATAGATAGCGTTAGATAAGTCACTTCTTATTTTCATAAGTAGTGAATAGCGAACGTGTTCTATGTTACCTGTGAATGGCGTAAGCTATGTCACTTTAACTTTATTTGTGAATAGATAGCGTTAGATAGGTCAGTTCTTATTTTCATAAGTAGTGAATAGCGAACGTGTTCTATGTTACCTGTGAATAGCATATAGGTACCTACTCTATGCTATGTCACCAATGTTTATGAACGTGAATAGCACAAGCTAGGTCACTGAAGTTACTTATACAATGAATAACACTAGTAGACTATGACACACACCGTCTCGTGGACGTGAATAGTCTATGTGGGTTATTTCATGAACCACAAATAAAAATGTACTACGGGTGATGGAAGTTCGAAATTCAATCGCTCGAAGTGCATTTCAGTTTCCTTTTTACTGATATCATTACAGTCATTTTTATCATAAAAGGCTTGTACGTGGAAGTTTGAGTGCACGCTTGCTTTCATAATACAAGACCTAGTCTTTTAATTTTTGATTCAACTTCAGGCCATATCAAGGCCATATCAAGATGATCTAACCACCGAGGCAGTTATATCAAACTAGGAAGCAAATGAGGAGGCGATCGAGGGCGTTTCGCAGACAGGAACGAACGTCTTACCAACTCTAGAAAATAATGAACCAGATCCTAGCTAGACAGTATAAAAAGCAGCCGCTAGCAGCGCGCGGACTCACGCTCTCTCCGTTCCCGCCCTAGTTGGGCCGTCCCCCCAGGCAACAGCCCAAGCCGAGGTCCGTACCTAAGTGGTGCCCTTGCGTTTGTTGCCAAAAAACCTAAATATTTTTAGGTCGAGCGCCATCTGCGCTCGCCAAAAGTCCGTGTAACGCTGTCACAGGTTGTTAGACAACCTAACAGCATTAGTCCAGTCCGAAAAAAAAAAAAAAAAAAAAAAGCGCGGACTCACTCTGCGCTTGGCGTTCGGTCGTGACGGACGTGTTTTGTGGAAACTAGTTGCTTAGTTACCCATTACTTAATTATAGATCGGTTTGATATTGTTGTAGTTGTTGATTAGATGATTTTATAAATAAGTATTGTTGGGACCATTTTGTTGTTAGTTTTTAGAATATTGAATTCACTTCTGATTTGTAAGAATATAATATTCTTTTTTATCCCACGACACCCTCCTATCTCAAAGAACGATTCCAATTTCTACACCTCTCCCACCACTCTCCTTGCGCTCCTCTGACACTCTTCTACTCTCCGCCTCACAGGCTCCATTCGTGCACTTGGCACATGTCTTTCAATAAGACTAATAGTCGGCTGGAGCTCGGCATGTATGAATCTCTACCCTATCAAACGCGGTCTGGTGTAAACCAGGGATCGGTTTTGGGGCCACTATTGTTTTTGATAATGATCAATGACTTACCATATGTTCTGCGGAACTCAAAATGTCTATTATATGCGGACGATCTAAAGCTCTACGCGACCATCAATTCTATTTCCGACTGCTTAGCTTTACAACGCGATATTCGGTCTATTAATGGAGTGCCAAACACAAAATGGAGTTTAATCCATCGAAATGCTCTCAAGACTTTCGGTCGCATGTGGCACCCTTATGTATATGACTACAATATCAATGGTATCCCGATAACTAGAACAATTGTGGTCAAGGATTTGGGAGTCACATTCGAATGGAATTTGACTGGTTTACGTTTAAAGACCACATGTCTATCGTAGCTAAGGAGTCGTCGTTTGTACTCAGGTACGCACGTGATTTAAAAACGATTACGTCATAAAGCTCCTTTTCAGCGCTTTGGTCCGTAGCAAGCTGGAGACCAGTTCCTGTATATGGTGTCCGCATGAAAAGAAATATGATCTTCTCTTGGAAAAAGTTAAAAAGGCATTTCTAAGATACCTATACAAGCGCGTGGCAGGATATTACCCATTTATGTATCCCACCAAATATCTGCAAGTTTCCCTGGGTTATAACTCTCTTAAAACGCGACGCGCGTATGATCAGTTATCAATCACTATTAAAATCTTTATCTTCTTGTCCAATCATTTCCCTGCTAACGTTAACACCTAAGTACCTACAACTTCTTTAATGACAAAAAAATTATGACAGATCTAGGATCCATATCGTTACGAGCCGGGTAACAATAAATTACTGATAAATTAATGAAACCGCTCGATTTTACCAAATTATAACTTTTATTCCAAAGTTACTACAAGCAGAACTTTATCCACTGATTCTACTAGTATACTTCCCAATAGAACACATTAAAAGCAACAACACTACAACTAGGTTTGCCAGATGGCCGGGATTTCCGGGAAAGTCTCGGAATTTCACGTGTGGTCCCGTGTCCAGTAATTACACTATACTGTCCCGAAATTCGTGAACAATGGTTTTATTCCACAAAGTTACGAAACCGCGGGGCGGCGCCCCCACCTCAACTAGTTCTTCAACATCGAACACAACTGCGACACCGACACCGACGACGATGTCTTCCTTACATCAAGTGTCTGTTGCGGGTTCATTTGAAATTAAGTAGAGGATAGATGACTCAAGGGCTCAACAAATTCACAAAGCAATAGCAGAAATGATAGCGTTGGATAACCAACCTGTATCGGTTCTAGAAGATGCTGGATTTAATCGGTTGATTGCATTATTAAAGCTTAAATACCAGATGCCAAGCCGGAAATACATGAGTGAAACTGTTTTACCTCAGCTATACGAACTATTGAAAAGAAATACTTTCGACCAGTTATCTAGAGCTAAAACTATTTCAGTTACAAGCGATATGTGAACGTGCATCAATTATATGCTATGCTTTTTAAGTTTGACTGTGCACTGGCTTGACAACAATTTTATACTGCAATATAGAGTTCTACAAATGAAATCGTTCACACAACAGCATACAGCAGAAACAAACCGGTATGCCCTAGAAGAAAGCCGTAAATGACAGTCCTTTTGTAGGAAAACCGTGCTTTATCCACACTTTGCAGGAAGTTATTCACGACGCTTTACAGGCGCAAGAAAATGAGAATGAAACCATAGCAGCAATAGGTCATCACATCGTAACTCACAGTCATAGCTCCAAACCAGCTCAAGAAAAACTAAAGCTAATACAGGCTGAGCTTAATACACCAAAGCATCAATTAATTCAGTACGCGTTGGAACAATACCTTTTAAATGATAGAGAGATTACTGACACAAAAACAAGCTATTTCGTCATACATATCAGAGAATAGTGATGCGCTAAACATTCAAAATATAACAGAGAGACAATGGGATATTCTAAAAAAAAAGCCTTTCCTTACTCCAACCATTTGAAGAAATCACTGAGATGGTCAGCTCTTCTTACTCTTGTATATCAGAAATAATACCCAACGTTATGACACTTTCCAAATACTTGACCAAAAAAGAAGTTAAAGTGGCTTGTTTTAATATGAACACAATGCGTTTGACACTAAAAGAGAGGTTGGATATACGTTTTAGGCAGATTGAAGGTGACAAACACTACAGCCAAGCTACATTGTTGGACACGCGCTACAAAATGTTTTTTTTACACCAGACACTGTAGCTTTGATATGTCGTGCCTTTCTAGCAGAATATGTAAGAAGGAGTGATGAGAATGAAAATACAAGCAGTGATGATGAAGTTGTCAGCCAACGCCGTCTTCCTCACAATGCAACAATGAAGACATACAAAAAACGTTTTGGAGCTGCTACGAGGAACTTGCTGCAGCAAAGGCTCACAATATAGTTACAGAAGTAAGCAGAAGTCTGATTGCATCAGTTTGAGAATACTTGAAGTTGATTAATTTTTTTTTTTTTTTTTTTTCGAAATAAGAAGACTAAGTTTTGTATGGTATGTAGGTATACCTATAGTGTGTTAATTAATATCTATAGATTTTATAAAAAATAAATATGTTTTTAAAATCATTTTAATTTTTCCTTTTAAAATAGATTAGTACCTAACTAGTAATTTTGTAATATTTTTATCTATTGTCCGTCCAACAGTGAACATTTGTTTGAACATTTCCTTTTGTATTTGTATTTGTAGAACATTTGAATTTGGATTCTAAAGCTCCATCTCCGTTTGTAACCCCAGAAATGTCCAGGAAATGATAAGCCCGTATCTGGCAACCCTAACTACAACACAGCTAATTATATTATGCTAATAACACTTCAAAACTACATATCGCACTTGTATCACATTGAGTGGCGAAACCTGAATCTAGACTAACTATGGCGTTAAGCGGCGGTGGCGTTAAAATGGCGGCATAAGATGTATTTTCAGAAAATCGACTATTTTGAACAAACTACTGCTTCTATTAACGATCCAAGAATAGCTGAAGAATCCTATTGAATTTTTCTATTAGATTAACACGGAATAATAATTATACCTATTGTGTATAATTTATGTTGAGTCTTTTCTTCTTCTTCTTTGTTTATGGCATGTGACAAAATAATGTCAATTTTGCCAGTGTCAAGTGTTTATTTTTGTTTACTTAAAGTCAATTTGTTTGATAAAGTTTTAGTCGATGGTCAATTGTCTGTTTTTTTTTGTTTTATGAGCATGTGTAACTATACCTTTAAACATGCTCATAAAATGTCATGCTTATATCAAGCGTGCTCTTCAAACTGACACATTTGCTTTTGTTTAGCATGTATTTTTTAAGCATACTTCGAAATAAGTGTGCTAAAGCAGACAATCGCACACACATGCTATTTAAGCACAGGCAGGAAGCTTCTGTAAACGACATTCTAGAATGAAATGTTTTTTTAACTTTAGTTTATATCATTTTCAAAGTTTCAATGTAATACAAACATTACACGAGAAGTACTGGGGAATCCCCCACATGCTCGCAAAGTATCTTTAGGGTTGTCAGTTTCAAAATTTTGAGTTGCCATAACATTTATTTTTTACCCAATACTGCCAAAACTGCCAGGTTTTTAAAAAAACGTCAGCCGGTGATGCCAGAGTCTAATTGAGAGGCGAACTTGCCAAAATGGCATAGACGAAATCGTGTCCATTGCTCGATCAGTCTTATTCCATTATGACAGATAAGTAGAAGTAAATTATGTTGGATAGGCATCGCATCAGGGCGAACATGTGCTATCCAGTTGAAGCGAGAAACTACTTCTCAAAATGCATTCGACACACCTACTGCTTGCGAAGATCTTGAATGTCTGTCTTGAATCTTGATCTGTTGCTTGTTAGTTTGGTTGGTTTGTTTGGATTGATTTGATGTCGATAGCAAAATAGAAAACAAACATGACCATCGGACAGGAAAAGGTATAAAAGAAGGGGGAGGGAACTACGATTCGAATAGTGCTTTAGATTCTTTCTTTCTTACTAATATTATAAACGCGAAAGTTAGTATGTATGTTTGTTACTCTTTCACGCAAAAACTACTGAGTGAATTTTAATGAAACTTTACAATAATATACCTAGTTATACATCGGAATAACACATTTATAAAGATTTTGTGTGAATTGTCAAAAATATAACGATAAGTGTCAAGTAAGTAGGAAACAAATCTGCCATCTGCGACCTATTCTGATTCTGAGGTGCGCTGCAAAAACCGTTACAGAATTACGCGTATATAATGTACTAGCAACCCGCCCCGGCTTCGCACGGGTGCAATGCTTATACTAAATATATTACAGAATTTCATACCTTACTTTTTTGTAGACCTTTTTAAGGTGTACAATACTGTAGTACCTACATTATTTTGATCTATCTTCAAGGGTTCAGCCAGTGTTTGTAATCTAAGCGCAGAAAAATGTGTTTATTTACGACATTACATTAGACTCTAAAATTATCAGTATTTCTCTTCTATATTATGCATGTATTATAAATATAAACCTTTCTCTTGAATCACTCTATATATTTAAAAAAACCGCATCAAAATCCGTGGCGTAGTTCTAAAGATCTAAGCATAAGCATACATTACATAGGGACAGACAGACAGTGGGAAACGACTTTGTTTTATACTAGGTATGTAGTGATACACTAAACAATAAACAAGAATTCAGGGCATGAATCAATAGTTGCTTACCGAAAATCATACATAAAACTGTACAAAAAGATCATAGCTCAGTTAAAAAAAAAGGCAGTTAAAATAGAAGTCGATAAAGCAAAAAACAGGACAAAACACATATGAAAAATAGTTAACAGACATAGGAATAAGAGTAATATTAGGACTAATGATAATTATCTGCTTAAAGTTAATGACATGGTTATTAATAACACACAAGAAATAGCTGACATTTTTGCGAATAATTTTAACTTTAATACCTATGAAATGAATTCCAATGACAAAAAACAATTAGCAATGAATTTTTTAACAGAACACTCTAATAGAGTTGATACGGACATGGAATTAAGCTTTACAAACAGGAATGAAATCAAATTTATTGTAGGGAGGATGAAACCTAAAAACTCCTTTGGATATGATGGAATACCGGTCACAGTTATAAAAGATAACATTGACCTCCTTGCTGAACCACTATCAGGATTTTTTAACAATTGTATGTCTGAAGGTATCTTTCCCGATCAATTATAAATCGGTAGAGTGATTCCTATATTCAAAAAAGGTATTAGGAACGACCCTAAGAACTATAGACCTATTTCGTTGCTGCCTATACTCTCTAAAATCTATGAAAAACTGTTAAAGGATAGGATAATAGCACACTTGAACTCAAACAAGATTTTAAACAAACGCCAGTTCGGCTACCAAATGAACATAGGAACTGTCGATGCGATTGAATTGCTAATAAATGAAGTGTTATGTAATCTAAATAAAAAAATGAAAGTTGCAGGTATATTTTTGGACCTATCTTCTGCATTCGATACAATTGATCATGACATCTTACTTGCTAAATTAGAGTTTTATGGATTGCGGGGTAATGTCCTGAGCATTGTTAAATCATATTTTAGCAGTAGATATCAGTTTGTTGAACTTCATAATATTGTTAAATGCCAAGAGGTAGCGACCAAATCCAAACTAACTAATATAACACGTGGAGTTCCACAGGGCTCTACTACTCCTAGCTATACTAGGACCTATTTTCTTTATAATTTTTTTGAATGACCTTATAAATTTTATTTCTAATACTATACCTGACATTAAATTAATTATTTATGCTGATGATACAAATGCAATAGTTCCAGCATGTAGTTTACAAGAACTTCAGCTCAAAATAAATAATGCGCTTGTGGCTTTTAATGAATGGTTTCATGTAAATAATTAAAAATTAAATATTAATAAAACGAGTGCTATACTATTTAGAACGACCGCCCGCAGGCATTAAACTATTGACATAATAAACAGGGGAGTTAAGATTAAACTCACTGATAGCGTAAAATTTCTAGGAGTCCATATTGATCAGTTCCTAAACTGGAAAAAAGAATTAGAGTCTATAGAGAACTCTGTAAGTTCTGCCTGCTATGCCTTAAGAAGTCTGAGAGATGAGGTAAATCTTAAACAACTCAAAACTGTATATTACGCCTTGGTTGAGTCAAAATTAAGGTATAGCATTAAATTCTGGGGACGCAGTTACTCCTATAACATGAATAGAGCTTTTGTTATCCAAAAACGAGCCATTCGCACCATGGTGCGGATTCCGCCATGGGAATCGTGTAAAAAGTATTTTAAGGAGCTAAACATTTTGACTCTTCCTAGCCTCTACATCTTAGTAACTGTCATGGATATTGTACGGCATCCCTCTAAATATGAATCGCCAGAACAAAGAGCACTAAGATTAGAAACAAGAAAAGATTTAGAGGACCCTCAATGTCCGAGGTTGGAAGTTGTTAAGCATGGGTGTCAATTTCAAGCGGTTAGATTATACAACTCTCTGCCTGTTGAATTGAAAACTATTGATAGCCCAAATATATTTTAAAATAAGCTTAAAATAAAAAGCTCTTGCTAGAAGGGTGCTTTTATACCGTGGACGAACTCCAACTGTAGTTGTTACTGAAATTGAATTATATAACATTAATATTTATTTTTATTTTCTTTAATTTAATTGTATTTTATTGTTTGTTTTTTAATATATATTGTTTTAATTATGTGTAATTTTAGGCCAATTTAATGTAAGACTATATTCAAATACAATGTATATTGTTAAATGAATAAATGAAATGAAATGATAATGAAAATGTTTATTTTAAATAATCTTAAAAAAAGCCCGCGTGCGACAGCTTTTATATCTATAAGTATTTTATGTGTAAGTAAGCCATTATCGCCAAAATAGTAAACCATAGGTACAATAAAAATTGATCCCTAAATCAAAATAAATACATTTATCGCTTCGGTTACCTATTTAAAGTAGATAGGTACCTACATAAACTCTGACCAACGGTCTCTTATAGTAATTCCGTCTTTTTGTTACGACTTCACGACCGCAGAACCAATTTTGATGCATTTTCGTATAAGGATAGATAGGTAGGACATTGGAGAAGAAAATAACCGACTCAAAGTTACTAATCCCGCGCAGACGAAGTCGCGGGCACCAGCTAGTAGACTATAAATCGGCCAGGATTTCAATTCAATCAATGATTGTCGGCCATGTTTGTGAGACATAATCCTGCAATGTAAACTCATCAAAGGATACCTACAAATAAAACGTAATTTTTTGGCGTGGTGTAGTGAAGTGAAGTCCCTCCATTCCACAAAGGCCACTACACTACAAGAAAATATCTAATACTGCTAGAATAGCCTAAATCATGTCGAGTGCTGTGTCAAAGAAATACGCAAACTTTGTCAAAGGATTTCGTGATAAACCAGCAACTACTCTGCCAGGAGTTGGCCCAGTCACGGGAGAGAGACTCCGCAGGAAAGGAATATACACGGTTAGTTAGACCTCGTCATGGAACACTATCCTTTCTTTGCTTGATAACACTATCCTTTCTTTGCTTGAAAAGACACTGATTCTGTTGTAGGTAGTTTTTAGCAAAGCATTGTCAATGTTTTCATTTGTTTTTAAGTTACATGTAGGTTGGTACAAGTAGGTAGGTAACACTTGATTAGGTGTTCCAAATAAATAAATAGTAATTAGAGTTCTGAAAGTGACAATGAAGATCAGACTTCAGGATAAGTAGGTAACAAATTCTAAGCAATAATATTGCTGAACATTCACACAATACATTTTGCCCCTATCTAAGTAAAGCTTGTGTAAAGAATCTAAGTAAAGAACTGGATGTCTGATAGAATACCTACACAAATAAATGGGTACCTTATGCCAGACAATTTACATATTACATAAATACATACATGTATTATATACCTATAGAAACACCTAGACCCAAGACATAGATATAGATAGATTAGTAAGCACTTGTAACACCAACAATAACACCCACAGAACAAACATCTATCTTCATTACTTGTTTGTCCTGGGTACTTTGTACTAAACTGTGTGAAATCTTATAGAAATTTTGATAACAATGATCTGTTGAGCAAAGTACACCATAAATAAATAATGCTATCCATTTCACACAGCATCATCTAGCACCAAGGTATGCTGAGCTTTTGTTGTCGGTACCAAATGACTGATATATAACTTATATAATATTATATGGAGTTATTGGGGGTTAGTCCCCCTGCGGACTAACAGAAGACCTAGCAATGGAAAAGGAAAACTTGAAACAAGCCTGGCTTGGTGCCAGCCATAATGCACTTACCACCAAACCAACACTGCATGTACTGATTCATCTTTCCTGCGGCTCCTGTCGGTCGAAAGGTTAGTGTGGGTACCTGGGAAGGCCTGCGCTATAAAACAGAATCCAAGGCAGAGTGACGTCAGTGGAGAGGAAACTTCATGCACCTCAGCTTGCTGGAGTGGATCCATGAACAAGTTACCAATTACAATTAACTGCTCTGTAACTTTACTGATGCCACCTAAATCATGTTCAACATATGAATAAAGGCCAATATTATACTATCATATTATACATTTTTAGGCTGATGATCTGCTGGACAAATACAAGGACCTGAGCAGGTACAGAAGGTCTGCGTTTATGGAGTGGATGATGGACACCATTGGAGTTAACCATAAACAGGCAACTGAGTGCTCTCGAGCATTGGAAAAATGGTGATGATTTTTATAATTTTTATCAAAAAAAACGACTTCAAACATGAAACTAAAAAGTAAAAAAGACCCTTGACTGTCCTACTTCTTCATTATCAGACTGACAGTCATAACCCATCTAGGTGTAAATGATGATGAGAACCATCAATACAAATGAATCAAGTCCAAACACCAGGTAATTGCTGTAAATCGTTGAGGAATTCCCTCGATTGTCTATTGATTCCATGATCAGATCGACTCCAGACCTTCATTAAATAGTAGTACCTTAAAATACTTCTTGAAAAAAATTAACAAACGCACTAGTCACTTGATTATCGAAGGTTCCCTCGATTTCTCTGGGATGCCAAACACATCCTGGTTTCCGTATCATGGTACCACCCTTGGGATATCTCCTTTTTAACAAAAAAATAATCATCAAATAAAATCAAAAGTTATCTTGGAACACACATAAAAAAATCCTTACTAATTCAAAGTTCATTTATTGCTTGAAGTACATGTAGATGTAGTTATAATTAAATAGTAGATCAATGTATTCTACCCTATTGAGGCATGCAATGTCGTTAATACAACAATAACTTATAAATAATTAAATTAAATAAATGATCATGCATGCTTAATAAATAAATAAATATAAATAATCCCGGACATTTCACACAGCATCATCTGGCCCCAAATTAAGCAGAGCTTGTGTTATGGGTACCACATGACTGATATACTACTTATATACTTTTATTTTTTTGTAAATACATACATATTATACATAGAAACACCCAGACTCGAAACAAATACTTGCAGATCATACAAACATTTGTCCCGCGGCGGGAATCGAACCCGCAACCTTCTGCGTCTCGGCCGGAACTTAGCCCACTGCGCCACAGAGGTCGTCTAATAAATAATTATAAACTAAAACTAGATGATTATATTTTTATCGGTCATAAATTCATCTAATGTATAATAACATTTGTTTGCGAGTATGGTTTTGAGCTTTCTTTGAAACATTATATTCGGTAATTCTCTTACAGACTTAGGGATCTTATTATAAATGAAAGGAGCCGTACAGAAAATACTATTGCGCATCATTGTAGTTTTTGAGTCCCGAACACAGACTTTATAGTCATCTCGTCTCGTACGAACCACAACATCAGAAAGCCTTAAAAATAAGTCTGGGTTATTTCTAACAAACATAGCTGCTTCAAAAATATACAGCGAGGAAATGGTCAAGATTCTATGTTTAATAAATAACGGTTTACAAGAATCTATAATTTTGAGGTGGAACATGGCTCTGACGCACCGTTTCTGGTGTTTAAAGAATAATAACGTCAGTTGAATTGCCCCAGAACATTATACCATATCTAATATTGGATGCAATTAGACCATGGTACGCAATTAGTAAAGTTTCCACGTCAACTAAAGGAGAAATTTTGTACAAAATATATACTAGACTGTTAATTTTTTTGCAGAGACTGTCTAAATGCAATTTCCAATTAAGTTTTTTGTCAATAGTTATTTTACCTAAGAATTTTACATGGTCAACTTCATCAATTTTTTCATTATTGTATTGTATGTCATAATTTATGCTAGAAGCAGCAGTATCGCGTTGTCTAAAATGAATTATTTTGGTCTTATTTATATTTATTTTTAAATTATTGTTGTCTAACCATTTTATAATCGATGTCAAAGCTAAGCTTATGTAATTTTTATATGAATTAGTATTGTTACATGTTATGTTTACGGTACTATCGTCCGCAAATAACGTCATAGGTTGTATTGTAGCTTTTGGAAGGTCATTTATGTATATTAAAAATAATAATGGCCCCAGTAAACTCCCTTGGGGAACACCATATTTTATTGTACGTTCTTCAGAGAAGTGACTTTCTTCAAGTTTCGTTTTAGGATTAACATTTGTTATCTTGGTCAGTTGTTTCCTATTTTCTAAATATGATTTGATTAATTGTGTTGTAAAGGGTTGGAAAGGAGGATGAAAGGTTGCATGAAAGTATTGTCATTTTCAGAACTAGAAGCATAAAATATTAGGCTGTTGATCCTTACTAATATCCTTACTAATCCTTACTAATATTATAAATGCGAAAGTAACTCTGTCTGTCTGTCTGTCTCGCTTTCACGCCAAATCTACTGAACCGATTTAAATGAAATTTGGTACACAGATAGTCTAAAGACTGAAAAAGAACATAGGCTACTTTTTAATTGGAAAAAAAGTGTTGTAAATGGTTGAAAAGGGGGATGAAAGATTGTATGAAAGTATTGTCATTTTCAGAACTAAAAGCATTAAATTTTAGGCTGTTGATTCCTACTAATATTATAAATGTGAAAGTAACTCTGTCTGTCTGTCTGCTACGTTTTCACGTTAAACCGCTGAACCGATTTTGATAAATTTTGGTAAGTATAGAGATACATGGGACCTTGGAGAAGGACAAAGGCTACTTTTTATGTAGGTAGAATGTGTGCAAAGCCTAGGGTGCAGTGGAAAGTATATCACAGTACTTAATCATAAAATGTTATGATTGTTAGGAACCTAGAAACTACACATGTGGTGCTAAGTCAGATCCAGAGAGCTGACTGGATTGCACCTAGTTCAGAATCCAAAAATATATATATGCGACTGCATTCTCCGAGCTTACTAGACACCTCCTCAGATCTTTAGTTAAGTGGGGTAGTCAGAGGCATGGCCAATAGGTACATTTGGCACCTGTCTACTCTTTGCACAGTAATAATTCCATGCTTGACAGGTAGCAAGTAACTCACAACTTCTAAGAATATATACCGTTGACCTTAAAAATGTAGGTTTTAGGCTATGCCCGTTTATTTATTTTTATGATACAATACAAGAATACACTACAATGGAAAAATGCATTTGAGAGTAGGTACTAGTATCCACAAAAGATGAGCTATTTACTTATTTTGTTTATTTTAACAGGAACAATAAGTGTTGTGGTCACAAGAAAACGGTTACTCCAGTGAAGAGACGAGTCAACAACTCGCGAGGCATGCGAGTGACCCACACCAGTCGCACGGTAACAGTTACCGAAGATCACTACCAATATTCAAGATCCCATAGTCAGCGTCAGGTGGACTTTGAGGACACCCATTATTCGGACTCTGAGGAAGATGAATATTTCTTTAATAACAATAGATATCAGCTCAGTTCGTAGATATCCTCATCCAGGACAACCATCTGTACTTGTATGATGATCTATAGTTTTTGTTCTGTGTCTGAGCATCATAACATTATGTATCTCAAGGTATTAGTGTTCTTGAAGTCATCTGAAGCTAAATTCGATCATTCCTAGTAGTGCCATATAACAATAGGTAAATATATGAAATATAACTAATTAACTGTACCTAATGGTAATAAAATAATAAAAATAAATTATTTTATGCAACAAAAAGTATCTTAATACGAGTAAATAATTATTAAATATTATGCCAGCAAAAAAAAGGACACCACTCAGCATAATTTGAGACGCTGACCTATCATGACTGTGTGCCGGACGGCAGCAACTATGGTACACAATGTTCTTAATTTCTATCATGTGCTGCTTAGGTGTTTGAGTTAGGTAGATATTGTTTTTTGTACTATCTACTTGCCTAAGTAGTACTTACGCTAGTTTTTATAAAATTGTGTAGACTTGTAGCATTTACATTACAAACCTTAGAGGTTTTTTTATATTTTTGCTATATTTAAGTACCTATTTTTTTGTAAACTTTTATATATGTATTTAAAAAAAAAAGTTTAAACAAATCGACCTGTCTCGGTTTGTCACAATCTTACTAAAAGGGACGGCACTATTTTAAACAATGATTTCTTTTCGACAGAAGTTGAACGACGTTTCAGAGTAAATGTTATATGTTGGAGCTTTAGCTTTACCTGTAGCTCTCATAATGTTACATGTGGTGCTGTAGGAGTAAATAATAAAGAATTGTATTTTTTATAAGTATATTTGTAGGTATACATTGAATAAAATTCATAGATATTATATTTTTATACACTTTTCTTACACATCTAACGGGATCTAATAAATATATTATTATATTATCACTTATTCATGGTTTTGGGTTAGATTTAGGTGTTAGATTACTTGAGTCGTTAAGTCTTAGGCCACGGCTTAAAGTAAGCAGTTACTTATAACCAATAATACTAGCATCTAATTAATAAGACTTGTAAAACAGATTTAAACGTGCTTAGTAAATAATAAATGCTTCAAAACAAACTGCAAGAGTATTTTTTTGATTGTCGAGTCCAGTGATAGAAGCGTTTCTACTTAGTTCTTAGAATTCCAAAGGAACAACAAGGAACCCTTAAGTTTCGCTATGTCCGTCTGTCGGTCTGTGCGCCCCTAATAATAGCTCCAGCTCGCAGCAGCTCGCGGGTTCGATTTTAGATTCCGGGATCACCCTTAAAATCATTTTTTATTACTTAACGTTGTAGGGGCCTTTAATATATATTACCGTGCAAATTTTCATTACAATAAGACTTCTTATCGTGTCACTACTTATTTCGATTCAGTGTGGTGATAGGATTAAAAGTACCTACACCTCAGGGCCTCCTTTCGTGCATTTGTCACATTTCTTTAAACTTATTGGCTTAATAAGACTAATAATAATAATGCCGGACATTTGACACAGCATCATCTAGCCCCAAAGTTTGCAGAGCTTGTGTTATGTTATGTAGTGTTACCCATGGCTGATTATACTTTGTAAATAGATACCTACCTATATAATTATACATAGAAACACCCAGACCCGAGACAAAAACTTGCAGATCGTATAAATATTTGTCTTCTCCGTCACAGCCACACTTCAACACTTATGAATACCCAAGTGCCCTGATTGTTATTGCAATAGATAACCGGTTTGGGTAGGTATGTGCAAAAGCACCAACTGTAATTTCTGATTGATAACGCTGTGTACCTTCTTATCTATCGTCAATGACATGTTCATGTCTAAGAAAATATCAAATTTTATGGATATGACGTCACGTAACTGCTGCTGTAGTTTCCATACAACTTGATTTTCCTGGAAAGGCGTAAATACCAAAATAAATAATACCGGACATCCACAAAGCGTCATCTATCCCCAAAGTAGGTATAGTTTGTATTATGGGTACCACATGAGTCATGACTGATATACTACTACCTATATACTTTTTTGTAAATACATACATATCTATTAGTACCCATAAAAGATCTTAACCTGACCGACTGACTGATTCATCCGATTCATGAAACCACTGAAGCTAGGAAGCTGAAATTTGGAAGGTTCCTTTTACAGCAAAACCATCCAATAAGGCAGGATTTTTTTAAATTCAACACCTAAGAGGGTGAAAAGAAATGTATTAAACTTTTTAACGCGTGGTGCGATTTGCTTGAAACTTGATATGAATAAATAAAATGCAAAATAAATGGACACGTATTTCAGGATTTTTAAAATAACCTTAACACAGGGGTAAAATGAGGTGTCAAAGTTTGTATGGGAACTTTTTAGTGGGTGGCGTGATTTTTTATAAACTTGGTTTGGATACTTAAAATGCGAAATAAATGGAAACATGTTACAGGATTTTTCAAAATAACTCTCATAAAGGAGTAAAATAGGGTGTGAATGTTTGTAAGGAAACTTTTTAATGGGTGGTGGGTGTGATTGGTTTGAAACTTATCAATAAAATTTGGCAAGATGGAAGGAAGGAGGATGTGGAAGGATTTAAGCTACAATTCCTTTCAAAAAAATTGCGGACGAAGTCGCGAGCAACAATTACTACCCCTTTTTACGAAAATTGCGCACACTTATAGTTTACATAGAGGAGTGCAGAATGCGTTTTTTTTTAATTTAAATTAGTTATGGTTGAATTTCGACCAGTTGGAGACTATTAGTAGGTACATAGAAACACCCAGACCCGAGTGTTATTTGTCTCGGCTTCCTATACAGTTAAAAAATATCAGATTCACTATACCTACCTACGATTATGATGTCCCAGTCGCTCGGTGCCCCGTTTTACAATTATCATTGCTAAACAATCAAAATATTGTTTTTAATACCTAAAATAAAGTTCTTATCCATTATGCTCTCCACCCACGCGGTTTGACGCTGTTAAAACATTTTAGCCTATAAGGGCAAGTTATTTTGTAAATCACGCTACAGTCGCTCGTACCTAGGGTACGAGGGGGGAATGCCGAACGCTTAAGGGAAAAATCGTTCTATTTTTTCATACATGGTTTTAATCAAGAAAGGTAAAAAGAATACTAAACTTTAACTATTTTGCTATTAAATTGCTAACACAAAACGTCTCTAAACATTTTCTAAAATTAGTAGTAAGTACATCTTACAAAATTGTCTTTGTTCGCCATTACCCCCAGGCATGGGTAATGCCGGGTCATGGGATAATAACGATCAATTATGATTAATCACTAAATAACAATTGAGATCCATTTGACACATTGTAATATTACAAAAATCACGTTTAGTGGCTAAAATAGTCTTATATATTACTCTACCTTAATTATCCGTATCTAGTCATTGTTATTTTGTTTCTTATCTACAAAAATCACAAATGTAGCCTACAGCGGAATCACAGCCTTAGCACATGGCATGAGACCATTTACCACATGCTGTGCAACGATACCATATTTCGTCGTTCCTTCCAAATCCTTCACAAATACAGCATATGTTATGGTTTTCGTCCACCACTATATCGTCGTCGCTATCATCATTGCACAGGTATTGATTCTCATCATCTTCGGATGAACTATCTTGCAAAACTCTGCGTTTATAAGATCTAGTTTTTTTCTTCGTAACCTTGTCTTTCGCAGTCTTTTTACTTTTAGTCTTATCATTCTTTGTTTTTTTCTTAGCTTCTTTCTCTTCTAATATATTTTTCATGGGAGTTGCTGTTAAGATCATAGCGTGTTGTTTCCTATTCCTAGCAACTGGCATGGCAGATTGCGAAAAAGTAGGAGTGGTTGCTACATAAGCGAAAGCAACCGTTCTTCTTTGTGTCTGATCCGATGGAATAGGAGATTCACATCCTTGATTCAGAGTCTCGTGAGATGGGCCAGGTACAGGTGATATATGTCCTTGGTTGGGAGTCTCGTGAGATGAGCCAGGCACATGAGATTCAAGACCGTGGTTTATAGTCCCGTGAGATAAAACAGGTGCAAGAGATTCATGTCCGTTGTTCATGGTGTCGTGAGATGGACCAAGTGTAGGGGATTCACATCCTTGCATTAGAGTCTCAGCAACCACAGGACCTTCTGCTTCTCTTTGCTCTTCAGCCATCGTTGTTGCTGCCAAGAAATCTTGCTCTGTAAAGACATTAGGATTCAGGACAAATGCCGGTGGCTCGAAATCCAGCTTCCCCCTTACTTATATTGGCAACTTGGGCAAATGCTTTGTTGAACAAACCTGCCACATCATATGGAGTCATTTTTGCCATCAAGTGTGTTTTCATGTGCCAGTCGCATTCGTGTCTATAAGCAGCTTTTAAGGGTCAATAAAAAGACACATCTAGTGGCTGTGTTCTGTGGGAGCTATGCGGCGGAATCGAAAGCAGATGATGTGGTTTTCCTTGCAATAGTTGAAAGCCTGAAGCGAAATGTGACTGCTATGGTTATCAATTATCAGCAGCACAGGAGATTCTTCAGTGGGCCTTGCGTATGCTTTGAAGTGTTTTAGCCAGTCGACAAATAAACACTCATCAATCCAGCCATTTTTGGAGTTCGTATATAGCGCACCTGGCGGTCCATTCTTTTCCAACAACGGTGTCATCCTCTGCCTAGGAAAAATAAACATAGGTGGTATGAAATTCCCAGCTGCACTCATCGCACACATAACTGTTATATTTCTGCCACGTTCACCGCTTGTGACCGCTCCTACTCTTCTTTGGCGTTTTTCTGCAAGGACTTTTCCTGGATCTGTAACGGTTGTAACACCGGTTTTGTCTACATTATGAATATTATTGGGAGTAAACTTGTGCTTCTCCATCAGATCGCCAAGCATGTTGTAAAAGAGCGTTATCTCATTTTTGTTAAAAGCTGAAATTCTGTTCAAGCTTGTAGCTTCAGCCTTACGCACACTAACAGATGGGTTTTGTTTCATAAAGCCCCGCACCCAATCTATTCCTGCCGATTTGCTGCTGTAATCGAAATTATGTTTTATTTTATTACTAGCGACCCGCCCCGGCTTCGCTCGGGTGCATGCCAATGCTAAATATACTACAGCATGTCTTTATATACAACGTTATCACAGAGATAGACATATATCATCGCGGCCTTTTTTGTAGACCTTTATAAGGTGTACAATACTGTGGTACATTATTTTGATCTATCTCGTAGGGTTCAGCCAACATAAGCAATGTAAGCGCAAAAATATGTGTTTATTTACGACATCACATTAGAAACCTCTAAAATGATCAGTGTTTCTCTACTACCTATATTATCCATGTATTATACATATAAACCTTCCTCTTAAATCACTCTATCTATTAAAACAAATCGCATCAAAATCCTTTGCATAGTTTTAAAGATCTAAGCATACAACGCGACAGACAGACAGCGGGAAGCGACTTTGTTTTATACTATGTAATGATGATGATGATGATAATGAAGCTCTGCATATTCGTAAACAGTCTGCGCAATTCTGCGACGGTCAAACCGTAGTATATACTGCCTAGCAGCTTAACCTGTTTAGAGATTTCTTCTTCTTGCTCTACATTAAAAACCGGCTTACATCCAAGCCTTGGACTGCCCAAATTCTCATTCTTCAACCTATCATGGAGCGTAGTAAGCCGAATGGTACGCGTTTTAGATGCTTGTCGTATGGACATCCCTTTTTCAATAGCTTATTTTGCCTTCCGTAAGTTATCTGCCGTCCAAGCCGCTTTGGCTGTTGTTCTCTTTCGACTTCGGGGCATATCTAATAAGAAAAAAAATATATAATGCTTGGGGGTAATGGCGAACCGGCAAATTACTTGTAAAATACGTGGTTCAGACACTCGGCATGCGGGCTGCGGGGCGGGGGCAAGCTAGTAGTGTTCAAAGTTGCTACAAGGCAATAACATGCTGTTTGCTATTTGCATTCTTCCGTAAGCATGTTATTTTACATGCTTTTTTCTAAAATGATTTTCTTACGGCAAAACAGCATAGAAATATTACAATCACTGTTTACACTGAAAAACCACAAAGCAAAATAAGTAGGTAGGTATACCTACCTATTACGTGAACCGGCCGCGATCGCGAATTTACCCATGGTGAATAAAACACTCAAAACAACAACACTATTTCTCAAGTCTCAATCGTCCTTTATTACACAATTATAGTCAATACTGCGTGTCCAATCACTGTTTACACCAAAAAACCACAAAGCAAAATAGGTAGGTAGGTAGGTATACCTACCTATTTATTACGGTCACGAGCGTCATTGCTCCGCGGGCGAATTCACGATCTCGGGCAGCTCACGTAATAAATAGGTAGGTATACTTACCTACCTACCTACCTATTTTGCTTTGTGGTTTTTCGGTGTAAACAGCGATTGGACACGCAGTATTGACTATAATTGTGTAACAAAGGACGATTGATTGAGACTTGAGAAATAGTGTTGTTGTTTTGTGTGTTTTATTCACCATGGGTAAATTCGCGATCTCGGCCGGCTCGCATAATAGGTAGGTATACCTACCTACCTATTTTGCTTTGTGGTTTTTTGGTGTAAACAGTGATTGGACACGCAGTATTGACTATAATTGTGTAATAAAGGACGATTGAGACTTGAGAAATAGTGTTGTTGTTTTGAGTGTTTTATTCACCATGGGTAAATTCGCGATCGCGGCCAGTTCACGTAATAGGTAGGTATACCTACCTACTTATTTTGCTTTGTGGTTTTTCAGTGTAAACAGTGATTGTAATATTTCTATGCTGTTTTGCCGTAAAAAAAATCTTGTTAGAAAAAAGCATGTAAAATAACATGCTTACGGAAGAATGCAAATAGCAAACAGCATGTTATTGCCTTGTAGCAACTTTGAACCCTACTAGTTACTAGTCTTACACCCGCCCCGCAGCCCGCATGCCGTGCGTCTGAGCCACGTATTTTACAAGTGAGTCATTTGCCTGTTCGGCATTACCCCTGCGTACTCTCTGTGTAATTTTGTTGTATTTTCTTCCATATTTACATTTGAATTTATTTGAGACACAATGTCGAGTACTTCAAAAAAACGGGCTAACTTTGTGAAAGAACCTATGCGTAATAAAGCTGTCACTGCTCTGCCAGGAGTTGGACCTGTCCAGGGAGAGAGACTCAAGGCGAGGGGAATTAATAACGTGAGTACCTACATAACATCCAGGGAAGAATCTGGAAACAACTTCCACTTTGACTGACCTGCTGACAGCTCAGCAGTTGGTAGGTAGTTGCCTTTCTCCGGATAAACATTATGTGTTTGTTCGGTGTTCGGGGTGTATTTAAAAGTATATAAGTATTCTATCAGTGATCTGGTTCTCATAATACGAGTACAAGCTATGCTTAGTTATGGGCTAGATGTGTGCATCGTCCAATTTTATTTATTTTAGTCTTACCTACTTAGATGCATATTAACAGATTTTTATGGATCCGAAGTGCACAAAGAACCCTTATATTTTCTTATAATCAAATCGTGATTAAAATTTGCACGATAATTTGTGGCCCCTACAGGTTGTTTATTGGTGGCCCCTACAGAGATATTAAATAAAAACTGTGAAAATGGTTTTTGTGGGTGTCTCCCAAAGAGTATAATAATAATACGGGAGTCTGTCTCCCTTACATGACTCTACCAGTGTTGCCAGATGGAGCTCGGTCCAAATCGCCAAAAAAAAAATACAAAAAGTAGCCTAAAATAGCCCAATTTTTTTTATTCCAAAATGTAGGTTTGTTTCATAAATTAGACTACATTGCTTAATTCAAAGATACGTAATATACGCCTAATACGGGTAATAATACTATGATAACCTATTTTTTGCTAAGACTCAACAGGAAATAAAACATACATAACTAATCCTTGATAATTAAAACATTGAAAGTGAATACTGTAAGCATGTAATGTTATTTTTCCTGTAGAGTCTCAGTAATAAAATAAAAAAAAACGGGTTGCACTCCGGGAGTGCCGACAGAAGTGAAAACTTATTTTGGCGCGTTAGACATTTAGATGGGTACTAGGGTTATTGGGTTATTGGGTTATGAATTGCATTTTATTTATGAATTGTATTTTATTAGTTTTTAGAAACTTTAAAATACATGTAATATTCTTTTATGTTATTGTTATCTACTTTCAAATATGTGATCAGGTTTCTTGAAAAGTTTTCGATACAGATGGTTGATCGTTTTTTTTATTATTAACCTTTAAAGTGTCAATTTTTAATAGTCTAGTGTCACTCCACTCCCTCTCCTACCGGCTTAACCTGTTAGAGCTAGGTACGTAAAATGTTTTCAAAATAGTAGAGCTACTTGGAATTTATTAAATTAGAGGGGAAATTGGCTTGGCTTTAGTATCTGGATACAGGAATTGGAGGGTGAAAATGCTCAAATCTGGTAGGGTTTTGCTTCCTGATACATATTCACCACTTTTAACTTGCGGAAATCCTTAGTTTTCGAAAAAATCAAACATTTCTAACCTCTAATCTGATGAAATGTGAAACAAAATGTAAAAATTTACAGATAATAACCAAATTTTATGTCCTGATGCTCTTATTGCAAAAGATCGGTTTGAATCTGATGAGCATTTTTATTACAAACCACTAGGTAGGTTATGTTGGAGTATAGAAAAAAAACGCGCAAGGCGAGCGAGCGTGCCGCGGCAGCGGCCGCCGAAGCGCCACAGAAGCGACCTCTGCCTCCCCCCCCCCTTGGTAATTTAAACTAGATTTGTATCAATATTTTTTTTTGAGGTTAGGTTTCTTTTATTCAAATATCTCGAGAACGGGATAATTCCTCAAATTGGGAGTGGTACCAGGGGGGTGTGGGGGGTTTCCCCCCACCCCTTCCTCCCCCTATTTTTGAGATTAGGTTTCATTTATTCAAATATCTCGAGAACGGGGTAATTCCACAAATTGAGAGTGATACCAGGGGGGTGTGGGGGTCCCCCCCCCCTGTCCCCCCCCCACCCCCTTTTCCTGTAACCAGATACTAAAGTTTAAATGGGAAATTATCACAGCTATAGTAAGGCTTTAGTCAAGTCAAGTCAAAAGATACTTTAATTCAATACAATTACAAGGATCACTTTGAAGTTTACTAGATTATGACTGTATTTGTTTATGACCAAGTCAAAGTCAAAAGATACTTACTTTATTCAATACAATCACAAGGATCACTTTAAAGTTTACTAGATCATGAGTGTATTTGTTTATGACCAAGTCAAAGTCAAAAGATACTTACTTTATTCAATACAATCACAAGGATCACTTTGAACCTGGCCACTAGTCATTCTATCATTTTTGACTTCAGAAGCTTTCACTGTGAGGGGTCCGACATGTGCTTGACTAATTTAATGTAAATTTCGAACCTACATAATTATATAAGTAGGTAGGTACCTACCTATCTATTTAAGTTAGATACCTAACCTACTACTGCAAATGATTGTGAAACTTTGTAGGTACGCATTTAGATAAGTAAAGCAAGTACCCTTTGTAGAAAAAAAAAAACTATCTAACCTAATTCTAAATAGGTACCAATTATTAGGTGTACCTACCTACTTGTGTAATTTATGTTAGGTTGTATTGTATTTTATTGGGACCACAGAATAGAGACTCGTCTAACACAGGTTAGAAGATTCCCCTCTTAAACTTAAAAGATGAGATCCCTACATTTTATTTACATAGGTAACCAAAATAAAAAGTTTTTATTAAATTTTATTTCCACCCTTTTTTGATGGGGCGTAGGTAATTAGGTATTATGACTATGTGAAATTCCTGTATGACACAATTGGTTCAGCCCGTAGAAAACGGATAATTATTATGGTTCATAGTTTCTCAGACTGAGTCAAACAGAATCGAGGGCTGTGACCGAGGGTCTTATTATAATCAGACATGGGCTCTTATAAAATTAGATAGTGGTAGTTTTAATCGCATAACCTATTGTTATGCGATTACTTATTATTTATGTATTTACATATGTTATTAAGTACCTATGTACAGTGTACCTACACTTTCGTACTATAAGCGTGATGACTATAAGTCTGTGTTCGGAACTCAAGGAAAATTATGCGCAATAGTATGCTTTGTACTGTTTGCTTTGTTCATTTATAATAAGATCCCTAAGTTTTTACAAAATGTTTTATTGCAAATATTTTTTGTAAGTAACAGGTGATGCATTAGTTTCTGTGTTAGTTTACACTGTGTTACAGAAAACCAGTAACTTCCCTAATGTGTATCATACAAAGTTATTGCAATAGAACACATAGTAATTAACAATTAACCCAAACCATAAGTAAAAATCAAAATACATAATTAATACATTAAATTTGAAGAGGCACTTAAAATTATAAAGTAGGACTTAACATGTCTAAAACTTACTTACATACTAGGTTATCATTTTACAAAGATATACAAAACTGTACACTCCTTTTAAACCTAACCTAGTGTAACATTTTATAGGATAGCACATCTGATGCTAAATTATCAAAGAATCCATGGAATGCGAACTAAAGGAAAATCACACAGGGTATGTATCTGTTCGTGTGGTAGTATAGTGTAGGTGTGCTCGTGTCAAACAAATTTATCAAAAAGACCCTCCACTTCTTTATAATCTTGGCACTGTAGCCAGTTCTTCACAACTTTTGTTATTTGTATTGTGTCAAAGATTTAATTTTAATTTTGGAATTAAGTGCATTATAGAGGACTGGGGCTGTATTCTCTATTTTGCCTATATTGCCTCTATATTACCTTTGAGCTGGGCACCTATCAATCTTTCTGTTGGTAATGTCCAAATATGGGACAGTTACTTTGTGGTATCTACGTATTCCATCTGCTGACGTAGAGCTTTCTAACCGAGAGAACTTGACGTCTCGTAGAGGTCATTGGTAGGGTGTCTGAACGGTAGAGAGAGCATGACTTTCAAAAGAGCACGCCGTGCTCGCTCCACTTCTATCAGATGAGTTTTGTTGGCTCCTCCCCAGGCGCATATACAGTATACAATAATGCATTCTCCTAGGGCTTTGTATGTCTGTAGTAATAGAGTTTTGTCCGTAACTTATCGTAGTGATTTGAACACATTTATAACCTTTCTTATACGCTTGGATAAAATTTTTATGTGGGGAGCCCAACTTGTTAACTTGTCATTTATGACCTCACCGAGATATTTTATTGTCTCAAATGGCACAAGCTCTTCACAGGTACAGTTGCTGTATGTACCTTTTCTATTGCAGGGAAAAGTATGTGCGTATATTCCGAAGTTGTTTGGTTGTTTCCCGGCTTTTGTTTTTTGAAGCATCTGTATTTCGTTTTTGACACATTCAGGGAAAGTAGGTTATCCTCCAACCATGCGATTTCGCGAAATAGTCCTCGTTCTCCATATTTGCGAACCTGTGTCCATGAAGAACCATGAAATAGGAGGACGATGTCGCCAGCAAACATCAGGACATCGGCGTGTTCTAGTTATACGTACCTACACGTATACAAAACACCACGGTTGTTGTCATGCCTTTTCTCAAGCTTTGTACTACGCATACGCGCACAAACACGTAATAATAAACACGTATAATGCTTCCTATCTCATTTTCTCCCACGTTAAACAATATGAATTTATGTGTCTGTCTCTTTTTACTGTCGCTTTTTCGTTTCATCTACTTTCAAATCACAACGATGCTAAAGAAGTTTTCACTTCAAAAATCCGATTTGATTTCATCCTAACCTGGGGCACTACTACTTTTCATATTGGCAATCATATTAAAGACCTCTCTTGCATCAGTGTAAAATAATGCCAGTGAGTTACTAGGTGTTGATGCTTGTGTACTAATTACTGATAATAATTCTCTATCTGTTTTAACCAACTTCTCGAGGGTTGTATTGGCCAATTCTTTTCCTATAGAAGAGAACAATTTATTAACTTCATTTAAGGATACAGAGGCGTGTTTTTGATGATCAGTAATAAGCAAGCAGGCGTATTTATAGGAAGTACCTACCATAATTAATTTATTCATTTCCACGTTCCTATCATATTGCCATGGTTTTGTACAAACTTTGCCTCATAATTGGCTTTTAGTGGCATAATCATGCGGTTACATGTATTTCTGAAGGTTAGGAATTTATTGAAGTGAAAACTTCTTTTAGCGCGGTACGCATATTTTTAGATGAGGTAAAACCTCTGGATTCGCGACACCGTTACCGTCTGGGGCGAGACGCAGCCGGCTGCCGCGCTCGCCCCATTTGATTATAAACCTTAATTCACATTGTTACAGTCTACTTTTGTATGGAGAAGTTTACTGAGTTATGTTCTTTGATATCTACATTCTGAACAAAAAATATTGCATCATCTCTGTTCGTTCAGTATTTGATTGGCAGTCGCCATAATTACTGATTTTGTAGTGATCTATTACTAAACTCTAACGCGCCAAAATAAGTTTTCACCTCTGTCCGCACTCCCGGAGTGCAACCCGATTTTTTTTTCATAATAATTATCATTGTTAGGAAATACTTTATATAATCGTTTCTGAAGTGTATTTCTTTGTCTGGTACGTTTAATGACTCCTTTGGTTCTCCTTTCCTCCTGGCTTTATACGGCAAGATGCCTGCGCCGCGCCTTCGCCGCGCCTTTACCTTACGCCGTTTCTGTATAATTCGCGCCTTAGACATAGGTGTAAGATTTGTGCCGTTCTCTATGCACCTTGTATAGTGGAGATGAGTTTAATGGCTGCATCGTTAGCATTTTCTATTAGAATATATTCATTCCAGGATTGTTGAGCTAATGTATCTTTTACTTTATCCATGTTGGTAGTCACTTTAGACTTATGAATATAATTATTAGATAGCTGGACTTTATCTATATGTACCTACACAATTGAATTGGCGAATGATCTGTCAGTTCTCCAAATTTTAACGTCTGCCATTTGTTATCCGTTTTAACATTGAAGTGATCGCACATATCGCAACATACATGTTGCTACTCTTGTAGGAAGAGTATTACCTTGTACTAGACCATGGGATGCCAATAAATTAAAATATTCCGATATATCCTGTGAGATTTGCTGTAGGCAATATGTTTACCTATAAGTATTGATCACGCCTGTAAAAATTAAATAAATGTTATTTATTGCGTAGATTAGGGACCCGAGGACCTGGATCTGAACCATAGAGATAATTTGTAGGATTTGTATTATGATGGAAGACGACATGCGTATTTGTCAATTTCTAAGATTAAACAATTGCCTTCTGCTACCCCTGACTCTGCTGCATTTACGGTAGGTATAGTTGTTTTGAACATCTGATTTTAAACGAGTTTTATATTATCTGCGTGCGTGCGTGTGTGGGCACGGTATCAAAATCGAACAGATACCAACGTTTTAGGGCCAACTTTGCTTTGGCGAAAATAATTCATACTTACTTAAGATGTTATGCACCTAGTTCTAGGTATTAAATACAATATTTTACAAAGGTTTCTACTTATTATGTTACAGGCAGATGTTGTGCTCGGTAAATACCTCAGTATGGGCAAAAGCGACAGGCAGTTTGAAGCTTGGATGGCAAAAAATAGTGGAGCTAACACCAGGCAGGCTGCCGAGACCTCGGGAGCCTTGAGAGAATGGTGCGATGATTTCTTGTAAACTGGAAACAAAAATTTATAGAAAAAGCCACAAAAAATATTACAGGACGGTGACTGAAGATATCTTCATAATTCAATCATTATTCTAAACAATTTAAATACTATAATACCTATACCAAAGGTAAAGTTAGTTGTCTACTTATGAATAACTACCGACATTTAAATAATAAAATATTTGACTTTGTCCTAGTGTTTTTTTCATCGAAATAAGTTACATGCCCTGCTAGTAAAATTCTGTGCAACATTCTGCGAGGCCAGTGTAGGTAATTACGAAGTTACTTG
Source organism: Lampropteryx suffumata (assembly GCA_948098915.1). Lineage (NCBI taxonomy): Eukaryota > Metazoa > Arthropoda > Insecta > Lepidoptera > Geometridae > Lampropteryx > Lampropteryx suffumata. The sequence goes on along the minus strand of OX402565.1, from coordinate 16,585,802 downwards.
ATCGAACCTTTATTTGTCAAGAACACTACTGCACTGCACTGCCGCACTGCCGCACACGTGTCGTTTACAAATAACGACACTAACCAAGCCTATATTCAATTATACAGTCAACACAGAAGTTTTGGACACCCTATTCCACTATGTTTGGTTTAACTTTTGCGTAAATAGGTAGGTATAGCAGACATCGATTAAAATAAATTGGCCAAGCACATGTGCCCTTCTTCTTTTGGTTATGGCGTCTACGCACAGTGAAGGCTCCTGAAATCAGTAAAGATGACAAGGCTAGATGTCAGGTCCTAAATCAATTCAACAACATTTACACAAGTAAAACGTAAAACGAAATACTAATTAGTAGGTAGGACATTAAAAAAAATATAACTATAAATAAAAGTAATTTATTTACAGAAAAATTACAGAAATGTACCTACAGAATAATATACAATATTATAAAATACATGTGAAACAGTTGAGATGTCTAAGGACCGTTTAAAACGATCTATAGATCTATATCTATATATATATTAATAAATAAAATGTATTAGGAACCTATTTTAGTGCAAAATTTAATTACGAGGAGACTAATAAGTAATAACCAAGCAAGAGCTCTGATTAGGGGCTGACAAACAGCATCGGAACGGAACCATAAAAAGCGAAAGAGCGGACGCTATCGCTTTGCGTTGTCGTTGTGAGTCAGCCGTGGCGACCCGGCGCGTCGCGGCGTGGCGTGGTGACACATCAAGTAGGTAACTCACATACCTCTGTAGTAGTGTGTGTTTTTTTTTGTAGATTTTAGTACCTACCTACTATTCGTTCGTTATTCGTTTTTTTTGGTTATTCCCGTTGAGTCACACCTTTCAGTCACACTATAACACAATGGAACGAAAACTTCCCGTTGGGTAACACTGTACCTCAACGAAACTTTTTTTCCCAATTATATGTATTTATTTATTTATTAATTAGTACGAACATGTCAATAACACTAATTAAAAAAGAACAATACCAGTATGTGGGGAATAAAAGTTCTCGACAGTGTGACTGAAAGGTGTGACTCAAGCATGGGGGCATGTATCAACTCTTCGACAATGGCATGTGTAATAATAATAATAATAATCTTTTATTTGGCAGAAATAACTTACAGTAGTACAGTATACCTAATTTTAGCTTAACTTACTTATAATTATAATTTTAAATAATTTTTGACACTACTTAAAAACAAAACAAAAAAAAAACAAAAAATTGGTAGTAGGCATACAGTACAAGAAACTTTACCTCCCGTGCTAGTTTAAAACTGTGTTACGGCAAGGTGTGTCATACATAATAATGTAAATTTTGCCAATATCAAATGTTTGTATTGTTCATAGTATGATGACAATCTCTGTGGCGCAGTGGGCGAACACCCGTCTGAGACCAAAAGGTTGAGGATTCGATTCCCGCCGCGGGACAAATGTTTGTATGATCAAAGAGTATATAAGTAGTTACATCAGTCATGTGGTACCCATAACACAAGTTCTGCTTACTTTAGGACCAGATGATGTTTGCGAAATGTCCGGCGCATTATTTATTATTTAATTATTATGTCACAAAGTCATATCTCCTTGTTCGCCATTTGTTATTTTATATAAAACTAGCGACCCGCCCCGGCTTCGCACGGGTGCAATGCTGATACTAATTATACTACAGAATGGTTATCCCTACTAAGGGATAGCCATATACCATCGTGGACTTTTTTGTAGACCTTTTGAGGGTGTTAAATACTGTAGTACATTATTTTGACCTATCTCGTAGGGTTCAGCCAGCGTTTGCAATGTAAGCGCAAAAAAATGTGTTTATTTACGACACCACATAAGAAACCTCTAAAATTTTCAGGGTTTCTCTACTATAGTATGCATGTTTTATACATATAAACCTTCCTCTTGAATTACTCTATCTATTAAAAAACCCAGCATCAAAATCCATTGCATAGTTTTAAAGATCTAAGCATACAACGGGACAGACAGACAGCGGGAGGCGATTTCGTTTTATACTATTGTAATGATGATGATGGTGTCTTTCATATAAAATAATTATAATGATTATATTTGCTCGAATCACAAATAAACAAAGATTTTATTCCAATTATTCACACGCGAGTAAATAACTCTGGAAATATCTCAAGTAAAATAAATAATTTATGAGCGCAATGTTTGCTTCGCCAAATATAATCCGTATCTCTTTGTGTTGTCATTTTTTTTTAATGTGTTTTGACACATGACACTGACTATTACAACTGTAGGACTGAATTTATTTGATTTTTGATTAAGTTTAGAGTTGCCAGGTCGTCCTTTTTAGATCGTTTTTCCGTCCTAATTCGATACAAAAAGCCAAAATACTTCTAATATACAAACTTGCACTCAATAGGTATAGAAAGAACACTAGTTTAAAATTTACTGTGGTTTAGGTACTCACCTTCGGAATTTATTCCGTTATGTAGCATTGTCTGTTGTTTCGAGGTTTAGATTTAAGATCGCCTTGGTGATGGATTCCGTAATAAGTTAATAACAAATGGAGGGACAACGTGAGAAAGACAAACAAGTGGATGTTTTATAGCAAAATTACTTAACTTAAATTCGAAAAGGGTACGACACTAGGCCCTTTTTTATTCCTACGTATACGTTAACGATTTACCATTTGTTGTAAAAACAGAATATAATAGAAACTACTTTATTGCACACCACAAATACATTAGACTGTTATAAGAAACAGAACCGAAACGGAGATTTATAGATGAAACGAAAAAGCGACAGTAAAAAGAGTTTTACTGTCTGAATCTTTCACTTCAAAAATTTTTCACTAAATAATAATAATAATAAATAAATAATCCCGGACATTTCACACAGCATCATCTGGCCCCAAAGTAAGCAAAGCTTGTGTTATGGGTACCACATGCCTGATACACTACTTATATACTTTTTTTTTTGTAAATACATACATATTATACATAGAAACACCCAGACCCGAGACAAATACTTGCAGATTATACAAACATTTATCCCGCAGCGGGAATCGAACCCGCAACCTTCTGCGTCTCAGCCGTATCTTAGCCCACTCCACCACAGAGGTCGTCGAATGACCTGACCTACTCAAAAAACTGTAAAATGATGTTATTGACTTTTAGATCTAAGCTACCCAATTGTAAATTACAACCATTACCTACATTACTTTTTCGTTTCATCGACTTTCGAATCACACACAACGATGCTAATCTTTCACTTCAAAAATTTTTCACTAAATGGCCTGACCTAGGTAGGTAGGCTACTCAAAAAACTGAAAAATTCAGTTACTAACTTTTAGATCTAAGCTATCCATAATGTAAATTTAAACTTTTGGAAATATCCAAAAGTTTATATTTAAAATATAGTAATAATATACCTATTTAATTTAAATTTAATTTACTATATTTTATGAATCGTCTGATCTAGAAAACCGTCCCTATTTGACAACCTACCGTCCAAAATAGCTAGACTGTAATGGCAGCACTATTTGTGGTTGCGAAATGCGAATGTGTGATAAAAAAATGGATAAATAAAAAACTTAGTGATAAACTTTTCTTTATTACAAGAAAAAATCGTATATTAGCAAGAGCAAGAGATAGAGTCAGTGGTTTTCTTGTGTAAAAAATAGAGCACCTAATAAGACATGAAGTATTCTACGTCCCCAACGCCGAGTACCAGTAGCTTTCCCCGTAGTACTTCGCCCCTGCCTGCTCCAGCCAACTACCAGCCGACCACAGCGACCGCAGCCGTCAAGAGATACAAGTATCTGAGGCGACTGTTCAAGTTTAACCAAATGGACTTCGAATTCGCGGCGTGGCAAATGGTTTACTTGTTCGTGGCGCCACAGAAAGTGTTCAGGAATTTTAATTATAGGAAACGTAAGTACAGCTCATGTTGGAACAGTACTAGCTCAGCTCTATCTTATGAGACGGTCCTTAAAAAGGGGAGAAAAACTCTGAGTTAGATCTGCAAAAAAAACAACAAACTTATTGTGATCCCAGCCCCGCTGAATTGTAGACCAACCAATTACACTTATAGAATACATTAACAGGCTTATTCCAAACGAAGACTTTAGAAATTTTAGATTTAAACTTAAGCTTTGCATAAGCTAATGTTTCCTCTCAAAGTAATTCTGAAAATTTAGAAAAATTTAAATAAAAAAAAAGTTAATAATGCCATCAACTGTTATCCCCGAACTCAATATCTGTATTTCTGCCACATTTCTAGATCTATAAAGCAGTTTAAATGTTAACTGCTGTGGTAAGGTACCTACAGTATGTTTGATTATTCTTATCTGTTTATTTCAGACACAAAATCTCAATTTGCCAGAGATGATCCTGCTTTCTTGGTGTTACTCAGTTTATGGATGCTGTGTAAGTAATTTTATTGCCACATATCATTAAATCAGTCCAGTGCTAATTTTTGAATAAATATTTCTGGACAATGCACACAACACCATCTAGTTCCAAACTAAGCATAGCTTGTATAATGGTGACTAGCTTACTGATAGAATACTTATATATTTTCTAAATACATACCTAAGATACTTTGTAACACCCAGACACAGAGCAAAGATCCATGTTCTTCACAGAAATGTTTATCCTGGGAGGGAATCAAACCCTTAACCTACAGCACAGAAGGCAGAGCCACTACCAAATGAGCTGACAGGCCATGTATATACTGATACATGTTTTATTGTATTTTATCATAATTCCAGTATCATCAATATGCTTTGGTCTAGCGATGAGCTTGACGGGAGGCAAGATAGTGCTGTTCACTCTGTTTGTGGTATTTGTGGACTTTATCGGATTGGGCATCATTGTCTCCACTATTGTTTGGTAAGTACCTGAAATTTGTTTTTTGTCTGCAATTTCTGTAGCAAAAACATTTTAAGAATAAGAGATGTACCTACTTGTTATTTGAACATCCAATATTTACATTTAATTTATTATGTTAGTAATAAAACATTAATTATATCCCTTGATATTTGAAACATTACAGTCAGAAAATACTTGCAAGTATTGAGATCTTCTTGTAAATATGACTAGCTGTATAATAGTTATTCTGCTATTCAGGGTGGACACAAATCGTACAAAACAAAAATCATGAAAATCAATCCACCCATCCTCGAGTTACAAATGGTGCAACTAACATGACTTTGTTTTATATATACAGATTGCTAGCGGCTTTGCATGTGCGGTACCTTCATGTGCCTGGGTGTATTTACTGTACAAGTTTCCTATTATTCAACGGTTTCCAATGCAGTACAGTTTTAACAATAACATTTCAGGTACATAGCAAACAAACACCTGCGCAGAGATCCACTAGGCCCTGATGTGGAGTGGGGTTATGCATTTGATGTGCATATAAATGCATTTTTCCCGCCACTGTCTTTGCTACATTGTTTTCACATCATACTTTTTATTAGTAAGTAAAATATTTCTCTAGTAAAGTAAATATGTTTATAAGTACTCAATTGTTACATATTCTGAGGATTTCTGTGCATTCCAAAGCATATGTGAATACCTACTAGTCTTCCATGTAAACAGAGAGACTAAGCTAACAATGCAACAAGCACTTCAGTTGATATAATACAACAGAGAAAATACTTTATCGCATATCTCAAATACATTGGACTGTTATAAGAAACAATGTTTAACTAGAATGATAGAGCGTTGCAATATTGAAAAGGTTTAATTTAAGGCGACTCCTTGATCAAATGATTTTGATGCATATTGCTCAAATCACCAATTTTTTTACCAGAAAACAATCAAATATGGAATTCTAAAAGTTTAAAATATGTTTTAATTTGCTTACTTTCTGCCTATTAGTGTAATCTGCAAGTTTGAACAATGTCAACCCAGGAGAAGATGTTAATTATTGAACATTTCAGGGACTATTTCATAATTTAATAATAAAACTAAGTTATTTGAAAACATACTATATTTCTTTTATAACAATTATTCTTTCAATTAATGAGCAGATACCTAATAAATACCGCAAAAAAAAGTCAATTTTTCCATACAAAAGTTAACTTGGTGTGTGCACCATCTTAAGAGTACTACCACTAATACTAATTTTGTATGACTCAGTGGAGAACTCTGGCAATTTAAATCTTCTATTACTAGTTATAGAAACTTTATGTATTACATTACATATGTGTCTTTAACTGTAAATCTGCCCGATGTCACGGGTTAATTATACACCTAAACCTCATGACCTACTTCATCCATTAGTGAAAGCCATATGGAAATCAGTTTGCTAGTTATTGAGTTTATAGGGTTTCAGACAGGGAAGGGACTTTATTTTATAATGTCCAGAAACCTTATTGAATTAAAATAAATCATATAAAAGCAAGAAGATTATGAAGCCTATAAAATATAAGGTCAAGGTCCTGGGGATCAATACACTCATTAATATTTTTATTTTTGCTCATCAGATCTGTTGGGCGAAAAGGGTTTCCTGTCATGTTTCGTCTCCAACACGTTTTGGCTGGCAGCGTTTATCTACTACATGTATATAACATTTCTAGGATACAGCAGTAAGTAATATTAAAAATTATAACAAATTTCAAAGAACAACCTCCATTAGAACATTTTTGCATAGACCACTGGTAGTAGATACTTCCTTTTGACAACGTCTGTGGCGCAGTGGGCGAAGGCTCGCCTGAGACGCAGAAGGTTGCGGGTTCTATTCCCACGTTGGGACACATAATGTTCTGCAATAAGTTTTGGCTCTACGTGTTTTTTACGCGTTTTATGTACCTATTTACAAAAAAAGTATTTATGTAGTATACAGTCATGTGGTTCCAATAACACAAGCATTGCTTAATTTGGTGTTTGATAATGCTGTGTGACGACATGTCCAGAACTATATTATTTTTAGGATTCCGTACCTCGAATGAAAAAAACGGAACCCTTATAGGATCACTTTGTTGTCCGTCCGTCCATCTGTTTGTCTGTCAAGACCTTTTTTCTCAGGAACGCGTGGAGGTATCAAGCTGAAATTTGTATCAAATACTCAGGTCTACTGTCCCTGTGAAAAAATCAAACTTTTAAGCCAACGCAATCAAAAGATAGCCGTTTATGCCGCAAATTTTCGACACTCTTAAGGGAATCAAAACCTACAGGGTACTTCCCGTGAACTCAGAATCTTGAAATTTGGTACGAAGCAACGTCTTATACTTATAGCACAGATGGGAACTTTTAATTATATACCTACAGGTTTGTACGGAACCCTCGGTGCGCGAGTGCGACTCGCACTTGGCCGGTTTTTTTATCTGTAACTCGTTAAGCCTCTTAATAATGAGTTTATTTACATCTCCAGCAATGACAGATAATTTAATTCGATGCAATGATTGCCATAATCTCCGGTAAGATTCAACATACCAATATTCTATGGTCGAAAAACACAGACAGTCATCAACATTATAACAATTTCCTCTGCACTTTCAGATCTGGCGACGCTACAGAATGCGCGGTTGTTCCTGTTTCCGCTACCTGTGCTGGTTCTGACATACCTGGCCACACTGGCTTCCAACCTTAACCTCAGTAACATGATGATGAACTTCTATCAGTACAGAGTGCTCTAGTGTGGGCATCTAACTGTTGTGTGATTAATGTTAGGTTCACTAATGGAAATGAAATGTGCCAGGTTGATAGTCATTCCTGCGGTAAGTAGGATCAAAACTGTTTTTCATAATATAATTTAAAGGATTGCCACCCTTGACGTGGGTGAGATGCTGTATGTAATTTATTCTTTAAGTAAATATATTCCTACCTACTGATTAATTATTATTGTAAATATTAGGCTAGTTGATTATTTTTTTTATAATTATCAAATAAAAGTACATAATCTAATTCATAATGGTATATTTTATTGATTATTATTAAGTACTAATATTATACAAGCTAAGATAATTAATCATCATCCAATACAATTACTTCATCTGAAGAAATAGGTTGAGGTCTCTCATTGCTAAACGGTAAAGTTTTCTTGGCGTCTGGCTTTTTAGCTGGCTGATGATGTTTAGTCTTTGTGATGGTCAGGGATGAGGGCAATTTACTGATGGACGCATTGATCTCTTGTGCGTTAGGTTTGGGCAGGTGTTTTTGTCGCTCAGCCAATTTCTCCTGCAACGTTTTACCAGGGCTAACTTGCTGGTGCGGCATCAATGGTTTCGTATGAATAGCCGCGTTCACTGTTGATGCAGAAGACATGTGTGCTTGTGTAGGAACACTACTGGTGTGTGCAGTGTGTGAATGTGGCGCGCCATACGAAGTCAGGTTTGCAGTCATCGATGCGGGTAGATTTGACAACACCGTACCCATACTGGGCGCCAGAGTTGTAGACTTTCCCGTAGAAATTGATGAAGATTTTGTTATAGAAGTCGATGCAGGCTTTTGACTCCCCATCATTGAAGTCATTGATAAGGATTTTTGCGGATTAGCTTTTGATGCTGGTGTCGCCTTTAGTAGATTCCCCGAGGGAAGTGACGTAGATTTATGAATGTTTGTCAGCGATGACGAAGGATTCGGCTTTGCACTAGATGTATAAGATTTAGAAGGTTTCGTCAGTTGAGATGCTTTCTGTGTATTTGTTTTCGGACCCCTTTTTTGCTTTTTAGCTGGAGGAGGTAAATAGGATGAAAAGGTCTGACCCAAAAATTGTCTGTAAAACTCCGCCTGGAACGAATTCTGCAAAGAATTTTGTAATGAAGATTGAAGACTGTTTTGAAGGGATGAGTATCCGGCCATAGCACTGATGTTGTTCAGATAGGACGAAAGAGATAGCGCGGCAGCAGTTTGCTGTGACATCAACGGATCATTCAGCATTGGGAGGTAGTTTTGAAAAGCGGTAGATATATCTTGAGCTGACATTTTCGGGAGACTTTGCGCAGCGGTAGAAATAGAAGTTGTAGGCAGTTTCGATTCAGCTTTTGTTTGGCTAACAGAAGTAGATGGATGAGCATAGGCTTTAGGAACTTTCGTAGCTTCAGCAACTGCTTGTTTAGCTGCCTGCTTTTGAGTTTTATCTATGCTCGCTAGCGTCGCTTCATATCTCAACTGCTGAATGTGCCTCTGGCAGTACTTCATGCTGAGATCTACCAAATTCATGTTTTCGGTAATAGGGTCTGTAGTGAGTAGCTTAAATGCTTCTATCAGCAAATTGGTGAACTGTTTCGAGTTCGGTTGTTTTTGAGCTCTCTGATACGCTCTGTAGATATCCAGCATCAAACTTTTTAGCGCTTGTTGTTCTACGTCGTTGCTCTTCAGATCAGCTTGCTGGCTGAATTTAGTTAACTGTCCCTTTAGAGACTGCACACATAGTGAGAATGCCTGCTGAGCTAACTCTTCTCTGTCAGAGTCACGTAAATAAGTCTTATCTGGTTCTGGTATTCTCTGCAGCTGCATACTCAAGTCTAGCAACGTTTTGTGGTCGTCAAACTCTTTCAAGATTTCCATCGTCAGGAGAATGGAGCGATTCATGTGGAACGTAAAGCCACCAGCTCTATCGACTTCATCCAACGGGATTTTCCAAATGTTATTGAAAAAGTTGCTTTGCTTTCGCTCGCTAAAAAGTCCTCCTAATTTTTGTCCAGTTCTTGAGGTGAAATTAGAGAGCAACAGATCTCGACACCTTGCAATGTCTTTTCCCTTCTTATAATAGAAGTGATAGTGAGCTACTCGATATATTGCTTTGTAGTGTGGCGGAAATCTACTAGCACAGTCTTCCAAAGAATCAAGACAAGCTGACACAATTTTCATGAGCTCGTCATCTGTCAAAGGTTTGTCGTTTGAATTAGTCGATGTTGTGCTGTCCTTACTGGAATCACCGCTGCTGCTAGAAGATGAGTCACTTGAGCTTGAATCTGATGACGATGAGGACGAACTACTGGAGCTATCTTCTTTCTTATCTGTTTGTTCATTAACTTTATTTTCTGATGGCGGTATATCCTCAACTTCCATTTTCCCATCGGCAAGTTTATCATTGTTTTCTATGGTAAGTGGTATGTGGGTGTTAGACACTTGCGTATCTATTGGTTCTTCTTTTTCGGCAGGTGTCTCTAGATTTGCAGGCGTTTCTTCCGTAAGTGATGACTTCGTTACCATTGTTTCGGTTATTTCATTAGGAACTTCGGTAGGCAGAGCTGATGCTTCTTTAGTAGCAAGTCTCTCTGTATCATAAGAGGCCGATCTTCGAACTTTCGCAGCCGCAGCTTCCAGCTTTAGACGTTTTGCTTCATGACTTTCCTCTTCCCCTGCATCGCTGATGGAGCGTTTCAAAATATTAGCAGCTTGCTGAACAGGTTCTTCAATTTTATTTTCTGGTGCCGAATTTTCAGCATCTGGCACACCTTCTTTCTTAGATTTTTTCCCGAATGGCCCGTTTTTCCATTCGTCAATATAAGTTGTAAACACCTTCCCCACAGAAGCTGATATCGGTTTGTTTTCATGTTGCTCGATATATTTGAGGATCGATGAATGAATTCTGTAATGCAGTTCTAAGACTTCAATACATAGATGTGTGGGCGAATTGTAGTTAATTTTCAATGGATATGTTGCGTTAGTTTCATGCAAACTTTTAACGCCCTTTAAATAGTAATCAAGATAAACTAGAGGGGGTTTATTACGTTTTTCAGCAACTTTTCCCAACATGTAGTAATGGAGCCAAGAATCCTCATTTGCTTTATCATCGTCGTGAATACTGTTAAGATCATTAAGTACAGTCATAAAACATTTTTGTGTCGTATCTAGCAAATCCTCTTTTTGCTTTTCTAAGGATTCAAAATCTTCCATGCTGAGTGATTCGCTGGCCTGCTTCAAAAGTCGGGAGCAAAATGAATGGATTGTATACACGAAAATACCGTATTCTATCCACATATTACAATGTGTAGGATCCAATTCCAAAGCACGTCTAAAGCATGTGATTATCGACTTTGCTGGATTCAAAACATCTCTGTCATTATTGATTTTCTTGCAAGAATTTAACACTCTCCCTATGTGAACAGTTTTAGCTAGTGAAATCTCAGCCCACGATTCTGATCGATCATTGTTCACTATAACGTCTAAGATGTTATATTTAATGGATGTTTTATGCTCCTCTTTTTTCAAATAGTAATCGCCTAGTAAAAAGTAAATATCTCTCATTTTAAATGGCATTAACGGTAGGAATTTAGGTAACTTATCTATCATTCCTTTTATATATTTCTCTACGTCGGCAACGTATTTGTGTGGATCGTGTTCTGCGGGCAACAGAGCTAGAATATTTCTGAACAGAAGTTCCGTATCGGGCGATATGCAGGATTGTTTTACTTCTAACGCCGGCAGTTCTAATGGTCGGAATATTTCGTACACTTGTTGAGCTCTCTCCCAGTTTAAGGTATGTGCAATAACATTATGATCTAGGAGGTATTTCAGTTTGGTTTTTTTTCCAGGATGTCCAAATAAACAGTATACACACTGCTCCATGTATTGGTTGACTTGCTCAAGGCACTTCGATAGAGCTGGGGTTCGCAATAGAGGGACGACAGTGTCAAGAATAAAATAAAGAAGTTTAGCTTCAGATTTGCAGCACCATCCTCTGTTTCCCAACTGCTCGTGTGCAATGAACAAGACTAGTAATGGGTTAGGAACTTCGTCAGGATCTTTATCTTTATCGACTCTCCCTCTTCCTTGATCTTCTTCTCTTTGCAAAATATAATGCATGATAATCCATGGGATTACAGAATCAAGGGGCATTTCTGTTGCATTTGTTTCAACCTGATGTCCAATAACTCTGATTAGATTTTCGAGACCTTGGCTTAGTTCCTTGTGTGGAACAGTATCCAAACAAGATAAGCCTTCTGATGTCAGAATATGTTCCATGGAGCAGAGAATTTTAACGACAGTCAAGGTCCACTTATCATATTCACGAGACCCACTTGTGTATCTGAAATAGTGTTTGAGAGCTTCATTGAGACAGGTAAGAGACCATTTGAAGCAGTTTTCTACGTGATCCAAAGCCCAGTAAGTGTCTAGTATGAGTGTCATTTGTACAGCCAAATCTAGGGATACTTCTTCTTCTTCATTCCTTACCATTGTCTTGCAATGTTCAAAGGAGTTTATCAAAATATCTAAAACTTCTTCATAACTTCCCCTATCAAACAAATCCATGACCGTAGACAGTTTTTTGTTTCTCTCTAAAAACTTAATGTTTGCTAGGATTTCAGATTCGTTTATAGCTGGCTTGAATGTGAAATTGACGACATCTAAACTATATGTCTCTTGATGTTCTCCCATTGCTTCAAACTCGCACAGTAATTGATACAGGCAGTCCAACCCAAACTCTTCATCTTTATTCAGTATATGGATGTGAAGTTTTACCCACAACTGTCTCAAAATCAGCTCCAAGCATTCAACACCAGTAAAAATATGTGGTTTCAGGTAGAGGGTTATCCCTATAGCTTCTATAGAAGACAGCTCATATCGATGTTTTAACTCTGAGTTCAGTTTTTCATTGACAGAAAACTCTTCCACTAGAATATTTACATTTGCATGGTGGATCAACTCATCTTTATTTTGATCAGTGCATGTGGGAACATCAATGTGATTATTGTAGCAATTATTAGCTTCAATGAATATTTTCGGTAATGCTTCTGGCCATTTAACTCTCCATTTGCTAGCTAAGGTGCTCAAAAACTCCTTCAACATGTCAATAATGTCTCTTTTACTTTCTGTGTATTTTGTTATGAACTGCTTTACATCTCTTTGTTCATTTTCAGTGCTAAAGTATTCTTCAATTGCTTTGTTCTCATTTTTTGGAGCATTTTCATCAAATAGTTTTTCAAGGTCTTTTGTGTCTGGTGAAACAGCTCTTTCTTTCTTATTAACTGTTTCAGGAGATAAACATGTTGGGACCATTCTTCTTAAAGTATCATATATATTTTCATTAATACGGTCTTGCCTGTTGACAGTTTTTTTACGTCCAGATCTGCGTTTAGTGCACCATCCCCACTGTTGGAGATACACAAGATCACTGCCTCGTCTTCTTACTGAGGTTTTCTTTTTAGGCTCAGGGGGAACTTCCATGGCTTCAGCTGTTGGTTCAATAGGAACAATTTCTACATCACTTTCAACTTTTTCAGCATCAGTTGCAGTTTTCTCTTTGTCAGATAAATTATTGGTTTCACTCTCAGACTCGGGTATTTCAGAATTTTTCTCGGTGTCTGTATTATCCTTTTCTTCTTTATTATTGCATTCTACTAGTTCTACTTCTTGAGATTCCTCACAAACTTCCATTGGTTCCTCCTTCTCCTGTTTTTCAAATACAAGTTCAATGAAACATGCATGGCTGAAATAATTCTCTGTCATGTAGTGATGCATGTTTACAAGGGAATCACCAACTGAATGCCATGAGAAGTCTGTAATTGGCTTTTTTAATTTTAAATCAGGTAGTTTATATTTAAACTGATCTGCTTTCTGCTGGGCAAGAAATATCTCATGGATGTCATCAGCTTCTTTTATCAGTTTTTGAGCTTGCTCCTCATCTATTTCTTCATCATCCTTCTCGTTCCATTTGTAAACTGGATTTAAATACTCCATGAAGTCTCTAATGTAAGGAAATGCAGTGTAAATGTGTTTTCTGTAAGCTAAACCCCTCAAATAGCCAGGATCTAATAGTAGAGTGTCATGAATGGTTGAGATGCACTCTTCTTTATAATTTAAGCCTAGTAGGAGGGTTACTATTTTGTCAAGACATGGCCAATGTCTAGGGTTACGTTCAGCACCTCTTTGAAATGAATGTAATGCCATTTCATACCGCTTTGCGCGTATGCACAACTGTCCTAATCGATGCCAGAGTATAATATCAGTGTCGTCCAATTCAGCAGCAGTGCAGTAAGCCTCTATAGCAGCATCAATTTCATCTGACTCGCTCAACATAGCAGCCAAATTTTTATAACTTAAATACTTCAAATTGAACAGTGGTCCCACTATTTTCTCACCTGGGCCGGGTTTCTTGACATCGTAGAGCAATTCTGTGTCCAGCAAATCCTTGAGAAGTTGGGTAGCATCCTTCAAGTTGCCCTTTCGCTGTAGATCGAGAGATTTAGCATATTGCTGCAGGGCTATCTGTTCTAGCGCTTCTCGGGTCACCTCATCTTCGGAACAACTCTCTTCTTCAAGCTCGTTATTTAATGCTGCAATTTTTATCATTTTTACAAGATCATAACATTGATTTTATTCGCAAAACATTAACAAACATAACACAACAGAGACGAAAGAATAACTGATTATCGACAGTGTTAGCAACCTGAAGCGAGCTGACTATCGTACCAGGGGTGTAGAATTATCGTATTTGTCACTGTCATGGACCGAAATTATCGTACTTATCAGAATAATGTCTATTATAAATAAATATATCATATTAGACTTGATATTGATATGTATTCAAGTACCCTGTAGTTTATCTCTTTTAAACCACCGATTTCAACTCAACAGAACACTTTGAAAACCAAATGTTTTATTGCATGGTACCAGACCTGAACCGATTCCCTTTCTATTCAGTAAACAATTTTTTATTTTTTGAAGTTCTATTCAGTATTCAGTAAGTTCAGTAAACGCGCGAAATTCGAATTCGCTCGGAAGTTCTGTATGAAACACGCCAATATTTCGTATTTATAAAGTAGAAATGAATATGGATTATGAAAGAGTAATGAGAAATGAAATGAAAGAATTTTCTTTACATACCAATATAATATACATTATTCATATAAACAGATAATATTTATTTTAATATAATATTTAAAACATATATTAATGTAAGTAATCAATATATTCATAAATATTAATTTTTCGTTATATTACTTAAAAATCGTTTGGCATTAAATCACTATTTAATTCCTCTACATTCGTGTCACTATAAAATATTCTGAACCGTTCATAAAATATTCTGCTTTCTGTTGAGTTTGTTTTTAAGAGTAACGCTTTGTTCATGCGACTGTATTCACTTTGTGAATAAAAACATGCTACTGCGCTTTAGTTTAGGCTATAAGCGTATGAGTAAAATAAATTAAATCTTCAAATTTTGCATCATGATGGAAATTATCGTACAATCTGCGTACGATAATACTGTGCTATCGTACATCGTACGTAGGTACAAAATTATCGTATTTGTACGATAATTATCGTACGGTTCCGAACACTGATTATCGATCGAATGCGAAAAACGGAACGCAGCCGACCGAAACAAAACAACAGAACCGGCTGAGACGACCACAGATAAATAAGTAGCTATCAAGTTTATTGGTTATTGTTGAGTTTATTGTACTCGTCATTATTGCCAATTTGCCAAATCAGTTATTGCGGTCAGGTCAGTCATCCTCATCCGGCACTTATCCTTGTCACTAGTTATATTTCAAACAGTGTTGTGAAAGGAGTTTTAGTGCATTAAGAACTATTGAAAAAGACTGCAAAGCTGTGCGCTAATTAAAATAAATGTGACAAGGACGGTAAAATTAAGTGTTCTGTCAATGTCATTCATTTCATTTCATTTTGTCAAAGAAGTTTGGGTTATTTTGCGTGCAGTCGGATTTCATATTATATGTAACATTTTAGTTTAGATTAGATACAGCAAGTAAAAATCATAAAAATACTACGGACATTGCACAAAATATGTTTTCCCTAAAAGCCCTATCAAAGCGGTTCGTCCCAATTTCGATACAAACCGCTAAAGCTCACAGAAAACCCCGATGGCTGCCTGTGGCTAAAAGTAAAGTATTTCGCATACCAAAGCGACCACAAGTTGCTGAAGAAGAACGCTTAGAGCTACTGCGCCTCAACAATAATTACAAAACACAGATGCGTGCGATCAGGAGGTTCTATCACGACGAAATGATCCATGATAAGTCGACGCGAGACAGTGCCAGTTCAGAGATGTCTTTGCGACTAGAAGCTGAAGAATGGGAGAAGCGTGTGGAGCTGAATGAGGAATGGAACAAGCAGGTAAGTAAATACCACACACACAAGCTAATACTTTATTATCTTCTGAAGTCTGATTGATGATCTAAATTCCTTTTAAACCTAAAATTAGCACCTTTCATAATTCCTATCAATACTGTTAATCAGATTGGAGACGATTATAATTAATTACTTCTTCTGAATCATATTTTGCAATAACTTTTACAGGTGGCTTTAGAAAGAGAGGAGAGAAGAAAGTTAGAAATTGCTGCCATGGATGAGTATGCACTTCAACGAATGCAAAAGAAGGATGTTATTCTTAAGGAGAGGATTAAAATGGCTTCAGAGGAGATTAGAAGAGAAAAGGTATGCTTTATTTGACATCATATTTATTTCTAGACAAAATCCATTTTCTGTTTGCATTCACACCAGCAGAAAGATCCTATAATGGCTTCTGTCTTGTTGACAATTTTGCCAGTGTCAAGTGATTGTTTAGTTAGTTTAAAATCTTAGTCAAAATTAAAAAAAAAACAAAATTCAATATTTATTTATTCAATATAATCACAAGGACCAGTTTGAATCGTCTTCTTACATGCTAGTGAATCTAGGTGCCGGTTCCTCCTAACCCCAGTTCAAGAAGAATCCGGCAAGAAACTTGTCTGGTCTTAACACTTTTTTGTATGATCCTTGACAATTTTGTTACGGATGCCGAGTCGAGTTGGAGCTGATTCATCTCAAGCTTTTTTGTCATCTAAATAATCAGATATTTTATAATATGCTTTAATAGACAGTTTTTGTTTAATTACGTTTTAAAAATTTGCCAATCGACAAATCTAACACGTCGCTTGGGACCTTGTTATAGAAGCGTACACATTGCCCTATAAAAGACTTATTAACTTTAGCCAGCCTAACAGTGGGAACTGCGAGTTTATCTTTATTTCTAGTGTTAATACTATGATTATCGCATTTTTTTTTAAATAAATGCATATTTTTGTGCACATAAGTACATTAAATTTTCGTATATATACTGACAAGGCACTGTCATAATATTAATTTCATTAAACTTATTTCAACAGTTGTTCAAATCACATTGCAACGTAATACACTTATAATTAAATTGTAAACACTTGTGCTATAAAATCTCACTTTGTTGATTAAAATTACCCTAAAAGTACTGAATAAATCTATTGCATGATCTATTGACATATCACATAATAACATCAGCGACAGATCTGAAGACACAATTTACAAAGAAGTAACTTTGTCATTTATAACAGAACAAGTTATTTTTGGCGAACTTGCAAAGCAAACATTGCACTCTTATATTGTTTATTTTTATAGTCTTTTACGGTTTTATTAGTCATTTTGGTGTTTTTATTTAAATTGAGCATTATTGTCACGGGTAAGAATAATTTCATTAACAGTGTTGTGTTTCTTTGTAATTCAAGCAAAATTTATCTCTCCAATTAATTTATATAAAAATTCATTTTATATAAAATAACAAATGACAAGTTACGACTTTGTGAAATACTATAAACATATTGGCAAAATTGTGGCCCCCCTTCCACAAAGGCCATTAACCAAGAACTGAACTGAACTGAACTACTATAAACATTGTAGATACTTGACACTTGCAAAATTGACATTATTATGACGCATTGACGATAAACATTGCAATTGGAAGACCAGAGAGGATAAATTCCTCATCTTAGCGATGCTATACTTTGAAGGACATGTTAAGCTGTTGATCCTGGCTTTTCAAATGTTGTTATGACATAGGCCATGACTGAGACCTATTAACTCAGTAACCAGATTTTGTCACTAACTCGCAGGAAAGTACATTGTCACTTGAAAACTGAGTTTATGGATCAATCAATATAATCGTTTTCAAGTTTAGACATAATTCAAATTCAATACTTGAATCACTTACCATTTTTTCAATTTCAGGAGCTTAGCAAAACCTTTATCACACCTGACACCCTCGATGCAGCTATTGACCATGCCCTCGCCAACCCCATTGATTACAATTTCGCGATAGATATAAAAGGCAACCAGTTTGCTGGCCGAGAGACTCAAATCATATCCCCCAAAGAAATTGAACAGAAGAGTGCGGAACTTTGATTGTTATTCGTTTTGTAAATAATGTAGGTAATAAATTATGTAATTGATAAGACTGTCGACTTTTATTTAAAATATAAATTTTATTTATATTTTAAGTTTATATTTAATCTCCTATTTCAAGTTCAAGAAGAATCTGGCATGGAACTTGTCTGGTCCTGCCTTTTTTATTATCCTTGCTAATTCTGTTATGGATGCAGAGTCAAGATGGAGCAGGTTCATCCCAAGCTTATTTGTCATCTAAATAAAAAAAAAATTAACATGTCACAGAACACGAACACGAACGAAGCCCCTTTCGTATGCAGGGTTGACATAATGAATCATTAACGTGCCAGGCTCTCATTCTCTCTACCCACCCCTCCCTCTCTTTAATTTTGATTATTGATGCAATAAATAACTATGTATATTCATAAATTTATTTGCAATAGGTACATAATTTATTTTATTTATTTGTTTTTAAAAGATTGTGTTAATAACACAAGAAATTTTGTATTACCTACATTTTTTGATTTCGTACAATATTAGTCAGTTACTTTGATAAAAAAAGTAACGCGTTACATTTTTTCTCGGCTAGTTCCCCTTGCCAACCCGCGATAAGGAACTTTGTTCCAATAACCTAATATATTATATAATAAGTTACCGCCCATTATACAATTTTATTTCTATTATTTCTTCTGTGTTCTTTTTGTGTACAATCTATCTATCTATAGGAAGAGAAGAAAAAGAGCAGTAGCCTCGTAAGCCTTAAAAATATTTAATGAGACTAAAAAAAATTACCATTCGCCAAATCCAGCTCATCACCCTGGAACCTTCATATAGAAGTATACACATTGCTCATCTTTAGTGAGCGTATTACCGCAGCAGAAAGCCTACGACAGATTATTTACAACACACCATCGTTTCCCTGCCCTTATCCCAGACTAAGTGATAGCTGTAGTCAACCATCATCAGTACTCACGTTTTTCTTACTCCTATAGTCTTTTACACAATCCATTATTTTTGTCTTTGGCCTACCACTTATGATCTATCCACTTTGATATCAAACACTCCTCTTAACATGTCAATAACCACAACCTATTACTCTTCAACTCTGGCATTCTCTTTTTGAAAGAAACACATTTTGCCTTGTAAAATCGAATACAGCGCTAATGCATAATACTGGTACTTTATATAATTATTACTATACTATAACAATGTTGTAAACCTACATTCTGACAAATAAATGAATTAAATCTTTACACCACATTATAGATCTTGGTTTTTTCTTTAAATTAAAATAATATGGTGTAAAAAAACATTAAAATAAAACGAATGTGAACACTATAATAATTTAATAATAAAAAACGACAACAGTAATATAAAAAATATAGTAAAATATAATCAGGTGTGATCACACCTGATTATATTTTACTATAATAGTATACAATATTTAGAAATTTCCAGGTACTTACACATGTCTCAAGTCGTTTGCCTGATGTGGGCAGATCAAACTAAGTCCAACAAAAGTTGTCACTGCGATTCGCTAGTTACCCAAAGTATATAAATATTGTAGGACAATGCACACAACGCCATCTAGCCGCAAACTAAGCATAGCTTGTATAATTATGAGCAGATGACTGATAGAATACTTATATATATTTATAAATACACACTTATGATACCATAACACCCAAACACAGAACAAACACCTGTGTTCATCACATAAATGTTTATTCTAGGAGGGATTTGAACCCTCAACCTGCAGCGCAGAAGGCGGAGCTACTACCAACTGAGCTGATAGGCTAAGTATAATAGTCTATCACGCATATCACCAAATAAATGTGTTTTATCTATTTTTATTATAAAAATATTTCTATTTTTTTTTAGCTCTTGAGACCCAAGACAGGCCTAGTTCTACGCCTAGTTTGGGACTCGTCGATATAGTAAATTGTAGTGTAATTCTTTTTGGCAATAAATATAATTTTTCTTATTATATTCTTATTCTTATCTATCTTGTCAATAGCTACAATGACCTTAAAACATAAACTCATACTTTGAAAATACGATACGACATACTCATACGACTCTTGGAATAGTTCTACCATAGATGACGCGATAATTTTTGCATCTCTGCATAGTCTCGCTTGCACACCTTTTTTACAATCCAGGTGAATCTGCCCTATACGTTTAACTTCTTAAACATTTTCTCCCAGTCAGGTACCACATTGAGTTTATGTGTGAGCGGTCCCAGAGATATGATGTTGGCGGAGCGTGACTGGTCATCGCACGCTACAGACACCACCTCCTGATGGAAAGCTGCTTGTGTACCCATTGACACCTGCAAATCAGAATTATACAAGCAAATTTAAAATGCCACTTCTGACCGTCAAAGTGTGTTGTGCTGTGTCGATACGAACAGATTATGCGCGTTCAATTAAGACACTTATTAATGCCATATTCATTACACTATATACTAACAGACACTATATACTTACACATGCCTACTTAAAATGCACTACGGCACTAATGTTAGAAGTGCATTGCCCGAGCATGCGCCTTTAGGGACAGACGTTCAGGACTGAACAGGTAGGTATACAAAAGCCGATTAGAAATACCTGTACATAAAACTAAATTGTATGTACAGTCACAACTGTTATACAATGGCCTCAATTCTGTTGACACAAACCTAACTAATGCAACTATAAAGCTACTTGCCTCAAATTCCGTGTCTCCAAGCTTCAGTGTGACGCGACCCGAGTGGTAGACCCTCAGTTTACCAATCTTACCCTCCTCTAGATCACTCAGACTGCATGTGTTGTCAACCTGCAAAACAGCGTGGTGATTAAACTCATGATACAGACAATATCTATCAGTATCGATCAGAAATGGGCATTCTTTCATTAATTATAATAATAGACATAGACAGACATTTATTTGCTTCTTAGCACACAGCACAGAATACACGAGAAAAATAAAATAAAATAAAAAGGCACATCAATCATTTGATTGAATCATTTTGATGAAGATTCTCTAGATGAATCGAAACAGTATCGGTGCCTCCATCGACAAAATAATACGTGAGTAAAGCCCGTGTTTATCAAAATGTAAATGTATATTAATTGATCAACAAAAATCCGGGTTGCTTGGTATACAACTCACGAATGTTTTGAAAGTCAAATATACATTTAATTCGTTTTTTAAAGGAAAATTTAGATTTTAAAGTCGAAGTGGCGAGGGAATGTTATTCCAGCACTTGGTTGCTTGTTACCGAAATCTGCCTCGAAACGCAACTGTTTATAATAATGCATAATAATAATAAAAAATAACAGGTTATCTGATTTTTCCATTGCCCTATTTCTGACATAAGTACCTAACATAACTCTGTCCCCTACAAAACATTAAATAGATGGACAAATATTTAGTACTATTCCGCCAATCTATTCTCAAAGAGTTAGACACGATGCAGACGCATGCACCTTCCTCCCGCCCGCAATTGAAAAGCCATGCAAAGCGTTAGTAAAAGGCAAGCACACACAATCCACACATGCAACCTCCAAAAGACAAATTCGACACGTGTTTCACCTCTCCACGAGGCATCCTCAGGAACACTTGACTCAAGTCAAGTCAAGAGTACTAAGAGACTAAATATTTGTCCATATATTTAATGTTTTGTAATGGATTTCCACAAAGTCACGACTGAATCAATTATCTATCTGTCCCCTACACCTAGGTCACTAATGAGCCTGTATTGTAGGGTCACACTGTCCCGTCTCGGACACTCATCATAACAGAATAAAAAAAACACATAAGTTGATGCAATACATATTGTCGATACTGAGATATTGCTATAAAAAGCTGTTTGATGTAGAACGTGATATAACAGTATAAATTGGTATAACGTACATTCGTCTATACAATTTTCTATATATATGACAGCATGTGTTACAATTAACATCAACATTCCGTAATACCAATTAATCAATACCTACTAACTGAAACCTGATTAGTATCAATGTTTTGATAGTATCAGAAATAAATAATCGCCCGGCAAAAACATGTAAAATACTAGGTACTTCTAATCTAAGCAAGATACCCATCCATTACATAATCAAAGTCGCGAGCCATAGATCTTACTAATATTATAAATGTGAATGTAAGTTTGTTTGTTACTCTTTCGCGCGAAAACTACTTAACCGATCATCATGAAACTTTGTACACATATTCTTGGAGGTATTAGAAATAACATAGTATACTTTTTATGAAAAAAAAAAAAAAAAATTACGAAAGATATTTATATGGCAAAACAACGTTTGCCGGGTCAGCCGGGTCAGCACGGGTCAGCATAATATATGTATTAGTGAACAATGTACACAACACCACCTTGCCCCAAACTAAGCATGTATTATATGGTTAATACCTGGATGACCGACTTTTGCTCGATACAGAACACGCATAAAACGACGTTTTCTAAAAATGAAACCATTTTGCGGGTTGGATTTCCGCCGCGGGACAATTGTTTGCACGATCTGCATGTATTTGTCTCGTATCTGGGTGTTTTTCTATGAATGATATGTACTTATGTATTTCCCAAAAACTGTAAGTAGGTATATAATAAAAGTATTATATCAGTCATGTGGTACCCATAACACAAGCTCTGCTTATATTGGGGCTGATGCTGTGTGAAATGGCCGGCATAATTTATGATTTATTTAACTACTTAGTGTAAAATAGTAAAATCATTTTCACCATGTCCCTTGTTCAAAACCAAGTATGCTGTCACGCTTTTGGGCATGACCCAGGAAATGTATAAGTAGTATATAGTAATAGAAATGTATAAATACATAAGGGCTAGATAATGCTGTGTGAAATAACCGGCATTATTATTACGACTTCTTGGTAAATGTGTTTGGATGTCATACCGGCTTCTGTTCTGCATCCGAGACTGTACCGCTGGAGGTGGAAGGTCCAGTGTCATTCTTCCGCGGAGGCTCGTCGTCGGAACCGCCAGCTTGTCCTGGCAGGGACTGGGGGAACTGCAATTAAGAATTGCAATTATTAGTAAACGAACTTAAAAAAAGAGGTATCTCAATTCGCACTTCTACCATAAAATATTTAGGCATAATGTTAAAACTTATTTACACAATGAAAACACTGAGAGATTGTAGCCCCCTAGATATTTTGAAATCTGTTTACATCTGCTTGTGCCAGTCTATCATGTAGTACTGTATATCGGTTTGGGGAAGTGCAGGAAAAAGCTACTTCATCAAGCTAGAGAGAGCTCAAAGGGCACTCATAAAGGTTGCCCTGAAGAAGCCTTTTCATTTTTCTACAGACACTCTATACAATGAATTTAACGTTCTCAGGGTCCGACAGCTCTTTGTCTTAAGCGCGTCATCACCACCACACCACACCACACAACACCATCCAGACTATGACGAACTAATAACCAGACGCACATACAGAGTTCCTCTTCCGCGTGTTGACTCGCTTATGGCTAGACGTAGTCCTGCTTTTTCCCTGCCTTGCACAATAAGATTTGCAAGTCCTGTGACATAAAGCACAGCTCCATTTTCATGTGCAAGAAAATTATACAATTTACTGGCTACTTACTCTAACATACTGTGACACTGAAGAATTAATTTAGTCAAACCCCGTCGTGGCGCTACCCAACTCTCCCCTGCTACGCCAAAACACACACACGTACACACACGCACACCCACACACACATCCACAAACATATCCTCGCACAAACCCTTACACACACACACATATCATACAAAGACACAAACACAAAGTCCAACACTTTCTAGTTTTCTACTTTGTTATTTTTAATGTTTCACTTTTGCCCTTTGTTAATTTACCATTTTACATGCACATATTTCCCTCAAACACAAGTGTCAGATATATATATATATATATATATATATTATACATACATATAATATATATACATATATATATATATATATATATATATATATATATATATATATATATATATATATATGATTCTTTTTTTAATTGGAAAGGAGATATCCCAAGGGTGGTACCATGATAAGGAAACCGGGATCTGAGGATGGCATTCTAGAGAAATCGAGAACCTTCGAAAATCGTAGTGGCGACTAGAGCGTTTGTTAATTTTTTCATTAAGTATTTTAAAGCACCACTATTTCTTGAAGGTCTGGAGTCGATCGGAACCGAAAGACAGTCGAGGGAACACCTCAACGATTTACAGCAATTACCTGGTGTTTGGGCTTGATTCAAAAAGGAGGAGGTTCTCAATTCGTCGGAATCTTTTTTTTTTTATGTATGTTCTCCGATTACTCGAAAACGGCTGAACCGATTTGGATAATTCTTTTTTTGTTTGAAAGGGTATACTTCACAGGTGGTCCCATATAAATTTTATCTAAATCGGTCGAGCTGAAAAATCAACGAAAATCTAAAAGTTGTATACGTCGATGATGTTTTCATGTACTTCTATACCTCGCTGTCTCATTGGAGCGGTGCGTTTATTTGGCCTACCCATATTATATACATACAAAATACATCTACTTTCCACTAAAAATGTATTATAGGCTCATATTTCATTCAATGAAGTCGGTTTCTTTTTAGTTTTTAAAACGTAATTATAAGCAATCTTTTGATTCAAAGTATCAAACGTTTGTTTATAATATTCATTATTTGGCTTGTGCTGCGTAAATTATTGATAATACCTACATAAAATATTGTCCTATAAGTTTCGAGTACTAATCATTAACCTATGTCATTACTATTATGCCTACCAATGATTAGCCACAAGAACAGTTTTTTGTTCCAATTATCAAAATACGGATAGAAGTGCACCCGTGCGAGTTTAACTGATTGCTGGTGCCTGTTTTCCCCCATCCCCCATATACAAAATAAGCAACAGAATATATGTACATACTTTTTAGAAAAGGGATATAAGCACTTATATTAAGGTGAAACTGATTGCTAGTGGCTATTTTTCCGGATCTCAAACGGTAAAAAATACTTATGCGTTTCAAGCAACGGGACAACGGAATAACAATGCTTGTGGTGAAAATATTTTTTAAATAAAATTAAACCCTGTACAGGAAAAACTAACTTTTCAGACACGGTCTAAGCACTCTACTAAGGAGTGGTCAAACGCTCGGTGTATACAAAATGATAAAGATGTGAAGTCTATTGTTTGTGATTTTGTGTGTAAAGGGTTATTTTTGGAACTACTAACCCGATTTGAAATGTTGTTATTTTGTTTTAATGTGATATATTTTACTGCCGCAGAACTGATGGCCGTTGGGGCAGACTGGTTCTTGAGTGGAGGCCACGTGTCGACAAACGTAGTGTAGGGCGCTCTGTTAGCTAGGTGGGGCGTGAGATGATATTCGTAAGGCAGCGGGCTAGGATTGGAGGAGGAGAGCTGAAGATCGAGCTAAGTGACGTGCCATGGGAGAGGTCTATGTACAGCAGTGGACTGACTCGGGATGATGATATTTTACTTTTTAAAAGAAACGGACGGGCGGGACAGCTAGTTGTTTTTCCGTAGGATTCGTGAAACGCCAACCCTGGTGACGGATCACGGAGACCTATGATAATGACCTAACAAGTTTTGAAGAGCCGAGATCAATCGTCATCAAAAGTATAGTCAGTGCTTTTGACGACTGTTCACCCACTAAAGTAAAAGAAAAATATTTGTCTCGGGAAATTACCAAAAAGTTTTACTGTAGATACTTACGAATACTTATTAGTACATGGTTTCTAAAACTACATTAGGGCTAGCTAGACCAACTAGTGAGACTTTTTTGCGAGCCTCCACGGCTGTTATTCCACCAGTCCTACAGGATATTAGGTTTATTACCTGTAACAGCATGATCTTTGGCTCTTCGCTCTTTAGCAAGTTAATGATGTCAGGTGTGTCGTACGTCTCCTGCTTCACACCAGGCACGGACTTCAACACATCTGTTATCAAACAATCAGTATTAGTATCAGTACATATATCACAGAGTCCCACCACCTCGTCTGTCTGTGTTTCTAAACTCTAACACTACCGAACGGTTTTTGTCAATGGAAATCCTTGTCATGCCCGTCAGCTCAGTTGGTTGTAGCTCTGCCTTCTGCGCTGTAGGTTGAGGTTCGATTCCCTCCCAGGATAAACATTTGTGTGATGAACATAGGTGTTTGTTCTGTGTCTGGGCGTTATAAAGTATTCACATGTATTTAAAAAATGATAACTATTCTATCAGTCATTTGGTTACCATAATACAAGCTATGCTTAGTTTGGGGCTAGGTGGTGTTGTGTGAGATGTCCACCAATATTTATTTATTTATTATTTATACTTTGACATTAGAACGACACGGACAGAGCATTTTTAAGCGCCACGGTAGTTAATTATATGACTATAGGATAGTGTTTGAGTATAGTAAATTACAGTCTATCTGCTGTCGCCGCCCCTTTTCCCTCGCAAAACAATTCGCCAGGTTTTCAGGAGCTGCTCATAAATGACAGAGTTATATCTTACTATTGTAGTCTTCATCCAAGGGCTCTTCTTTGACCAACACTTCCTGCTTCACTTGTACTGTCTTCTGCCTAAGGAAACCTCCTAAAACATTCAGGTTGCTTGCTATAATACAACTCCAGCTATGCCAAAATATCAAACAATCAAATTCTAAAATCATGGTGAGTTATCCCTTAGCTTAAATAATGCCTGTTTTATATTTAGTTAATGTAATAATTACTTTAAAACTATTTCACGGCGTTTGATCGTGCAAACCAAGTATGTAACATGACAAGTAGTGTGTCATGTCCCCATAGCACAAGCTCTGCTTACTTGGGGGTCAGATGATGCTGTGTCAAATGACTGGTATTATTCATTTATTTAAAAAAAACGAGCTGGCTTCTATCTGGCCCAACGTATTCGCATTGCCATTGAACGTGGCAATGCCGCCAGTGTCTTAGGGACGCTGCCATACGCCAGTGATCTGGATCATTTGAGCTATCTATCTATAAATCGTTTCATAGATACCTCAACTGTTTCACATTTATTTTATATTATTCTGTACATTTGTGTAATTAATTTCTAGTTAGTAAAATAAAATACCTTAGAATTCTTATAATTAAAATACCTACTTCATTGGCAAACAAATGTTACGGTAAGTAAATAACACTCGATTTCCCTGCCCACATTAAGTAGGGTCAGCATAACATGTTTAATTCTTCCATTTCCCTCTATCAGGCGTCATCTGTGACCAGACTTTCTTACTCCTGCCTATATAGCCATAAAACATACCATCATCCATCGGTAGTTTGATTGGTGCATCGCGATCACGGGCACGCTTGAAATCATAGTTTTCTTCATGATCCTCATTGCCAGCTTCACCCATCACATACTTGATCTTCTGCTCTTCTAACTCCTTGTCAATCTGGAACCACAACATTACATATTCATAGCATGAGTCTCACATTGTTCAGTTAGCACCATACCTTATAATTATTCTTAAGGATTATACTGTTGTGAAGAGAACACTAGTGGTCTGGAGGTTGTGGATGTAGAATAGAATAGAATAGAAAATAATTTATTGCACACCACAAAAACATTGGACTGTTATAAGAAACAATGTTTAGCTACACGGTAGTACAATGGGCGGTCTTATCGCTAGATAGTGATCTCTGCCAGACAACCTTGATCTAACCCGCATCTATTGGGTTCTATAGAGTTTGTGCACAGTTGTGCACAAGTTAGCTACATCGCCTTGTTGCCTTGAGCATGCACACCGGGTTATAGTATAAATACAGGTCTGAGAGGCGCGCCCCCCAATTGTAATTGTAACTGGATTGTTGAGTGGAGTGGTGGTGTGTTGGTGAGTCAATACTACACAAAACACAACTGTATTATACAAATATGTGGATGTGTAATACTAATACTAACCTAACCTGTACAGGTTCAAATCGGTTGTGCACCAAATTTTGACCGAAAATGTATGCTTTATTATTATCATCTAAGGAAAGGAAGGAAAACATTGTGAGAAAATCTAAACAGATTAAAAACAAGGGCTAAGAGCCTTTGAGGCGCACTTTACGAACAACTTACAATGAACATTGGTGTTTGCTCTATGTATGGGTGTTACAAAGTATCAACATATATAATACATATATATTTAAACATATATAAGTATTCTATCAGTCAGTTGATCACCATAATACCAGCTATGCTTACTTTGTGGCTGTTGTGTACAAATGTCCACCAATATTTATTTATTTAAACTTTTCACCACACTGATTAAAATGAACTAGTGATATGATGAAGGATTGTACATTGTTTTAATAATGACCTCACCTTGACAAAATCTTTGACCCTAATAGTTGGCCTCTGCAAAACCTGAGGAGTTGAATCTCCAGATCCTCTGCTGAAGGACGCTCGAGTGGAATATCTCTCAGTGCTGCCCAAACCTAGAAATTAAGAGGTTAAGGCGGGGTGCAAATGTGGACACTTTTGTGTCAGATACAAGCTACTGATGAATATCTCACTCTCTGCATATGTAAACATTTTTTGCATCCAGTTGCTCCCATTTAACACATACGAGTGACTGGCGACTGTGTCCGATCACCGCTACAGGACACAACAACTACGATTCCCTGTGATGGTGTGCTGTGTCGGCAACAAAAACTCTATGTTTGCACAGCACATAAATTATATAGATTACATACTGCACTGCACATAAATACTGCACATAAATTATATACTTACTACTACTATGTTTTTTTTGTAATTTTTATTTCAGTACTAGGTACGTACTACATTTATTTTTAGTGAGATATAATTAGTAAGCTTTTAGAATGGTATCTTTGCATTACTTAAACCCATTTAGAGGGTAACCTGTGACCTAATTGCTTAACCTGTGACCTATTTGCCAATGGGTTTTTATAGATAGTGCTTTAAACAAAATGTTACCTTCAGAAAAGACCCCAGTGGATTTGATGACATTAGGTCCATTCTTGTGCCTTGGCCTATTATTATGGCGGTCCCTACCACGGTTACGCTCATCTTTCTTTGAGTCCTGGTTGCTTGAGCTTGATTGGCTTAAAATGATAATAATAATAATGACAATTTGATGCAATAAAACATAAATTTCCAGATGTGCATTAGACTGTCGGACATTCTAGTATTGTTTATTGAAACCTAGCATTATATAAAAAGGAAAGTGGTTACCCTTTGTTTTTATTCCTAGATACATTTAGATTGGGGGTAAAAACTTTTTTGGGTTTCACACCCCCCAGTGAGAGGTCTCGGGGCGGTTTAAATGAAGGCAGCCGCTGCGAAGGGTCTGTGCCATTGAGCTTAGATTTTTCGTCAGACATTTATAATATAATTAGTATAATAAAGCGCACAAAAGTTAATTCAATTCTTGGTTTTTGTAAAAGGGGCCACAACACAATGTCACGTTTTATGTTTATCCTTTTTATTCTATTTATTTATTATTCCTTTTATTTATTTTTTACAAAAAATGTTTGGTTTGTTTGTTCGTGTTTTGCAAAAATAACCCGAAAACAAAATTATAATTTGATTTGACAATGACAATCAGACAATCCTAAAGAGTATTGATTGTGACATTGACTGTTTGTTAATTTCATACCTCTGCAAACACAATCCATGCTTTTACTTTTATTGTTTTTTTAGTGCTCACTCTGATATACATCGAGATAAATAATAAATCAAATTCAATCAGTAACCTCAGAAATAAATTATGTGATTTGAGGCGTGTTAAACGCGCGCAAAGCCGCAAGCAGACATAACGTCTGCTTTGCAATTTCTGAATAGGACCTTATTCCAAAAACTATTGGCAGTAATTTAGAGAATTTCATAGATGTGCTCTGTGGATTCCAGAAACTGTCGTGTCGAGTCGAGCGAGATTGGCTAGCTGGCTGGTTATCATCTGTTAACGTCCGTACCGCACCGTACCGTACTCACTCACTCATTAATTCTATAATATCTGTATTCTCTTCGTTTCCGTTTCTTTCAAATTCTTTACCATACCAACATAGCCAACTTTTATTCACTTTAATATATACCAAAATATTATTCTCAGCACACAGTCATAACTGCTAAAACAATTAAATCATGTCTGAATCACTTTTTGATATTTTTAGTGATCACCATACGAGACAAGTCGTAAAAAATGTTACGCGTCAACCTTTGTCCAATATTGGTTTGTAAATCTCTGAACTGAACCACTTCTGAATCTCTAAATGCAAATTCCAAAGCGGTCGTAAGGGCGCATTCTTTTCTTGTGACTCCATCTAGTTTGTGGCTCAATCACGCCGTAACGGCTGATCAAATTCGGATATAACACATGTGTATATATGTAGTCTGTATTTTATTTATTTTCAGAAAATATGGGTAAGATGGTGTCTGTAGGTCCCATCAAGCCCAATGAACCTATGAAGAAGGCTGGGGAGCCTAAAAAATCTTTCCTGTCTAATACCGGTAAGGCTCTGCAGAGCACACCAGCCAGAAAAGTCTTCACCCCTCGTGCAGGAAATGTCTCCTCTCTGATCTACAGAGATGATTATGACAATGGTTTCAAGATGGAGGAGGTCGAGTTCACAAAACC
Organism: Lampropteryx suffumata; assembly: GCA_948098915.1. Taxonomy (NCBI): domain Eukaryota; kingdom Metazoa; phylum Arthropoda; class Insecta; order Lepidoptera; family Geometridae; genus Lampropteryx; species Lampropteryx suffumata. The sequence goes on along the minus strand of OX402565.1, from coordinate 16,555,126 downwards.
AGCATACAAATATGGTAAGAGAATTGTTCGTAATGCTTGTACTATGATGTTCAAGCATTATGAGGCAGGATCCATTTATAAGTTCTTCCAATTTTTCACAGGAAATTACAAGGAGCTCTTTGACTTTCTACTTCCTGAGCCAGAATTAAGGCATGAAACATCTCCACCATCCACCCCGCCCCCAGTGATCCAACCACACACAATGGAACTAGATACATCATATCCAGAAGACTTTTTTACAGGTTTGTTAACAGTTTGTTGAAGACTGTTTCCTCTTATGTAAAACTATCACAAGTTATCAGATAACCTAACAGCATATTATCAGTTCCACATAGGGAACAGATTGTTGTGGGTTTGATTATTGCCACAGGACATATGTTTGTGTGATCTGCAAGTATTAGTCTCGATATCTGCTTATAGTATAATATATCAAAAAATTAAGTAGTACATCAGTCATGTGGTACCCATAACACAAGCACTGCTTAGATTGGTGCTGGCTGATGCTGTGTGAAATGTTTATTATTTGGGCATTGTTTATTTAATTATATAAATAAGATCACAGATGATAACACTTAAGAACAACTCCCAAGTTTCTCTTACTTTCTAAAATAAAAATAAGTGGGGTACAGAATAGATACTATCCAGTAGCTAAGCTTGGTCAAAATTATAAAAACAAGTACTTATAACTGTTTATTGTTCTTAAATAAAATAAAGATATCCTATTTTCTTTAACATATTCTAGAAAATAGTAATTTATATTATGACACCATCAGAAATTTGATTGCTTTGTTTATTTTCTTTTAAGTTCATAAAACACTTTCATAATGTAATGAAAATAATTACAATATTTAATTGCTTGGCAAACTCAATTTCTAGCATGTTATATTTTAAATTTTCTTGTATCAACAGTCCCTTGTAGCGTGACAGCGTGCCATTGGACACAAAGGCCTCCTCCAAGGCTTAGAAAATAATGAATTGACACCTTATAACAAGTTCATAATCAAACAATATTTCAAAATTATTGATGATGATGCTTCTTCTTGAGATTGTCATCACCTCAAACAGCCACCGATGAGTACATGCCAACTGTATTAGGAGAGAGAAAAAGACTGACTGATAGACAAAGTGAGCCCTTATCCCTCCCCAACACAGCTGACAAATAACTTAATATTCTTCACTCTTCTCTCTCCATGCTAAAAACAAACCCTGAATTTAGTAGACATTTTTTGTTTTTGTATTGCTTTTACTGGATAGTGACTATTCTATGGCTCTGACTGTTTTTATTTTTGTTGCAGATATTTCACTTGACTGTCTTCCGAACGATGACCTGGGACTTCCTGCTCTGTACTGATTGTTGATACATGTTAATCTGAATAGTTTTAAGAATGTAATTTTAAAGTGATTTAGCCTTTCTAATGAGCTATTAATTATTAAGTTGAAGCAAATATGAATGTACAAAATTTTCAGTGTGATGATATAAATAGTTTTGTAAGATTTTGATAATATAGTAAAAATAACATAGAATTTTCAATTTATTGCCTGTTTTTCATTTCAATAAAGTTAAGATAGGACTCTCAAGTAGTTCACAGTAAGAGCTTCATGAGCTTCATATTAAATATAACCAGACCTGAAGAGAGTCCATATGGCCAAGTTATGTTCAATGTAATTGAATTTACAATATATTTGCACAAGTAGAAAATCTCTACCTACACTATGTCAAGTACTTCTTGCCTAGAAACTGGACCTTTTTTTCAAAAGCGGGCAAGTTTATTACAGTGTTTTCTTTGTAGAATGGGTTGAGCATTAATTTTATGTAAGACTCATAAACATCAGTGAAGAAGTTTTTGATGCCATCTTCATTTCTAGCATCATGGACCATAATGAGACGCATCTGAAAGTGAAACACTTATTTTAACTTTTATGTTGCATAATAAGCACTCTAATACAGTTTCTGTTTATCACACAAGATTCTTATAAGAATTTAATATTTATCTCCTATCCTTTGTTCCAAGAATTGGTATTTCCTGTTCAATATGCTTATACTGATGATAACGGTGTGATTAAACTAGAAACATACACATTTATAAAGGTTAGTTACCTGACTAGCAGTGACAAACGCAGAAACGAACCACTGGTTGAACTTATCCACTGACTTAAGGTAGGTGTTGGTGACCTTCCACATGTGCTCATCAACTAAATCTAATGCCGCATGTGCTATGAATTGGTTCAAGTGTCGGTTATCTTCTTTCTGAAATAGAGATTTTACTTCACCATCTGGTTCTAACATGTTTGCTCGAGGAATCCACGTAACGCCATTGTAACTAATGAAAATTGTTAAGTTATGAGTACCTTCCTACTAGTATTTAGGTGTGATCAAAGCAATAATTGATAAATAAAAATCGAAACACGAATGAAAATAACATCGTTAATAAATGGTAGGTTGGTAATAACTGCTTACGTTATCTGGTTCTTCGCTTACGCATATATTTTACTAATGAGTCTTGCTATGCTAGGACTCATATATTCACCTCGTGTTATAATAGGGTATGGGCAGGGCAGTTATAATTAGGTTAGTAGGTCATGCCTCATGCAAGCTCGCTGCTTACGAATCGAGTAAGAATCGGTTGGCTAATGGCTAAAATGAGGGGCGGCTAAGTACATCGGAAAACGAAATGAGGTCAGACATACCTTGACTTCCTTTGTAACTGGAATGAAATCCATTTCAAATATTGGATTGTCGGAGTGTCCAACGATGACAAAGTAATACGTCCCCGCAGCCATTACCGCCAAAATCAATGCTGGGAAGATTTTAGCAAAATGCTGTAGCGTAAGCACCCCGCCTCCCTCGCGTTCGCGTTCGCCATCGCCAAATCGTAAATTCGTAAAGTTGAATTCAGTGTTGCCTTGCCATGCTATACAATTTCTTATTTATATAAACAAAAGTGTTTTAAATAACATAAAAAATATGTTTGGACCACATATTTATTGTTTTAATTGCTAATTTTATTCATTTGATTAAAATTGGTTTTAGAAAAAGTTTTTTGATAAAAAAAATACCAACGATGGCAATATTTATTGTGAAATTCTCAACCGTGCAGTGGAAGGGAGATATATTTTTGAAGTCCCGTCTTTTCTGTCTAATGTCATAATATAATCGACCCATCGAAATAGTACCTACTATTAGCCAGCCCATAGATAAAAATATTAAGGATTTTCTATAGTTTCCAACGTAAGTTCTACTATGCATAGATTAATGAATTTATTGGTCATGTGCATCTAAGGTGCCACCTGACTAATTATGTGTGTGGTGCGCTCTTCAGATCACACCACTACACCAGCACTACAGACAGACAGAGAGACCGTTGACCGTTCAATCGTTTAGTGTAAGCAGAGCGTGTACCACAAACTATAGGATTGGCGTGTATGTTTCATCAAAACAAGCAATAATTAAGATAATAGATCGTCAATTTACACAACTTTTTTTTTATTAGGAAGTCATAGATACTGAATTACTCACGACTCGAAAGTGTAAAGTAGCGGATACGGCATCATTTTTATTGGCGGGAACTGATAAAATTATACTTTACTATATTTTTTTAGAAGAAAAGCAAAGTTACTTTAATAATATTATGGATCGTATGACACATCATTTTATCTTATTACCCAGTTCACACTCAGTTGAATATCATAACATAAATGAAGAAGTCTCTTTTTCAGATTCGTGGTCAGCACCCATTGACAAACTTATGATATGGCGAACAAACAACTGGATGAAATATGAATCGAAATACGATAAATTATTCCTGCGTTTACATTACGATCAACTTCTTATTGCATCTGATTTAAAAGTTTTTGAATCTTTGAACTTAAACAATAAAATGAAAGGAATCTACAAGCAAGATATACTAATATTGTTTGTAAGTTTGTCCGGGAAAGAGGTAAGTTTTCATTTGTATCTCCGTTTAACATATTGTTTTCTTGTAGGTAGCTACATATTAGGTAGGTACCTAGTTCATAGCATAAATAAATAAATAAAATAATTAATGCTGGACATTTCACACATCATCATCTGGCCTCAAAAGACGCAGAGCTTGTGTCATGGATACCACATGACTGATATACCTACCTATTACTTATATTTTTTTTAAAGTGAAAACTTCTTTAGCATCGTTTTGATTTGAAAGTCGATGAAACGAAAAAGCGGCAGTAAAAAGAGACGGACACATAAATTCATAAGATTTAACGTGGGAGAAAATGAGATAGGAAGCATTATACGTGATTATTTTTACTTGTTTGTGCGCGCATGTGTAGTACAAAGCTTGAGAAAAAGCATGACAACAACCGTGATGTTTTGTATACGTGTACGTATTAATTATACGTTTGTTTTTTGAAGGTTTCACTTCTACCACGTGTGAATTGCACACATGTTTTTTTTGTAAATACATATATGTTTTACACATAATCACCCAGACAAGAGTTAAATACTTGCAGATCATAAAATATTTGTCCCGGAGCGGGAATCGAACCCGCAAACTTCTGCGTATCAGCCGGAGTTTGGCCTACTGCGCCAGAGAGGTTGTGTCATATCTTAATAATATGTTATGAGTTACCTACATACCAAAAGTGGCATCATAGCACTGGCACCCACTGCAAAAGTAGCACCTAACCTTCATTACCAATCTTTCTGTGAGATTTATCTAGAATTTACAACTCCACTCTTCGTAGTAAAGCTAATTTCATTATTTCCCTGCCCTTATCTTACTCAAATTGTATGTAGTAAGATCCCACTTTTTGTTGTGTCAGCACAGTACTAAATAGTTCAATGGTTGGCACATTATGTTCTGTCATTTTAGTATTCACTCCTTTCTTACTAATGTCATCTTTCATAATTATATAATCCATCCATCATTTCTTCGATCTTACTCTTGAGTGATAAAATTCCCTCCACATTCATACATAACATTCTTTTCGCGATAGGACATTCATCTCTCCCTATGACATGCCAATACCACGCTAGCTAGCCTACTGCTTCTCAACTTTTCTGTCACTGGCGCTACTTTCAGTTTCCTCTGATATATTCTAAATCACAAACTAGTAGTAGGTCGCGGTCTATATTACCATCGTTCTGGATCAATGAGCCGAGATACCTGAAGTCACAACAGACTGGTTCCGGACTGGACTGGGATACAACATCTATGGCAATAGGTGAAAAACTGGAGGGACCACCGAAGTCACAGAAAAAATGCTCTGTCTTTGTCCTGCTGATTTTAATCGAGAAACTCCTTATTTCTTGGCATTTTCGTAGTCTGCTCTGGACCTATGGTGCATTATCGCTGTCAAGAACAATGTCAACGACAAAATAGTATATACAAAAGTGACTCTTATACCTATGACTCATGTCAGAGCATTTAATACGAAGAGGAACAAATACGGGCACATTGCCTATCCCTGATGCAATCGTACAGCCACAGCCACTTGTCTGTAACTCTGGCTTGATACCAGACGTGCTTTCTGGGTTCGCTGTGCTGTGCCTACATAGCACAGATAAGCTGTATGTATCTTCCAGTACAGGCACTATGAATATTTTATCTTTCATAGCCAAGCACAAAACCTCATGTGATATCCTAACGAGCCATTCTTGTATTTATATATATATATATATATATATATATATAATGTATATATTATATAATCTGAATCTTGGAAACGGCTCCAACGATTTTCATTTGATTTATTATGGGGGTTTCGTGGGCTATAAATCGGTCTATAAATCTATAAATCGATTTTTTTATTACTCATAAAGCTAGGTCATCCAGGTACTTTTAAATTAAACTACCCGAACTACCCGAAAACGAATAGTGAAGTTAACCTATAAACTGTACCTATTTGTAATTCTAGATACGAAAAATGAAATTTCAAATAAAGGGAAACGTAATGCAGTGCCTTCAGAAGTTAGGAGAACATATTCCTCTAGCGAGCTTCAATGGATCAAAAACATTTATTCCCTCAAAGTATCGGAATATCGATGAAATACTGCAAAACGCTCTAGCTCAATGTAGCAACGCTTTTGGTAAGTACTTTATGTATTTAGGTAGATTGGTAGGTACTATAGGAGCAAAGTCAAGTCTGAAGCTAATATAGTTAATACATATTTTATTTTGCAGATGAACAAAACAAGTCACTGCCATCTGAGTATAATAATTTTGTAAGTATGTGCCTGTTGGATCCAACATTTCCCCAAGTAGTGAAGGAGACTGAAAAATTACTCAAAGAGATTGCCAAGAAATAATTTAGACGTATCTAGCGCTCATACTTGAAACGTCGAAATGATTACTAAATACAAAGATTTTGAAAACGCTGCTCTGGCCGATTGATTGAATGTAACCATTACCCTTTTAAGTTTAGTATACAGCTAGTTTACTAAATCTGTATTATTTTATTAGCACTTTTACACTGGTAGACTGGTAGTTTGCTAGATTGTCTATGGGCCGAACAAATATATAAGTTATTGTATTGAGCTGTTTTAATCTGTGGGCACAAATTGTAAACAAACGAAGTGCCAAGTCAAAATATATTTGAATTTTGAAAACACTTCACTGTGTAACGATTGTTTTGGTTCGTCGGTAAATAATTATAATTTTCGCACATTTCTAACGAATAAACGTGGTATAAACTGATAAAAACTTTGTAGTCTTTCGCACGCATTTCACATCCCAGTAAAATGATGCCTCAAAGATTTGCTCCCGCGCAGTCTAGCGTTGTTCGAAAATCTAGGTAAGTTTGTGTACACATCTTTGTTTTGATATTATTTTCAATAGAAATAATTTATAAGTCATACAGTAAATTAATATATTTCATCAAAGAACATTGGCATGTAAATTTTCCTGTTTGATTTTAGCATTTTAACAATAAATTGTAGCTTCCAAGAAATTCGTTAGCACTAAAAAGTTCTGTCTTACAGCCATAATTTTAATTTCTCTATGACATAATTGGCTGGCAACTGCTTTTCTTCGATAGAAATTTATAAAATATCTGTCCTCACATTGCCAAAGAATTTTAATAAAAGGCATAAAACCCGATAAAAGCGACAATAATTACCTACCTTTCGGCTATCTAGATTTATTTCTGCAGCTGGATGTTTACGGATATCCTGTTTATAATAATATCTTAGATATTGGCAATTATTATAATTACTTATTGCAGTAGTTGGTACAAGCACTTACAAAAATCTGAACAGTTGCGTTTTTCTGAAGTGCTGCTTATTATTTCCTTAGAACTAACTAACTAAGTCTTCCCATCTTCAAAAACATGGTCATGAAACATTATTTGTTGTGCTGTTATACATAGTCATTTCTGTATTGGTGATTTTTTATACTGTTTATTCTTATATATATATATATATTTATATATATATATATAGAGTTCATATGTATGTATATATTTATATCAGTATTGTTTAGTTTATACATATATGTAAGTATGTTATTGTAATATTCCATGTGGTAGTCAATAAAGTGTTTTCTATCTATCTATCTATCTTAGCAGGTTGCTAGGTGTACTGGAAATCTGTTTGTCTTTTGTTTCTATAAAATCGTATTTATATTTTCACCATATTGTTATTCCTGTTTTTCATTCTGTCTGTGTTGTCAAATAAAGTATTTCTTCCATGTTTATAATACACTAGCGACTGGCCCCTGCTTTGCACGGGTGCAATGCTGATACTAAATAAACTACAGAATGCCTTTATATACAACATTATCTGAGAGAATAAAGATAAACATATACATAAGACATATAGCCTAAGAGATAGATAAATACATATTTGTGTAGACCTTTTTAAATTGTGTAATACTGTGGTACATTATTTAGATTTATCTCTTAGGGTTCAGCCAGCATTTGCTATGTAAAGGCAAGATTTTTTTTTTATATACGACATCACATTAGAAACCACTAAAATTATCAGTGTTTCTCTACTATATTATGCATGTTTTATACATATGGGTGCTTCCATGATATTAGGGCAACTCTATGATGTGAATAGTTTTTACTATTTTCTACATACTGTGCAAATTTAAATTAGTGTGATTTATGGCTGATCAATAGAATAATTAATGTTCAAAAGGGCCAGTCACTTTGTTTAGTATTTTAAGAGAAATTCAGGATTTTGTAGCTAGGGACTGATGAAAATTATGCTGATGTACTGTAATATAAGATGCTTTAAGGCAATGAATGTAATAAAATAAGACTCATAACCAGGCATAGCTTCACTTTTATTAGGAACGTATTTTAGACAATAGTGGCAATTCCGTTGGTTCATTTCACAATTCCTAACTTTAGTTAGGAATTGTCTAGAATATATTTAGTTATTCATAGCATTTGTAAAACCTATTCGGTTGGTACCATCTAACTAAATTAGGAACGCTTAATTAAGAGATAAAATTGAATTAGGATAAGTTGGTAGCAGCAAAATACCAAAAGTTAATTTGACAGTTCAAAACCTAATTTTAGCTAAAATTAGTTAGGTTGGTGCCAACAGAATTGAGGCCAGTATCAATTATTAATTAACTTTAAAAATGTTACTTTACAATACAATCAAGTGTAGCTTTAACTAAAATTCTTTAAGATAAGGTAAAAACAAACGAGGTTATAAGCTCTATGAGGTAATAATAAAAAAAAATACGGGTTGCACTCCGAGAGTGCCGACAGAAGTGAAAACATATTTTGGCGCGTTAGAGTTTAGTAATAAATCACTTCAAAATCAGTAATTATGGCGACTGCCAATCAAATACTGAACGAACACAGATGATGCAATATTTTTTGTTCAGAATGTAGATAATATATCAAAGAACCTAACTCAGTAAACTTCTCCATACAAAAGTAGACTGTAAACATGTGAATTAAGGTTTATAATCAAATGGGGCGAGCGTGGCAGCCGGCTGCGTCTCGGTAACGGTGTCGCGAATCCAGAAGTTTTACCTCATCTAAAAATATGCGTAAAGCGCTAAAATAAGTTTTCACTTAAAAAAAAATGCTCGTTTTTTCAGGTGAATGATAGTCTTCTTCCCGTAGGTTCACAGTTTAACTAAGATCTCCTCAGTGTAGTGACTCCTGGAGCAGTCATTGCACTTCCTCGATACACATTTTTTGGAGTAGCGATCACAACATAAAATTTGTAATACTGATTGATAGTTGCCACACTCTTCCAATGGAGTGTGGCAACTATCAATCCTGGACAACACAGGCACCCAGTGTCTCGGTCTGTCAGTTTGGGGGGCACAACCCAAAATAGGCGTAGCTGACAAAACAATGAATACTCAATTGTAACAGCATTTATTTTTAGAAACTTTCGATGTAAGCTTTTTGAAGAATCCAATAAATAATGCTTCTGTTTTTTAACATTCTTGCGAGTAATGCACTAAATTTTTTCCTGCTGCATTGCGACTGTTGCTGTCATCTTTGGCTTTAGTTTTTGTTCTTTCTTGAGACTATAGTCTAGTATAGACTATAGTTCTTGAGACTAATAGGATCTTCAGCTATTTGTTCAATTTTACTTTCAGCGCAAGCGCTTTCTTTGCTTTTTTTCAGTCTTTTATATTTCATCTGTTGAGTGTTATCTAAACTTTCTTTTTAAATTTTATTTCAAATTTAAAAAGAAAGTTTAGATAACACATTATTACATTACATATATACATTATTTTTGTTCTTTAACATAATATTTCTTAATTTCCTTTGAAGAAGGGTTCTTCGTTTAGCTTCTGCTTGTCTAAGATTATCTTTAACATTTATGTTATTGTCCAGTGGTTTTATCGCTCTATTCTCTTAAGGAAATTCTTCGTCAGACAAAGGTGAAGAATTTTCTGTTATGTAATGATTAGAGTCTTTCCCAAATTGTTGGTTTTTTCTGTACTCAGAAAAGTACTTCTTCCATTTTTTTCGAATTCTTCTCCGTTTCGAGGGGTCATATCTTTTACACATTTTTGCTGTCCTTTCTCCTATTTCTTTATATACTTTACTCTTTCTTTCTCTTTGTGTCTAGCTAATAATACTGGGTCACTTTTAGTTTTCTGTAATCGCGCTTTTGCAGCAACTGACTTCTTTAGGGCTATTTCCTCCCTTAGTCACTTTTTTACTAGGCGCCATGTTGCTATAAAAGAGAAATGCATTGCAACATATTATATTAATAATTTAAGCAAAACATTTTTTTCGTTTGAAACAAGACTTCTCTAATAATTAGTTAACAGACAAACTAACATTTTGTCTACATGAACCACGAAAATTTAAAACATAGCACTCTATTTTTTAAGGGTATGTAGTTGTGAAAAAACATACTACTACTAAAAAAACTTTCATTCCTGTTTGGTGCGTTACAAAAGGATATCGCAAATTAATTTACTTGAACTTCAGTCCCTGGCTTCTCCGTCAGTCCCTAGCCATATTTATAGCGAGGGCCTGACGGGTTAGGACTGACGATTCAGAAGAGAACCTACGAATACTCTGTTCGGTAATATATACCACAATACCTAACTTCATTTCATAAACAGGGCTTACAAAACAATACTAAATCGTTAACAATTAAAAACAATTGCCTAATATTTAATATAAAAATTGCTTACCTAGGGACTGACAAAGTCACTGCAACAAGGCGAGCTCGCACATCTCACGCCGCGGTTGCACTGAATCACAAAATGGGCCGACGCAAGGCGAGCCGCATTTGTAGATAACTTCATCTATACCTTAAAATCAACGATTCTCATACCCTCATTCACGTTAAATGCCGCGTAATTTCAAAATTCCTAAGCGACTAGGGCCTGATGGTTAAAGTCGCGGACACAAATTTAACTTACATAAATGTAATGTTTTTTATTTATGTTACTAGGCAAATAGTTGTATTTTAACTGTCTTAAATAAAATGAAAGTGTATAAAAGGAATGTTTTTTCAGATATTGGTGCCCGATTACAAAATTTTGGTAGGCGGGCACAGCTAGGGACTGATATTTGTGGTAGTTAAACAAGTTTTCCAAAGTATGATTCAATATTAATTTAGTTTTTTAGAGCTAAATTATTCATTAATTAAGGCCAATTCTTCCGGCGAAGTTTTATTATTACTTCCCTTGTAGATTTATCACAACTTTTATTTTTTCCCATTGTTTTTTCATAAGAAGCAATCACTATTAATCTTTTACAGCACTAAATGGCGCCAAAATTATACAAACAGTAACAAATCGACTGAGTGTTCTCTATTTAAATTTGAATAAAGGTATAAACTATTTAGCGTTCTTAATTACGTGACCAGCCAGTAAATAGGAATACTATGTTTAGAATTAGTGTAAAAAGTTTGTCTATTTATTTTTAGCTAATCATGTGTATCAATGAATACAGTGGTATTATGGAAAAGTTTTACAATACCGAGAGAAATAAAAAAAATTGCATGCAATTAGTTTTGCGTCTTAGTTTGAAAAAAACTTCCCTTTATATCAGCGTTCTTAATTATATGACCACCACTGTATATAAACAAAATATGTAAGTACATATGCTTTCCACTAAAATATATTATAGGCTCAAATTTCATTTAATGGATTCGGTTTTCTTTATTTTTTTAAACGTAATTATTACTACCTAATATGGATTCGTCTTCTTTTTTATTATTGTTGTGTATGTGTGCTGATGTGTGATAGTTTTTAAAGATCAGAAAGGGCATTATGTAACATTAAAATGTCATGGTCAATACCTTAAACTTTAGATACAAAACTTTAAAATCAAAGATTTTAAATATTCTCTTCTTTCGTCTTCTTTTTAAGATCGCTAACTAAGCCTTTGGTACAAAACTCAACCTTACACGATCACCATGGTTTGTTGGAACAGGATAAAGTAGCTCAGATGTCGGTTAGCCTTAAGAATACACAAGTCAGCGGCACAAACTCATCAGTGGGGGCAGATAAAATGTATGCTATTTCATCTAGCACAGTGCGAGACAAAGGTAGACGTGCACGAAAGATAGTGATAAGCAGTAAGGTTATAATGATTTCTAATCATATGATCAGATTAAACTACGATTTGTGGACCGCGTCAAAACGACTGCGTAAAAATCATGAACAGACTTTTAGCTGAAGGGTTCTCTTGAAAAAACTACTCAATGTATCTATTCGAAATAAAGTTATTTGAGCTCTTGAATAAATAAACAATGCTTGTATCGGAATCATTTTGGAGTTTTCGTGCTCCGTACGCTACTTATTTGCGTCCAAAGTTGTGCTAAAATCAGTGTTAAAATACGTTTTGTTGAGGCTTATATCTTTCAAACCCGAACCTTTTTTACGATTCTGTTGCGATACAAGCATAGATTATGACGAGATAAAATTGATATCACTCTTCGTTTTGATTGTTTAACATCCAGACGGTGGAGTGATCACCTTTCGCCGTTTGTATGGAAAGATAATCGACTAGTTCACTCTTAAAGTTCACCGAAACGAGCTAGAAAGAAATCTTTGTTTAATAAATTATGTATGTCTAAGCGAAGTAGGCTTATGTAATTACATATAAGCAAAACCTGATTGTAAAGTTGCTTAAATGCTATTTGTTATGGTTAAAATAGGTAAAGTTGTAGATTGTAGGTAAGTAATATAAAGCATCCGCTACACGGTTTGAAACCGCATCAGTTTCTACCAAGGTGACCTTGGTAGAACGATTTCTGTCTACACGGTTTTAAACAAACCACAAACTTCAGTGTGTTTAAAAAGCTCGTGCTGAATTGACGTGTGCAGAATGCTTGTAATGCACTAAACAATTTACAATGAGGCCATGGCTCCTTATTTATCAAAATTTCTAATGTTTGGAGTTTGTATGGCACTTTTGTGTGCATTTGAAGAAAAAAAAACATTTTTTTGGGAGGAGTCTTTGTACTCCTTAGACATTAAGTCCCTGAGACAAGGTAGGTCTCTCTAAACTCTAAATAACTCGATGAATTCAGTGATAACCTCACGTTCTTTCTCCATAATACCGTGATTACCGTGATTACCGCGACTGTGGTACGCGTGGTTTTAAACAAGCGGCTAGACGGTTTGCAACCACCGCTTCTGCCAGTGGTTTGCTGGGCAAGCCTTTCTACCAAGGGCGTTTAAAGGTCATGCGAAATTTGGTGCGCAACCACTATGTACACGGTTTGAAACCGTTTCTACCAAGGTGACCTTGGTAGAAACTGCGGTTTCAAACCTTGTAGCACATGCTTAAAGGATGGCATGGGTGGCATATAGGGTGGCATATACTGTGACCAAACCCTCTTTAAATAAATAAAGATTACAAAAAAAAAAAAGATTCTTCAACTTGTTTTAAACCCACTACTTTAGGAATGGAAGGCGGGGCCACTATCATTAGACTACCGGTTCTTGTACAGTACTTTTTCAAAGGTTGTATAATATGTACTGATGGGTAAATGACAGGATAGGGGATGGCAAGCAGTCAATGCTGCCGAAGCCCCGTCGGCCGGGCTCCACGGACCGGCTCTCGGCGGAAGCGCGTCGCCCGAGCGCAGCCGGACCTCGCTCCAGCAGCGCCGAGCCTTCGCGGTCCACATACGCGGGCGGCCGACTCAGCAGAGAAGCCTCAGCTAGCAAACTGCCTATTAATGGAGTAAGTTTACTATTTTCAATTCTACAATTCATTTTTTAATAAAATTAAAACTACTTTGCGTAGTCAAAAGTCATGTACATGCACATCCTTTATTCAGAATAGCTAGGACCACTTTGAACCACTTTTTCCACTTTTTCTTAAATGTTAGTGAAATCAAGGTGCCGGTTCCTCCTAACCCCAGTTCAAGAAGAATCCGGCAAGAAACTCGTCTGGTCTTAACACTTTTGTATGATCCTTGCCAATTTTGTTACGGATGCCGAGTCGAGTTGGGGCAGATTCATCCCAAGCTTTTTTGTCATAGCGTGGGCAAGTGTCTTATATAATGGACGTGCCTTTGACTACGCCCTGTGGACATCCTCAATGATCTATCTAGAGATCTGAGGTGTTTACCGAATGTGTGGATTAGTTATGTATAAAAATATTGGTGGATAAAGCACACAAAACCATCTTGTATTATGGTGACCAGATGACTGATATAATACCTCGATATTTTAAAATACATATTTATGATACTTTATAACACCTAGACACAGAACAAACACCTGTATTCATCACACCTACAACCTACAGCGCAGTAGGCAGGCCTACTATCGACTAAGCTAACAGGCACCTACAACCTACAGCGCAGTAGGCAGGCCTACTATCGACTAAGCTAACAGGCCAGTCAGTACTTTCGATTGGGGGTTAGATTCCCTCCCATTTTTGTCAAATATTGTAGATTTCTTAAGATAGGTAGGTACTTATTCATGTAACGGTTCCTAAACTAATTTTAATGTAATTTTTGTTATAATGTAAGCTCATTTACCTACAAGCTTTAGAAGAATATATTATTTTTAGTTACATAAAAAACAATTCTTTGATAGTTTGTTTTCGAGAATGTTCAGCATATGTTTATGTATTTATAATATGTATGTGCATATCCGTCATGTTGTACCCATACATGCTCTGCTTACTTTGGGACCAGTTAATAAATACTGTGAGAAATATCCGGCATTATCTCGACATTACCTTTTTTAGTAAAAAATATTTGTGATATAGTTTTATTTGCAGACGATACGCCTTTAATTCTTAAAGTTGATAGAGGTAAAACTAGTATTTGCGATAACGTAAATGAATCCTTATTAACCGACTTTATCAAAAAGCAGGAGGTTCTCAATTCGTAGGAATCTTTTTTTATGTATGTTTACCGATTGCTCAAAAACGGCTGGACCGATTTGGAAAATTTTTTATTTGTTTGAAAGGGTTGAGGGTTATACTTCACAGGTGGTCCCATATAAATTTTATCAAAATCGGTCGAGCTGAAAAATCAACGAAAATCTTAAATTTGTATACATCGATGATGTTTTCATGTACTTCGTTACCTCGCTGTCTCATTGGATCGATGCATTTATTTTGTATATATTATTTATACTTATACAAAATACATCTACTTTCCACTAAAAATGTATTATAGGCTCAAATTTAATTCAATGAAGTCGGTTTCTTTTTAGTTTTATCGTTAGTTCATAACTGGTTCACTGTAAAGAGCTTAATTAAAAAAAAACGAAATGTATCCGATTCACTTTGCCAAATTTTATTCATAGCCCGACCAACATTGAAATGAATGGAGGCAATGAATCTTGTAAATTCCTAGGTCTTAATGATGCAAAACTACAGTAGGGACCATAAATTGAAACACTTGCTGGTAGGCTTAGTTCCGCTGCATATGCAGTTCGTGCGATACGGTGGCTTACTGATGAAGCTACAGCTAGACTAGAGCAGCTGATATTGATAAATTATTTGTAATTCAAAAAAGTGTAATACGTGCCATTTATAGAATGTAACCACAAGAATCTTTGAGAGAAATATTCAAAGAAATTAATATTCTCACAATGGCTTCACAATATATATATGAAAATTTGTTATACACACATAAATTATTTTTTTACACTATTGCATTAGGAGCCCCTGTAAAAATCCTGTAAGAATCAATACCAGGAATAGACACAAATTATACATCCCTAGGTTTCGACTAGAAAACGCAAATAAATAATTTATGGGTAACACGGTGTGCTTCTATAATAAGCTTCCTGAAAATGCTACCAAACTACCTATTAAGAAATTTAAAGCATACATAAAAGGTAGTCTTTTGAGGAAAGCTTAATACAATATAAATGTCTATATTATTGATAAGAATGCATGGCCTCATGTCGCTCTGCCGTCAGACAGTTCACCGACACACTTTAAATGTATAAACTCTCTTGTATTAGTATTTCGTAGTTAAGGTAGGTAGTTCTAAGATGGATCATGTAAAAAAGCTCTAGGACCGGACCAAGACGAGTTTCTTGCTAGTTCTTCTCTGGCTTGGGTTAGGATGAATTGGCACCTAAATTCACCTAGTATCTTTTGACTTTGACTCTATTATTATTATAACAATTAACGGTGTAGTGCACTTCAACTAAGCTTGAACTACTATATAGATATTTTTAACCACGATGGTGGCAAACAAGCTTACGGCCCGCCTGATCGGCCCGCTGCACGCTGACGCTGCACCACCAGGAACATCACATGCGCGATGCGCGTTGCCGACCGCCAAGAAACCTATGAACTCCCCACTTGAAGTACTCCATATTGTATTCCCCTGGGAAAACCTTGGCAGAGAGCAATATTATCTTTTATCTCATAGAAACATACCTACATTATATTGTCATTGTATATACAGAGATCCCGCTCACAGCAAGGCGACAGATTTGGCTCGTCCTCAATGACTCCAATGAGATCCAGTCAATACTCAGCCAGGCCTACCACTACCCCACAGGTAGATACAATCTCTAACATGTTTTTAACTTTGTATCTTACTAGCTGATGCCAGCGGCTTTCTTCTTATCGTGTCACTAAATATTTCGAACCATTGTGGTAAAAGGGTTAAAGTGCGCCTCAGAGGCTCCTTTCGTGCACTTGGCACATGTCTTCGAAATGTTTTCTAGGCCGGTTTCTTCACGATGTTTTCCGTCACCGTTTGAGAGTACTGGTGTAGCGCGTATACATTTTTCGTACCAAAAAATCCATTGGTGCACGACTGGTTTCGAACCCAAGAACTTAGGATGGGAAGGCGGGGCCACTATCACTAGACGACTAGTGCAATCGGTCTACTCAGCGTGTTACATAAAAAGTAGACTATGTCCTTCGCCAAGATACAATATATCTTCTTATCAAACTTCATCAAGATCTGTTGAGCTGTGAAAACGAAACAAACAGACACTTTCGAATTAATAATATTGTGATAGATACCATACTTATAGTATACCAATTAGTATTAAGTCCAAGTGTGGGTCTGATTGTGAATGACTAACAATTATATAAGAGTTATCGTATGTTTGAATAATTATGCTTCATCAGATGTGTTAATGATTTCAACCTTTGATATAGGGATGAGGATATTCTGACTGAGCCGGTTGCGGGTTTGATTCCCGTCTCGGAAGAAATGTTGGTATGATTTACAAGTATTTGTTTTGGGTTTGTGTGTTTTTCTATGTATAAAATGTATGTACGAGTATTTACAAAAAAATATTGAATAAGTATATTAGTCATGTGGTTCCCATGACTCAAGCTCTGCTTACTTAGGGGCCAGCTGATGCTGTGTAAAATGCTCTTAATGTTTTTTATAATTTCGCTCTAGTATTTTTTATATTACAATAGGTATAGCTCATGTTACTCCAGAATAATTTATGACTGTATATCTGTTATTCTGACAGATATTATGATAGCTATATATATATCTATATATAACGTGTACATATAATGTACATGACTTATTTGTATTTACAGAGGACACCTTCAGATGACCGCAGAAGCCGCAGTTGGCAGACATCTTTAGACCGAGCTCTAGCTTGTGTCAATGCCAAAGATACAAGGTACTAAGTTTTTACATATTAACACCAAATTTAGACGGCGGTGGTGTACTAATACGTCTAAATACTAACACGTAAAAACAATAATTCAAAAATGTAATAACGACCAGAATACTCCAGAATTGAACTGAGGCTTGCAGAAGGCCTAAACAAGAACCACTCATCCACAATGTAATAACGACCAGAATACTCCAGAATTGAACTGAGGCTTGCAGAAGGCCTAAACAAGAACCACTCATCCACAATGTAATAACGACCAGAATACTCCAGAATTGAACTGAGGCTTGCAGAAGGCCTTAACAAGAACCACTCATCCACAATGTAATAACGACCAGAATACTCCAGAATTGAACTGAGGCTTGCAGAAGGCCTTAACAAGAACCACTCATCTACAATGTAATAACGACCAGAATACTCCAGAATTGAACTGAGGCTTGCAGAAGGCCTAAACAAGAACCACTCATCCACAATGTAATAACGACCAGAATACTCCAGAATTGAACTGAGGCTTGCAGAAGGCCTTAACAAGAACCACTCATCCACAATGTAATAACGACCAGAATACTCCAGAATTGAACTGAGGCTTGCAGAAGGCCTAAACAAGAACCACTCATCCACAACCACGTTTTTATGCCTGCGGAAAGATTTTACATAAGTATATAAGAACTTTTTCTATACATTTTTTATTCGACTTCAAAAAAAAGGAGGGGGTTTTCAATTCATTTATTTTTCTCATAACTCTTGTTATTTATGAACTGATTTTCATGAGAAGGAATATACTTTCCAGTCGGTCCCATAGAAATTTCATCAAATCGTACTTGGTTTTTATATCAAAATACAGTCAAAACCGAATATAACGATGGATCGGTTATTACGACCGAATGGCAAGGTCCCAGCCGAATGGCAAGGTCCCGGCCGAGTCCCTATAATGTACAACTAGCAGTTATCCACGACTTCGTTCGCATTTTTTGTAATTGTAGCTTAAATCCTTCCCCTCCGGGGGAAGAAGTTTCAAACCAATGACACCCATTACAAAGTTTCCATACAAACATGCACACCCCATTTTACTCTTTTGTGAGGGTTTTTTTGAAAAAATCCACTTTGACACCCTATTTTACCCTTTGCAAGAGTAATTTTAAAAATCCTGAAACACGTGTCCGTTTATTTTGCATTTAATCAAGTTTCAAGCAAATCGCACCATGCGTTAAAAAGTTTCATACATTCGTTTTCACCCCTTTTTACCCTCTTAGGGATTGAATTTCAAAAAACCCCGCCATAGTGGGTGGTTTTGCTATAAAAGGAAGCTACCTTCCAAATTTCAGCTTTCTAGTCAGTCAGCAAGTCAGTCAGGTTAAGTTCTTTTATAGGTATAGATTAAGTAAATATACCGCCTATAACAACATCGGATACAGCGACAAATCGCTTAAATTGAGGAAACTTATCCTTATTCATCGGCTATAACGACGTTAACGGCCAGCTACATAGTAATCAATACGGATTTACTAAAGGTCGATCAACAGCTGATGCAGGTATAGGACTCTTAACGTATATATTTGACGCCTGGAAGAAGTAACAGTATGCAGTTGGGGTATTCTGTGATCCATCTAAGGCCTTTGACTGTGAGTCATGCAACCCTAATCACAAAGTATATATAAAGTTAGGCGAGATAATAGAAACTATACTACAACATTATTTCATATAGCTCTAGAACGGAACCAATCTCTAAGAATCCCTAAACAGAAGAACTTCATTTGGCAAAACATGGATAACGAGCCTACGGGATAAAACGGGACAAATACATGAACAGGGAAAAAGTCTTAGACATCTGCACAAACTTTGACAAATCACTGTATTCTGACCAGTAAAAGCCACCTTCTATTGACACCCCGTACTCATGCCCAGACCCCATACCTCCAATAACAGGCCTCGAGGTCCGTAAGGTCCTCACACAAAGTAAATACAACGGATCACCTGGTGAGGACGGGATAACCACCGAATCCGAATCTATCAAAGTAGGAGATTACGCGCTTTTAGCTCACATAACAATTTTTTTAACAAACACCTTAACTTAAACAGGTCACATTCCAGATCTGTTCTGCCACTCTAACATAGTTTTACTACATAAAAAAGGAGACAAAACTGATATAAATAATTACCGACCAATTAGCCTCGTATCACATTTATATAAAGCCTTCATTAAAGTCATCGAACACCGCATTTCTGGCCAACTGGACCTAGAACAACCAGCTGAACAGGCTGGCTTCCGGGGAGGACTCTCCACGACGGACCACCTACAAGCACACAATCAGCTTATAGGAAAGTACAACGAAAACAATATACATACCGCTATATCTCGCATTTGTGGACTACGCAAAGGCGTTTGACAGTGTGACTCATTTTGCCGTGTTTGATGCTCCTAAAAATCAGCATATAGAATCTTCTTACATATACCTAATACAGAAAGTTTATAATAATAGTACAGCCTCAATAAAGTTAAATTCTTCTGGACCATCTTTTACAATAACAAAAGGAGTAAAACAGGGCGACCCCCTCTCCCCAAAACTGTTTGCCAGTGCCCTCGTGGAGGTGTTATGGGAGGATTCTGAAGGATTGCTGGGAGTGCTGGGATTGCTGTTGGTGGAGTAAGGTTAACAAACCTCCGCTTCGCTGACGACATTGTCCTATTTTCTTCCTCGGCTTTAGAGCTACAAACGATGCTTCAAGAGCTCAGCATCGCAAGCCTTCAGATTTGGTTAAGGATGAATAGGACAAAAACCAAGGTCATGATTAACAGCGTTGAGACCAGTGTAACAGTAGATGGTGAACGGATAGCGTACGTCCAGAAGTACATTTACCTGGGCCAAATAGTCTCCTTCGAATCCAGACAGGACAAGGAAATCGCCCGGCGAACCGAAAATGTCTGGAAAAGCTATTGGTCCATGGGCAACATGATGAAAGGAGACCTCCCTCTAACTCTCGTATGCATCCTCCCCGTTCTCACATATGGTGCGCAGACCTGGTTTTTGACCAACATCCAAAAGTATAAGCTCAAGGTTTGCAAACGTGCGATGGCATCCTCGGAGCATCCTCGGAGTAAAGCGAATAGATAGGATTCGCAACACGGAGGTGCGCTCAAGAACACAGATCGCCGATAAAGCGACAAAAGCCGCCAAGTTCAAATGGAACTGGGTTGGTAATGTCTGCCGCATGTCGGGAGACCAGTGGGCCAAACTGAGCTCAGACTGGTGCCCTGATACGGTACGACGACTTCGCGGCAAACCGCGAACCAGGTGGAGGGACGAGCTCACCAAATTCCGCGCCGACTGGACAATCTTAGCGCGGAAGAGGGATGAAAGGAGAGAATGGGGAGAAGCCTTTGCCCAGCAGTGGGACAATGTGGGCTGACAATAATAATAATAAATAATTGAAAACAAGTTCTTAAGCATAACCTATACATAACCCATACTCATATTTAAAAACAAATATACATTCTTATGCCAATTAATATGACACTTTATAACCTTTACAACAACTTTCGGACATAACGTCCGAAGCCATATGGTCTGTACTACATATTACTACGTACTACTGACATATATGATCTTCGACTGTAGCTGGAAAAATAATAATTTCCAGGTACTTTCCAGTGGTACTTACGGATTTTGAAAAATGACAAGGTACTAAAGCGTAAAATAAATACTTTAAACAAATTACATTTCAATTTAATTATAAATGGTCAGTACTCGGAAACAGCAATATACTGAGGTACATTCAATTTTAGCATATTCTCATAGAAATGTAGTAACATTGGTTTGAATCATGGTTATCGATTGAAACGGATTCAAAAAAAGGAGTAGCTAGTAGCTACTAGCTACTCCTTTTTTTGAATCCGTTTTTTGAAAAGTCAAGTCAAAAGATGATTTTGAATAAATCCTACTAGCTAGTAGGATTTATTCAAAATCATCTTTTGACTTGACTTTTCACTTTTCACTTTGCCCATAAAAATACAACAGAATTTAACAATTTAACAGAACAGGGCTTAAATCTTAGTATTGAATGAAGTCTCTTTTCTTTTTAGTTTCTACAACTAAAATACTAGCTGCTGCCCGCGGCTTCGCACGCGTGGTACCTTAATAAAAAATAGCCTATGTTCTTCAAGGTCCCATTTATTTTATTATTTATTACTTTCGAATTTATAATATTAGTAGGGATATTTGATCGTTATTTGAACGTTGCAGGCCGATATCGAACATGGCGTGGCAGCGCGCGGAGACGAGCCGCGTGCAAGCGGCGCTGGAGCGGCGCGCGGGCGGCGCGCTCGCGCTCGTGCGTCCGCTCACCATCGCACGCTTCCTGCAGGTCTCCGGGGCTCTGCTCTTCGGAGTCTCCCAAGACATCAATCTCACCAACGACAACTATGTCGATAAGGTACACTAGAGCGGCCCGCTCGCGCTCGTGCGTCCGCTCACCATCGCACGCTTCCTGCAGGTCTCCGGGGCTCTGCTCTTCGGAGTCTCCCAAGACATCAATCTCACCAACGACAACTATGTCGATAAGGTACACTAGAGCGGCCCGCTCGCGCTCGTGCGTCCGCTCACCATCGCACGCTTCCTGCAGGTCTCCGGGGCTCTGCTCTTCGGAGTCTCCCAAGACATCAATCTCACCAACGACAACTATGTCGATAAGGTACACTAGAGCGGCCCGCTCGCGCTCGTGCGTCCGCTCACCATCGCACGCTTCCTGCAGGTCTCCGGGGCTCTGCTCTTCGGAGTCTCCCAAGACATCAATCTCACCAACGACAACTATGTCGATAAGGTACACTAGAGCGGCCCGCTCGCGCTCGTGCGTCCGCTCACCATCGCGCGCTTCCTGCAGGTCTCCGGGGCTCTGCTCTTCGGAGTCTCCCAAGACATCAATCTCACCAACGACAACTATGTCGATAAGGTACACTAGAGCGGCCCGCTCGCGCTCGTGCGTCCGCTCACCATCGCGCGCTTCCTGCAGGTCTCCGGGGCTCTGCTCTTCGGAGTCTCCCAAGACATCAATCTCACCAACGACAACTATGTCGATAAGGTACACTAGAGCGGCCCGCTCGCGCTCGTGCGTCCGCTCACCATCGCACGCTTCCTGCAGGTCTCCGGGGCTCTGCTCTTCGGAGTCTCCCAAGACATCAATCTCACCAACGACAACTATGTCGATAAGGTACACTAGAGCGGCCCGCTCGCGCTCGTGCGTCCGCTCACCATCGCGCGCTTCCTGCAGGTCTCCGGGGCTCTGCTCTTCGGAGTCTCCCAAGACATCAATCTCACCAACGACAACTATGTCGATAAGGTACACTAGAGCGGCCCGCTCGCGCTCGTGCGTCCGCTCACCATCGCGCGCTTCCTGCAGGTCTCCGGGGCTCTGCTCTTCGGAGTCTCCCAAGACATCAATCTCACCAACGACAACTATGTCGATAAGGTACACTAGAGCGGCCCGCTCGCGCTCGTGCGTCCGCTCACCATCGCACGCTTCCTGCAGGTCTCCGGGGCTCTGCTCTTCGGAGTCTCCCAAGACATCAATCTCACCAACGACAACTATGTCGATAAGGTACACTAGAGCGGCCCGCTCGCGCTCGTGCGTCCGCTCACCATCGCGCGCTTCCTGCAGGTCTCCGGGGCTCTGCTCTTCGGAGTCTCCCAAGACATCAATCTCACCAACGACAACTATGTCGATAAGGTACACTAGAGCGGCCCGCTCGCGCTCGTGCGTCCGCTCACCATCGCGCGCTTCCTGCAGGTCTCCGGGGCTCTGCTCTTCGGAGTCTCCCAAGACATCAATCTCACCAACGACAACTATGTCGATAAGGTACACTAGAGCGGCCCGCTCGCGCTCGTGCGTCCGCTCACCATCGCGCGCTTCCTGCAGGTCTCCGGGGCTCTGCTCTTCGGAGTCTCCCAAGACATCAATCTCACCAACGACAACTATGTCGATAAGGTACACTAGAGCGGCCCGCTCGCGCTCGTGCGTCCGCTCACCATCGCGCGCTTCCTGCAGGTCTCCGGGGCTCTGCTCTTCGGAGTCTCCCAAGACATCAATCTCACCAACGACAACTATGTCGATAAGGTACACTAGAGCGGCCCGCTCGCGCTCGTGCGTCCGCTCACCATCGCGCGCTTCCTGCAGGTCTCCGGGGCTCTGCTCTTCGGAGTCTCCCAAGACATCAATCTCACCAACGACAACTATGTCGATAATGTACACTAGAGCGGCCCGCTCGCGCTCGTGCGTCCGCTCACCATCGCGCGCTTCCTGCAGGTCTCCGGGGCTCTGCTCTTCGGAGTCTCCCAAGACATCAATCTCACCAACGACAACTATGTCGATAAGGTACACTAGAGCGGCCCGCTCGCGCTCGTGCGTCCGCTCACCATCGCGCGCTTCCTGCAGGTCTCCGGGGCTCTGCTCTTCGGAGTCTCCCAAGACATCAATCTCACCAACGACAACTATGTCGATAAGGTACACTAGAGCGGCCCGCTCGCGCTCGTGCGTCCGCTCACCATCGCGCGCTTCCTGCAGGTCTCCGGGGCTCTGCTCTTCGGAGTCTCCCAAGACATCAATCTCACCAACGACAACTATGTCGATAAGGTACACTAGAGCGGCCCGCTCGCGCTCGTGCGTCCGCTCACCATCGCACGCTTCCTGCAGGTCTCCGGGGCTCTGCTCTTCGGAGTCTCCCAAGACATCAATCTCACCAACGACAACTATGTCGATAAGGTACACTAGAGCGGCCCGCTCGCGCTCGTGCGTCCGCTCACCATCGCGCGCTTCCTGCAGGTCTCCGGGGCTCTGCTCTTCGGAGTCTCCCAAGACATCAATCTCACCAACGACAACTATGTCGATAAGGTACACTAGAGCGGCCCGCTCGCGCTCGTGCGTCCGCTCACCATCGCACGCTTCCCGTCGATAAGGTACACTCGGAAATCTAACTCGAAGTCTGATATAAAAATATTTTTATTCAATCCGATCGCAACGATCGCTTTGAAACGTCTTACATCCTAGATGAATTTAGGTTTGACAGTTTTGATTTGAAATGTGTAAACTTTGTGCTTCAGTTTTAAAGATTGATGTTTCAGTTGCTGTATCTTTCTAAACGCCTTCTCTACCCTGGAACGGTCTCCAAGTCCTGGCTGAAGACGGTGAACACGCTACACGCGTATCCTCAAGCGTTGGCTTTGATATCGTACCTACTGAACCTCAACGACCATATTGTAAGTCTAACGACGGAGGGCGTTCTGTGTTTTGAAATAGTAAATGCTAGTCAAATTATGGCCTTCAATCTTATAATTTTCAGTCAGTGGTTCCTTTGCCATTACTTTTTCAAGGACCTGTTTTATTGAGATTTTAGTTACCTAAGGTAATATATTCAGGCGTGACTGCAGAAATCCATTACAAAACATTAAACAGAAGGACAAATATTTAATACTATTCGGCCAATCTATTCCTAACGAAAAATTGTTTCGCCGAGCGCTGGAATGAAAATAACAAATACCTTCATTCCAGCGCTACCTACTTATTAAAGAACTGATATATACGATTGCTCTGCGCTGTAACAAAAATCAAAACTGCAGACTTGTTGCTTCGCCGAGCGCTGGAATGAATGTAAAAATACCGTCATTCCAGCACTACCCACTTATTAATGAACTGATATTCGAACATGCTTTAGTGGTTTACAATAAGGTCTCAATAGGATAATTGCAAGAGGAATACTGGAAACATACATATTTATTCATATATACATGACTGTAATCACCGGTTTCGGTAGACACTTCCTCAGATTTCTAGTTTCTTAGATCTTTTGAGGTGATGTCTAGAGGGATTAGTCAGAGGCACGATCAAAGAGCTACTACAGAGGGCCTTGTCTGTTTTCGTTCACGCATATGGAAAGATAAACTCTATGGATATGACACTAGGCTTGTGATAGTCTTGTGACTGAAGCGTAACTGCTACTGTCATTTCGATGCCTGCGTTGTCGTGGTCTTATGACTTAACCTGGTCAGTTTAACGTGTTCGCAGATCACCTTAATGCAAAGTAGTTCTAGTAGTACCCATCTGCTTGACACAGCTAATTATCTATTTCAGGAAATACCGGTACGTGACGAGTTGCTGTACGAAGAGAAAGATGAACTGTCATGTCTGAGGCGAGAGTATTTGGCCAAAGCCTGGAACAGGTACCGTAAAGAAGACCATTATAATAAATGTGATGTGTTAATCGTAATCATTTATTATATACAATATTCTCCTGTCTAACCCTTATTAATATTATTAATGCGAAAGTAACTCTGTCTGTCTGTCTCGCTTTCACGCCAAAACTACAGAACCGATTTAAATGAAATTTGGTACACACATAGTCTAAAGCCTGAGAAAGGACATAAGTTACTTTTAATTGAAAAAAAGTTAGTGAATGGTTGAAAAGGGGGATAAAAGGTCGTATCGTATTGTCATTTTCAGTACTAGAACCATACAATTTTAGGCTGTTGATCCCTACTAATATTATAAATGTGAAAGTAACTCTGTCTGTCTGTTACGTTTTCACGTCTAAACCATTGAACTAATTTTGATGAATTTTGGTATACAGATAGATGGGACCTTGGAGAAGGACATAGGCTACTTTTTATGTAGGTACCAAGCGTGCGAAGCCGCGGGCAGCAGCTAGTAATATTACAAATATTATAATATCCTTTCTATACAATATCCTTTTTCTGTCTTCTTATCCCTGTTATCTAAAGGAACGTTTTGTTTTCCTGCATCAAGCAAACAAAAGGATCGTATTCTGCGCTCTTCTGACACTCTTCAGCTCTTTAATCCTGTCCATAGTTCAGCTATGTATGATGAATCCTTCACTGTTCAAGCTGTACGCTTATGGAACTCCTTACCTGCATCTATTCGCGCATCCAAATCTGTCCATATCCTTAAAGTCAAAGTTCATGATCATTATCTGTCCATATCTGGAATCTGCTGACTGATTGATATCATTTATGATTTCTATTATTGTTTATAGAAAGTTGTTTTTATGTGTTAATGTTTATCGCGTATGTCGATTAGCATCATTATAATTGTATTTTGTATTTGTATATTTTTTGTATTATTAGTATATTAAGTAACTTTTTGCACACCGCCGTTGTTGTTTTTGTTTATCCTGTCCATCCAAAGGTTGCCTGGAAGAGATCGCGAGATCGAGATTTTAGCGATAAGGCCGCCCATTGTACTTTTATTTTTATATTATTTCTTCTGTGTTTTTTTGTGTACAATAAAGTGTTAATCTATCTATCTATCTTTATTGGTGCCATCAAAATACACTAGTACGTAGCAGATGTGTCCTGCATGACACATTGTGCATTTTACCTTCTAGTCGGCTTCCAACTGAAAACCATTCAAACTGGTCAGGGTATATTTTAACAACAACAGCAACATCGTTTATAAATGTAATAAAGCTAAGGTTAGGATTTTTTAATCCGAAAATTGTGGCTTGTACGAGTCTCTCTTTTTACACGCTTTATATTAGTATGTATGTTTGTATGTTTGTAACCGACTCCTTAGGACGCGATTTTGACCCACTTTAAACGGCCAGATTTCATTCAAATTTTGCACACCTGCCAAAGACCGATGACAATGAAATAATTCGATTAAAATATCCGATTATCCTGATTAGATTCGCCAGGATTCATCAATTTATTTCCGCATCCTTTGCATGAGAGTAAGAGAGATACAAGCGAACTACGCATGCAGTTTCACTTCAATAAACTAAACTAAAAAGTAGAAAATAAATAATAGTTTAAAAAAACTAAAAACCACGCTTTATATAGAAAACCAAACTAAAAAATAGAAAATAAATTTTAATAAATTTTAAGTAAGAATAGTGTAAAAAATTCTAATTAATGTAAATGAATAATAGTGTAAGTAAGAATAATGTAATGTTTTATTTAAAAAAAAGCGTGGGGTGCTTTTTAAGATATTATCGAAATGATAATCCTTCTTCTCATATCTGTCAATGAAATATTTATAACTATTGACACCATGCACTGACACATATTGAATTTTTACACTATTCTTACTTCAAATTTATTAAAATTTATTTTCTATTTTTTAGTTTGGATTTCTATATAAAGCGTGTTTTTTTAGTTTTTTTGAACTATTATTTATTTTTTGAATTATATATTGCCCTTATGCAGCGCTTCTGAGCTCTAAAGTACATAATGTTAGTATATTCATAATTTTTTTACTGCCATAATGCTTACATTATCAATAATAGGAAGATCTTTTATGGTTACTTGCTGATTGGAGCAAGCAAAGCGAGGATTAAAGCAAAAATTGCATTTTCAGGTTCCAAGAACCAGGTCATCAGCTCGAAGACCTGAAGGAGGAGTATCTAGAGAACTTGCAGACTTTACTGGGCAATGACGAACAAAAGATTGCAGAATTGCAGCAACTTATCAAAAGTAAGTACAGTTTAGTTTAGCTGTAGTTTAATAAGAAAAAAGCAAGTTATATTGTGTTGTGTCATACTTAATATAGTTAATAAGCCGTCGAAAAGTCTTCGTCGTGGCCTGACAGCTTTTTAACCCCTGAAGCATGAAGAAAAGTTTTGCGTGTGTGTATGTCTGTCTGTGGCATCGAACGGATGAATCGATTTTGGACTAGTATTTTGTAATTGAAAGCTGACTTTATTGAGCGTGTTCTTAGTTATTATTCAAAGAAAATCCAGTTCAGCAATTTGAAGGTCATTAGTTCTTTTTTAGTTTATGAAAGGAACCTGATGTAGCAGCATCACCTGTAATCTGCAGGATATACCTCCTCACCAACTTACAACAGATATATCGTGTCTGGGCTCATAGGATTTGTCTCAAAAAATCATTACGAATGCCAAAGTAACTCAGTCTGTCTGTCTGTCTGTCTCGCTTTCACGCTATAACCACTGAATCGATTTAAATGAAACACAGATAGTCACATATAGTCCAAAGGCTTGAGAAATGACATAGGCTACTTTTTAATTGGAAAAAAAGTGTTGTAAAGGGTTGAAAAGGGGGATGAAAGGTTGTATGAAAGTATTGTCATTATCAGAATTAGAAGCATAAAAATTTAGGCTGTTGATCCTCAGTAATATATTTTATATATGTATACTAATATTATAAATGCGAAAGTAAACCTGTCTGTTTGTTACGTTTTCACGCTTAAATCGCTGAACCGATTTTGATGAATTTTGGAATAGAGATTTATGGTACTTTGGAGAAGGACATAGGCTACTTTGTATGTAGGTACCACGCGTGCGAAGCGAGCAAGCAGCTAGTAGTTTATAGATATATGTTTCATAACACGAATGAGCGCTTCTATGATCGCTTCACTAGCCAACCCATATAATACTATAGTGGCATTAACGGTCTTACCTCTGCGCAAAGACAAACCTACGACGTCCATCATATCATAGCACGTTTGCTGTTGTAGAAACGAAACGGTTGGTCCCATCACTTCAGTTGTCTTAGAAGTTTCAAGCAGTTGAAGTGGTTTTGTCACGTCTGTACAAGCTGTCTGTCTTGTCTTGGCTTCTCAAAAGTTACTACCACTACTAACTCTGACGGAGTTAAAAGGTCGCCAAAGGACATTAGCATTCCTTCGCTTTTTGAAATAAATATATTGGTCGCATGCGTGCCGATTTAGCCGTTCGATATGATACGATACGACGGCATCCGACGATGTATTGTGCCATTATTAAATCACCTCCGAATCGGTGCGGACGTTGTCACTTAGTTATATTTTAAAGTTTGCTTTTTAAAAACCAGTTTCCACGTTCCCAAAACAAGAGTAGATGGCCGGAATAGTACCAAATACTTGTCCATCTGTTAATGTTTTGTAATGGATTTCCGCAAAGTCACGTCTGAATCAATTATCTACCTTACATGACAAAGGATACCATGCAAAGCAGCGCTGGTTTTGGATAGTATTTTATTGAGCGAGTGCGAAGCGCTAGCGAGTGTGTCCGTTTCATCTTAGGCGAAAATGCTTTCGTATGTCCGTCCGGCCGGCGTCTGTCCGGATGTTCTCCTCTACAGATAGCATTTGTCAACCGATTCTCGTAAAATTTTGTGAGCTAGGTTTTATAGCTATATATAATTTTTTTGTCGATTCAGTTTTTGGGAATTTTTCAAAATGGTGGAGATTTGGGGTTTGAAAACGTAAAAGGTATATATATATTTATATATTTTATATATATATTTATTTCCAAAAAGTAGTTACACAATGTCTTACAAGTATTTTAGATTTATTTATTATATATTAGATTTAGATTTATAGATTTATTTTAGATTAGTATATTTCAGTCATTTCGATAAATGTTCGCGAAGTCTACAGCTCACAGAGCCACTAGAATATAATTTATTTGTTTTTTTAACTAGGACGAACATGTCAATAATAGTAATTAAAAAAAAGAACAATAATAAAAACCTTAAATGATAAGTAAGAATGCAAGTTCAATCAAGTTTAGAGGATGTCAAAGTTATAAAAATGTCTCTATTATTATAAATGTCATGTAGGTTCAATAACAATACAAAAATAGTCAACACAAAAAGAGAAAATAATAACCTGTAGTAAAGTAAGCATCTAGCACATAATAGATGATAATGGGAGATGCGGATGTTTGTCAGAGTACGAGATGTGCCTGGAGGAACAGTCAGTGGTCGGTGGCGTGGCGGAGGAGAGCCGGCTGACGGCGCGGCGCGACGCGTTACTGGCCGGTCTGCGCGCCGAGCGGGCGGCGCGACGCGACACGAGGGCCGCTCTACTCGCGCACGCAGCGAGAGGGAAGGACCTCGCCGACGAACTCGCCGCTGTCGACGCAGAGTACGAGAAGGCCAAGTCAGTACTCTTTGATAATCATCCTCTGCATCCCTGACTAAATTGACCAGACGAGTTTCCGGATTGTTCTTGAATTGGGGTTAGGAGGATCCGGTACCTAGATTCGCTAGCATGTAATGATTCCACATGGTCATTTTGATTTTAATGCTTAAATAATGTTTTCATCCCATCTATTCGAAAAGGACGACTTGGTTCGCCTTTAAGTGCACCCAAAGGTGGTGTTTTCTATAAGAAACTTTTAGAGGGCATTAATGAGTTTTTAATCCTCATTATAAGTGGGCCGCAATTATCTTTGCCGCGCACTTTTTGAATTTGGAACATCTTAGTGTTCAGCGCCAAAGAAATCGAACGCAAATATTGTTTGAATAAAGACTGGCTGGTACGACGGCCCACAGTCGCGCCGCCAGTTGAATAAAAAAAAAGAAATCAAATTAAAAACGCGCTAACTAGAGCCCGCGTTTTCGTAATTTTTTACGGATTGTTAGAAATTCATGGTTTTGTTTTGAAAAATGAGTTCTTCAAGTGACAGTGAAAGTATAGAATTAACTCCTGAAATTAGCACTGACGCAAGAAATGTGATGGATAATCTATTACCTGCAAAATCCCGGGTGAAATATATGAAAGCCTATGGTAATTTTATTGAATGGCGAAATGCAAGAGGCACCAAGAATTTTTCAGAATCTGTGTTTTTGGCCTGTACTTAGCCAAAACGAAACAACCTTCCACTCTTTGGAGTACCTACTCAATGCTATAATCAATAGTCAGTTCTAATAACGACGTAAAACTGGACACATATTCGAAATTAAGTAATTCATATTCAAAGTTTGTATGGTAACTTCTTACGGGTGGTGTGATTTCTTAGGACTTTGTTTTCTTGTTTTGTTTTTTTGTTTTTCTTGGTTTGGATACTTAAAATGCAAAATAAATGGACACGTGTTTCAGGAGTAAAATGGGGTGTGAATGTTTGTATGAAAACTTTTTAATTTAGTGATTGTTTTAAAATTTGGCAAGGAGATAAATTGCATCCTGGGGAAGTATTTAAGCTACAATTCCTTCCAAAAATAATGCGGACGAAGTCGCAAGCAACAGCTAGTATAGTATAAATGAGTATGTTCTGTCAGCCTTCTAGTTCCCTTAGTTCTACCTTTATGACAGCTTTGCTTAGTTTGGGGCTAGATGTGTGGGGCTGTGTAGATGTGTGCTGTGTCCACAGATATATATTCATGTATTTCTTTTTGTGTTTATATTCTGTTTTGTAACTTTTGTTTGTTTATTTCTTGTTAATTTATAATGTAGTTTCATGTTTCATGTCCGCTTAATAGAATTGGGTCCTAACGGAAGACCAGCGCGACTTGCAGACACTACAATCCGCTGAATTAGGGTCCATTTTGCGGCAACCGTTAATTATGTTAGCATGTATATAGTATTTTTGTCTATTATAATGTGTTATTGAAAATAAAAAAAAGAGGTGCATTGCAGGATTCAATGTATATGAGGTCTTTATACGTGTGATGCGGTTCGATTTTAAAATATAAATATAAATTTGATTTACAAATCAAATAGACACCTGCTTAATAAGGGGTTTTGCAAAATATACCTGAAAATGGGGTTCAGTGGTTGTTAAAATTGTATAGGGACATTTTAATGCGTTTTACTGCTTTGCCTAAAACTTAGTTTGTGTACCATTCATGCAAAATATATGTACATGTGATTTAATTCATGATGCAATAAAAGTGTAAAAATGTGTTTTCAAACACGAACTGAACTGATGACTGGCTTGTGTTTATCCTAATCGTTATTATATTGGAGTCCGGATCTATATAGAATATATAAAATATGCAATAGACCAAGACGAGGCATCAACCAGTATAGGGGAAATACATACGATTAAAAGCAACAGGACAATGGAAAAATACTGAAATTTCTATAAAAAATAGAACTCATTGCGTCGTCGGTCTAATTTACTGGTTTATGGGGCATTACATTCTCGAAGATCATATCATTATAAAGTATAACGAATAAGCGAGAGGACAATGGGGAATTAAACCCTAGGACACGGTCACTGTCTAATCACTCTGCTAGAGGTTGGACAGATTGCTAGTGTTGTTTTTCCCGATATTTATAATTTTAATGTCTGTAAAATTATAAACTTTTTATGCACTTCAAACAATGGAGCAAATAAGTAAAGTCTAGTTTTGTTCATGATTTTGTGCCACAAAATCGAAGCGAAATTTGTGATTGTGTTTTATTGTGGTATATTTTTCTTTTTACTAGATTGTTTTTTAAATTTTTTGATTGATTCTTGATATTAGATTGACAGGACTGACCATTCTTTAACATTGCTAATTAAATAATGATAAAATAGACGGTATTATTCTATAGAACAGAACTGATCACTGTTTTTCTCTTTCAAGCCGTAACCGAACAGATTGGGATGCTAGGAAAGTATGTTGTAAATATCGAATTATTATTTAAGTGTATATATCCTACTAATATTGCAATGTAAATACGAATACAAAACTTTCTTTATTCCATAAAATCACGAGGACCACTTTGAATCACTTTGAAAATAAATGCTAGTGAATTTAGGTGCCTCTTCCTCCTAACCCCAGTTCAAGAAGAATCCGGCAAGAAACTCGTCTGGTCTTTCTGGTCTGGTTCTTCAACTTTTTTGTCATCTAAATAATCAGATATTTTATAATATGCTTTAATAGACAGTTTCTGTTTAATTACGTTTTTAAATTTGCCAATCGACAAATCTAACATGTCGCTTGGGACCTTGTTATAGAAGCGTATACATTGCCCTATAAA
The DNA here is from genome assembly GCA_948098915.1 of Lampropteryx suffumata. Lineage (NCBI taxonomy): Eukaryota > Metazoa > Arthropoda > Insecta > Lepidoptera > Geometridae > Lampropteryx > Lampropteryx suffumata. Next base: position 16,521,920 of record OX402565.1, on the reverse strand, counting down.
AGACTTATTAACTTTAACGAGCCTAACAGTGGGAACAGTGCCAGATGTAATATTCAAACGTGCCTCTGACTATCTCCCAAGGTTGCTGGTATGTATTAACGAGCCTAACAGTGGGAACAGTGCCAGATGTAATATTCAAACGTGCCTCTGACTATCTCCCAAGGTTGCTGGTATGTATCAAAGATCCGCGAACGAAGTCACGGACATAAGGGGGTATAATATCATATCAGAAACCAGGGATGCGATTATCATAAGGGGGTATAATGTCATATCAGAAACCAGGGATGCGATTATTCTGATACCAAAAAACATTGATTCTATCAGCAGTTACTATGAATTGCTATTACGGAAGGCAAAAAAAATTATCATCATTACCCAATAAAAAAGTCAGCGAGGCTATACTTCGAACTATAGTAGGTACTACACGTGCGAAGCAGCGGGCAGCAGCTAGTAAAACATAGTTGCTTAACATGGTGATTGTGTATTTTTCTAGTGCGGAAAGTCAACAGCTGAAGCTGGAATTGGAAACCCAGCCCATGTCGGTGGCGGAACGCACTAAGTTGTTGGATGAAGTTGACTACGCACTGCGAGTTCAGGACTCCAAACGGGCTTTAGCAGACCAAATCACAAAGGTAACAAGACTTAATTCCCAGGTACAATTGAAATGCAAAAAACTCCAAAACTAGGGACAGTTCTTTAGGGATGTTATAAATATTACAAACTAAGCATTAGCACACTATTATGGTGACGAGATGACTGATAGAATAGTATTTGTTTCGGGTCTGGGTGTTTCTATATCTAACTAATATTATAAATGTGAAATTAACTCTTGTCTGCCTGTCTGTTTGTTTCTTATTTCACGCCTAAACAGCTGAACCGATTTTTATGAATTTTGGTAAAGAGATAGATTGGACCTTGGAGAAGGACATAGGCCTCAATTCTGTAGGCACCAACCTAACTAATTTTAGCTAAAATAAGGTTTTGAACTGTCAAATTAACATTTGGTATTCTGCTGCTACCAACTTATCCTAATTTAATTTTATCTAACTTAATTAAGCGTTCCTAATTTAGTTAGATGGTACCAACCGAATAGGTTTTACAAATGCTATGACTAACTAAATATATTTTAGACAATTACTATATTTAGAAATGAACCAACCGAATTGCCACCATAGGCTACTTTTTGTATAGGTAACCACGCGGACGAAGCCGCGGGCAGCAACTGGTATAATTTTATATGAACAAAAAAAATAATATAAGTAGTATATCAGTCTTGATACCCATAATAAAAGCTCCGCTTACTTTGGGGCCAGATGATGCTGTGTTAAATGTCCGGGATTGTTTATTATTATTATCAATTGAGCTGTGAGGTCAGTAAGCCGTCGTTTGGTTATTTTGGGGTTAAATAAACAGATTTAGGATCTGCATTTTAGATGGTGCTGAGTAAAGAGACGGAGCTGGCTCTCTGGCAGAAGAAGGCCCTGGACAGCTGCGTGGAATACAAGCAAGGGCTCATCCACCTCTCTGCGCAGTTCCCGGACCTGGCCGACCTCGCTTTCGACGAGAAGTAAGCATACACACGTTGTTCAGACACCGGATAGACGTCAACTTAATTACCGCATAGATAAGTCTCAGAGACAATTTCGTTTTTAGGATTCCGAAGTCCACAAGGAACCCTTATGTTTTGCTACGTCCGTCTGTCTATCTGTCTGAAATTTCAAGGAAACATATCACAGGTAGTAAGACATTACTAGATTATGAGGAAAGGACTGATTCGTAAAAAAAATAATCAAAAAACCCTATTCAATTTTTTTGCTACACTAAGTAGCTGGTGTTAAATTGGTTTGAGACCATTAGTATTACTAGTCATTATTATAAGTCCGGTATTATTAGTCATTCTTATCCTTAATGATTTCGGAAGCCTTCATTCATCATCATGATCATCATCATATTAGCCCCTAGAATTCCACTGCTGAACATAGACCTCCCCAATAGATTTCCAGGAAGAATGATTTTAGGCCTCTCCATCCACCGATTTCCCGCAATCTATACAATGTCATCAGGCCATGGGGTGGGGGGTCGTCCTACGCTTCGTTTTCCTGTCCTTGGTCGCCATTCGAGAACTTTAATTCTCCAACGGTTATCAAATCTGCGAGCTATATGGCCTGTCCATTGCTACTTCAAATTGCAAATTTTGAGTGCTATGTCGGTTACTTTTGTTCTTCTACGGATTTCCTCGTTGCGGGTTTTATCACGTAGTGAAACACCCAACATAGCACGTTGCGCGACTCTGAGCTTGTGTATGAGGCCATTAGTTAGCGACTAAGTCTCAGTTCCATATGTCATCACTGGCAACACGCACTGGTAATAGACTTTCGTCTTGTCTTCACTGTGTTTGGTGAATGGATTAAATGTATCGTAAGTATCTAGAGAGCTGGGGTTTTACTGCCAAGGTAAATAACTGACTTAAGCATTTGCTCGATGATAATATTTGCATCAAGCGTCTGTTCGTTGCGGATGCGGACAACATAAATGAATAATGTAATATAAGATCGCGCTGATGAAAATTTACGGCCTCGAGTGACTAGCGTTGGTTATCCTTAGGCAAAGGTAATAGTATATATAATATTAATAGGTATAATAGTAATAGGTAATAGTACTACGACGAAAGCTTGGCGCCTCGGCAACGTTCGTGTTTCCGAATTATTACTATTTTGCAACCAATGTCAATGTCTAATAGTCCTTTATTCTTTATTCTTTATTGTACACACATTGAACACATTTAGAAACATACTTATTATATGGCATGTACACAGGCGAGCTTAACCCTAAGAAGAGTTCTCTTACAGCAAACCTTGGGAAATAAAAATATTATAAACTAGTGGTGGGTATGATGCGTACAAAAAGGAGAAAGAGAAACAGAAATGAATAAATATTAAAACATACTAACAAGTAGAAAAGTACACTATAAAACTGACTTAAAATTTAATTTAATAAACTAAAATAACTAGAATAATACATACATAAACTAAATATACCTATACTAACATATAATATATAACATAATAATATAATAAGTATACATATATAAATCATATATATTTATATACATTTATAATACATAAAAAAATATTAACATAAACAATTACAAGTAGAGATAATGCTCTTTGACTTTTCGCTTAAAATGCGAAGCGCTGTCGCGGATTTCGTGAGGGAGAGAATTCCAAAATTTTACAGAGTGAACCGTGAATGATCCATCATACGGACTAGAGGAGTGAGGAGGAATTTTCAGAATAAGAGTTTTTGCTGTTCTACAGGGATCACCATGATCTGGTCCGTCCGGCTAGTCCGTGATGGCTCGTCAGTCGCCAACGAACATGAAAGGCACGTTCGGTTACAGGAGTTTTATACGAGTATATGTATGTAAAGCTATTAATACCTCCAATTACTTTTTTGTAGCAGGAGGTATTTTGTGCAGTGATGAAGTTTTCAGAATGGTCAATAAGCAGTGACCCAATATTCACGACAGCTGAATGTTGTTCTCGAATATTGCGCCATTCATTTTTTCATCGCAAGCTCGCGATAATCTATGATCAATAAAGAACAGCCGCATGGTTGCTCTCCTCGCCGTACCGACATGACAAATGTCCTACTTCTAATGATGCTCACATCGAGCCAAAATTCATGTCGCTCACCATAATACCTAGCGCGCATTTTGTAGGACATAGAGTCGGGCGGAAGCGCATGCACCAACGGTAAAAAGAAGTTGGAAACAACGTGGATTTCGCGTTGAATGTTCAAGTTTACAAAGGGTCACATGTTTGGTTGTTTGTTCGTTAGGGAGCTGATGGCGGCGGAGTGCGCGGAGTGGGTATCTCGCGCAGTGGAGGCGTTGCGCATGCGCGCTGCGGCCCTCAGCGAGCGGCGCAGCGGACAGGCCCGCGAGAGGACCGCGCTAGCCAGGAAACAAGCCGCGCTACTCGTCAGTATACTATACTCTTAGCTCTAACGTCTTGTGTGCGAGCGGCGCTAGCCAGGAAACAAGCCGCGCTACTCGTCAGTATACTATACTCTTAGCTCTAACGTCTTGTGTGCGAGCGGCGCTAGCCAGGAAACAAGCCGCGCTACTCGTCAGTATACTATACTCTTAGCTCTAACGTCTTGTGTGCGAGCGGCGCTAGCCAGGAAACAAGCCGCGCTACTCGTCAGTATACTATACTCTTAGCTCTAACGTCTTGTGTGCGAGCGGCGCTAGCCAGGAAACAAGCCGCGCTACTCGTCAGTATACTATACTCTTAGCTCTAACGTCTTGTGTGCGAGCGGCGCTAGCCAGGAAACAAGCCGCGCTACTCGTCAGTATACTATACTCTTAGCTCTAACGTCTTGTGTGCGAGCGGCGCTAGCCAGGAAACAAGCCGCGCTACTCGTCAGTATACTATACTCTTAGCTCTAACGTCTTGTGTGCGAGCGGCGCTAGCCAGGAAACAAGCCGCGCTACTCGTCAGTATACTATACTCTTAGCTCTAACGTCTTGTGTGCGAGCGGCGCTAGCCAGGAAACAAGCCGCGCTACTCGTCAGTATACTATACTCTTAGCTCTAACGTCTTGTGTGCGAGCGGCGCTAGCCAGGAAACAAGCCGCGCTACTCGTCAGTATACTATACTCTTAGCTCTAACGTCTTGTGTGCGAGCGGCGCTAGCCAGGAAACAAGCCGCGCTACTCGTCAGTATACTATACTCTTAGCTCTAACGTCTTGTGTGCGAGCGGCGCTAGCCAGGAAACAAGCCGCGCTACTCGTCAGTATACTATACTCTTAGCTCTAACGTCTTGTGTGCGAGCGGCGCTAGCCAGGAAACAAGCCGCGCTACTCGTCAGTATACTATACTCTTAGCTCTAACGTCTTGTGTGCGAGCGGCGCTAGCCAGGAAACAAGCCGCGCTACTCGTCAGTATACTATACTCTTAGCTCTAACGTCTTGTGTGCGAGCGGCGCTAGCCAGGAAACAAGCCGCGCTACTCGTCAGTATACTATACTCTTAGCTCTAACGTCTTGTGTGCGAGCGGCGCTAGCCAGGAAACAAGCCGCGCTACTCGTCAGTATACTATACTCTTAGCTCTAACGTCTTGTGTGCGAGCGGCGCTAGCCAGGAAACAAGCCGCGCTACTCGTCAGTATACTATACTCTTAGCTCTAACGTCTTGTGTGCGAGCGGCGCTAGCCAGGAAACAAGCCGCGCTACTCGTCAGTATACTATACTCTTAGCTCTAACGTCTTGTGTGCGAGCGGCGCTAGCCAGGAAACAAGCCGCGCTACTCGTCAGTATACTATACTCTTAGCTCTAACGTCTTGTGTGCGAGCGGCGCTAGCCAGGAAACAAGCCGCGCTACTCGTCAGTATACTATACTCTTAGCTCTAACGTCTTGTGTGCGAGCGGCGCTAGCCAGGAAACAAGCCGCGCTACTCGTCAGTATACTATACTCTTAGCTCTAACGTCTTGTGTGCGAGCGGCGCTAGCCAGGAAACAAGCCGCGCTACTCGTCAGTATACTATACTCTTAGCTCTAACGTCTTGTGTGCGAGCGGCGCTAGCCAGGAAACAAGCCGCGCTACTCGTCAGTATACTATACTCTTAGCTCTAACGTCTTGTGTGCGAGCGGCGCTAGCCAGGAAACAAGCCGCGCTACTCGTCAGTATACTATACTCTTAGCTCTAACGTCTTGTGTGCGAGCGGCGCTAGCCAGGAAACAAGCCGCGCTACTCGTCAGTATACTATACTCTTAGCTCTAACGTCTTGTGTGCGAGCGGCGCTAGCCAGGAAACAAGCCGCGCTACTCGTCAGTATACTATACTCTTAGCTCTAACGTCTTGTGTGCGAGCGGCGCTAGCCAGGAAACAAGCCGCGCTACTCGTCAGTATACTATACTCTTAGCTCTAACGTCTTGTGTGCGAGCGGCGCTAGCCAGGAAACAAGCCGCGCTACTCGTCAGTATACTATACTCTTAGCTCTAACGTCTTGTGTGCGAGCGGCGCTAGCCAGGAAACAAGCCGCGCTACTCGTCAGTATACTATACTCTTAGCTCTAACGTCTTGTGTGCGAGCGGCGCTAGCCAGGAAACAAGCCGCGCTACTCGTCAGTATACTATACTCTTAGCTCTAACGTCTTGTGTGCGAGCGGCGCTAGCCAGGAAACAAGCCGCGCTACTCGTCAGTATACTATACTCTTAGCTCTAACGTCTTGTGTGCGAGCGGCGCAGCGGACAGGCTTCTAACAATAAATATACAAGTGGCTCTGTGAGCTGTAGAACTCGCGAACATTTTTCGAAATGACTGAAATATAACTTTTTTACGTTTTCAAACCCCATATCTTTGGCATTTTGTAAAAAATCCAAAAACAGATTCGGCAATAAAATTATATGTAATTATAAAAAAAATATTTAGTTGTTGTATAAACTTAAAACTAAGAGTTTGACAAAAAAAATACAATAGACATGGTTTATACACATAAGGTTTCAATGAATTTGAATATCTGACGATCCCCACACTAGGCATAGCCTGTATCATGGGGACCAAGGTATGTTTGACAAATGTTATTTTTATCACCTCAGACTACAGTATATTGAAGTAATTATCCTCAAAAACAATATAATAAACAAAATATGAAATAAAGTTTAAACAGAAAAGTTCATACAAACAAAAGATCCTACTGTGTTATTTCTAGTAAACGTTCCGTGTCGCTGTATGTTAGTGTCATAAGCCAATCCCTAATAACAGGTTTTGCTTTATAGACAGAGAGAGATTACATGTCAATTATGGATTTGGTTTGTTTGACGACGTTGTTATAAATTTTACATTTAATAAATTCTCCAAAACACTGCGCAAAGGAAAACGAGACTGTGGGGTTACGAAGTTTATATACCCTGCGGTTTTTCATGTCGCTAAAGTTTGCTGAGGTAATAATTGATTTATGTACCAAAAGGAATATTTTCAGTACAAAAAGTTGCCGGACGTTGTGTACTTTGCTGTCCCTATACGCATCAACTGTTGGGTATCTGCGCGGTCTGTTAAGCATAACTTTGAGAACAGAGCGTTGGGCCCTTTCAACTTGCAGCACCAACAGCCGATACAGTACATAAGAAGTGATTGACATAATGCAAAATATACTGATTTAGTAGTGACAGAGTCAGGAACGTTGCGATGTTGCCTCATCACATTTACTACTTTTCTTACCCGCCCAGACAGAGTACGTATATGCTTTTTAAAAGATAGTTTTTCGTCTAAGACCACGCCTAGGTATTTAGTAAATTCAGACCTAGTAAGCTCTTCACATTAACAGTGTGCATACTCATATATATATACATACATACATATATAGTATTATGTTCCATGTATAACAAGTATGTATTTATTTGCAAATATTTGCAGATCATACAAACATTTGTCCCGGATCGAACCCGCAATTTTCTGCGTCTCAGCTAGGCCTTTGTCGACTGCGCCACAGAGGTCTTATATACTTCTTACGCCAATTGTCTTAAATACATCTTTAATTGTACTTTGAGACTGCTTCTTGCCATCTTTCAAGATTCAAGGTCAACCGGAAAGAGTGCCCAGAAGAGAAGAGAAAGAGGTTTAGATTTGGCGAGCGTGTGCTGCATAAATGATCATAATTTTGATTGCGTTATCTTGGAGACTTGATTATTTTACCGCAGAGAAACCATAGACCTTATTTGATATTAATTTCAATTCGATACCTCGCGCGTCCTCGAATAGTATAAAAAAAATTAAGAAGGACCTATATCATTCATTATGGTACCCATAACACAAGCTCAAAGTCAAAGCCAACAAAGTGTAGAAGGGTGGGTATCTTTTTACTTTACAGGAGGCGACCCTGAATATTGAAAATTTTACCGCACATAAAATTAACATCGGGCTCACACGAACACCACGTCGACATTTGTTTTACAATCGGAGGTAGATCGTTATATTATTCTGAAACACCGTTCCGTAATTTCCAATACAGGACGAAACTCGCGCGAAAATAGGTGAGATGAAAGTTTCCGTCGATCGGTCGCAACTCAGCCTCGAGTCGGAGGCCGCGGGCGACGGCGCCGCGGCGGCCGCCTGGGCGCGCGACCTGGCGCTGCTGCGGGACCGGATGGATCTCCTGGCGGCCGAGCAGAGGCAGTATGCCGCGGTGGACCAGGAACTGCACTTCTGGGAGAAGCAAGACCAGGCGTGAGTATTGCATCGCGAGCTTCCGCTGATTGCTAATCGGAACTCCTGGCGACGGAACGGAGGCGGTATACCTGGGTGGAAATATATTCGTAAACATGCCTGATAACATATTTAGAATAGCTCGCGTTGCGTGTTTTGCATTTTGAAGATATGGGGTGAGTCACGCGAGACTGGCTTACTGACTGGATACTTTTCTGACTTAGGTCAGAAAAGTAGATAAAATCAAAATCAATTAATTTTAACAGACTTAAAAATAATTGTAGGTTCTAAATTCGGTTGTATTTTTATATTTGCTCCCGATTCCCGATTGGTCCCATGGAAGTTTCATCAAAATCGGTTAAGTAGTTTGGTTTTTGGAAGTTTCATCAAAATCGGTTCAGTAGTTTGGTTTTTAAATCAAAATAGCTAGAAAAAAATATGTCGTCCAAATAAACGAAGTTTCGATATTTTGCTTTCCTATGACTTCCCAGAAGAAACATCTAATTCAACTTTGAATCGTCTTGCATACCAGGTGCCAGTTCCTCCTATCCCAAGTCAAGAGAAGAATTGACAAGAAAATCGTCTTAGTCCCTACGAAAGCTTAGCTCATCTACGAAAAAAGTATTATACTAATACAGGGTAACAGTATCAAAACTTTCGTGAGTTGTACTATACATTTTGATAAACACGGGCTTTACTCACGTATTATTTTGTCGATGGAGGCACCGACATTGTTTCGATTCATCTAGAGAATCTTCATCTTCATCAGAGTTTGATCCGCGGTCCGCTCGTTGCCGCTCGAGTTCACGGTTCGCACTGCGGGAGGCGGGTGAGGTATCTCACGGCGCGAGTGCAGTGCGTGCGGGTAGAGGAGGAAACGTTGTCACGGCAGGCGGTAACTAATTTGGTGCTAGTACTGGCTCTTCGACTTCGCCACTCGTGTCCACAACATTGGGAACCGTCAAACATACAGCACTGACACTATCACTAACCGGCTCCACATCGTTACTATAATTCGTTCCGTGCAGACAAGGTTTCCAGGCTGGAGAAAGAAACCAACCTTTGTCTCGGTTGAAGTTTGGAACACGGCCGATTTCGATTGCTTCACGGATCTTTCGAGGTACAAAGAATCTTTCTCTTGATAGTACCTGAGCCTTATCAAATCGAATGTAATGTGTAGAGCCAGAGGTTAGCGAGTGCTCTGCAATTGCTGACTTTTCAATGTCAGCATTCTTCACGGCTTCACGAATATGTTCAGTCAGCCTGGTAGAAATGTTCCTCTTAGTTTCACCTACGTAGGAGCTTCCGCAATCACAAGGAATCTTGTAAACGCCAGGTACACTCAAAGGGTCTTTGTCTTTAGGAGCGTATCAATTGTCTAAGTTGAGTAAGTCGTCGGAATATTGTCTTGATGCCAAATTTCCTTCGCAACAAGTGTCCAATTTTATCCGTCACCCCTTTCACAAACGGTAGGTAAGCTGCAGCTCTCTCTACGGACATTTGATGTTTTCTTGAGGATGAATCGGCAATGCGAAAACTTTGATTCCATCCGTAGCCATTTTTCTCCAGTGCAATCCTGACGTGTGATAACTCTGCATATTTGGGGTATCTGATATTGAGGGTGGCATAGTCTCAAAGCCCTATTAGTGAGAGTTGGCTCTTAGGTTCCTATCTAATTACCTAATTTTGCTAACCCATCTCTATTTTTATGATTGTATAATACACTAGCTGTCCCGTTCGCGACTTCGTCCGTGCTTTTTAAAAAGAAAAATAACTAAAATAAACAAACAAACAATTTTTTTAATTAATTTAATTAATTTTTTATTGATATTTTTTTTTGATTCGAGAATCCTCTTGAACACACACAAAACATTTCATCAATCGTGAAAAAAGCCCAGACACAAGTTCTTACTGACTTACTGTACTGACTATCTCATTACTGCCATTGTATAATTGTTTGTTGCAGATGGTGTACGAAATTGGCCGCTATGCGCGAGTACATAGAGTCGAAACGAGTTGAGTCCTCACGTCTCCTCGAGGCCGCCATCGCTCGCCGCACGCAACTTGTGAGAGACACTGTATCGACGCTAAATGAGAAACTTGAACTGTTACAAACGAACTATACATAAATCTAGTGATGTAGATAACAGTCTTATAGTCGCACTCAAATCCCTTAATTGTTAAGTCTCTCCTTAATCCCAGAATAAAAAAATAATAAATAAATAAATATTGCTGGACAATGCACATAACACCATCTAGCCCCAAACTAAGCATAGCTTATACATATATATATTTTTAAATACATACTTATGATATTTTATAACACCCAGACACAGAACAAACACCTGTGTTCATCACACAAATGATTATTCTAGGAGGAAATCGAACTCACAACCTACATCGCAGAAGACAGAGCTACTACCAACTGGGCTGACAGGCCAGTCAGAATACAAGAATCTTTAACAGAATCCATAGTATAAGTACATAAGACAGATTCCGCAAAAACGTTTATATAAATTTTAAGCTACGACGCAATAAACTGCGATTCAGCTCGCACAATCACTTACTATCTAACAATATAGTGCTTCTCTTTCTTTCTATCGCGTAACACTATCTCGTCTTGCGCGTCACTTCTTTACGAATTTGCCCAACAGGTTGGGTGCGCTAATGTATTTGTAACTTCGTACCTAACGTGTTTCGTATGCCTGGCATGCCTTAGTATAGTTGTGACCATAGATCTATATAAATAGATCCGCAATCATGCCAACGTAAAGCTTCTCCGACGGGGTCAAATGACTTACTTGCTTCTATCATACAATCAGTCACAATAAAATGTATAGTAAGTATTAATTCGCGCATGCAAACTCAATAAAAATCCAGCAGAGATATATTTTTCGTTCGTCATTCTATATAACATGAAACATTTATTTTTTATATAGTTTTCATTCAGTGCTGCCAACAAAAAAGTATGCAGATTTTCCATATTGGACGATATTGAATGAGTTCACTCGTTTAGCTACTACTTAACTACGATTAAAATCATTAATATAATGTCATAATATCCAGAAACTCTTGTTTAGTTTTGTTTGTTTTTTTTGTGATACAGGTTTTTAAAAACAAAAGTATTATTTCTTGTTTTTATTATAAGGATTTCTTACTTAAGTAGCAAAAACCTTAACCATTTATTTGAAGTGAGTAAGTGTAATAAATAAATAAATAAATAATTAATCCCGGAAATTTCACACACTATCATCTGGCACCAAAGTAAGCAGAGCTTACTTGTGTTGTGGGTACCACATGACTGATATACTACTTATATACTAATTTTTGTAAATACATACAAATATTATACATATAAACACTCAGACCCGAGACAAATACTTACGTATCGATAATAATACGCAATGGAACGTTGCAATAGACTAAAGATTTATTTATATAAACTTATACATAAAAGTTAACAGATGGCGCTAGTACTTCAAATATAATTTTGTTACTATATTAACACCTCCGCTTAACAAAATCATTGATGCTTTGAAACAGGTGAAATACCAATCCTTTTTGTAAAATATTTATGCTTTACAGATCCTAAACTTTTCGTAAAGATATCAGCCGGCATTTCGGTTGTTTCCAAATAATTAATTTTATAAATTTATTAGCAACTGCCTCTCTCACAAAATGATATCTTATATCTATGTGTTTAGACCTTCTATAGAATACTGGATTCAAAATAAATTTTTGTGCACTTTGACAATCATTATACAAATAAATAGTTTCTGAATTTCCCAAAATTTCAAACAATATTCTTTTTAAATAAATAGCTTCTTTGCTAGCTTCAGACATAGAAACATATTCAGCCTTTGTTGAGGACATTTCTATGCTTCCGACATTCAAAAGAAATAACTGTACCTGACAATTTAAAACAAAACCCAGAAAAGGATTTTCTATCAATTAAATTTGAATCCCAGTCAGCATCAACATAACCCTCTATACAAGACTTATCTTTAACAAAAACAAGACCAACATTTTTTGTTCCCTTTAAATACTTTAAACTTCTTTTTAAGTGTTTCCAATAATTTCATCATATGAATTATTAAACTGACTAAGATAGCAAACACTAAAAACAATATCTGGTCTGGTTAATGCTGCTAAATACATCAAGTTACCTATCAGTTGTCTATATGGATTTTTTTATCACAACAACTATTTCGACTTTTTTCCAATCTTAAATTAATCTCCATAGGAGTGTCAGCAATCTTACAATCTGACATATTAATTTTTTTCAACAAAGTGTCTACATATTGTTCTTGATCAACAGTTATAAAATTTTCAGGTGTATTTACTCCTAAACCTAAACATTGTTTTATTTGACCTAGATCCATAATATCAAACTTAATTAATGTATCATCTGGTTAAGGGATATATCCCTGCTTTTCGAAAACATATATAGCCGTGTCCAACCCACCCCAAATTTGCCAAATCAGTTTTGAGAAATCTTTGTAAAAGATGGCTAGAGGATGTGCTAGATGTGCCGAGGTATTTTTAAAATTGTGATTTCTGCTTCTCTGGCCTTTTTAATAAAGTTCACACCATCTCGTGTTGCGTGCCCGTCGATATCAAAAGGATAGGACGTTTTGGTACCACTGTTTTTAAAACACCTTTTCGAAAAAGGCTTCGAAAACCGCTGTCTCCATCCGGCCATTACTGGTTGCAGCGTATGCTGTCCCAAGATATCAAACGTCTGTTGGCCATTCGTCCCACACACTATTACTTATTACACTATTACCGGTGGAATTATACATAAAAGAAATAAAACTCTTACCTCTGTAATAGTCACTGTTCCACTGCATTTGCATTTTGATACTTTAAAGTTCTTGCACCTCCAGATGCTATTCAAATTTTTGTATCTTTTTAACAGGTAGTATTGGTGACCTTCGTATAATAATACTTTGCTACGTCCGCGTTCTACTAGCTTTATGTCGTCTAAAGAATTGGCTAAAGTCGAATCTCCCATTTTTTTAATATAAAAATAATGTCTATACAATTCAATGTTTATTAAAATGGAAGCTTTACAAACATATTCTTGACACTTTATGTCATTTCTTTATCTATCACCAAATAGGTACTTCAAAATCATTTACATTATAAGTGGCCTGCTTAGAATTATCAATAAAGAATATCGATTATCATGATAAATGTTCAGTTGTACTACCAATACTGCATAATACTACTGGTAATACAAAGGTGTGTCATTTGTACTACGAGTTGAACTTACGTTTTAATTAAAATTCCAAAGGTCGGTTGAATTTACTTTATGTTTTGTAGTAGTACTAGAGATACAAAGGTGTGTCATTTGTACTACCAGTTGTACTTCTTAGTACTACTGACACGGAGGCTTATTTATTTGAGTTTTTTCTTGGAGCTACACCCTAATAGGACAGTGGTATTGTCCTTTCCAGGAGAAGCGATTGTTCTCGTGGAAGTTAAACCTTTACATTCAACTAGGTACTTTTGACTTAAAAGGATCTTTTGAAAACTTGTTTCGGCGACATTCCATATTATGTGAGATGCTTTGTCTTGCAATTTCAGTTCTGCCACTGTCTGTTCCAGTAAATCAAAGGAGGGATATATAATATTTGGGCTACTTGACTGTTTTCTTGCATACTCCGCCGGTTGCGGCTTCTATTGATAAATTACACCTTTTCTTAAATTCAAGAAACCAATCTTCCCCGGCACGCCATTTTTAAACGGACTATTAAATTGTCAAAATACACAACTGATGCTGACGTCTTGATTGTTTTGCACAACGCTAGTACCTACAATCTTAGCTACAAATTCCAAAGTCTTTTCATCGTCTGTGAAGTAGATTCCTCGAAATGTTATCTCGCCAGCATACAACATGAAATCGTAAATCATACCAGACACACCAGCTCTTACCAAATTCTTGAAACCCCATTTCTTCGGTTTGTTAGGATTGTACTGCCTCCTGCTTAGGGCATGCAATTATCGAAGCTAATCGATAATCCGATTTTTATCGGGTTTTTTTCGATAAAATTTAGAATTACCGATTTTATATATATTATAGAAAAATAACTGTCTCGTAGAATTTCTTTCTTTGTCCATATCCATAGTATACAAGAACATTTTCCGTCTTTTATTATTGAATTAAAATAATTATTTTTTCAATAATATGGATTTATTTCAATTAAACTACAAATTTATACATAAAAATTAAGTCTGAATCTAAATAGCACTAGTCATGGTTACCTACCATTAAAAACTAAACAAATAAAATATTTTTTTAACACTAGTGGAGTGAGGCGTAATACGTGAAGTCTTTCAACGTAGGGTAAACGACGGAGGGCTTGTGGAATCTTTGTGGCATTTCTTTGAACACTCTCAAGTAAGGTTATATTTTTTGAAAATATGGACTCCACACTTGAAAACCATACTACTCTAGCAAGGGCCTTATATATGTCTTGTAGATTTTCCGAAAGACATCTGCTGTCATAGTCTGGAAGAATCTTCGAATAATATAGATAAATGAATTGGCATTTTTGACTATTCCAGTGATCTGAACTTCCCATTTTAAGTTTGCGGAGATCACCACTCCCAGATCTTTTTGAGAGCTAAACGAGTTGATCGGGTTATTGCCTATGCTATATGTAAGATTTTGGTTAGTATTTCCTAGATGAAGTACATTTGGAAACATTTAGATTAATGACCCAGTCTTTAGTCCATTCCTGGATGCGGTTGAGATCATCTTGTAGCTGGACAGAGGTAATTAGTGGATTGGAGAAGAATTTACCGTCATCGGCGAAAAATGCAGACTGAGATTTCAGGAGTTCCACCAGGTCTGTTATATAAATTCCAAATAGATGAGCTGAGAGCACTGAGCCTTCTGGAACACCACTGAGAACTGGTTTCCGTTGTGACAGTGCATTTCCAATGCGTACCTGAAAGGATCTGCCAGCCAGGTAATTCCCCACCCATGTCAGTAGTCTACCACGTATTCCAAAGTGGTTGAGTTTGACTAGCAGGCGTTGGTGTGGAACTTTGTCAAAAGCGTGCTCGAAGTCCAGGTAGACGACATCAATTGGGTTCTTAATGTCGAGTTCCTTGGTCCACACATGCATACAGGATAGTAAGTTTGGTAACCGTGGATCTTTTCTCTACAAACCCATGTTGCTTGGATGAGATAATGCATTCACTATTTAGAAATTGTGTTAGCTTCTTACTAATAATCTTTTCCATAATTTTTACAATGGCACTAGTTAGGCTGATAGGTCGAAAGTTACATGCTTGGGTTTTATCTCCTTTTTTATAAATTGGTGTAACAACAGCGTGTCTCCAATCCTGTGGTACATACCCACTTTCGAAGGACTTATTCATTAGTACAGCAAGAGGCGGACTAAGAGTATCTACACAATTTTTGAGGATACAGTTTGGAATCAGGTCAGGGCCTGGGGCGGATTGTATATTCAAGTTAGATATAACCTTTCTCACATCACTTTCAGTAAACTGGACATCATTTAGACTGTTTTCTACATAAACTGTGTTGACATCCACTTGTTGAGTTATGGCCGGTTCATCTGAATAAGCTTTTTCAAATTCCTTGGCAAAAGTATCTACAATGTCATTAGGAATAGTCAATTAGTCATCAGGTCACCATTAGAGCTTCTAATTGCAGGGGGTATGCCAACTTTTGAAGCAGTACATCGACGAATATAGGAATAAAATGCTTTGTCTCCAAAGTCCAATAATTTTGCTTCAAATTGTGATCTATAATATAGTTCAAAAGTTTCATACATTCGTTTTAACCCCTTTTCACCTTCAGGAATTGAATTATAATAAGCATAAATTATAATACGCGGTAACACGCGATAAATACCCGTTAACCACTAAAGCAATATGAACACAGATCGTGAAAGTTACAAAAAATACACCGTTATTAGTTGTAGACTACTACAACTAATAACGGTGTATTTTTTGCACATCATAATAATTCATTTGTAAATGAATTAACCACCACAACTTTTTACGCATTCATACAAAGGAGATGGCCCAAATCCCATACAAAAAAACCCAGTCCCGGCGCAAAAAGAATTTTTCTCAATTTTTTGAGGATATTTAAAAATAATATTTTAAATTATCACTATCTCTACCGGGTGGCAAACATTTTGTTTTTGCTCAAAAAGTTTGTAGGCGTTCTTATTTAAAATCTTATTTATCGACTAAAATACTTATTATTTGTAATTATTGAGTTATCGCAATCACATTCAAGATTATCACAAAACCAGAGACGGTAGGGGTAGGGGAGACCGGGGCAAGGCAGTATAGCTAAGGATCTAGGCATGTAGTTCATGCATTTCAAAACGCAAATGTATTAAATCAACATATATATTTAGTCAGACTCATTAGGTACACATTACAATTGACATATTTCTGAAAAATATAAAATTAGACAACAGTTTCAATAAAAAAGCAAATAACTACTTTTTCCGGTTTTGCCCCGACCCATGGGTAAAACCGTATACTATGTACGATATTGCCCCGGAACTAACCGTAAGACTTAAAAATTCAAAAAATTCAAAAATATTTATTTGGAACCATTAACACATGTATGGTGTAACACAAAAGAAACGAGTGAAAACGTTGACAACTGCAAAAGTTAGAAACTGTGTGGCAGAGTCAGCGCCCTCCTCTCTAGCAAGGAAGCACAATGTTCCAAGACAAGCTTTGTTAAACTAAATGATATAATATTAAATGGTAGTCTATTCAATAACATAATTATAACTAAAACTTAATATAAAAGAATAAATACTGTGTGAACTAAACAGTGAACTAAAATATAAAAACCAAACAGATCTGTGTATTCGAGTATGTATGTGTGTGCGTGTGTTTGTGTGTGTGTGTGTGTGTGTGTTTGTATGTATGTGTGTGTGTGTGTGTGTGTGTGTGTGTGTGTGTGTGTGTGTGTGTGTTTGTGTTTGGCTATGAGTTTAACTAAATTGTACCATAAATATCAGCAAAATAATTATGTTTGAGTAATCAAGAGGTTCTCAGTGTCATCGTAAGATAGGGATCGTATCCAAGATATACATACAAGTTTACATTTGTGGAGTGGTAAGGGGTAAATATTTATAGCTTTATTGACTCTGTTGTACAAGGAACAACTTAGGTAGAAGAAATGTCTACCAGCAGCAGCAGTTCTGCGTGGCTCTATTCTGCAGACTAAGTCCGACCGTCAACAACTTAGGTAGAAGAAATGTCTACCAGCAGCAGCAGTTCTGCGTGGCTCTATTCTGCAGACTATGTCCGACCGTCGTTTTACACTCGTAATGTTAGGGTCATAAGACAGTTGTGTATGTTTTCGTAAAATTGTGGCCTGAATAAACAACTGACGTACTGTGAGCACGTCACAGAGTGAGTAGAGAGAGGAAGTTAGGAAACGTCTAGGGTTCGAGGATATCACCTTTAGGACAGCTCGCTGCGCCCTTTCAAGTCTAATCATGTGCACTCTAGAGACAGTGCACTCAATTTGTGGGGTCCAGGACATGTACCTATCCAACCACACACCTAAATATTTAATATTATTAGTGCGCTCTAGTTCAGGGCATTGGCACGTATCAGTATTTGAGTGGCAGGTGTGGGCTCGAAGGATGAATGAGGTTGGAGGTTGGGATTTTGCTGTTGGAGAAAAGGTTATGTATTTAGTTTTTGTTATATTTAGAGTAAGAAGATTCAGAGAGAGCCACTTTAGAACCAATTTTAGTGCAGCTTCAGCAAATAAACCGGCCTCCACCCAGTCTTGGCCACTAACAATCAAAGCTGTGTCATCTGCATATGTAAATAGGCTACAGTTAGGAAGCGGAAGCTTGCACAGGTCATTTATGTAGACGAGAAAGAGCGTAGGTCCAAGAACACTTCCCTGAGGAACTCCGAAACCAAGCTCTTCCACATTGCTTGACACATCGTTGATTACGACTAACTGACGGCGGTCGGTAAGGTAACTTTTAAAAAGGTCATTGACGTCACCTCTAATACCAATGTTAGTGAGTTTGTTCAATAAATTTTTTTGATTTTTTTGAGCTTTTGATAAATCGAGAAAAATGCCAACTGTCTTTACTTTTTTGTCAAGATTTTTAGCTATAACCGATGTGAGCTCAATGACAGCATCTTCTGTCGACTTAGAGTTTCTAAACCCAAATTGATGGTCAGATAATATATTTTTGTCATTCAAGAATGTAACGAGGCGCTTGTTGATAATTTTTTCAAAAACCTTAGACATCACGCTAAGTACGGAAATTGGGCGATAGTTGTTGACACTGGCTCTATCTCCATCTTTGTAAATGGGATGAACGATGGCTTTTTGAAGACTGAAGGGAATGTACCAGAAGACATGCATAGGTTAAAGAGGAAGCTTAAAATAGGGGATAGAATGTGCTTAGCATTCTTTATGACAGACGTAGGTATCCTGTCCCAACCAACTGCACACTTATCCTTCAGACCGATGATCACCTTTTTCTATCTCTTCACAGTCGGTATGTAGTAAAGCCATTGAGTCAATAGGGAGTGAGTTCGCAGAATTCTGGGAGCAAAAAGTAGAACAAGAGGATACATTAATATTAGATGCTAAGTTCTTACCCACATATGCGAAGAAGCTATTTACCATGTTAACAGATGTGTGGGGATTCGGGGATAGTTTTAAAAGATCTTCCGAATAAGATTGCCTTTGATTAAGGTTTGCCATTTTCTTAATAATATTCCACGTCATTTTTGGGTTATTCCTGGCCCTCTGAAGCTCGGATCGCTCATACTCACGCTTTACCCTTTCAGTAAATTGTTACAATAGTTGCGGTACCGAGTAAATGTAAGCTTAAGAGTAAGATTATCTTTATTTTTGTTGAATTTACTTTTATTTACTATTTGAATTTGAATTTTAGGTAAAGACGATCACGATGACGTATGCACCTCAGAAGACCAGGGGTAATCCACGGCTTGATGATGCGTTTACTACTTGACATCGAAAAACCTTGACTGTGCTTTTCCACAATGTAAGATAGCAATTGGACGAGGGAATGGGCAGCAGCGTTTGCATTAATTGACAACATGATTGAAGAGAAGTCCGTGATTTCAATTTCTTTTGTAATCGCACTGTAATCCAGTTTGATCGATGAGTTTTTGAGAGATCGACGTTGAGTTACCATGTTCAAGGAAAAGAGAATAGGGGCGTGATCGGTGACAAGTGAGTCCAGAACCAGAGTTACTGCGGAGAAGGGAGATTTTAGAATGATGTGGTCCAGACAGCTGGTATTACGAGTAGGTATAACATGTGCAGGGAGCATAGCGTGTGAAAATACCAGGTTAAGATACTCATCAGAATTCGAGTCGCCAATATTCGGAACAATGTTGATATTAATATCGCCAACAATGATGATAGTGGGGAAGTTATGCAATTCAGCTAAGCAGCTATCTAGACCATTTAGGAAGTCGTCAACATTTTTATGAGATGGTGAGCGATAAACAGCTATGATAGCTACTCGGTTGTCAAAGGTGAGCAATATTGAGTTTGAATCAGCAATCATAGGTAACACTCCGTTGCAGGCTAGGTTATTTTTTACGAACGCCACTACACCTTCATTTTGTGTTATGTGGTCGGAGACAAATGAGTTAAAACCAGGAATAGATGGGAGATTTGGGCACTTGCTTAGCCAGCACTCGGAGAGTATTATGATATCAAGATCCACTTGAATCCTGTGTAATAAAAGTAAAAGGGCATCGAAGTTATAATTTATTCTTCTTATATTCAGATGCAGTAAATTAAGAGAATTGTCGATCTTTAAGTACTGGGAAGCGTTTTCTGGAGAACAGATGTAGCTGTCTGATAGATTAATAGTTTCGATGCTACTAGCAACTGAAGCTACATCATCCATATTGGGGACCAAGAAGTAACACGAGAGCAAAAAACGGATGAACATGACACGAAAATATTAAGGGACTAGCCTTAAGTACAATGGCATTTAATGTAGTGTTGTGATATTTTATGTAAAAGATTTGTGTGTGTTGTAATAATGTATAGTGTAGAGAAGTGTGTACAGGTGTAAGGGATGTGACAGTTTTCACGTTATATAAACTAATATTAATTAAGACTATAAAAAGCGAGTAGATCAGCTAAATTGCAGTGAAAATACAAGATAAAAAGGGAATCTAGTCACTTTTTGGTGGTTAACTTAGTGAAGTCCGATTCATTATTGACCCGAAATGGTGTTCCGCCTTCTCTTTTCCGCAAAAAAAATTTCCAGACCCAGCAAAACTTAAAGTCGTTCTCCTTGGCGTATTCGCGGGCCTGGAAAAAAGCTTCTTGGCCTTAGAAGGCAGATTTTCAGATATAAAGATTGGCTTCAAAGGCCCAGGGATTCGAAGCTTTTCAGTTGTTATCTTGTTATTATCTTTAATGCCTCTTCTATACTTCATGATGAAGCTTTCCTTACGGAGCACGCTTGTGAAGTCCACAATTATCGTTCTATTCGTCGGGTCCTTGGTGCGGATTCTAAATACATCCTTAATATCAGATGCCTGCACTTCTACGTTTAAGTGTTTTCCAACATTGAGGACTGTATCGACGAGAGTCGTTTTTGTCTCAGACTGAGATGCAGGGAGGTTTCTTATTTCAAGACAGGTGGATCTGCTACTGCGCTCAAAGTTGTCTAACCTGTTCTCCAAAGATTCAATGTGGCGAAGGCCTTCTTGTTTTTCTAAGGCAAGTCTGTTCACCTGATCTTGAAGTGTCTCATTTTTTGCGATCAAGAAGTCAAACCGCCGAACGAAAGTCCTCGACGACAGCAAACAGCTTTTGGTACTTTTCGTTTTGCTCTTTTTGAAAATCTGTAATTAGCTGCTGCATATCAGATATGAATGAGACTAGAACTTCTTCGTCACATTCTGTACGTGTGCGCTTTGTGTTTTTGAAGTGCAGTTGTGGTGAACTACCTCTAGGATGTTCTAGCACTTGGTTATTGTCCATGTTGACAATGCATCATGTGCAAAAGAAGTCATCCAACTCCTCTGCATCATAGCCGGTACAGCCTTCATGGGCCCAGCCTTGACAGCCCATACATTGTACCCAACCTTCGTCCATGCGGCTTGCACCGTACTCTTCTAGGCAATATAAGCAAATGGTATCATTTGGTTTTTTTTACTAGTTTTCTTGGTTTAGGTGGCCGGTTCAGATTCAGTTCAGGTTTTTTGTTTTGTTAGTTAATCAACTCATTTTTATAAGGAGAGGACGTGATGACAGCTGTTTTTCCTCGACGATTATCGGTTGCTCTTTTTCGATCAATGCTTATTTTAGGGACTGGCATTATATCTGCTGGAGACACAATTTCAAGGACCGCCTTCAAAATAGTAAGTGTTGACAGTGGCATAGCAGAAGCCGATGGCACTGGGTTGAGTTGAAATATGAGCAGTGGAGGAACATAGTTTCCAGAAGCAGAGACACAAAGAACTGCAGTAGTCAGTTGACCTCTTTCCGCAGAACTAACAATATTAACAATAACAATATTCTCTGGATCCCAATTTTGCCTCGTAGTGGTTCTTTGATAATTACGCGGCATTGAATTTGAATTGAAGCATCTGTAATAAAAGAATGACAATTATTAGACTTATATATCCGGGTTAAAATCGTATATAGCCGATTATACCCCATTCGGTTGTGCCCCAACACTAGTGTAGAATAAAAATATAATTCACTCACGTCAAGTCAATACAAACTTGCCGGTACAAACATTGCATTTAAGAGCAAATACATCAGCTACAACATAGTTGATTAGTGACTTACCTGTAGTAAATGTACACTTCACAATCACTGCTTGTATATTCACGAAAATAAGATCAGGACTACCGAAAAACAATAAAATAAAATAGTTCAAAATTGCGCGAGCCTGCAGCGACAAGTGTTTGTTTACAAATAGTTCTGATTGGTAGGAGCCACTGAGCGACTTGTGCGCGCGAAATTTGAATTATTGGCGAAAATAACTACGCTATACGGTTTTACCCAGGTATACGGTTTTGTACAGGTCTCCCCTATATATAAATAATACGCAAACATAGTAATAAATGTATTTATTTGTTCAAATACTGGATATAAATACATTTATAAAGATTAACATTAATTATTTTCCAAATCTATTAATGCATAATTTAAGCCTTCAGTCGGATGATCAAGCTCTCTTTTATTATGTCTAGCCTAACCTAAAAAGTAAATGACGCTCATAACATGTGCGCAGCTTCCCAAAGTCCGTTGGCCGTGTATGAAGGAACAATAATATTCTCTTATGGCATTGATGGTTCACTGGTTCTAAATGATTTATTTAATCTTCTAGGTAACATTGGGTCATGTTTCTATCAAGCTTAAGGTATGGTTGATACAATAAAACCATAAAGTGAAATAGTTGTAAAAAAAAATGTTTTATTCAAGTACAATGAAATGGTCTGAAGGTTTCAGAAAGTTTTACATTCATAACGCAAATTTCTTAAAGAAACAAAAGGTAGCAGGATGTTTTTATGTTCACTGAATTAAACCATACTATTTAAAAATAACTAAAATAATGCAATTTAAAGTATTTTACAGCTTATTCACCACACTCCAAATATAGTAAATTATCATCTATTTTGAGAACGTACAAATGATGATGATACAATGATGACGTATTATTTGTATTTTTTAGTATCCAGTGTTTTTATTAAATCTGCATGATTGTTTTTTCTCTCCAACCCCCATCCTTGCACTTGTTCATAGCCGCAATTATTTAGTACGGGTATGAAGTAGACACTACCTTACCAGGAAAGAAAGTCCCTTCGTTTCTAAAGACTACTTGAGTTCCTGGCGAGACAAGACTGTTCAGTAGTATCATCATCATGAATAGGAAGAGGGCTGTTCGTGCAATTTATAACATGGGCCCTAGAGAATCACTTAGAAATAAGTTTAAAGAAATTAATATTATGACAGTGCCTTGTCAGTATATATACGAAAATTATAGGGTCTAAATCGTTTGGCGAATGACGAACTTACGGACTCATATTGAACTCTAAAAAATTTATGACAGAGCCTTGTCAGTATATATACGAAAATTTATGTATGTGCACAAAAATATGCATTTATTTAAAAAAAATTGCGATAATCATAGTATTAACACTAGAAATAAAGATAAACTCGCTGTTCCCACTGTTAGGCTCGCTAAAGTTAATAAGTATTTTATAGGGCAATGTGTACGCTTCTATAACAAGGTCCCAAGCGACGTGTTAGATTTGTCGATTGTCAAATTTAGAAACGTAATTGAACAGAAACTGTCTATTAAAGCATATTATAAAATATCTGATTAATTAGATGACAAAAAAGCTTGGGATGAATCAGCTCCAACTCGACTCTGCATCCGTAACAAAATTGTCAAGGATCATACAAAAAAGTGTTAAGACCAGACAAGTTTCTTGCCGGATTCTTCTTGAACTGGGGTTAGGAGGAACCGGCACCTAGATTCACTAGCATGTAAGAAGACGATTCAAAGTGGTCCTTGTGATTTTTTTGAATAAATAAATATTGAAATTTGATTTTTTTTTTTTGAATTTTGAATCCTCTCTAAAATTCCATCCATAACAACAAAGTCTTCCACTATAACGTTGTTGTCACTATTGTCCGTCGTTTCTCCCCTATGTTCTGGCGTCTCTTCACGCTCTATTTGTTCCAAGTCATAAGTTTTCGTGGCGTCGATTATCTCAGTCTCATTGCTCCGGTTCTCGTTAACTTCTTTAGATGTTTGTTGTCTCACGCTACAGTTATCATCATCTTCGTTTTCTTTTTCCTGGATCTTCGATTTCTTTTTATTTTTCCAGCCTTGAGGACGACCCCTTTTCACAGCATTCTTGGGTTCTTCTTCCCTTTTCTTCCCTACTGTTTATTTATTTCTTCTCTCCAACTAAGAAGAACTTTCCTCCAATTTTTTTTCAAAGCGCTGAAGTAGCCCACATCGAGTGGCTGTAATATGTGGGTCGTAGTTCGGTACTAGGCAGATGAATTTGATATTGTTTTCCTCACACAGCTTTAAGGTGTTCACAGAAATGTGAGATTATCACAGAGGAGATCTTTTCCCTTCTTTCTGCAATGCTATTAGAAGAAAGTGTGTTTTAAACCTGTCGTCAAAGCTCTCTGGGTCTATCCAACTGCTCTTAGTGATAGTCATCTGCGAGCCAGGTGGAGCTCCGATATGCCAATCTGACCTAGTTTTTTTGGGGGAATTCAATTGCCTGCAGCATTACAACATGCAATTACCGTCACATTCTCCTCCTTTTCACAGCTTGTAAATGTATAAACATCTTTGGCTCCTTTTGTGGCTACTACTTTGCCTGGTTTATTGTTAACTTGAATGCCAGACTCATCCATGTTAAAGATATCTTCGCGGTGGTTCGCGAAGTCATTTTCTTCATAGATTGTGGCTAACAAATAGAAGAAAACTTCCACGTCCTTCCGATTAACTCCATATGCTCGCGAAAGTGACAGCCCTTCTGATTTCCTTTCGTTCGGGCTTAGGCTTTAGGCTCAATTCCGAGTTTCGTGCCATAAATCCAGAAAACCATACATTACCAGCTATTTCAGACTGTGATTATGGATTTTTGATGTCCAGTTTCTTAGCAAATTGAAAGGCCCTTTCCTTTACATCTTTGAGGTCAGGTGCAAATCCGACCTTTTCTAATTGTTTTATATGTCCCCTACCAGTTTCATAGCTCGATACCGAAGACTGGGTTGCGACCATGCGGGACTTTCCATCTGCTTGTTATCAGATAACGGGATGCTGATAACAGGCGAATCGATCTAAGTCATCCGTGGTTCATGATGCTCGTAGTGTCTTACATTCGTATTTACATAAATTGCAATAAACTGAAGATAAAACTGCAATAATATGAAATTGGCAAAAAAACATAAATTGTCATTACGAAATAAATGTTATAAATCTTTTATGTTTTAAATAAATAGATAGACTTGGAAACCGCACTAAATATCTATTTGAATATAATATGTATTACTTGTGAGATACATTGTGTTTTCATGCGATGGCCAAGTCAATCTATTTATTTAAAAATGTCTTTGCGGTGCCCTAAACGAACTGGATTGGATTGACCTCTGCGGGTTAGGGTCTCAGATTGTTTTCAGGCCTCTTATAAATGCTTTGTTGGATTCGCTCTTCTGATATGGCCAAATTAATGGCTTCGTTTAGATTTTTAGGTGCTCGGCACCGGACAAAGTTGGAAATACGTGGGATTAAACCCATCTGGAAATGATGATGAGCGAGATCTACCATAGCAGCCACTCTTACTTACTTTTAGTTACTTCTTTGACTGTGGTTTCTCCGATATAAATTTTGGTTAATAGTTGCGACAAGTACGTTTCGATACGTAATGCAAATAAATTACGTTTTCTTGAGGATTTTGTTTACTGTCTTGGAGATCAGTGAGCAGGTGTGAATAGTGTTTCCTCTCACTAAATTGCACATTTAGGAATTATTTTAATTGGCACCAGATTGTAAAGTCTTTGATTGAACAAGTAATTTCCGCCTTGCCCTGAAATAGAAATAGAAATAGAAATAATTTATTTGCAAGAAATATGGTAGATATTGAGTCATACAGTAAATGCACATATTTCACCAAAGAACATTGGCATGCAAATTTTTATGTTTGAAAAACATTAAATGGAATTAAATAACATTACAATAAATTATAGTATTCTATTTTGGCATTAATCAGTACATTCATTAGTTTCCAAGAAATTCGTTAACAGTATAAAAAGATTTGTCATAAAGCCACAATTTTAATTTTTTTACAAAAATCCTTATTGGCAAGTCCTTTATTTCGGCAGGAATTTTATTAAATACTTGTCCACACATTGTAAAAGATTTTTTTATATAAGGCAGTTCTAGGCACTCTTGAAAGAACAATTCTCTCAGGGTTTCTTACACATCTATGATATATGTCACGAGCTCTTGTAAAGAAATTCGGTTGTTCTTTAACAAACTTAGCTGCCTCTAAAATATACAAGCTGGGCAATGTCAACAGTTTTAGCTTCCGAAAGATCGGCTTACATGATTCCCACGGAGGTATCCCAACAATTGCTCGTACGCTTTTTTTTGTGCAATAATAGTTCACACAGCATCATCTAGCCCCAAAGTAAGCAGAGCTTGTGTTATGGGTACTACATGACTGATACACTACTTATATACTTTTTTTTTGTA
The DNA here is from genome assembly GCA_948098915.1 of Lampropteryx suffumata. Taxonomy (NCBI): domain Eukaryota; kingdom Metazoa; phylum Arthropoda; class Insecta; order Lepidoptera; family Geometridae; genus Lampropteryx; species Lampropteryx suffumata. The sequence goes on along the minus strand of OX402565.1, from coordinate 16,495,430 downwards.
AATACATACGTATTATACATAGAAACACCCAGACCAGAGACAAATACTTGCAGATCATACAAACATTTGTCCCGCGGCAGGAATCGAACCCGCAACCTTCTGCGTCTAAGCTGGATCTTAGCCCACTGCGCCACAGAGGTCGTCGAATAGTAGATTGTTGCACCGAGCACAAAGTGAGTCATTAATGCACGAGTTTTATGTTGGTGCCTGAGCGCAAGCGAGGGCACTAAATTAACACGAGTGCATTAATTACTCTCTTTAGCGAGGTGCGTAATTTTCTCTTGTTTCAACTACCAATCTAAGTAACTGCCGTGATAAAATACAAAATATTTACTCAAAATGAAAATCAATTTATTAAAAACAAAGTTTAATTCATCTTTTCATTTCTCATCAACATTTAAAACTTACAATTATTAAATGTGCAGTTATTAAAAGTAAAATTTCTTGGAACATTGATTCTTGTGTTTGTGTGGTTTATTTGTGAATAATAATTATTATCATCAGAATCAGACGATACAGGTAGACGCGGGCTCAATTTCAAATCATTTCCATGAGAAGTAGACGGACGTGGTGATGTTGATCGATGCAAATGAATTGATTCCATTATGTTTTGAGTGATTTTACTTTTATTTTGTACCGATTCCTCTATGTAACCTGCTACTTGGTCCGATTTCCATCCACCATGACGCTTGAGCGTAGTCAAATTAGCACCGGAGTCAGCTAGCAGCGTTGCTGACGTTCGGCGGAAACAATGCCCAGTGTAGGCTTCCGGGTTTTGTAGCTTCAGATAAGGCAATTTTTCCAATTTGTTTCTGCCGATGGCTTGTTTTGAGCATTTACCATTGTGGTAATTTAAGAAAAAACGATTTGTGTTTATAGAGCTTGGACGCAGCGCCATGTATTTCTGCACTACATTTAAAAAATCGTCGCGTATTACAAATTGACGGTCTTTCTTTGTTTTCGTGTTCATAAGTTTAATTAGCAGCATCTGGTTGTGTGTTTCAATTGTGATATTCATTAATTCAGAGCTTCTGCAAGCACCGTTTATACCGAAAATAAGAGCAACCTGTAAAAAAGATTAAAATTCGACGTTACACACAATGTATAGGCATTTAATTATATTAATGACCTGTATATACATTGTTTAGGGCAAGTGTTGAGTAGAAATACATTGCCGGGTAATTAGAATAACTTCAAACATGTCGCAAGTAGTTACTCAACTTAGCCGGCAATGTACTTCTATTAAACAATTGCACAAAAGAGTGTATATACCGGTCGTAATGTGTCAACGTCTAGATTATATACTTAAAACTTACCTTTGTTGCAAAATATTTATCGTCAGATGCTTCATTCAAAAATGTTTCTATATCCTGAGCTGTGAGCACTTTGACTTTTTACTCATATACCTACCCATCTGATAGCCGCATTGAATATAACATTGAATATATAGGTCTCATTTTTTTGGACATCTCACTGAAATACGTTAAAAACACACTTTCGGACAGTGATTTTACATGTCTTTCGTTTCTCCACATAATAAAATTTTCATAAGCTTTTAATTATTTATCACGCGACTTTTGCGGTAAAATATAAATTATCTAATTTTTACAATGGTACAAAATGCGCGTCATTTGTTTTTTTTTTCACCAAGTAGGTTTTATTCAGCCGATTTTTATTATCAGCTAATATATTTTTGATCGAATGCAAACTTTTTACATTAATCTTAATGGGAGATATTAAACCTCTGTGGTAAATTTATACTTATATAAATATAAAGTAAGAAACAGTGCAATAATGAGATTTGATACAACTTTACTGCACTGTTTTGGTTCTAAGCAAAAAAGACTTCCTTTGTGATCGGTTTTGTAGTGATTAATGATAACATTACTGCGTAGTTGAAAGAAAAAGCTTTATTCACATCCGTCGAGTTACCCCAGAGCATAATACCATACCTTAAAGTTGAAGCCACATAGCCAAAACTATAAGCTGTCAAAATAGTGTTAATATGTACAGTCTTACGTAGCTTATAAAGGACATATATGTACTTATTTAATTTTTTAGATATCTGATCGACATGCGCCTTCCAGTTACAATTTTGGTCCAGCATGATGCCTAGGAATTTGGTTTCATTTACCACAGACAATCGTTGTTCTTTATAGCAAATACGAAGCTTATCAGGATTTCTGTTTGAATTATCAAATTGTATTATGCTAGTCTTAGTCAAGTTAACATGTAAACTAATTTCGTCAAGCCATTTAATTATCGAATTAATTGTATTATTAATGTCATGAGTGTAATTAGGAATGTCAGAATTGGATGATATGATAAAAGATATGTCATCAGCGAATAATGTACACGGGTTAGGAGTCACTTCAGGGAGGTCATTAATATAAAGCAAAAATAAAAGAGGTCCTAACACGCTACCTTGAGGTACCCCATAACCGTTGTGTCTAAAAGTTGATCTAAACTGTTTTAATTCATTATTTACGTCAATATTATTTATTTCAACACATTAATTACGTAAGCCACAACCGATGGTTTTAAAAAAAAACCAAAAGACTTTTAAAAGAATTTATTTTAAAGAGTTACAAAATTACGTAAAATATTCTAAGTCTAAAATCTAATGTACGAAGCTACGTTCGGTCGATGCAAGTACCGAGTGTACAATGACGACACCTGCCATTGTTTCCGAGGCTCCGCAATTCTAGGTAAAGATGGTAATGCTGAGTCGGCGTTCGTACTGTACCGGTCGAACAATATACTTAATGCAACGCTGCAGTGCCAGTCGGCAGATTAGGTACATAGTTAGTATGTCATGTCGTGACATCTCCACCCTCAGAGCAGCAACTATTTGAGAACGTTGAGCGAAAATGATGCTGGGTTGAATCTCCGATCCCGGGGTCCCTCAGGAATGGCATAAGGGTGTTCCTTCTTATTTTCTTTGTTCTCGCTTGATGATTTTGCTTCAATAGTTAGTGTAGTACGTCTCATGTATCGCCTCACGATTATAACGATGGTAAGTGCGGCTGCACCGAATAGAAACGCGTAGAAAGGTAACGTTGTATGATATAATGTTCCATCTATGGATTTCAGTTGGACTGGATGCTGCATTAATATCTTATCTTCCGTATGATGTAGCTGAGTTTAAGATGAGGGATGCTGACATTGTCTTCTGTGCTGTAGTTTGCAGGAATTTCAGTGATCTTTAGCGGCTGTCTTTTGACTTGATCATTGATGTTCACTATAGTGAATTCTTCAGTTCGTAGAGAACATTTTTGAGGTATAGTAGCAAGGTAACTTCCTGATAAGGTTATATATTCTTGGCGTCCGCAGTGTAGTTCTGCTTTTGTAGGGCTTGGAAAGATTAGTGTGTAGTGTTGGTCATCTAACTGCTCCATAGCTTCCTTTATAAGAGTGACCTTTGTTGGCTGGCATGATTTGTCTAAAGATTGGTTGATGACAAGATTCTGGATGCAATCTGGATGGTCGCAAGCGTGATGATTGATGTTAGCTTCGCAGAAATGATGATGATTGAACTTCGGGCATTCGGCCTCCATGTACATGAAAGCTTTCCCGTCGGTTGCCATGAAAGGATATGGTGGAATAAAGGTCAGATCATGTTGGTTAGGAACGATAGAGAGTTTAAATAAATTGAAATCGTTTGGAGAGAATATCGGGAATTTAAATATTATTACTATTCTCTTGTTACAAAAATAAGAACCTGGTTTATTATAGTATAGTATTCTCGTAGATCGTCATCTATTGTTTCCTTATAACTATAGATAGTCCTAAGCTTATTTATCATATTTCCTAAGTTATCTATTCCTAACATACTATGATGAGTGCTCGATGCACGTACAAAAGCTTAAATGTTTTCTATCCAAGTTAATTCTAAAGATAAATCATCTGTGTTTTCACTGATGATAGCAAGAAGCTGCGCAAACTTTGCGTATATAAGAAGACTATTCTCGGCGTAAGCTTTACTATCTAAGATTAATTCTAACGTATTATATATCTTATCCTGGTTTTTTGCAATATTCGCTATTAATATCGTATTTTGCGACCTCCACTCTTTATTCATGCTAATATGGTCATTGAATTCAGACAACATCTTATGTTCATTACTTTCTAAGATTCTAATAGCAGTATTATAGCGTTCAGCATCGGAATGGTCTCGGTTACCAGTAACGCTTTTGATTATACCTCTTTTAATACGGTAGTTTGGCTCTAAACTTTTTATCTGAAAATCTATTTTAGATAACTTTTTAATGAGATAGTCAATTTGTAGTTCGTATAAAGCAAGAGTTTGATTGTCCAATTTAGTTTTAAAATAGTCTAGTTGGTCATGAATGGAGTCAAGTTGGTTTTCTAAGTCCGTTAGTTCTATGTACTGAATAAATGAATGATAGTGAGTGATCGATTTGGCTTGCCCAAGGTTGAGAGGTAGGAGTCCGGGTCCATTATCAAGACTTTCTAGTCTTATCTCCAGTGCCAGCGTCATTGGGAGCTATTATAAGCCAGTATCGCGTAAGGCATTTGGTTAACTGTTGGTTCGCCTTTTTGTTTAATCTTTAATATGCGCAAATGCTCTAATAAGGTTGAATGAAATCTCTCTATAATACCGTTATCGTTAGGTGAGTTAGCGAGTGTCCTATGGTGATTTATTTTATGAAGTCGTATGAATTCCGCGAACAGTTGATTTGTAAACTCAGTTCCATTGTCAGTCACTATAGTCAAGGGGAGTCCATGGTGCGTGCAGTAAGTCATTAGTCCCTGCAGAATGCTGACTGCTGTACCATCTCGTAAGTGATATGCTTGTCCATACTTCGAGAAGGAGTCTACAAAAGTCAAGTACTTTTCACATTGTGCCGTAAACAGGTCCATGTGAACTATCTCAAAGGGCCTTGTGGCTGGTGGTACAATATTAAACTGTGGTCTGATCGGGTTTCTGTCGTATTTAGTCTGGCCACATACTGAACATTCGTTAATGTATTTAGTTATTTCGTCCTTCATCTTCGGCCAATAGTAGCGCCGCGATAAAGCTAAATAGCATTCACTTATGCCCCTGTGGTTCGTTTTACCTTCATGATAATGCTTTATAACCTCATGTTGTCTCAGGTATTCCTTTACGTCTTCTAACTCAGTCTTTGCTAAGACCAGGTTCATAGAAGAGCTCTTAAAATGCTTTAAGCTATAGCTAAAAGTTCCTTTTCTATTGTGGAATAATTAAGTTCGCTCTCGTTTAATGTCCTAGATGCATAACAGATCGGCTTGTCGGATCCAATTGGTCCTAGAGATAGCACGGGCCCTAAGGCTACGTTTGAGGCGTCTGTCGTCAGAATAAAGTTTTTATTAAAGTCAGGCTATTGAAGTATTGGGTCGTTAGTCAATAGCTTCTTACATTTTTCGAAACAGTTAACATAGTCAGAGTCTAAAGTAATCTTGTTAGATTTTTTAAGACATTTAGTCATAGGCTTAGTCGTTTTGGCAAAATCGGGTATAAACTTCCTATAATATCCTAGAAGTCCTAAAAATTGCTTTATTTCTTTGGTAGTTTTTGTACTTAATGGATATTTTTCAATAGCCGCAATTTTGTCTGGGTTAGGTTTGATACCTTCCCTACTGATAATATGGCCAAGATAAGCAGTCTCCAACTGTAAAAATTCGGATTTGTCCATTTGAATTTTAAAGTTGGACTCTCTCAATCTATTGAACACATTTTCGAGATTAATCATGTGTACTTGCAAAGATGTGCTAAAAACGATTATATCGTCGAGATAAACGAGGCAGATCTCGTTTTGCAGTCCTCTCAGAACGTTATCCATAGCCCTCTAGAAGGTTGATGGTGCGTTCTTGAGCCCCATGGGCATGCGAAGATATTCGAAATGGCCATGCTCTACGTTAAAGGCTGTCTTTGGTATATCCTCAGAGTTCATTTCTACCTAAAATGAACTCCGAGAAACCTGATGCCAAATCTAAGGTAGTGAAATACTGGCACCTACCAAGTTTATCTAAAACGTCTGTGATGTTGGGGATCGGATATTTATCGTCTATGGTCTTATCATTCAGTTTGCAGTTCGAAAATCTACGACTAATCTCCATTTTTGTTTGCCGGAGGCATCTGATTTCTTTGGAACTACCCAGATAGGTGAGCTCCATGCAGAATCCGATGGTCGTATAATACCTTGTTCTAATATTTTCGTAATCTGTTCCCTAACTCCTTGTCGATGTATGAAAGGATGTCTGTAACTTTTCGTATAGACAGTTAGTTCGTCTGTTGTCTTAATACTGTGCTTAATTTTGTTCGTAAAAGTCAAAGCTTCTCCTTCGATGTAAAATACGTCAGCGTAACGCGCGCACAATGTCTCTAAATTTGCCTTCTCTTCAATATTTAAATGATTCATTTGAAACTTAGATAAAACACTTAACTCGACACGGGTCTTGTGTTCAGTGTGTGCGCACTCGATATTACAGACATCTACTCGCGTTGGTTGGTTAAACGAGATAACTATGTCTTTGTCTGTCATGTTCTCTAACTCTACAATTCCGGTTTTGTCAGTCACAGTGGTAACACAGTCATGAATGATACAATTACACATCAGTTGTTCAGTCACAAATACGTCACCGTCAGGATATTCGATTGGAATATTAACTAACATTGACGTATGGGCAGGAATAATTTCCCGTTAGTTAGTTTTTCTACATTGGTAACGAGATAATGGTAAAATAGCCTGCTCGGTTAACAAAATGTTATTCTTCAAATCTATTTTACAGTTCTCTAATAAATCGAGACCTATTAAACCATCGAAGTGATTGTGGAATTTATAAACGAATAGTTCAATGTTAGTTTGCTCGCCAAATTCCATAAACTGAGGTATTGTGATCGAATGGTCATGGATACTCGTTACCCGTGAATTAGTGACCTCAAAAGGATCAAAATCTTTTAAGCAATATGTGGAAAGAATTCGTCAACCGCCTTGGGACTTATGAATGATTGATTTGCCCCGGTGTCTACAAGTAATTTAAGTGGCGGATGAGATGTCTGTATATAACATAATTCTTTCTTAGACTGTAAATTTAACTCTATTTTGGTTCGTTGTTAGAACGGCCCTTGGTAAAATCCTGCTCTTTATGGCTAATAGACGTTTGCGCGAGGTCAATTGCATTTGAGCTCGATGGTACATCATCCTGATGCTGGGGGTCGTTCTGGGGATCATAATAGTACTCAGGGACAATTTGGTAGTCCTAGTAATTGTCAAAGTCAGTAATTGGGTATTCAGTTAGATCGCCGTAATATACATAGTAACTGTCGTAATCGCCTACCTCATTAATGTTCATCTCCCTAGATTTAAAATAGTTTGTTGGAGGAGGATTGCCAAACTTTCGCTAATCGTGGCCCTGAATAGTAGGAGGAAGGGCCTTGGACACAAAATGACTAACCCCGCTCATTGGTGTCGGTCCCTGGCTCTGTGGGGGTACATTCCTAGGGGGAAATCTAAAACCTCCGTTCTGGGCGTTATAATTTGGTGGGGGTGCCCGGAATATTTGTTGCGTACGCAATGGTTGCATAGGCATTCGCTGTGGGGGTTGGCGAAATTGAAAAGCAGGACGCCAAGGCTACTGCTGAGGAAGATGCGTCTGCGCGGGCATCGGCATTGGGCATTGGCATTGCTCTGTGCCAATTTGGAGCACCAGAATTAAATCCCTTCGCTATAGAATAATTAGAAACTAGGGACGGTACCTTTGAAGATGACTGCCCTTGCGTAGCTGGGTTATGCCGCTCCGGAATAGATTCATTTCTATGCTGTAGGTACATGACATTAAGTTCTTCCTGAACAAATTCTAAAGCCATTTCGATAGTCGGCGGTCTCATACACCGTATACGAGACCCGAGAGGTTCTTTCAACCCGCGTACGTACGACTGCATAGTTAATTTGCGATACAAGTCGCGCTTTGCCTCAACGGTGGTAGGCAGACACTCGTGCAGGGTAACGTACGTCCTAATCGTACTAAAAAGGTTTTGGCATTTGTCATAAAATTCCTGTGGGGAATCGTTGCCTTGGGAAACTAGAGATAAGTCATTATAAAGAGCGGTCTCGTCTCTCTGATCGGCAAAATTATTAACTAAAGCGTTTCGAACCCCTAACCAGGTGTCTGGTATGCCATTCGCGTTTATTGTCCTTGCCGCAGGACCAGTCACTTTATTTAATATACCATTTAAAAGACACAAATTATTTAACTCATATCCTGCCTCAGTTTTTATATATTGCGTTACAAGCTGATCGCAGATTCTAATAAACCTTGTCAGAATATTTGGGTTCCTATCAAATTCTGAGACCATGCGTAGTAGAGCCTTAAAGATGTGGTCTGGTTCGTTAGACATAATTTCCTCACTTGTTTCAGTTATCGTTTCAGTTCAAAAATATAGCTGCAACTTTTTTTTTATTATCCATGTCACCAATAACTTTTTTTATAAGATTAAAGCAGGCAAGTGTTGTCGACTTTCCTTTTTGGAAACCATCAACACCTTTGATATTACTGGTATTAACGTTATGCGTCTGTAGTTTGCAAGTTGATCTCGCTCGACTTTTTTGAAAAGCGGCTTAACAATAGCATACTTTAAAGTGTTAGGAAAACAACCTTCGGCAAATGATAAATTTATTAAGTGTGTTAATACCAGTACAATTTCTTTAGAACATTCTTTTAAAATGTGTGTTGAAATACCGTCGTAGCCTACGGCTTTTGTATTTCTTAGCGATTGTATAAGCTTAAGAACTTCGTCGAATCCATAAGGTTATAAAAATAAGTTACTGCTTATGCTGTCTTTTAGAGAATTTTGAAGGTTACTGTTATGTTTATTAGTAATGTCAATCCAATATTTGTTGAACGCTTCTGCTATTCCGTCAGGGTTATTAATTTTTTGTCTGGCTTCTACAATTTCATTTATAATGTTTGTCGTTTGAATATTTTCAGATTCTAGTTTTATTAACTGCCAAGAAGTTTTACAGATATTTTTAGTTTTTTAAAATATTTTCTTTTGACATCTTCACTGATCGATCAATACATTTTTTTAATAGCCGGGAGTATTATTTATAATTTTCTCTATTAGTGTTTGATTTATTTATACAGTATTTATACCTAAGTAACCTTTTAGTTCTACAGCTTACTCGCAATCCCTTCGTAATCCACTTTAGCTTTTTAGATTTAAGTGAAATTTAAATTTAAATTTTCGGAAAACATAATCATAAAACGACATTACCAAATCTTGAAAAACTTCATAAGCCGAGTTAGTATCAAGTTGTTCATAAACCTCATTGAATGACAAATTCTCTAAACATTGTTTAAACTTTAGTATATTATTAAGATCATAGTCTCTTTTATAGATGTAATATTCTACTCGTAGTCTTTACATTTGATTGAAGCATTTAACAATTGAGCAGTATTATGATCAGATATATCAGATATATCCCAGTGTAGGAGTTCACCAACCGCATTAGGGATATTGCTAATCAGGTGATCAATACAATTTTTCTGCCGTGTAGGTTCGTGTATGTGTATGGAAAGATTATAGTTCATGATAGTTTCTCGAAATTGGGAACTAATTTTATTAGTAACTAAGGTATTAATGTTTAAGTCTCCCACTAAAATTATTTTTTATGATTTCTTGAGGCCAATAAAATGCCAAATTCTGGTTAATTTGTTCATAAAGAAGTTGATGTCTGAGTCAGGTGTACTGTAAATACAGATGACGTATAAATAATGGGACATAATGTCTATTCCACAGCATTTAAAATGTGTTTCTTTACAAAGCCCTTCAGTGAAAGTCACCCCCTTATATGTTAAACCAGTCTTTACCAAAATACTAGCCCCACCCCGTGTACTGCGTTTCGGTTTTTTGATTCTACAGTATGCGGCTGCTAGATTATAACCTGAAAGTATAATCAGATTTTCACAACCTTTTTCAATATACGTCTCTGTTAGGCATATTACATCTGGCTCTCTTTCTTGTTCCCGTAATTCTAATATACGAATCTCTAGAGGATTAACCTTACTAAGAAACCCATTTACATTCTGATGGAGAACCCTAAAATGTTTTTATGGAAACGAAAAAAATCATCATCATTAGAATTTGTTTGCGTGCTTTTACCTCTTGAATGAACGGCAAGCAATCAGTTTGCGTATACTTATGATGTTTATATGGCATAAGATTGAAACTCGGTTTACTATTGGAGCCTCTACGAAAGCTATTAGATTGTCCTGCCTATACATTTTTCTTAAACTTCAATCTTTAACTTAAAAATTTTTCGTTATAATCGGATTGGCCCAAAATCGAATTAATTTTGGAGCACAGTTGATAAGATGTATAATTATTGTTTTTATAGTCAATGTCAATGTATGTACAGTTATGAAATTGTCTGCTTATCATTTTTAACATGTAATTTAATTTATTTACATTTAGATGCTTAGTATCAAATATCTTAATAGCAAAAACAGGGCATTTAGTAGATTTTAAATACGCGCACAATTCAGTCAAAACGTGTAGCGGGCTTGAGTCATGCTGTCCAACACAAATAAGTACTCGGTCTTCTTTGGATATGTCAAACAATTTAGCTCAATTTATAAATTCTTCCGCTTTTGCGTTTGTCTTAATAAATGAAATTATTTGGTATTGCTCATAGGGATTCCTTAATCTAGATTTTTCGAGCTTCGTTGATAGACCAACACACTGCTGTGGTCGATTTGTTCCGACTGGACTTCAGGGTTCGGAGTTGATTTTATTGCTGGGCTTGATTTCGTTGAATTTTTATATTTCTAGCAGTATCAGAAGTATCAACGTCGTTTTGCAGTATATTCGGGCTATTTACAAAGGTGTCCGTTAGACGACGTCTAGTGCTCTTTTTAGATGAAGATTTTTTTTCCGATGCGATGATACAGGACTCCTGCATATTTGTTTTAGTATATCTACCTCATGAGACAGTTGTGAAATAAGCTTCTTTAGATCGTTGTTTTCTAAAATTACATTTTCCAACTCATTCTGAGTAGTGTCTAGGTGAGTTCGTAGACTGGTAATTTCTGATATCATTTCTTCTATATTGCACGTCAGGACGTGATGGGTAGATAGGTCAAGACTCAATCCCATATCAACTGAATTTGTTTAGTTTAAAGAGCTGTTTATGCATTCTAGAGACCCTGATCTTTTTAGTAATGGTTTACGTTTAGTAACGTTATTTAACTCTTCCATTTTTTCCAATTGATGATAATACCCTCTATGACAATTTGTCAGAACTAGCGTCAAATTTGACAGTTTTTTGAACTTCGCAGTCGCTAGATGTCGTACAAATAAAGTTTCTGAGAAAAACCTCAATTTATATACAAAAAGAGTCTGGCGCAGAGACTCGAACCTGGTCTGTTACTATTGAGTTAAATTATATTTGCACAGTCGTCCACCACGCCAACTGTTCTTGTGTAATAGCGATGAAATAGTCAGACTGATGGCAACGGTGGTAATGATGTTAACGGAGCTAACGTTAATTTTGACCAGGTACAAAGGTCAATGTTAGAACTTGTTTTGAACAAAGCAAGCAGTGACACTTTAACGGTTTTTAACTAGTAGAGCTGATTTCGGTCGCTAGCGACCGAACTAATCCATACCGTCGAGCGGCGGCCGGTCGCCAGCGACCGCGTGGAACCAAGCCAAATTTTACCTTCGCATTTAAAAAATAGGATGAGTTTCAACTTACAACCAAGATGATTTAGAATTTTTTTATTTACATTACGTAAGTATTCAGAAATACAATACAATTTACAAAGTTTGAATCGGTCTGGTAGTTTTTAACTGACGATGATTTTTGTCCGCACGGCCGGAAGGGAGTTATTGATATCTCAAGTATGCTCCGCAGCTTGACGGATGTGGCATAGATAAAGTTCACCCGCCTGAGAGGTTAATGTAAACAAAGGTAAATTGTTTGTCGTTTTACACTTATTACTCACAGTTTTCGTTCAGGCACATTGATTATAGTTATTCGGGGTTATTTTATTTATTGACGCACTGATTTATAAACGGATTTGTATCGTATAAAACGCACTTTTTGTCTGATGTGTTTTGTTTATGTTTCCACTGTTTTGTAGTCAATTTAATAAGATATGCGGCCGGATAACATTTACGTAGGCTAACTGATACTTAAGAACACATATAACTCACTTTACAGTTAAATAAAGACGTTATTGTAAATACTTACGGGTATTTATCGCGTTTATTTACCTATTTTTCCCGACGTTTCGACAGGTTTACACTCTGTCGTGGTCACAGGATGACTAAACCTGTCGAAACGTCGGGAAAAATAGGTAAATAAACGCGATAAATATCCGTAAGTATTTATAATAATGTGTTCTGATCGCGTAAGTTTAAAAAACTTTAAATAAAGACTTTATACTAATTTTAGCAATTTATAAACACGGAGACGTATTGTTATGATGGCGCAGTAGCGACCTCTATGGCATAGACACAGGATGTATTTAAACAAGATTGGTTTTTGACTATTACTGGCTAGTTCATAAGGGTTATTACAGTTTACTAGGAATTAATTTAGTTTTGCCCGGTCACCGTCGTATGGTTTGATGAATTTTATCAAGATGTTTAGTTCCATTTCCCTTCATAACTCAACAAAGTAAAAATATAAAATTGTAAACAATTATGATAGCTTGTAGTAAATAAAAATACCCATTCTTATTATTTTTTTGAAAATTTATTCAGGTGGCTAGATTTAAAAAAAAAAAAAGGGTTTGTGTCAGAAATGTCACATTATGTTATTTCACTGCTCTAAGAAGTATGAAATGCTTTGAAGCAATTGTTTTGCTTGTTATAGCAAAAAGATACACCACATTTTTCACAAAGCGTTTGTGATACGCCAGTGCAGTTGGGATATTTGCACCGGATACTCTTCTCAATGCCCAACTTGGTCCTGCCGTACAGCTCTTGGAGGGACGTACTGAGCTGGACCTTTATGTTTTTTGGCAAGGATGTCTGGCTCAATGCTTCGCTGATTTATACTGATCTTGATGTTCAGCTTACACAGTACCAAGGCAATCTCCAGACGAAAATCTGCAGAGTTCAGCTGTACGTCATGCATGCTCTTGGCCTTGCGTACTCTTTTGTATAATAGCCACGCATTGGACATAGTAAGATCTAAGAAATGGTAGAACATGCGAACCTGCCATCTCTTGCTTCGCAGTTGCTGCCCATGATACCTACTGTCGATCAAATAGACACCGCCCATATGGCGATTGTATTCACCCACGATGTACGGTCGATCTATAGTCACATATAAAGATATGTGACTATAGATCGACCGTACATCGTACATCGTATTCGGCTTGTCGTACCTTCCTGTGATATCGGCAACTGGCCCACAAAACTTGAAGCGAGTGTAACAACTTTATTGTCTTTCCAGACAACGCAACGGTGGATATATCAGTTTCTTCAACGCTGCCAACGTATTCAACTGAGCACCCGCGTTCTTTTTTTTTCATCTCGTTGTCTGATGGCAGTTTGCACTCAGGTATGCGATTTTGTCGTATGGTTCCAAGACTAAGGATACCTTGTTTGGGCAGTAATCTAGCAGGGGCAGTGAAGTGAAATAGTTGTCGAAATAAAGGCGGTAATTTTGATTTCGAGGTATTTTGCGCGAAAGCCGGACGACAACATTTGACGCAGCACCCAAGTCTGGTTCACTAGACTCGACTAGATTCTCTGCTCTTGTTTCGGGCTCAAATTTGTACGCAAATCCACTCACGCCGCTAAGAACGTATATTTTAATTTTTTTCATTTCTTGGGCTTTTTGGGATTACATCTTTTCATGTGGTGTCGTGCTTTAGTCGAGCAAATTTGCTCATCTACACATAGATACCTTTCAAAAGAAAGACCTCTGATAGGTCTCGTTTTTTTACGATTGGTCTCTCTTGAAAAGCCGATCATGGTCAGACTGATCCCGAGGAACATTTTTAGAGTTGTCGTTGAAGTGAATGAATTGCCTGATCTTCTCAAATTTGTTTACTGACATTGCTTCTTTTACTATCGGTGTACCAATACAGCTGCTCCAATGCTTCGTAACTCTCGGCAGATGCACCAACGACATGATGTATACCAGCCCAATAAATTGTTAGATATCTGCTTCTGTGACCCGAAAAGTCTTACTAGGATCTCTTTGAACAACATAAAGATTTGTTTGGCTAGCAATATAGTTTATCATTTCTATAGGGAATAGTTTCAGAAATAATTGTATAGAATTGTTCCAGTTCTAAGATCTCCTGAGGTAAGGTTTCGTCACCTGAGAAATGGAGCTGTTGCTCGTTCAATTCCTCCAGCGCACCCTCAGTTTCTTCTTCTTTGGACGACGACTTGATGGTCCTGGCTGAGGAGATTCTGGAGCAGTGGCCTCAGAATAAGAAGCAGTATCATCGCGCTCAAGGTCTTGTATAACACAATCGATATCAATGTCGGAAGTTCATCTTCAAAAGGGAGTTCTAATTCTGCTAGAAAATATGGATCCGCAACGCTGTCATCGTCATTATCGAGTCCATCTTCGCTGGCCTCATAATCAAAGAGTAACTGCTCGATTTCGTCTTCTCCCATACCTCGGGAAGCCATCCTGCCAAGGAACCAATCTTAGGTGAATGTACTACACTATAAGAGACTCATCACGCAATGTAACATATATGGTACAAACAATAATTTAGTAATGAACATCACTAATTATGAAAACACTATACACTACCAATAAAAAATTGTTGAAACAATAAGCTTACCTACCACTAAAAACACTTATTTTTCGTAGTTTTTTTTTTTTTTTGTAACTTACGCGTTCTCGGCTCTCGGATTGTCGGCCAGTGAACTTCAAACCGATTTTGGCCCAATCAACGCCATCTAGCAATCATGAACTGTAAAATGCATAGATTGGTTTGTGACCGTCGTGTTACTGTGCTTTAAAGAGGAATAAAACGTTCATTTGGAAATTTTGTAAGGATTTCAGTAGTTTGTTACAGAGATGTCACACGATGCTATGAAGTGATAATTTTGGAGCAGAATTAGGACTTTTTTAGAACTTCTAGTTTGCGGAAGCGGCACGACTCCCCGATCCCAGATATTCAAGATATTCTATCTTCTAAAAAAGTGGCATTTACTAAGATTGAGCGTTAAATATGCTTCCTGAATTAAATCAAGAACTGTCGTCAGTTTTTCCAGCTATCCTTAACGGTTTTTGACGCTATTACATCCATATAAGCCATCATACCCGGTTTTCTTAGTAAGGTCAGAATTATTCGTTAAAAAACGGCCGGTGTGTTGGTTAGCCCAAACGGCAACTTGTTGTACTTATAATGACCGTCGTGAGACACGAAAGCCGTCAGATGTTTCGTCTCTTCTGCAACGGGTACTTGCTAGTTCCCTGAAGTCTAGGACGTAAATATACTTGACACGATAGACTATCTATTTGATCATTAACGGCATGGGATATTTTTCTTTTATAGTTTTGCGATTTAGAACTCCATAATCGACGCGCAATCTTTTATCTCTGTTTTTTTAGCCACTAGAATGAAAGGGCTAGCGTATTTTGAAGTAGGGAGTCTACTTCAAAATACTAGCCATAGCTGGACTAGGTCATTGTCTAGCATTTCACTAACCATATCTTTCACCTTACTTCGTTTCGATAAAGAAAGTCTGCATAGACGGTATGTTACTGCTATGTCGTCTTTCATCTTTATATGCATTTCTGTATGTGATGTGTAAAATGTTGTGTAAAATCAGTAGGATGATTAATAGTTGATAAATTCGTTGAAATTAACATAGCCCTGTTGATGCTATGTTCAGTACGTTTTTGGTCGTAGTAGTAGCGTTTGACTTAGAAGCACGACTTTCGTTGCTAAAGCGACTGCCAGTAGTGCTTCTGCAATTTTGATCAGTACTATAGTACAGTATAGTATAATATAGTACTATAGTAGTACTATACTATAGACTTTACACACATAGCGATCGTATGACCTAGTTTCATGCGATTATAACATATTTTTTTTGCCGAATCTCGTCTTGATAGGTCAACTATAATCGTGTGCTGACCTCCACCATAGCTAGAACTCTCGAGTGGGTTTTCGGGATATATCAGTAGCTCTATTAGTTATATTTCAAGATGGATGAAAGGGTCCTAGGTAGTAGTATAAAATAATCGTACCTACGTCAGAAAACAATAAAACAGTCCAAATAGGTACAGAATTACGTTTATTACTATTTTTAACATAAATGCCTACAATTACAATTCATGTTCCACGTGTCCGCCTCTGTTTCGCACACAAACTCTCATTCTGTGTCGTAATCCAGTTTTTACTACACCAGTTGTTAAACCGCGTCTTATTTCATTCGCTGCATCGATTATTTTCTGTCTCAAAACATCAACAGATGTTATTGGATTAGTATCGTTATAAACTAAGCTCTTCATGTGTCCCCACACATAAAAGTCCATCAGGGTCAGGTCCGCACTTCTAGCTGGCCACGGTATGGGTCCACCTCTTCCGATCCAGTTATTAGGATAATTAGTGTCTACCCATTATCTGACACTCCTCCTGTAGTATGCAGGGCAACCGTCATGCTGAAACCCCATGTCACGAATGAGATTGAGTGGTAAATCTTCAAGTAAGTCGGGTAAATCTTCTCTTAAAAAGACTTAAAATTTAGTGGTGTACCGGCATGAAATTCAACCAATAAAGAAGAATAATAGAGTACCTAGTTTAAGCGCAGTGATGGTGATGAAGAGAAACCACTTCAGAAAGGATACAAAACTACACACAGAAAGTGGTCG
This sequence comes from Lampropteryx suffumata, assembly GCA_948098915.1. Lineage (NCBI taxonomy): Eukaryota > Metazoa > Arthropoda > Insecta > Lepidoptera > Geometridae > Lampropteryx > Lampropteryx suffumata. Next base: position 16,478,583 of record OX402565.1, on the reverse strand, counting down.
GAAGAAGAGATTAATAAAGTCACAAAACATTTACAAGCCTACATAAATAAAAAAATTAACCCTGGTAAGAGCGTATGTATGGAAGTTTTTAAAGAAAGAGCCTATTCTTACAAAAGAGGAAATGGATGCAACTTAATACTTACGTTAACAATATCTAAAAAATAAGAAATGATGACTGTATCTAGTACATAATAAAAGACGTCGAAATCGTTTTTATCCAGGTTATCATCAACAGAATGATTATGGAAGTCAAGTTAATCAGGAAGAAGTAGCTTTTCATTAATAAGACGTGATTTTCGAACCGCCACTAAAGACGGCTGGCCAAACTTCAATCAAGCAGTGAAACTATCCCACCACCGCGTGCGACGTTGCCGCTTTGAAACGAGCAGTTGAACCAGTCATTTGTGGCTCCAGAATCTTCGGATCAACATTGTGTTCGCTAATGTTGCGTATATAGCAAGTATGTAATGGATGGGAAAATGACAAAGTCAAATCAAAAAGTGGGAAGGATCAAAGTATATCTGTTTTCTTGATTTGGAGTCGAATGTATACATGAAATAGGTGGATCAACATTAGTTCAGAATTCATACTGGATCAACAGTTACCGTAAAAAGTTATATATATATATATATATATATATAACTTTTTACGGTCCTTTCATTTCGCATTATTGTAACGTCCACCACTTTTACAAACTATGACAGCGAATATTGGTCCATTAAATGATTTAAAAAATCATGTACAACATATTTTCTTAAATATTTACGATATGTTGATTTACAAATATTCGTATAATGCCAGACAAAGCGAAACCAATACGGACTCCTATCCACATTACCACTCATTTGAACTCTCATAATATACATGATTTTTAATTCATTCTACTGCTTATTGCAATTCCTTTGTAGAATGCGACGTTGCCATTCTTATTTGCTATTATATCATGCACGATGCATCACGTACACGCGATTGTGGAAATAATCCCTGAGGCTGCACACTTCGCGGTCCTGAAGGTTCTTGGCATTCAAAAAACCTAGACCCCCCCACTTCTAGGTCATGAATTGCCCAGCCGTGCTATACTATAGACTGTTTATAATAAGCAATAATAAAAAAATATTGATGTAAATGAAACAAATATTGGGATAAAATTAAACGTGTATTAAACATACATCTTTTATCAATTCTTCAGTGAGGTAGATATTTATAATTATGTAATATAGATTTTAAGAAACATAATTAACACAATTTGGTATTTGAAATGACAGGTAGTAATTTAAAAAACAATAATCTGGCGTCCGTATTATATAAAAACAGGTGTCTCTGTGTTTTCAAAATACGGACGCCAGATTACATAAAAATATTCACAATATTTGATGTTTAACTAACTATTATTAGCTAACTATTATTTGATGTCCATATATTTCTGATATCAGGTAGGTATCGAATATATGGACGTCAAATAATACAAGTGTTAATATTTTTGGGTAATCTGGCGTCCGTATAATTGTAAATGCCGTATCCAACGGACGTAAGAATACTATCGTTTAAAATCCTTGTCATGTACATTAATCAACTTTAATAGGTTTATTTAAGTACCTTAGTTATAAAATTTAACTTAAAAAAGTTGAATACAATCGAACATAAGCGTGAAAAGTTCTTAATATACGGACGTCAAATAACACTCGTTATACATATTTTTACTAATATAGCGTCCATATTTAAAATAAAAATAATTTCAACAAAGTTAAAAACGAATGAAATTTAACAAAAATAGCCTCTTACGAAACGAACTTAAGTTAGAAACCTTTATTATACTTACGCCTTCTATCAATCCTTCAATCAGTGAGGTAGATATAATTATGTAATAAGGTTTTAAGAAACATAATTAACATAATTTGGTATTTGAAACTACATAGGTAGTAATTTAAAGCTAAACTATAGATGCACACAATGTCATATATGACGACAGCTGGTTCGGAATTGGGCGATCAGGTAGTTCAGACATAGCCGAAATAATAAATCACGCTATTTTAAGATTGTACACACCTTTGTTATTAAATCAAAATTACAACTTTGAATATCTATCGCGGGATCACTTTGATTTTAACCGATTTAGAATGGAAACGCGGTGAGTTCGGCACAAAGTAGACAAGACAACCGTTCTTCTCGAAAGTCCAAAAAATAATGTCCCCCGGTTGGTCGCTTTCCATAGACCAACCAAACCCAAACGGCGAATGTACGAACGAATGTACGACCAAACGAACGAGTGAATCGATCACAGTTCACCGATCAAACGAAGCGACAAAGCGCCCTCTGTCTACTTTGCACCGACTTCATCCAAGTGAATTACTTGACGTTTCCAAATCAATAGCCAAGAGATGGCGCTTAAAACTAAATAACATCAACAAATGGCGCTTACATCTCAACATTAAAATAAATCGACACACGGTTAAAGGCACTTAACACTAGAGGAATAGGCCAGTCCATGTTTACGACACTCCAACACTTAAGACTCACCGACTCCCGACATATATGTATTACAATAAAATATAATCCAATGTTACAATAATCTGCCCCCGTAGCCAAGTTGCATTTCCACAAGCGTTAACGCTAGTAGAAAAGAATAAAATGTATAGGATTGACATGAGCTTACGCAAAGTGATGTGACAAGTCATGTCACGTCAATCCCATTCATTTTATACTATTCTACTAGCGTTAACGTTTGTAGAAATACAACTTAACTAGGGGGGGCTGGTGTAAATATTTTGAAAACAGGTGTCTCTGTGTTTTCATAATACGGACGCCAGATCATCCAGAAATATTTACACTAATTATTATTTGACGTCCATATATTTCCAATATCAGGTAGGTATCGAATATATGGACGTCAAATAATACAAGTGTTAATATTTTAGGATAATCTGGCGTCCGTATACCTAAGGGTAAATGCCTAATAGACGTAAGAATACTTCAGTTCAAAATCCTTGTCATGTACATTAATCAACTTTAACAGCTTTATTTAATTACCTAAGTCATAAAATTTAACTAATAGTTAAATGCAATCAAACAGAAGCGTAAAAAGTTCTTAATATACGGACGTCAATTAACCCACATTATACATTTTTTTGTAATATAGCGTCCATATTTAAAACAAAAATAATAATGATATTTTAACAAAGTTCACAAACAAATGATACTTCACAAAATTTAACAAAACTAGCCTCTCACGAAAAGAACTCAAGTTATAGTAATGTTGTACACATTAGGTACAATAGTAGCACTCGTCTTCAGGATAGTGATCATAAATACTAAACTCGCAGTTAGAGCACCAAAACTCAGCACGATCAAGTAAAAAAATTATGTTTTCGGAATATTCATGTCAGCAACAATATGCCACGGTTTATTGTAGAAATCAACAACCCATTTGCAATTAACGCAGTAAAATCTTATATTGAAATGAGTTTCTCTCCAAGGCCATGTTAGGTTGTTGGTCAGAATATGATAAAACAAACCTCTATTTAAAAACCTGTCAATATTTGCGATTGACTCCATCTTCTTATACTCAATTTGAAGGTATTTTATACACAAACGGAATTATTATTATGGGTTGCTTACGAAATTAACAGATTATGCTCATTTAAGCAGTTGTACACAAAATTTGCAATATGATATAAACGGATAATCTCACTTCCACATTTAAACAAACAAAAACACTTATAACTAAAGTCAATTGTAATTTTATGTTATTCGGACGACTATATTATGTAAGTAAAAATCACTAAAATAAACGAAACACGATTATAAGAAAATAACAGTTTATTAGATATAATAATTATGACAATGTTACAACAAAATGGCGTCCGTATAAGGCCTCTCCCAAACAGGTGCGGCCTGCGGTGGCGGCCAGTTGTATTCGCTTAACAATTGCAAGCGCATACAACTGGCCGCCAAACATTTGAATTGATTGATTACTTAACACCAGGTGAAATATAGCCAAACGCTACCCTGTCTAACATAAAAAAAAACCTGACGCAGCTATTTATTTTTTTGTATAAGAATTTTGAACGAAGACTTTGATTTTTAGCCAACTTTGATATGAAGAACATCAGGGTGCTGACTCCTAAGTTCCTCACATTCATGTCGTTTTGGAGGTTGTTTATTTTTAATGTGTCTGCTAAAAACTTTTTAACCATATTTTTCTGATCTAAGGTCCACGGAACAGGTTTCGTTTTTTCTTACATTAGTAACATCGCTAAATGGCTTCGGAGTTATGACAGGGTTATCTTCTGTGGAGTCCGTTTCATTTGTCCTTTCAGTCGTCAGTGGTGCAGCGTCGTATTCCACTAGCTCATCACCATCACAATTATCGTGGTCCTCTGCATTTTCTAGTAAATCTTGTTATTAACCTTAATAAGAGTCTGCTTTGCCACTCTCCATAAGCTGCAGTAATTTAGACAGTTTGGCCGTCTGATAAACGTCATCAGGCAATCTATAGTTTTGTCTGTGCATAGCCTGTGTGTGCCCCATGAAGTTGGCTAGTTGTTCAATGTCAGATTCCTTAACCCTAGATAGCTAACGTTCTTAAACCACTATGAAAAGCTAACCATTCGATTTTTTGACGATCATTCTTCAATTGATTTTTTTTTTAATTTTATTTTACTTTAACTTTAAACTTTAGGTTTATTGTATTTATAGAAAATATAGATTATAAATAAAATATTATTATTAAAAAATTTAATGTTTATTTTACTTTTAAGTACAAATTTAAAAATATTAAATGGCACGTTTCTTTGAGATCAAAAAGGCACTTAAACTTACAATGACTAAATAAGGAACTATTGTTTGGTAATTTATTTTTTTAAATTTACTTTTATAAAAAATAGATTTTTTTGGCGCATGTTGGGCAAAAGTCGACTGTATGTTCGCCACAAATAGGAACTCTGCAACTATTGCAATAATTCTTTATCATGCGCCTTTTCTTATAGAAACACAAACTGCAGCTTTTTCTCTTTCTAGATGAGGCATTTTCAGGTATAAGAGAACTTCCAGAACCAGATTGATCAGGAATTTGACCTTGACCTACAGCTTCAGCACGTTCCTCAGGGTTCAAACTCAGTACATCTCGTATTTTTATACGCTTTATATTAGTTTCACTTGTATGTATGTTTGTATGTTAGTATGTTTGTATGTAACCGACTCCTTAGGACGCGATTTTGACCCACTTTGAACGGCCAGATTTCATTCAAATTTTGCACACCTGTCAAAGACCGATGACAATGCAATAATTCAAAAAAAAAATAAAAAAAAAAAAAAAAGGACGCGATTTTGACCCACCTTAAACGGCCAGATTTCATTCAAATTTTGCACACCTGTCAAAGACTGTTGATAATGCAATAATTCAAAAAAAAAACGATTATTCTAAAACTAAAAAGTAGAAAATAAATAATAGTTTAAAAAAACTAAAAAACACGCTTTATATAGAAAACCAAACTAAAAAAATAGAGAATAATTTTAATAAATGTAGGTAAGAAAAAAATGTTTTATTAAAAAAAAAGCATGGGGTGCTTTTTAAGACATTATCGAAATGATAATCCTTCTCATATCTGTCAATGAAATATTTATAACTATTGACACCATGCACCCCACGCTTTGTTTTAAATAAACATTTTTTTTCTTACCTACATTTATTAAAATTATTTTCTATTTTTTTAATTTGGTTTTCTATATAAAGCGTGTCTTTTAGTTTTTTTAAACTATTATTTTCTTTTATTCTTCGAGGCATGGTTGGTATATCAAGTCGACATTTTAGCCATGGTTCAACAAGCTTTTCATGCAATTGCTTCATATAGTTTCTTCGTGATTGTGGTTAAGATCCAGACACTATGGCATTATGGCAATAGATAATGTAGGAGTTGATACCCGATATATTTAGCATGTTATAAAACATACACATCGGCCACCGGCAACATAAGCCCAAAGTACAGGTGTAAAAGTTACACATAAGCTAACCATTCGTCAAAATGACGAGTATGCAGTAGGTATCTCATAAACAAAAGTACTTACCGCCGAAACGCGAGTAACCCGCGACGCAGTGTACCGGTCACTGAGTTGGCGCGAAACCGTGAGAGCTTAGGTCAAACAATTTGAAAGAGAGAGGAAGATATTTAGTTGATGGTCGTCATTTTGACGAACGTTAGCTTTCTAGGGTTAAGGTTAAATATCTGAGTTAACGTAGCCAAATGTTTGCGTAGCTTAGTCGTAGTGATAGCTGCTGGATTTTGAGCTCCACATGCAGTGGCGTACTTTTTCAATACCTTATAGCCACATAGTGTACTTTCCGATCCGGGTTTTGCAAACAAAAAGTCATTGTTTTCACCTAAAAATAAAATATTATTAATTCATTATTATCATTCAAATCAAAAGATTGTTTGGATGAAATGCATGTCAATAGAGTCAATGATTACAAACAAAAAGTTAGTAAATAAATGTCTAAGTGATATGGTTTTGACTTGCATTTCATCACTGGCTGCCGAAACACATTTTTTAAATAAAAGAGTAGTAGGTATCCCAGGCTTAATACAAAAATGTTTGAAACTGTTTTATTCAAAAAATCTAAGTCACTTAATTGTAATATCTAATGGACAATTTCTGTCACTGCTAGTTAGCCTTATCATTCATGAAGTCTTTAATATAACTAATATAAAGAGAAAAGATTTGAATGTTTGTATGTTTGTAACAAATCAACTCAAAAATACTGGATTGATATCAAACATTTTTGACCAATGGAAAGCTACTTTATCAGCAAGTAATATAGGCTATATGTTTGATCCCCGTATTAAATCGCAAGGCGCTGCTATCATTAATAAGTTTAATAAAATTTATGTACTGATTGATTCACTGCCCTATATAATTGCGTCTCACAGAGATTAGCAAATCGATGTCATTTTGATCTCTTTTACCCCTTATTACAATGCGCTTGAAACTTTTTACCAGCATTTTTTCCACACCCGAAATAGCACGGTCAAATTCCTCATATGCGCTGTTATCATTATTCGTCTCTTGGTAGATGCTCAGTGGGAGTCGTTGTGAGTTCACCAGGCCGACGTCTATTGAGAAGAAGAATGCGGCAGTAAACTGTCTCTGACAGAGTGTTGTACGCTTCAATACTACTGGTTTCGGATTCTCTTAACCTAGTTGCTGCAGACTTAGACTTTTCACATAGATAATGTTTGAGGAGTTTTAAGTCTTTTGCAAGAGGAACAATTGTAATTTTATTCAATTTTTCAAGTGTAAGTCACTGCAGGCCTGACTGGAAACATCAAACTTCCAATTAGCTTCAATGAAATGAATAAGCGTCTTAAGATCAGCTTCTACTGCAGCTGTTTGCACGCTGCTGCCAGATTTTAATGTATTCATTATAGCTATGTTACAACACTGTTTTAGGCTTGTGCTGATGTTCATGGCATATGTAGGAACACCATAGCGATCTGTTGTGTCATCGTAACTTGATACTTTTTTGGTTGCAGTAACAATTAAATCATTGTTTCAAACAATCCATCAAATTATTAAGTGAGGGTTTCAGCATCTTTAATTCTAGTACCAATTTAGCCAATTCTATCATTTTACGCGATGTGACGTTTACAAAGTGTTTTTCTCGATGAATCCTTAAATATTGGGCTCCAAACGCACAAATCAACATGTCTCTTTTGGCTTGTAGTGATATTTTATCCGGTCTTATTTTAGGAAATACCTCTTCTTTAAGTTTTTTGTCTATGTTTAGGTTGCGCAACATAAAAATTTTGGGCTTGAACTTGAGTGTTAGCGGTTTGTGATAATGGTTGACATATCTTTTTATGTTTCCATAATTGCTTTCTTGAGTAGAATCCTAAACATTTTTCGCAAGGTAAGTAATCGACAGGTAAGCAACTCTTTTTCATTGGTTTATCACATTTTACAAAAAATTTTACATAATTGCCTTTTTTGCGCAACTCCGTTAGTAATTTTTTACGTGTGAAGCTTTTCTTAGGATAACTCATAATTTTTTGTTCTTCAGGATCCATACTGTGATTTCGTAGTATATGTCTCGCAAAGTTTAACACATCAAGCTCACAAAAAAACAATAATCTTTGTTTCTGATTCTTTTCAACTTGTTTCCATTGTCATTAGTATTTATATTTATATATTCATTATTACTTGTTGTCAAATCCTGAAATATTCAATATTACTTGTTGTCAAATATTAGAATAACCACACTAAATAATAAAATTATAAAGGCGACAGTTTGTGTGTAAGTATGTTTATTACTCCTTCACGCAATAACGGCTAAACGGATTTGGATGAAATTTGGAATGTGGTTAGTTTATACCCCGGATTAAAACATATTTTTATCCCGGGAAACACAGGTGAACCCGCGAGGCGCAGCTAGTATAAAATATAAAATTCTTTTCTTCTAGGCAATTTTAGCCCATATTAGTAACAATTTACGTATGTAAATTAAAATTAAAATCATCAGTTTTTACTAAATAAATTTTATTTTTTATTTTTTCAATGAATTACAGAATCATTACTAATATCTATGTGTGTGTGTTTTGTGTGTGTGTGTGTGTGTGGGATGGTATGTGTGTGAGGAATGGTGTGTGTGTATATTTGTTACTTATTCACGCTTAAACGGCAGGGTGGATTATGATGAAATTTGGCGCACATGTCGAATAAAACCTGGATTAACATATAGGCTTCTTTTTATCCCGGGAAAGTGGATAGTTCCCGAGGGGCACGTCAATCGACAGAGTAAATGATTACAAACAAAAAGAATTCAGTGATTAAATGTCTATGTGGTATAAGATATTTGAGTATATAAATATCGCTAGGTCGAATTGAGCGACACTGTATGTATATCAGTAAGCATACAATCAAGGATCTCCTATAAGTTCCTTGGATACAATGTTGACTAATGCAGCTTTATAGTCTCAGAGGTTAAGTAAAAAAAAAAAGATCCCACCCACCTGAGGTTCATCTAAACGACGAAGTCCGAGACTCAATTGCTGATTTTGAGGCGTGTCATTTATTCTTGATCCGTTTCTTCAGTGTCACAAGTTATCACTGGAAGAATCCTCAGATGCAGGATTGTAAGTTGCATCTCTGTCGCTGTCGTCAAAATCTGAGCTATTGTCATTAGGAAAATCAGGAATATTATTATCAGAAACGCGACTTGATGTAGAAGGTACTGTGTCTTGTATCTGAATGCTATGGTCTTGTGATAACGATTGGCTAGTTATCGTATAATTGTTTGTCAAATTCCATTCATTAGTATTACTCTGCGGTACATGTATGTCATTATCAGAAATGCGACTTGACGCCGTAGGTACTGTGTCTTGTATCTGAGTGCTATTGTCTTGTGATAACGATTGACTAGTTACTGAAAAATACGATTCATCACTTTCACTCGGTGGGATATGCATTGGATAATGAGATTGTTCCAACACGTTTGAATAATCCGTAATTTTCGATAATTAAATTATTACTGTCATCAGCTAAAATGATTGCTCCGATGATAATGTTGCTGGCAACATCTAGCAGAGGAGGACTGGAAGTTGCAACTGAATCTGACAATAAAGTATTACCCGGTGTTTCGGTTCGGTTCAGTTATTGATCTTTGGTCTCGCAAATATGTTTTGTTACAGTTCAGATTCGAATCTATGCCTATATGAGGTGAGTCATCTAAATAATTCGTTACATCATCAATGACAGTATTAAGACTGTTTGTTGTATCGTTGTCCGTAGACAGTACGTAGGTTTCATCCCTATTTTTCTCATCATCGGTGACAATAAATTAATAAGTAAATAGTAAATATAAAGTAAATTCTTCTTACTATAATGATATTCTTCTTGGTTTTTCAGAAACCTTGTAAGAAGCATTCCTTGTTCTTTTTAATTCAGTTGGATCCCCAGTATCTGAAATAATTTGTTACATTAGGTAGGTATATTATGTAACCGGCAATCTGTATAATTCGGTATTACCTATACAGGGTGGCGCCGAACTAATAACAATAAATCATACTGTGTATTCTTTACCCTATTCTAAAAACATAATGCAAAGAAAAAACAACCTAAAAGACCAATATTTTTTAACATGAAACCACCCGTATATGCGTAAACATATCAGCTGAGAAGTTGCAGACCGCGCGACCGAGCTATGGACGTGCGGTGGCGGGTCGTTGACCGCCCGCTCGTAGGTGATACAATATAAATGCAACTCCACGTTATTTTGGGTGCCAGCGTCTTTGATCTTTTGCCTTGTACTTAAAGCCTCTCCCAGAAAGGCGCAGCCGGCTGTGGTGGCCAATTGTATTCGCTTGATAACTGCAAGAGAATACAGCTGGCCGCCACCGCAGGCCGCGCCTGTCTAAGAGAGGCTTAATCCTATAGAATACTCATCGCGGCCGTTATGTTTCGGTATAGCGTCTACACTTCAATTAGATGTCAGTATTATCTAAAAGTCAAAATATAAGTACTACCTAGGCAGATACCTCACGACGGCGCCGGCGGCCGGTGTATTACCTATACGATACGTTTAATTGACTTACCTTTAAAGGAATTATTTTCCTTAAAGGTTAAACTTTAGTAGTGCGTCGCACGAAAATGAAGGAAAAAAAATTGGGGGGGAGGGGGGGGATACTACCTAGTGATAGGTGATAAAACCAAGTGAAGTGAAGATAAGCCAAAGTCGTCGAAAGAAGCCATAACAAAATCACTGACAGGATTTTTACGTTTCGTTCACATCAATTTTGCACACAACATGTTAAACCATAGACAAGAAATACGACAAAGTTGATTATTATCTGTAAATTTTTACGTAGTTTTATCTGATCTATTTGATTTGAGGTTAAAAATGTTTTATTATTTTCTCGAAAACTAAGAATAACCTAATGTTATTAGTGGTAAATATGTAATCAGAAAGCAAAACCCTACCAGATGTGAGTCTTTTCACCCTCCAATTCGTGCGACGCACTACTAAAGTCAAGCCTATGAAATAAATTCGCGCAAAACCGACCTCACTCACGACGCGACGCCCGTATACAACGTGACATAGCAAAATACTATGATTTATCTAAAACATAAACAATGCGCACGGTGCGGCAACGTCGCATCTCCAAAGTTTGTGCGGAAGTCAAACAAGGCTAACAATGAAAGTATTCACAAATTGACAACAGCGCCATTCGTTTTTCAACGAAAATCAACGGAACTACGGAAATATTCAGTACAGCAAGATTGGAAGAGAAATGACGTCCAATTTTTTTTTCATATTTTGACATTTCTAGTATCAGTGTGTCATTTCGCAAACATTGCGCTTAGTCTCCTATATGACGTCCATATATGGACGTCGTAAGCAGGTGGACGCCACATTAGATGCAAAAATTAGCATAGTGGACGTACAATAAGTTACATAATATAAATATATAATAAATATATATATGTATATAGAATAAATATACATTATTTTTAATGGATTGGTATTACGTGCGTTTGGTTTCTATCTCAGTTTATTCATATGACAGCACGTCTTACAATCAACCTCAGCCTTCCGTAATACCAATTCATCATAGTCCATTGAAAAGTTACATTTGGGTATGCATTTGTCAGAGGACGCAATTTTATTTTTTTAATGTGTAGGGGGGGTCAGTAGAAGCTTAAGTTCAAGTTTGTGGGGTCGGCACCCTTGTCCCCCGGCCGCCATCTTGGAAAAGGGGGTGCAAAGGGTTTTCGCGCTGTATCTCGTAAACTAGTTACCTTACAGAAAATTTAATCAAACATAAAATGTAGCAAATTAAATTTCCTACAATTTTATTTCTATTACTTTTTATCGTCAAGTGACCAACAAAAAAGTTATAAACAAAAATAAATGAAAATTTTGTTTGTTTGTTCTAGGTTTTACAGCGCTCCAAACTTAAACGGATTCTCGAATGCTCATAGGGATGCAATAAAAACTAAAAATTAGGCTTACTTTTCTATCTATATTTTTTTTATTCATACAATTTATTATGATCTTAACATTCCTATGCTATTATTGAACTATGTTTGACCCTTTTACCCACCACCTATGAGGTATAACATGGGCAAAGTCAAATTTATAAAAATTTTGCAGAAGCATCCAGAGTTAGCAAGTGGAACTAAATTATTTATGAGTGAGAAAGTCGAGTCATCGTTACTCAGTGTTGTTGGCGAACGTTTTTTCGTCTTTTTATATGGCGGAAATAAAGACGATACTCTAGACACTCTGCGATACAAACGATTTGCTAAGACAGTGACAAAAAATGCATTAAAAAATGCATTAAATTTTTATAAATTTGACTTTGCCCATGTTATACCTCATAGGTGGTGGGTAAAAGGGTCAAACATAGTTCAATAATAGCATAGGAATGTTAAGATCATAATAAATTGTATGAATAAAAAAAATATAGATAGAAAAGTAAGCCTAATTTTTAGTTTTTATTGCATCCCTATGAGCATTCGAGAATCCGTTTAAGTTTGGAGCGCTGTAAAACCTAGAACAAACAAACAAAATTTTCATTTATTTTTGTTTATAACTTTTTTGTTGGTCACTTGACGATAAAAAGTAATAGAAATAAAATTGTAGGAAATTTAATTTGCTACATTTTATGTTTGATTAAATTTTCTGTAAGGTAACTAGTTTACGAGATACAGCGCGAAAACCCTTTGCACCCCCTTTTCCAAGATGGCGGCCGGGGGACAAGGGTGCCGACCCCACAAACTTGAACTTAAGCTTCTACTGACCCCCCCTACACATTAAAAAAATAAAATTGCGTCCTCTGACAAATGCACACTAAGGCCTAAAAAATGTAACATTTTAATGGACTATCAATACTTACTGAAAGCTAATTAGTATTAATGTTTTGATTGTATCAGAATTACATAATCGCAGATCTTTATATTCAATCTTTGAGGATGTTAAAAGGGCGACGTAAGAGGCATGCCCAAACATTATATATAGTACCTACGCCCACGCTTTTCACAAATAGTTGCAAGCCCATCACCGCATGGAAAAATAACATATATTTGCTGTAGATACCTAAAACTAAGAGTTTTACAATTATCATATATAAGGTTACAATAAATATGAATATAATAAATTATAATGTCAAAGAATACAGCTGGTAACATATTTGTTAGTGTGTTTATAAGAAAAACCCGTAGTAAGTAATTATTAGCTTAATAACTGTTTGTTTTCCTGTGAATATAAAATTAAATACCTAGGTTGGAATTATGTCAACTATACGTTAAAGTAGGTACAAGTAGATAAGATAAGATAAGATAAGCTCTTTATTCACAAAGAGCTTTACTATTATTTTTACAAAATTGTCCTTGTTTTGTTAAGTTCTTATCGTAAAGTCCATATCTAGCATTGTAACATTAGTAAGACTTAGGAAGTGGCTAATCGATCAGACAATTTATGATTATAATGATTTTATTGATGCAAAATGTAAAAGTAGCTATTAAATTAAATATTGTTTATTATATATGACGACAGCTGTTTCGGAATTGGGCGATCAGGTAGTTCAGACATAGCCGAAATAATAAATCACGCTATTTTAAGATTGTACACACCTTTGTTATTAAATCAAAATTACAACTTTGAATATCTATCGCGGGATCACTTTGATTTTAACCGATTTAGAATGGAAACGCGGTGAGTTCGGCACAAAATAGATAAGACAACCGTGCTTCTCGAAAGTCCAAAAAATAATGTCCCCTGGTTGGTCGCTTTCCATAGACCAAACCCAAACGGCGAATGTACGAACGAATGTACGACCAAACGAACGAGTGAATCGATCACAGTTCACAGATCAAACGAAGCGACAAAGCGCCCTCTGTCTACTTTGCACCGACTTCATCCAAGTGAATTACTTGACGTTTCCAAATCAAATGCCGAGAGATGGCGCTTAAAACTAAATAACATCAACAGATGGCGCTTACATCTCGACATTAAAATAAATCGACACACGGTTAAAGGCACTAGAGGAATAGGCCAGTCCATGTTTACGACACTCCAACACTTAAGACTCTCCGACTCTCCGACATATATATTACAATAATTTTCCCATTTAGTTGTCTACAATCATATTTTAAAATGTTAATAATTATTATATTATATAATTACGTAATTGTCTCGATTTGTTTAGATTTGTTTGACCTGTAACTTTACTGTTATGAATAAATGACTATCAACTATAAGAACAATTATAAAATTGTAGGTTCAGCAGGGTTTCGCTGATCCCGGCACCATATAAGTACTTATAATTATGTATTCGTGTAAAATATATTATTCCCTTTTCTTTGTCTGGCGCCAACTAGGATCAGACACGTTTTTTGTTAAATATGCAGATTTTTTGCTATAAAAATAACAAGATATATGTACTGTGTTTTTGTTTAATTAATCGGATCAAAAATTACCAAGATACTGAGATTTTAGTGCACTAATCTAAAAAAATCAAGAGAGAAAGACCGCGACAAGCTATGACAACATTCGTCGCCTACCGACAAAAAGTGACGGGTCACCAGTAAACCATCCGCGCAAAGCCCTTGCGTGTGTTATTTTCTGTTGTATTTTGTGTTGGTGGTGATAATGCCATCAGGTAAATATTGCATTGAATCAAAATGCAAAAATACCAGCGTCAATGTGCATAATAAACAGTTATGTGCCGAATAATGCAAAAATAATAAAAATATGGTTTACCTAAAATAATGTAATTAGGATCATCATCATCATCATCATCATTGGCCTTCGGTCATCTGTTGAAGATATTTTAGGTGGCGTCAGTAAGGTTACAGAGCAGTTAATTGTAATTGAAAACTCTCGTTCATGGATCCACTCCGGCAAGCTTAGGTGGGTGAAGTTTCCTCTCCACTGACGTCACTCTGCCTGGGATTCTGTTTGATAACGCAGGCCTTCCCAGGTACCCACACTAACCTCGCGACCTTGCCGACAGGACCCGCATGAAAGACGAATCAATACATGCGGTGTCGGTTCGGTTGCAGGGCTTGTTTCAAGTTTTCCTTCTCTCTATTGCTAGCACTTCTGTTAGTCAGCAGGGGGACTAACCCCCAATAATTTAATTAGGATATAGGTACTTATGATAAAACCTCCTCTGTCAAACCAAAGTGGTCTATATTTTTGCGAAGATCAGTGACGTAAGTAACTACCAAGTATAAGTATCTAAAATACTAACCTAATTGTGCATCATTTCTATCATTTCATATTTTGTCTTTTCCAATTTAATATTTTCAATTTTACGCGGCTGTTTTTGATGTACATCAAAAACAGTACAGCAGTCAAAGTCAAAGTACATTCATGCCGAAATGCCTACACAAACAAACAAACAATCAAACACAATGACATTCGAGTCAGGGCTGTACGTAGACAGACACTGATGATCGTGTCGCGTGTGAGATAGAACGATAGGTCTCCCACCTGTGTTGCCACATTAAAACTTTTACCCTAGTCCTAAGTAATCCTACATTTATTAGAGACGTTGTGTTGTAGTAGAAATCTCTAGAGCTCGTCACAAAACTCAAACTTTTATAACAGATGTGTGATATAGAAAAAATATAACAACATTTGAGTACTTAATTGTTTACTATTATTAAAGCTAAGCATAACATTACAGAAATAATAAAACCATAAAGATAATACAAAGTCAAAGTCAAAAGATACTTTATTCAATACAATCACAAGGATCACTTTGAAATGTCTTACATGCTATGTGAATTTAGGTGTCAATTCATAACCCAAGCCCGAGAAGAGACCGAAACTCGTCCTGGTCCTAGCGCATTTTTGCATGATTCATCTTATAACTACCTTAACTACGAAATACTAATACAGGAGAGTTTATACATTTCAAGTGTGTCGGTTAACTGTCAGAAGGCAGAGCGACATGATGTCATGCGTTCTTATCTATAATATACTCATTTATATTATAATAAGCTTTCTTCAAAAGACTATCTTTTATGTAAGCTTTAAATTTCTTAATAGGTAGTTTAGTTGCATTTTCAGGAAGCTTATTATAGAAGCGCACCGTGTTACCCCATTGTTACCAACCACCCCATAAAGGACTTATTTACTTTTTCTAGTCGAAAAGTATTGATCAGTATCTACCTGCCTACAGAATAAAAATTCATAAATCAAATATTTACTAACCACCAGTGGATCAGCATTAGGATACAGAATGGTTAATTTATTCCTTTTAACCAAGACAATTTTCTCAAAATGTTTGCTACAAATCCTCGAAGAGTTTTTGGGGTGTCCAATTATGTATTTGTTATTCGCAAGTAATTCAGCGTGTTCACAATTTATTTTCAACTGTTTTTTTCCGGTTATTTCACCCAAAGCGAGCACAAAGCATCCAAACAATGGCAAACTGGTAAACGTTGCTTAGCACAGTAAGGTGCTAAGCAACGTTTCTCTAAATCTTGAAAAAACCGGCACGCGACATAAAACAATAAATCAAACCATTCCATCTCGTTTCTTTACAGTATGTGCCCATAAGTTGTTATCTTTCTTGTATGAATGCGACGGATGCTAGATGAAGGATCTAGTCGTCTATTAATAATAAGCTAAAATTAATTGACTTTCCGCAGATTTTTACTCAGTGTGCAGATAAACAGTGTAATATTTATGAACATAAATTAGAACTAGACAATATGTATATTAGTATTATAGATATCTTAAGAGAAAGTGCTATGCATACCTGTGTTAATAAAAAATCTAAAAAACGTAAAAACTTAATTGGGTGGAACAAACATGTTAGCACGGCGCATAGGGAGGCTAGATTAAAGTTTTTGGAGTGGGTGTCCAATGGTAGACCTAACTGTGGCAGAATATATGATGATATGAATCTTAGTAGAAAAATGTTTAAAGCTAAAATTAAATGGTGTCAGAATAACCAAGAACAGGTAAAAATGGATATAATTGCCAGCCAAAGATCTGCTAAGAACTTCTCCCAGTTCTGGAAAAACATTAGTAAGCTTAACTTGAAGTCTGGCCTCCCTACTAGCGTGTCGGGGATATCGGAACCTGGGCAAATAGCAAACCTGTTTAAGGACCATTTTTCTGTAGAGCCTAGCCTTAAACCTTTGCAGACGTTCGATGCTGAGGACCATCTTGGAAAGGAATGTATCAGGTTCTCTGCCAATGAAGTTAGAGAGGTAATACAACACATGAGCAGGAGTAAATCGCCTGGCCATGATGGGCTCAGCATCGAGCACCTTCAGTTTGCTGGCCCGCATTTGTCAAGGATTTTGTCCATGTTTTACTCTCTTTGTATAAGTCATTCATATTTGCCTAGTGATTTCATGAAAACTATTGTGGTGCCAGTGGTTAAAAATAGAACGGGCGATGTTTCTGATAAGGATAACTATAGGCCGATTTCTTTGGCTACTATCACATCCAAAGTACTAGACCGGCTTCTGGATAAACAACTGGCCAAGCATTTACAACTTCACGATGGACAGTTCGGGTTTAGGCCTGGATTGTCCACCGAGAGTGCTATATTAGGTTTAAAGTACACAGCAAGGTATTATGTGGATAGAAGGACGCCGGTCTTTGCTTGTTTTCTGGATCTTTCGCGAGCCTTCGACACAGTATGTTACAATATACTGTGGCGAAAGCTTCGTGAAACCACCCTGCCCAAAGAAATATGTTCTGTTTTTGTTTTGTTAACGCATATGGTCTTCAGTGTGGAGTAAGACAGGGGGGGGTGTCTTCTCCACACCTCTTTAATTTGTATGTGAATGAGCTGATGGATGGTCTCAGCAGACAACCTTATGGATGCTATGTAGACGGTACTTGTATGAACAATATTAGTTATGCGGATGATATGGTGCTGCTGGCACCATCTATCAGTGCACTTCGAAAACTACTTTCGCTGTGCGAAACATATGCAAATAGACATGGCCTGCATTATAATGTTCAAAAAAGTAAATACATGGTTTTTGAAACTAAGGGAAAACACACTAAAAGTATACCTCCCGTGTTACTTAATGGAGTTCCCTTGGAACGGGTCAGACACTTTAAATATCTTGGCCACATTGTTACCGAAAGCCTAAATGATGAATTGGATATGGAGAGGGAGCGAAGGGCGTTGACCGTAAGAGCTAATATGTTGGTTCGTAGGTTTGCTCGTTGTTCAAATGAAGCTAAAATTACACTGTTCAAATCATATTGTCAAACATTCTACACGAGCAGCCTGTGGTCCTCATATACTCAAAAAGCGTTCAACGCCCTTCGTGTCCAATATAATAATGCATTTAGGATATTGTTGGGGCTTCCGCGATTCTGTAGCGCGTCCGGTATGTTTGCAGAAGCACGCGCTGACGGTTTCCATGCCTGCATGCGCAAAAAAGTCGCGTCCCTGTTACACAGAATACGCGGAGCCACCAACATTATACTAAATACTATAGTGGATAAGTGGGACGGTCCTTTTTTCAGGCAATGTAGTCGAGTTATGATGGCATAGGAAACTATTCTGTTTTAGCTCGATCACAGTGTGAGTGGCCTTGCCTTATTCCCACTTCTATTTAATTTTTATGTCAACCTTAGATAACAATATTACTAACACCTAGAGTAAGTATTACTAACACTTTATGGATCTTAAGTTATCTGAAATAAATGAATTTATTATTATTATTATTATTATTATTAGTTTCTCTGTCTACGGGGCTGTACTACTTTTTAATGTGTCATTAGATTTTTCTCACCAGTGTGATGAAAGGTTTGAAGTGCGCCACAAAGGCTCCAACAGCAATAACTATATTGATAGTAGGTACTGGCAGCTACAGCGAGTAGTACTACTAGCACGGAGCTGGGACGCGGGTGGTTTATTCCCGATGCGTCTCACGTCTTACGGCCCATCTCGAACCACAGTGGGAAGTTTAAAATAAATATATTTTTCATTTCCGCTACGGTTTTTTTTATATTTTTATCACATAAGGTATAGAGTGAATTACTATCGCGACAAGAAGAAGATCTGTGTCTTCTTCTTGTTGCGATAGTAATTCACTTCACTTCACTTCTTCTTGTTGCGATAGTAATTAGATATTTTAAAATTAAAACGCGTCCCGCTCGTTCTTTGTTCAGATCTGCCCTTTGTATGTCACATGATACTTTGAAGATGAATTATATCTTATACCTGTATTTGGCCTAAATCTGTCTCTAAACCTGGTATAATATGAATACTATCTATTAATGAGTATGATGCTTCCATTGAGACAATTAAAGTTTTTTGAAAACTATTTAAATGTTCACTCACTGATTGTATTGTATGATAGCTAAAGTAAGGTAGGTAGCTATTTTAGTAGTAGTAATCAAAAATTAAGCATGTAGTAAAACTATAACAATGTATATAAAATGTATAATGTAACAATGTATGTAGACAAAAATATGTAAAATAAATAATAGTTTAAAAAAACTATAAAACACGTTTTATATAGAAAACCAAACTAAAAAATAGACGATAAATTTTAATAAATGTAATTAAGATAAAAAAAAAATATTTTAAAAAAAAGCGTGGGGTGCATGGTGTCACCTGTTTTGTGAAACCGCCGAAAAAAGTGAAAAGCAAAAAATTATAAACCTTTTTCATTTAACCTTAATAACTAATCCCCGGAGCTAAAAGGCCGGGACCCGCCTGGGGTAGTTTTTTTCGTTATTTCCTTTTTTACCGAGGTGGGGTCCTCTGTGGCGCCCTAGCGGCCGGGTTCTCCCCGACCATACCGGTATGTGTGTCCAGAACTGTACCAAAAGAGCACAGGTCCCGACTCACACTCAAGTACTCCCCTCGGCGAGCGCCAGACCTTGAGATTTTAGTCTCCTGCTACTTAGCCTTCCTGCTAGCCCACTCCCTGCCCGAGTTAAAGCTCCCTTTCTCTGCCAGCTCCATCTCCAATGCTCTCTACTAAAGTAGAGGAACGCAAGGAAGAGCTTCCACCATCACGCCCGCAACCAGGCCCTTCCTCCTCCTAATGCCCCAGAATCCGCCAGCAAAGCACCGCCCCACCCGAAGTCCCGCGATGAAACTGATACATACTGTTTGGTCCGCGCCGGTATACCGGTAGCTCCCATGTCTGGGAGCCGATCCCCTATCCGCCACCTGGGGACGCGCCACGTCAGGGTTCACCTCCTCGCCCACTAAGACAACTTAGCAGGTCCGTGAGAATGAATCCCCAAACAAAGCGTGTTAACTAACATGACGAACTCTGTGGCGCAGTGGGCTAAGGTTCGGCTGAGACGCAAAAGGTTGCGGGTTCTATGATTCAAAAATTCAAAATTCAAATTCAAAATGTTTATTTGCAGCAAAACAATAGGTACAATTATTTTTTTACAACTTAAGGATAAAGTAGGTACAATGAAACAAAACTAAAAAATATAAACTATTATAAAGACAAATATCATATAGCATTGTATATACTATTAATAAATATAATTTCTTAATAGTGAAAGTAGTTTTGGTTTGCTGATGGATAATACTTATATAAGTAATTAACTATGACACCCACACTAGATAATAATCTGTGTCGTGGGTATCTGTACGAATTTTCAGTTATTTTTAATGACTCGGTTCACAGCTTCAATTACAAGCGCTTAATATAGAATATTAGTAGATGTAATATAAATAAAATAAATAAAAGGAGAATTCATAAATAAATGTTAAACTATGGTTTGAAACAGACGTTCAGTACATTCATATGCGAGTGTTTTTAGCCAGTTAGTAACTATGTGTTTGGCCTTGAAAGCGGAGCAGTTCTTTACTTCACATGATTGGATGACTCTTTTATATAAAAAGTATCAGACGAAGGGTCTAAATCGTTTGGCGAATGACGAACTTACAGACTCATATTGAACTCTAAAAACTCTACGGCTTAGCATTTCGTTATAGTTATCACTGTTTAGTATGGTACTCATAAAGTAGCAAGAAACGTGTTCAAAATCACTATCTTTGAAGAGAACATCACTATCTTTGTAGATGCTAGTAGTGGGATATCTAAAAGGCTTCTTAAGCATTGTCTTCAGTACCGACCTTTGAGCTCTTTCAACTTGAATAAATGTCGTTTTTGGAGCGCTTCCCCAGCATAAATACAGTATGTCAATAGGGATTGACACAGGGCCAGATAGGTGGACTTAAGAGTAACAGGGTTGGCTGCAGATCTAAGAAGTCTCATTACGTTAATTATTTTGCGGGTTCTGGAAGAGAGTTTGTTTATATGCTCTTTAAAGTTTAGGTTTTGGTCAATCACGACCCTGCACGAATGATCTGCAAGTATTTGTCTCGGGTCTGGGTGTATCTATGTATAGTATGTATGTATTTACAAAAAAAAGTATATAAGTAGTATATCAGTCATGTGGTACCCATAACACAAGCTCTGCTTACTTTGGGGCCAGATGATGTTGTGTGAAATGTCTGAGATTATTTATTTATTTATTTATACAACCGCTAACAAAACGTCTTTATAACTCTTTTACGGAAACTTAAGCTTGACTTCGATAAAAACGATCTGAATCGTAAAAACGTCTGTTACTTAAATACCAAGCAAGATCTCATCGAACTGTCCCATTTGTCTCTGCCTGATACTTCGGACACGTGCCACGAACATATCACAACTGTAGGACAGAAACTAGCGAATAAAATTGAATCACATACAAAATGAACAAGAGCTGGCTGAGACAGTAAGAATAAGACATACGCCTACGAACTCGTTTTTTCTAAACCCTACCTACTGATGCCAAAGACGTGATCAAACTAAACGTGGTGTTGAAAAACCAACTTCATTGAATGAAATTTGAGCCCATAATACATTTTTAGTGGAAAGTAGAATTGTTTATTTAAGACATAACATTAGAAATCTCTAAAATTATCAGTGTTTCTCATCTATTTCATGCATGTATCATACATATAAACCTTCTCCTTGAATCTATCTATTTAAAAAATTGCTTCAAAATCCGTTGCGTAGTTTTAAAGATCTAAGCATACATATGGACAGACAGACAGAGACAGCAGGAACCGACTTTGTTTTATACTATGTAATGATGATGGGTAGGCCAAATAAACGCACTGCTCCAATGAGACAGCGAGGTGTAGGAGTAAACAAAAATATCATCGATGTATACAATTTTTAGATTTTTGTTGATTTTTCAGCTCGACCGATTTCGATAAAATTTATATGGGACAACCTGGAAAGACCACCCTTTCAAACAAAAAAAGAATTTTCCAAATCGGTTTAGGCGTTCTCGAGAAATCGGTGAACATAAATAAAAAAAAAAGTTTCCGACGAATTGAGATCCTCCTCCTTTTTGATAAAGTCGGTTAACAAAGCACCTGGCAGGTAACTCACGCATTAAATAGATCACAGATGAAATCGTAGAACCTCTTGTTTTTTTATTTAATTTAAGCTTTTCAAATGGTAACTTACCAATGGAAGTATATATGTATCCACTCACAACAAAAGTGTGACAAAAGCGCACTTGAAAACTGTCGGTCAATTCATGTCTAGGAGTTTTTTAAAGCTCTTAGAAAAATAATCTATACTAGTATAGATTTTTCTAAGAGCTTTAAAAAATTCCTAGTTAATATTATAAAAAACTATTAGTTAATATTATAAAGCTGAAAAGTTTTTTGTTTGTATGTTCGTTTGTTTGTTTGTTTGTTTGAACGCGCTAATCTCAGGAACTACTAGTTTGAATTGAACAATTCTTTTTGTGTTGGATAGTTCATTTATCTAGGAAGGAATTTAGGCTTACAACATCTCGCTGCGACCAATAGGAGCGAAGCATCAACGGAAAATGTTGCAAAAACGAGAAAAAATATTCCTTTTTGAAAGCTTCAGTTGCGTTCGCTGCGTAAACGGTTTAAGTTACGCAAAAATTATGTATCATGAAATTGTTCCTCTTTAAAAGTTCTAAAAAAAGTCAGCAACAGCTAGTCGTTAATAAGCGTCTCACCCGTTTTCTTAAATTCCGTACACTAATCTCCAACGGACAATTTTGTTTCTGCCGAGGCAAAAGTACAGAAGTTGCTGTTTCATTGTTAACTTCTACGTTCTCCAACTATCTAGACATAGGCCAGTGTGTAGGCGTCTTCCTGGATTTAGCAAAGGCCTTTGTCACTGTCTCCGTTCCAATATTACTAAATAAAGTAAATAGTCTAGGTATCAATGGATTATCATTAAGTTCAAGAGTTACCAAACCGAACGGACACTATGTAAAGGTCTGTCAATTAGTAAGTAACCAACTTCTGATTCATTATGGAGTAACACAAAGGAGCATTTTGGGCCCAACCTTGTTCAATTGTTACATTAATGTTATTCACGAACTTCCTATTGACACCGTCGACGTCATGTGCTACGCAGACAACACTGTTATAGTTTTCCATAGTGTTTTGTGGCAAAACATTTCTAATATTGCAGAAGCTGGTATATCATGGGTAACTAAATGGCTTAAAAAAAACAGGTTGCACTCCGGGAGTGCTGACAGAAGTGAAAACTTATTTTGGCGCGTTAGAGTTTAGTAATAAATCACTTCAAAATCAGTAATTATGGCGACTGCCAATCAAATACTGAACGAACACAGATGATGCAATATTTTTTGTTCAAAATGTAGATAATATATCAAAGAACCTAACTCAGTAAACTTCTCCATACAAAAGTAGACTGTAAACATGTGAATTAAGGTTTATAATCAAATGGGCGGCAGGCGGCAGCCGGCTGCGTCTCGGTAACGGTTTTACCTCATCTAAAAATATGCGTACCGCGCTAAAAAAGTTTTCACTTCAAAAATGTAATCACACTAAACACGAAAATAACAATGCAGGTCTGCTTAAATAAAACTACTGGGTTAGGTCCACCATTCATCACACACAAATTAAAATTCATAACTATTGTTTACAAACTAACTCTTGCAGTTGTGAGATTTTCGATAGAACTGAAGTTATAAAATTGAACTTGATGTAGCATTGTCGGCTAGAGTAAAAAAGTAATAAACAATAACAAGTAATAAAATTTATTCTAATCCATCTACGTTTTGCCTCCAATAACGGTTCGATAATTATCTAAAACCTATTCTGTTATCTCCATAACCAAACAAAAGAAACCATTAGATCGATCCTTGGCGACTTTAAAAACGTAGCGTAAGCTGAGCCGTTGTTCATTAGCAGAATACGAAAACACGTCCAAATCTGTCATTCGGCTGCGATTTGATTCCATTTGACCATATGGATATTAACAGAATCACCCCAGGTCTGTTAACTTTGCTTTGTGTCAGTCAGTCAGTCAGTCGCTATTGCTATACTGCGTCACCTTGCGTCACCTGAGAAACGCGGCTAAATCCGCGCTTAATGCGCGCTTTTCTCAATGTTATGCTTAAAAAACCCATGTTTAGTTACATGACAACTGTTCGTTTTAAAAAACTCATCATAAGTTCATAAATCTGTATTCGTTTTTGCGTTTATTCATTGTTTCTTGTTCAGCGTAGAGTTTTTAGCATCTCTACCCCAGTTTGGAGAACAATAGTTTTCGAAATTTCATTGTTTTTCTCCATAAGAAATAAAAAAAGTTATTCAATTGGGTGTATTAAGGTGTCATATGAAAATGCTTTGTTTGTACATTCCAAACCTGTTTTTATTTTTAACCGACTTTCTCAAAAAGGAGTATGTATTTTTAGGAGTATTATTTTTATATGTATTTTCACCGATTACTCGAAAACGGCTGAGCCGATTTGGAAAATTCTTTTTTTGTTTGGGGTATACTTCACAGGTGGTCACATATAAATTTTATCAAAATTGGTCGAGCTGAAAAATCAACGAAAATCTAAAAATTGTATACATCGATGATGTTTTCATGTACTTCGATACCTCGCTGTCTCATTGGAGCGGTGCGTTTATTTGGCCTAACCATATTATATATATACATACGAAATACATCTACTTTCCATTAAAAATGTATTATAGGCTCAAATTTCATTGAATGAAGTCGGATACTTTTTAGTTTTTAAAACGTAAGTAATTGTAAAATAGGTAATACCTATTTTACAATTGTTCGTTTGTCACTTTTTCAAAAACACTTTTATATTTAGTTAAGTCCGCAAATTAATTTTATTTTAGGAACTGGTCGCAAACAGGTTCTAACGGAAGACCAGCGCAGGTTGTTTACAACCTGCATATGCTGAGTTAGAGCCTTTTTGTAACAGTAGGTTAAGTAGGTTTTACATTTCAATTACGATTATTGTTATAATTTTACTGTAACTTACTTATTTGTGTCATGCTGTTGCAAATAAATACTATTCTATTCTATTCTATTATTTATTCTAGGTTTTTAAGAAACAACGTAAAGCTAAATCATTGAGCTGCCATTGGTTACAGTTTCGTTGGCTTCATAGGTCTGAGCTTAAATCATTGAGCTGCCATTGGTTACAGTTTCGTTGGCTTCATAGGTCTGAGCTTAAATCATTGAGCTGCCATTGGTTACAGTTTCGTTGGCTTCATAGGTCTGAGCTTAAATCATTGAGCTGCCATTGGTTACAGTTTCGTTGGCTTCATAGGTCTGAGCTTAAATCATTGAGCCGCCATTGGTTACAGTTTCGTTGGCTTCATAGGTCTGAGCTTAAATCATTGAGCTGCCATTGGTTACAGTTACGTTGGCTTCATAGGTCTGAGCTTAAATCATTGAGCTGCCATTGGTTATAGTTTCGTTGGCTTCATAGGTCTGAGCTTAAATCATTGAGCTGCCATTGGTTACAGTTTCGTTGGCTTCATAGGTCTGAGCTTAAATCGAGTCTGGTCGCTTTTAGATAAAATTTTGAATATTTCAGCTACAATATAAGTTTCTTTAGTATTTTTTTTGGTTAAATCTATGTTAATATAGTAGGTAGGTAGGTTATGGTGACGAAGAATCAGTTCTTTCTGATTCTGGGTTTCTGACAATGGATCAAGGGTGCTGTTCAACGGAACTCCTCAATATGAAATCCTATCCGAGCCGAACTTATGAAACACAGTACATAATCTCATTTATATTGAATGGAATTTATTTTTAACTTCTCAACTAGTAATATATTCTCACAGCGTCTTGTGACAGCTATGGTCTCGGCAGAATAACAACGTCTACTGCGAAAACAGTTGGCATCATGCTGAGTCGGGACCAATTTGCTGCTGTAGCATACACATTCCTAAGCATTATTGTACCAATTTTTACATAATGTTATTGCAAAATTTGAGGCATTATTAGTACCATGTGCCTTTTTTATTTATTTTTTCTTGTATTCTGTGTATTGTGTGCTAAGAAGCAAATAAATGTCTGTCTATGTCTATTTAATTTCTATGTTTAAGACTGGAAGTGATCACTACGGATTGCATATGCAGGTATAGCGCTCTTAAAGCATGTATGTGACGCCTGAGAGAAGTCACAGGATGCAAGTAGGGTATTCTGTGATCTATCAAAAGCTTTGACTTGACTGTGTGAGTCATGCAATCTGAAAGTTAACATATAATGTCATTAGAAACCGTGCGATTGACCTCATACAGTCTTATCTAACCAATAGAGCCCAGAAAGTTGAAGTGGGCGGTGAGAGGGCTTCAGGATCAATTATTGATATGGGGGTACCACAGGGTTGGATACTAGGCCCCTTTTTATTCCTAGTACTTATACGTTAACGATTTACCTTTTTTTTAACAAAAAACCAAAAAAATTTGGCCAAATGTTATTCCTTGCCCGACTAACATTGAAATGAATGGAGAGGCATTGAATCTTGTAGATTCCAAAAAAAATTGCAAAAATACAATAGGTAGGAGTACCTACCACAAATTGAAACACTTGCTGGTAGGCTTAGTTCCGCTGCATATGCAGTTCGTGCGATACGGTGGCTTACGGATGAAGCTACAGCTAGACTAGTTTATTTCATTGGTCCTTCCGTGCTCATTTTTCACTCATAATATTTTGACATTATCATAATTCGCACTAACGCACTAATTGGAACGGAGAACGCAAATGTCCATTAAATGACGGAAATTTCACACAGCGTCATCTGTCCCTAAAGTAATCATAGCTTCTGTTACGGGTACCACATTACTAATATACAACGAGTAACTACTCGTACATACATATTATACATACAAAAACCCGAGATAAATACTTGCAGATCATACAAGCATTTGTCCCACGGAAGGAAACGAACCGGCAACCTTCTGCATCTCAGCCGTACCTTGACCCACTGCGCAGAGGTCGTCATATATAGTTCAAAAAGACCTTCGCGTAGTATGTAGGTACGTCTCTTCTAACTGACTTGTGCCTAAAATAGAACTAATCTGAGTAGCAGAACACCGTCATATCTTCTGTACTTTATTTTACCTTTAAACCTTTTTAATGATTTCTATAACACAAGCTCTGCTTACTTAAGGGCTAGATTCTAGCCGCTTGATGATGCCCTGTGTAATGTCCAGCATTATTTATTTATTTTATTTTGTATAGAAAAGACGGAGGTCGATCCTCGGGCCTCTCAGGCCGCTCCTCTGCATGCTTTGCGTCTGATATATAAATATATATATAATATTTATATATCTTTAAAAGTTAATTAAAAGCATGCGGGACGTGTCCTTGTTATACGTCTTTTTGTCTGGCTTGCACCTTAAGGAGACCATACACAATGCTGCCTATCGTCATGCCGATTGGGTCAAGTAAAATTGACCATGATTTGGCATGACAATTATACTTGAACGTAGAATCGAATTTTATTTCTCTTGGCTTGATCCAGCCGATTGGATCAAGCCGATTAAACCGTGCATGGCGTTCGCGCGAACGTTAGTTCAGTTGAGTCAAGATTTTTATCGTCCGGTACTGGTGACGTCATGGCTTGAACTGAACGTCGAACGTTTATGGACGAACTGCAGATCAAGGCTGCAGCGTCTTGCCGATTGGACGATACTCAGCATGATGTATGGTCTCCTTTAGCGTCTCATACGTGACAAGTGCAGTTCGCAAGCACGCTGCCACTAATCCGACACTAGTCGACGACATACCTACACCCCATTAGTTTATTATTCATAGGCGTGACGTTTTGCCTTTACGTTTTCCTCTTTAGTATAAGACCACTGGCTTACCGCACGTAGTTTTCAGGATTTCTGATTCATTAAACCCATATAGCGTTCAGGGATAACTTGAAATTACCTAGCACTTCTACTAAAATAATAAAACGAATGTTTATGAGGATGTATTGGTTAAAAACCTTTATAAACGGGCTACTCTATAGTTAGACAGAGTCAGAACGAATGAAACGAAGCTTTGATGTTAGTCTTTATGTTATTGTTCGTTTTTAGTTTTAATCTTAAGCCGCACGTTATGTATAACAGTTCATAATGAATAATTTAATTTTAAGTTTTATTTTACTGTACGTTATCTACAGTGTAAGCTCAGAAGAAAGTGCTACGTGTGACTTCGATATCACAGACATTAATAGTAACAAAATAGACATAAAGAGCTTTTGTAATAGCAAGCCGTGCGTTATAAAATGCTGCGGACCAAATGAAGTAATACACAAGCGGCGAAGAAACGAAACGTGCAAGAACGTCGATGTGTTAAAGAAGGAGATTGGGGCTAATTTCTCGGGTATACACTTGGATTATTCCGATTTAGAGATTTATCAGAATGATATCTACCAGAGTATGGGCGGTGTGGTGTCGTCAAAGAAGTTCAAGGATTTTACGTGGCTTCAAAGCAAATCTTTCAGTAACTTAGATTCGGAATGCTCATCAGAAATAGGGAACACAATACTTATTGAGGTAAGTAGAATTGCAATTATTTATTTTTTTACTATAATAACATCGTATTACCTACAGTGGTTGCCATAGAAGTAGCAATGAAGTTTAATTTGAAAATTTCAATTAAATGTGTTTCTGGGTCTTATTTTTTTAAATAATATTTAGTGGCAGTGTCTTGGGGACGCTGTCCTCTGGTAGTGATCTGGATCAGTTAAGCTACCTATTCTAGTTTTAAACGGTCTTTAGATAGCTCAACTGTTTCACATGTATTTTATATAATACTGTATGTACGTCTCGGTAATTAATTTCAGTATATAAATATAATCCAAATATAAAAAAAAATGTATGTAAAATAGTAAGTATCTACCTACCTAAGGATTTTGTTTTATTAGTTTGTATTTATTGCGTAGTTCTAGCTATTACTTGTAATAATTGTACCCAATGGTTCCCAAATTGTTCGACTATTGCAACACTAGACTATTATAAAAAAAAGTGCGAAGGTTACGTGAGGTTACGTAGGTACCTTTCATCCTGGTTTTTAACCATCGGTATTCTGCGATGATGCGATTCCAGTTTAAAGCTCGCGAGTGTAGATTACCATCCGAGCGATTATGGAATTCTGATACCATCAAAACATTTATACTAAAAGCTTTCAGTTGCTATTTCTTAATTGGTATTACAGAAGTGATGATGGTGATTGTCAGACATGCTGTCAATTGAATAGTAACCTCAGACCAAATAAATATAATATAATATTATTATTATAAAGACAAAGCGCCGCGATCAAACGAAGTGAAGGCTGAAAACCGTGCTCCTCTGTGTAAATACACGCACAAACATACTCCCAAATTATGGTGCTTGCTCTTAGTATATGTCACTTCGTCGTCCAGTAAACGTTATAGAAAACCCTCGCGCTTCAAGTGTGTGAAAAGTGACGCCGTGACATGTTTTTTAGTTTAACTGCTCTTTTACCTCTTTTTTGCAGACATGAATTTGTTTGTATAATGTACTAGTACTGAACTACGATGTAACATGTACTAAGAATAAGAGCATGGTTTGAGTGTATGTGGGCGCGTGTATTTACATAGAGGAGAACGGTTTTGATGCTTCACTTTGGTTGTTAAATAAATATAAGGACGGTCACTCCGTCCGTATATTTATTTGGTCTAAGATAGAAATCGAAACGTACGTAATAGTAATGCATTTTGTAAAAACTGGTCTAGTTACAATCAAAGTAACTGAATGACTGACTGAATGTATGCCTATTGCTAGTCGAAACTGACAGGCATTGATTGTGTCAAAAGTTCCATAATGGCCATGCAGGTAAACTTCTTTCCACCTTAAATTGATTTGATTGCCAAACGATAGGCCCGCCACGAACGCCATCTATTTTAAGTACTCCGAAGTGGCAATTCCCATACAAAACCTATCGACGACCTCGATGGTGCAGTGGGTCAAGGGCCGACTGATACGCAGCAGGTTGCGGGTTCTATTCCCGCCGTAAAATAAATGTTTGTATGATCTGCAAATATTTGACTCAGGTCTGGGTGTTTCTAATCTTAAAATGTATTTACAGCAAAAAAAAAAGGTATGTAAGTCATGTGGTACCCATAACACAAGCTCTGCTTACTTCTTACCAGATGATGTTATGTGAAATGTCCGGCATTATTTATTTATAAAATTACCCATTTGGATATAGTAGTCCCTAGGTCTAATCGGCCCGCTACAAAGGTTAATGCAACATAACCGAAATGTCGTAAATAAATAGGTACGCGATTACTACTACAAAAACAACATACATCTGTAATTTTTATTTATGTGAATACGACATTTCCCAAAGTCAATACCTACCAGAGTAAAACTGATGCTGCCCTTATCGTTGTCTCTATAAATATTGAGGGTTTATCTGCGAGCAAAAGCCAGTTGCTATTAGACATGTGCCAATCGCTACACTGTGCCTCTAAGAAACGCACTCCGGGCCTGACTAACTACGGCCACAGATCCCTGGACTAACACTTGTCGCTGAAACTCCTCATACTAAATATAGAAGCACAATGCTCTTCAAAGATAACATACTAATTGTCTCTCACACGAGTTCGCAAGAATTAATATAAATCATAACAATAGATACTGGTAAATGAACTATCACCTTAGTCTACAAACCACCTAACCAACCATTCATGTTTTGGATGACGGTAAATTTTTATGTTCGGGACATAAAAATAATAGTAGGAGATTTTAATAGCCACAGCACTACCTGGGGATACCGTCATAATAGCCCCGATTGGAATGCGGTTGAACAGTAGGCAGAAGCGGAAAACCTGCATCTACACAATGCTAAACTCCCCAAGTCTTTCAACAGTCCTCGCTGGAAACGTGGATATAACCCAGATCAAACTTTTATATCCGATCAGCTGAAGAATCCTAACAGTATTTATAAAAACAGTAGGTATACCCAGCGATTCCTAACACTCAACACAGACCAATCGCTTGCCAACTTCGTGCTGCCATTAATCCGAACATAGTTCCGTTTAGACATCGTTTTAGTTTCGCTAAAGCTGACTGGCAGTAAGTAGTTCTCTAATTGCATCGGTCAACACCTCAACAACTTAGAACCACAAAACTAAGACAAGTTTGTCAAAATTGTATGGACGACCTCCTCGAAACATATATACCCAGAGTCTACCGTTCGCTCCACATACCGGGTTTAAGACCAGACTCAGCAAAGCTTATCACAGAATACCAAGAACACAACAATTAGGTTGACAATTAGGAAACTTACAGGTGATCCTCTTCCGGGATTATTATTATTAATAATTCCAAAGAATCCAATTACACCCGGAAAAGCTACAACCATTTGCCACCTTTTTTTGTTGACTGACATAACACAGTCAGTAAAGTTGCTGAAAAATGGCAAAACTGCGGGCGTTGACGTCATCACAGTAGAACAGCTTAAAAATATAGGCCCTGTGGCCGTGCCATGGTTTTTAGCCCTGTTTAATAATTGCCTTAGTAACGCCCATATCCTGAAGTCATGGAGAAGAGCAAAAGTCGTGGCTGTACTAAGTTCAGAGAAAGCT
Organism: Lampropteryx suffumata; assembly: GCA_948098915.1. NCBI lineage: Eukaryota > Metazoa > Arthropoda > Insecta > Lepidoptera > Geometridae > Lampropteryx > Lampropteryx suffumata. Next base: position 16,446,695 of record OX402565.1, on the reverse strand, counting down.
TCAAAGAGTTACCGCCCCATTTCACTCCTCTGTCATACCTTTAATTTATTTAAGAGGATACTGCTCGATGGGCCATCATTGAACCTAAGCTCATTACCAACAAGCAGGGTTCAGGTCTGGCAAATCGTGCGCTGAAGATCTAGGTGCTTACTATAGTGCGAATGCTTTAAGGCCAAATCCCTCTAAGACGATGTCTTCAGTATTTCATCTGAGGAGCTGGGAATCATATCGCCCCCTTTAACCTTAGGTGGTACGATACTGATATCGAGCACTGCCAGTAGCCCAGTTTACCTTGGAGTTACTCTAGATAAAATTGATATCATCATCATCATATCAGCCTTTATGAAGTCCACTGCTGGACATAGGCCTCTACAATAGATTTCCAGGTAGAACGATTTTAAGCCCTTTCCATTCACCAACTTCCTGCGATCTTTACAATGTCGTCAGTCCATCGGGTCGTCGGGGGGTCGTCCTACGCTTCGTTTTCCTGTCCTTGGTCGCCATTCGAGAACTTTTACTCCCCAGCGGTTATCAGTTCTGCGAGCTATATGGCCTGCCCATTGCCACTTTAACTTGCAAATTTTGAGCGCTACGTCGGTGACTTTGGTTCTTCTACGGATTTGCTCGTTGCGGATTTTATCACAATTTAAAATTGATATTAAATAATCAAATTAAAACTCAAACTATTATTTATTATTATTATTATATACTAGCTGTCCCGTTCGCGACTTCGTCCGCGCGTTTTAAAGAAATTAAAAAAGATATCTACTTAATTGTAAATCTAAACCATTCTCGAACCCACTTGAACACACACAACATTTTTTATAAAACTCGGTCCAGCCGTTTAGGAGGAGTTTAATTACAAACACAGACACAGAAGATTTATACCTATATACATATTTTTGAGTTATATTACCATCGTATAAATATTGACATTAATATTTATACGATACTAACGTCACTCAATTGTTTTGCCTTCCCGGAACCTCTCCACTAACACTTAAACTTTATGGTATAGTATTAAAGTTCAAATTGAATTTTAAGTATTATTACGAAACGATTGTATGGGAGTATAGAAAAGTGTTGTTTTTAGACTTTTTCAGGCTTTTTTTTTTTAAATCTCTCCATAAGTAAGAACCATCCTCGTACTTCAAGGAATATTCTAAAAAAAGAATTAGCGAAATCGGTTCAGCTGCTCTCGAAATTTGCGCTTAGCAACACATTCTGCGATTCATTTTTATATTATAGATTAAAACTTAAAGTACATAAAGCACTTTATGTACTTTATGAAAAGGTACATAAAGTGTTGTTATTGCATGGCATGTATGTGTGTGTATGTGTTTGATGTGAATATTAGGGTTGAGTAATAAAACACAAAGAAAACAGAGTTATTTTAGAACTTAAGAAAGATTCTCCGTCTCATCATATGTCATTTTTTGTATCGTATCCTTCACAGTTCCATCTTTACTCTACCTGCAGGCAGGTATATATATTTAAGTGTTTTTGTGCAGCATTATAAAGACGATCGGCAATAACCTCACGGCTTCGTCCAGCTAGGGCAGTTGCTGTGGGATAACACATACCTGTCTTTGTCTTTGTTTCTGAGACAAGATTATGGCATCATATATGTTAGGTATCCTAGTATGTTTGCAAAGCTGTCAAAAAAGCTGTATTACCGTGAGGACACCACAGTCTGCGTACAGCTGAGTTGTCGGATACCGAAAAGGCTTACTTAACATTCCTTTTAGTACAGCTCGCTGTGCTCTCTCAAGACGAATCATGGAGGACGTAAGTGCCTTCCCACGCCAAAATACTATAAGAACAAGGGCATAGTAAACTAATTTTTCAGTACATTTTGATAAACACAGGCTTTACTCACGTATTATTTTGTCGATGGAGGTACCGACATTGTTTCGATTCATCTAGAGAATCTTCATAAGGGTGAAATTTGTTACCGCCTGCCGTGACAACGTTTCCCCCTCTACCCGCACGCACGACTCGCGCCGCAAGATACTTCACCCGCAGTGCGAACCGTGAACTCGAGCGGCAACGAGCGGACCGCGGATAAACTCACCCTGATGAAGATTCTCTAGATGAATCGAAATAATATCGGTGCCTCCATCGACAAAATAATACGTGAGTAAAGCCCGTGTTTATCAAAATGTATAGTACAACTCACGAAAGTTTTGAAAGTGAAATGCTTTTACAGTATCCAACGCTGCAACTTTCTGTAGTTTTTTAAACACAAAAATCAACTTTCTTGCAAGTGTAGCGTCACTCAATACATGCTAGAAAAGTGGACGTTGCCCTTAATGAGACCTGCAGGATAACGACGGGCTGCCTAAAGCCAAAACCACTAAACAAGGTTTACCCAGTTGCTAATATAGCACCCACTGGCATCGGACGCGCTGCTGCATGCTCCTTGGAGAAATCAAGACAGGAAAACAACCACAGACATCCGCTTTATAATGTTGTCCCACCTAGAATGCGCCTAAAAAGTTCGAAAAAGTAAAAAGTCGAATGAGTTTCCTAAATACAGCTTCAGCTCTCCCCGGGAACGCAAGTAATCACCGGTTTGTTTTATGGTCAAAACATTCCCCCCCTTCCAGATTACATTACCTCCGAAGATAAACTTACCCCCGGACATGAACTCCCATGGCCAGTGTGAAAATGCCTCAACAGACTGCGAGCAAAGGTCGGGCGATGCAGGACTAACATTAGCAAATGGAGCATGATCGACGAAAACGACATGCAGTGTCATTGTGGTGCCCATGCAGTACATTTCACACGTACTTGTGTATCCATCTTGCCCCAACTCATGCATTATGGTTGATCTGATGTCCTGCTCGGAGAATGCCGTAGATGTGGCTACTTACTGGTCAAATAGAATGTAACAACGACACGAAACAAGAGCTATATAAAAATTAAGAAAAGCTTAATTTTTATAAAGAGGTATTATATATTTTATATAGCTCCAAGCTCCAACCGTAGACCGTCGTATTTTATTAGAATAACGTGATATTAATTTCAACTCGATACCTCCACGCGTTCCCGAGAAAAAGTTATTGACATACAAACAGACAGACATATCTATCTTTTTTTTCCTATTGAGGTACGGAGCCCTTAAAACTACCATTGCAAAGCCTATTTTATAAAATGCGGGGCAGTCTTTAGGGCCTGCCGGTAGAAGTGAAAACTAAGTAACTTGTGAATACATAATATACTAATTTTTGGTTTGTAAATAAAAAAGGATAACACTTCTGAAAATTCTACTTTCATCCATGGTTCATGGGATGCGTGCGGTGACGATGACGCGAGTTTCACGCTTTTTGTTCACCTAAAAAGTACACATATGTAGACACAGTATACATACATATAGCTCATGGAAAGCGTTCGGTAACGATGGCGCGAGTTCCATGGTTTTTGTTCACCCTAAAAGTGCTCAACGCGCCTAAAGAAGTTTTCCCTTCAATAGTTATCAAACTTACATCAATAAACTGTTTATGAAACCTCATGTTAAAAAGGTCTTTCCCATGATACACTACACTATAGGATAGATAAATAAAAATAAACTACCACACATTACATAAATACGTAATACCATGAAAATATCATCACGATAAGAGCCTACGAGCCAGAGCTCTGCCGGGCGATTACTGATACTAACTTTCAGTTACTATTGGTGAATTGGCATTACATATTGGGTTCTTCTCTCAGCTGCATACTTCCTCCATATAATGATTATTATGTTGATCTCCTCCAGAGATGTTCGCGCAGCCAAAATCATGGTGGCCTTGCAACTAAAGCATTGCAATTCATCACTCAACTCGACCTCATAAGAATTACACTTCATTATACTATTTGGTAGTATTATAGAAGATATCAGAAAAAGAAAAAGCAAAAAAAAACTGATTAGCGCAACAGGCCAAGCCCAAGGTGGGTCATGTATGTATTCCTACGCGACAGTGCAGCGGACGGAGACGCGCAAGCTAAGCGAGTGTTCACATGAGACTGATAGAAATAGAAATGAAAGGACTAAGGAGGCTATAGAAAATCACTGCCGAATTAATTTGGGAAGACACCAGAGGGACGTATCTTTGCTCTCGTCTTGTGGATTCCATGAGAAATAGGTTATACCTACCCGTTATTAAAATAAATGACATTAAACTTATTCGTAGGTTTCATTGAATTTCGCTTTTTTATTTATTTTATGGTTGTCATTTTACAATTGTTTTATTACATTTAATAACATTGACGTGATGGAAAAACAAGCAAAGCCTTATTCTATAGCACACGTCACATTCAAAGCATTGTTTCTGGTATGTTGCACTGGTATGTTGGCATAATTGCTTCTTGCACTACTGGTGCAAGCGAAAACCGACTCTAAGGTGACGTTCTTTTTCATTCCGTGACTGTACATACTATACATATTAAACACTTATCCCTAATTTAAGTCTTCTGGTGACAATAATAATAATAGTCCTAAAAAAGTCTTAAAAATAATAGCACTGTCATCAACCGGCGTCATTCCCAAACAACTCTTCCAATCGTTGGAGTACTTAGACCTACCAAAGCACACGTATATTTTATTACAGAATGCAGCTATTTTAAATACGTATAGAATAGTGAGAAAGTTTTTACAAACTGAACTTCCTGGTGAAGCTCAGCTTAACACTGGGGCGCACTTGGCTTAGGCCCGTGCACTACAGTTACCTAACCCCGGTGTTCATTACACCGAGTAAAACAAATGCTTAAACAACAATAATAATAATAATAATACCGGACATTTCACACAGCATCATCTGGCCCCAAAGTGAGCAGAGCTTGTGTTATGGGTACCACAAGACTGATATACTACTTAAATATGTTTTTTTTTGTAAATACATACATATTATACATAGAAACACCCAAACCTGAGACAAGACAAGAGCGATTCGAATAAGCTATGTTTAGTTTGGGGTTGGTGGTGTGTGCTTTGTCCATTAATATTTATTATTTAAGTAGATATCATGGTTTGGAACACATAATTTTCACTCAAAACGGGATATTTACAATGCTATGTGAGTTTTTTCAGTTTATGTCGTGATAATGGCGCATGCAACGGTGTCGAAATATAGGGAAGAAGTAAAACTCACATATAGGTATATTATGGTAGGTAAATTGCCCGTTTTTAGTAAAAATTAAGTAAAAAAAAAACGGGTTGCACTCCGGGAGTGCCGACAGAAGTGAAAACTTATTTTGGCGCGTTAGAGTTTAGTAATAAATCACTTCAAAATCAGTAATTATGGCGACTGCCAATCAAATACTGAACGAACACAGATAATCCAATATTTTTTGTTCAGAATGTAGATAATATATCAAAGAACCTAACTCAGTAAACTTCTCCATGCAAAAGTAGACTGTAAACATGTGAATTAAGGTTTATAATCAAATGGGGCGAGCGCGGCAGCCGGCTGCGTCTATATCAAGGAACCTAACTTAGTAAACTTCTCCATACAAAAGTAGACTGTAAGCATGTGAATTAAGGTTTATAATCAAATAGGGCGAGCGCGGCAGCCGGCTGCGTCTCGCCCCAGAAGGTAACGGTGTCGCGAATCCAGAGGTTTTACATCATCTAAAAATATGCGTACCGCGCTAAAAGAAGTTTTCACTTCAAAAATATATCTCGTTGCATCTGATCTTGTATTGATTTCCACAGCCAGTTCTGTACGGGATTATGCTTGATTAAAAGTACGAGTATATATTAAAGGATACTTTTTTACTCTGTTTTAGGAAGGCACTTTATTGCTGTTTAATCCAAATCACTATGAGTATTGGTTGCCTATAACTACTGATAAGTTTTGCGTGGACATGAGGGTCGGGATTAAAAAAGGCAAGCTGTTGGCTAATATTATCTACAGGGTTATTCCTGATGATGAAAAGAGTTCGGCCACTAAAAATTTTTTCACTGCGATTGGTAAGTAAATAGTTTATAGTCGTAATCCTCATCAGCCTTACCAAACCAATTGTTAATCAATCACGCATAAACGGATTTAAATTCAAATATGTTTTTGTTCAATACGACAGTACTTACCTATTGAATTTTTAAATTTGAAAATACAAGGATCCCTTTGAAACTTACCTTCATACTAGGTGAACTTAGGTGCCAATTCCTCCTAACCTAAGTCTGAGAAGAAACTCGTCCTAGGTGCTAGGTGCTGATTGGGGTAAATATTAACTTCCTAATCATAATGACGACCACTGTGGCGTACTGGGCTTAGGTCCGGCTGAGACGCAAAAGTTTGCGGGTTCGATTCCCGCCGCGGGACAAATGTTTGTATGATCTGCGAGTGTTTGTCTCGGGTCTGGGTGTTTCTATGTATAATATGTATGTATTTACAAAAAAAAGTATAAAAGTAGTATATCAATCATGTGCTATATACCCATAACAGAATAAGCTCTCCTTATTTTGGGGCCAGATGATGCTGTGTGAAATGTTCGGGATTATTATTATATCAGTAATGTGGTGCCCATAACACAAGCTCTGCTTACTTTTATTAATTTAAAAATTAAAAAACAATAATTTATCATTCCAATGCCAATAAAACGAGATTTCATCAGATATAAAGCATATGTTACGATATGTTAGCTAAAGAATATACGAATCAGAGGAATGTCTATAATGCCTGGAATAACATTTTAGACTACTTCTATAAAAAAAAAGTTTCTAATCCAGAACCACTTAGACGGAAACAAGAGTAGGTTCAATTCATAAGGCCCACAACTGTAAAACCTTCTCAAAAACCGGATTGTACATTTTAGGTGACAATACACTTCAAAAGAGTTCTGTTTGCCATTTCCCCACAGTAATTCTAAAAATGGTTTCCAGCGATGCTGATCTCCTCATTCTTCCTTTTCCTGGTTCTGATGGTGTACTGCGTCCTACATCAGCTGCAGAACATTCAGGGTATGCTGCTGAGTGCGTACGTCGCCACCCTTATGTGCACCTATGGACTCAAGGGTTGCTATCTTCTATATAGCGATGCGGAGAGGAATAGTGATAAGGACTATTCATCTGATTGTACGGTCATAAGTAAGTATTCACTAAAGTATTACTATTTACATACTCTAAAAAACTAGAAAGATTTTATGAATGAAGCCCTGGCTGATTATAATAAAAAAAAAATTACAAGTAAAAATATTATGGTTTGAATTTTGAATTTCCCTCCACATTTATTTGAGAGCTAAATTGAATTGTAGTGTTTCATTGAAAAATGGATCATCGTCGGAAACAGCATCATGCGATGATTCTGTACGTTTTCAAATGTGGCCTAAAACCGGATGAGTCGTTTGATCGTTTTCAAATGGCATTATATGGATGAAGGCCTTTCTAAAGCGTTTAAACCATCTACCATTGGCATAACAAATTTAAGCGCGGTCTCCTAACTTTGAGGATGAAGAAAGAAGTGGTCGTCCTTCGACGGCTGTTACCGAGGAAAACGTGCTAGCATTGAAAAATATAATTCAAAAAATCAGGCAAATTACGTAGGTATGAAGAGATTCAGCATATATTGCAGAATAGATCGGGTAGGGGTTCGAGCACCTTCGGGTGAAAATGATAGTTTCGCGCTGGGTGCCGCACAACCTCACCGAAGCTACGAAGCAGTCCCATGTGGAGTGGTGCCGTGACATGATTAATAAATTGAAGCTGGCTCGGCGCGTTTACGACATTGTAAAAGGTGACTCCTTACATTCCTGCCCTGGCAGTCTGGCACCGTGTGACTTCTTATTATTCCCTAAAATAAAAAAAGGTGTGCGTCTCGGGACGCCCGACAGAAATGATAACTTAAACTAATCTAACTAGCGTTGTGGGTTAGAGTGAAAAAGGAGGAGCCTGCCTACGCTGCTGTATGCTGATAGAAAGGGAAGCCAGACTGGCGCCGTAACGCGTTACGTAACGAAGCTGTTTATCCTGCCATAAGAAGTTATCACTTCAAAAATCAACTGAAAGGATACAATTTGCATCACCCGAAGATGCGTTAACAGCGTTCGAGAAGGCCATGGAAGAGATGTCCGCGGCGGACTGGAAAAAGTGTTTCGAAAAATGGTTCAGACGCATGAAACTTAGTATAGAGTCTGGTGGAGAGTTTATTGAAAAATTAAATTAAAAATATTTTATCCGTATTTTATGATGGTTTTAGTTGTAGATAGTTTCTCAAAACTCTCTGAGTGTCCCTAGTAGGTATGTTAGTAATGGTAGTAAGTGAGAGACGACACGAGAAGTTCGCTGTGGATATTTGTATTATTAAATTATTACGGGATAAAAACTAAAAAGAAACCCGACTTCATTAAATAAATATTTTGAGCAGATAAAAAATTCGAGCCCATTAGAAATTTTATCCCTTATTTTTCCATCCTTGGGGGTAATATTTTACGCTTTTTAATACCTTATCATATTTCAAAGTTCGTAAACACCATTCGAAAGTCACAGGAATACAAATTTCGTTTACTTGGATGACTTTTGTGAAATGGTGGTGAATGACGAGGTATTGGGTGCGCGTATGGCGACAAACTGGTTTGCTCACTTGCTCAGGCCATTGTAAATATTTGCTTGTGTGGTTTCTTATTACTGATTACTACTTATTTAGAACTATGTGTGTTGAACGTATTAAAGTGCTCCTCAGGGGCTCTTTATGCTTGTTTTTGCTTGTAAGGGTAAAAATCAGAATTGCTGTGTATGGTTCGGTGTAAACGGAACACACGCAACATGAAGTATATATCTAGATCTAGGTTTCTATTAAAAAAATAATCTTAGCGGTTTTATTTAAAACCCTTAAGCATCCTTAACCTAAAGGCCCATCTTTGGCATTCTTATTCAAAGAAACTGAGACTCTTCAACAATTTTTACATATATTTATATTTTTATATATATTTTTACATAGTGGAGACTGGATATTACTTATAGTTCATAGCGGCTTCGTTTTTTGCATTTTTTTATTTAAAGCCAATAAAATGCGCGACTACACTTTTTCAAGCTAAGAATTGAATAACTGTACTCGAATCGAAATGAAAAATATCTTAAATCTCTTAATTAGTGGTTGAGTTAATAGCAGCCTCGGAATTTAGAAATATATAAGTATGTAATATCTACAAAAAAATACCATTTAAAACAATAAAACTACTAAAAACGTTCAGAACTCGCTGTATATTTCTCCTTAATTATTTACTTCAATGTATACCAGAACAAACGTACTTCACTTCATATGAAATTAATCTGTGTAATATTTTTAAGTAGGTATACAATTGTAAATCTTTAAATAAAATTTATTTGGAACTGCACAAAACGCTACATATATTACCTACATAATGCGATGATCGCAGTACTGCGGCATTTTGTGATAGGCCTCTTAAGAGTATGTTCAGGGGTTCTAGACTGAAGGGATGTTTATTACAGAAGACACTTTATTAATATCCTTTCTAGGTTATTCTAGAAAAAAAAGCGCCGTTACATTTTTAACCGACTTTAAAACAACGAGGTTACCCAATTCGACCGTATATATTTTTTTTATGTGTGTTCGCGGATAACTTCGTCGTTTATGAACCGATTTTGGTTATTATTTTTTTGTTGGAAAGAAGGATATCCCAAGGGTAGTACCGTGATAAGGAAACTAGGATCTGATGATGGCATCCCAGAGAAATCGAGGGGAACCTTCGAAAATCGTAGTGGCGACTAGTGCGTTTGTTAGTTTTTTTCATTAAATATTTTAAAGCACTACTATTAAATGAAGGTCTGGAGTCGATCTGATGATGTAGCCGAAAGACTGTCGAGGGAACTCCTCAACAATTTACAGCAATTACCTGGTGTTCGGGCTTGATTAATTTGTATTGATGAGTACTTTACACCTAGATGGGTTGTGATGTGACTGTCATTAGAGGTCTGATGATGAAGACGAAGGACAGTCAAGGGAACTCCTCAACGTTTTACAGTAGCTATCTTGTGTATATACCTACATGAAGTCGGTAGTATTTTTAGTTTTTAAAATGTAATTATTATAACGATACATAGAGACCTACATGAAAAAACATTAAATCTTATTATTTTCAGGTCAAATTACTTACTTCTTGTTTTTAGCCACTTTCTTTTGGCTCAAACTCATGTCGTTCGATATTTGGTGGACATTCAGGTAAGCAAGCTGTCAATCAGTAGTTTAATATAGAATAAATATGTTAGAGAAATACACACAACACAACATTAACAACATTAAGCCCTAAACGAAGCAAAGTTTGTAGTTTGGTGACCAGATGACTAATAGAATACTTTTTTAAATACATACTTATAATACTTTATCAAACCCAGACATAGAACAAACACTTAGGTACATTCATCACACAAATGTTTGTCCTGAATCGAACCCTCAACCTCAATTGAAACCTCAATGTGCGCAGAAGGCAGAGCTACTACCGAGAGCTGGCAGCTTGAGACCGTTTACTAAGAAAGGTAGTTTTCCTTATAAAGCGAGTTCGCGATGAATGTGAGCGCTTTGACAAACCTACGTAGAACAGTTTTAAGATGTAATATCTTGTTAAAATGTTATATTGAATTATATTGTTGCATTTCTAAACTAAGACTGAGTTGCTATCCATATAATTACACTTAAATTAGTGGATGCGTTAGTGAAATGATAATAAAATACAACAAACAAATCACTAGCATTCGCGAATCCAGAGGTTTTACCTCATCTAAAAATATGCGTACCGCGCTAAAAGAAGTTTTCACTTCAATAAATAATTTACTGATGCTTTGTAATGCTTGTAACACTGATACATCTTTTTCTTTAAACTGGTTCATAATCAAAGCTAGTTTAAGGTCCCTGTTTATGGACTGTCGGCTTCTATTCACAGTAAGAAAGAAACGATATCTTTCAATGTAGACAGCTTCATCTTTGATAGTTTGTTAAAACTTAAGCAGGCGTGGTTTTTTACATAATACATTATTTAATCTTTTGTGCCACGATCTAACCAAACGGTGGTTCTGTGACGTTTTCCTTCGCAATTCCATAAATGTATTGGAAAAGACATACTCTCAAGCTAAGTGGTAACAAAATAATCATTAAATTTATTTTCATTTTCGGTTTTTGGGGCTTTTTCCATTAGCCTAACTATAACTATCTTCAACAAACTCAATTGGAAGATGAGCTAAAGCATCAAATAAAGCCACATGCTGTTTTTCGTCTTTCTTTTTCAATCCAAACCAAATGATCATTGGTCTGAGCTGCTTTGTATATTATACAAAATGCTTGGGTTTTGAGAGCTTGGCGTAAAGTCATACTTGTATAAGCGCGACAAAGCGCATGGTCTCTTTTACACTTATTTTTTTAATTATGATTTTTACTCCATTTACCACAAACGTAAACGACTAATACAGTAAAGGAAACTTTAGTGAATATCATTTTACAATGCTTATAATTATAAATATTGCTTACTTTACCTCTTCAACATTTCATGGAGTAGAATGAAACTAAAATATTAAAATAATAATATTTCGATGTTTTCCATGGAGCAGTTAGGGCAGTTAGGGCAGTTATGATGATCAATCACTGGAGTACTTTGAGAATAATTTCAGCTTACCTGCGGAGTAGGATGCAACTTAAATGCAATATTTTAATAAAAAAAAATATAAGCAATAATTTGTTGGAGTAGTTTGAGAATGAATGTATGGGATTCTTATCTTTTTAGAACAAAAGCATGGAGTAGTTTGGGAATAACACATACAAAAACCCACACGTCGTGAGAGAACTGTGACCTATAAAAATAACGTCGTTTATGTGTTCTGGTTATAGAAAATGAGTTATCCTGTTATTCCAGAGGTACAAGGAAACTCCGAGAGATTCACCGCCGCGGCATCAACGTCAAGTTCCTGATATACGCGGCGTACGCGTATGGATTCCCGGCGGCTATAACGATCTTTGCCGTATACATGGACAAGCAGGATTTACCGATGAATATCGTCAAACCTTTCTTTGACAGCTGCTTTGTCTCTGGTGAGTACCTACTGTATTGGCTAGTGCAACTACCCACGAATTCGTTCTTGTCTGAAATAATAACACGACAAATGAAACATTTTCATTTTTATAAATAACTAGCTGACCCGGCCACGCGTTGCTGTAGCTCAGTAGTTCTAATACGTTGAACCAATATACGCTATACTCTAAAATTATCAGTGTTTCTCTACTATATTATGCATGTAGATTTCAAGAGGAAGTGATTCAAGAGGAAGGTTTATATGTATAAACATATAAACCTTCCTCTTGAAGATCCAAGCATACATAGTGACAGACAGGCAGCGGGAAGCAACTTTGTTTTATATTATGTAATGACTAGCTGCTGCCTGCGGCTTCGCACGCATGGTGCCTACTTAAAAAGTAGCCTATGTCCTTCTCCAAGGTTCCATCTACTTATCTCTATACTAAAATTTAGGCGTGAAAACGTGATAAACAGCCAGCAGACAGAGTTACCATCACATTTATAATATTAGTATAGATTACGTTTTAAAAACTAAAATAATTACCGACTTCATGTATAAAATAAGCAAAATATTAAAATTTCGTTTCATCCAAGTGTTTAGTTTTTTATTTAAAAACCTAACTACTAAACCGATTTTTATGAAATGTATATGGGACCAATCGGGAAGTACATCCTTTCACATGAAATCAGATATTTTTAAATCGGTTCATAAATGACGGAGTTATGAGGTAACAAACATAAAAAAAAATACAGTCGAATTGAAAACCTCCTTATTTTAAGTTGGTTGATAAATAAATATTTGTGACCAGATGACTTATAGAATACTTATATATTTTTAAATACATACTTATGATACTTTATTACATCCAGACACAGAACAAACACCTATGTTCATTACAAAATGTTTATCCTGGGATGGAATCGAACCCTCAACCTGCAGCGCAGAAGGCTAAGCTACTTTCAACTAAGCTGATAGGTTAGTCTTAGCTGAGAGGGCTCTCTCCTAAGAGAGTTCAACTTTAAAATCTTGAAAAAAAAATATCTCCCGATTTTCAAACCTGTAAAATCAACGGATAAGGCTGTGTGTCAGTCAGTCAATCACCTTGCAATTTTATATATTTAGAAGAAGATTGTTTTTGCTAATCAAAAATCTAAATCAAATCAAAATATCTTTATTTGGAACATACCTAATAAAAGTACAGTAACAATAAAATAGGATTTGAAATAAATAAATAATCCCGGACATTTCACGCAGCATCATCTGGCCTCAAAGTAAGCAGAGCTTGTTGTTATGGGTACCATATGACTGATATACTACTTATATACATTTTTTTTATAAATACATACATATTATACATAGAAACACCCATGACATACTTGCAGATCATAAACATTTGTCCAACAAAACATTTGTTGAACCCGCAATCTTCTGCGTCTCACAATTTGGAAGCGATGATACTCACAGAAGTACAAATATTGTGTCGCAAGTACCAGTTATACCTAGGTTGCAACTATATAAGTTACTACGAAATCAGCAGCAGCTTACGGTGGTTTATAAGCTTTATATCAAGGTCATAAAGAATGCAAAATACGCCGTCGGAAGATCCAAGCCCTATTCCGTTTACCTACTTTTCTGGTAAAGTTAAGCAGATTACGCGTCGACTAATAGGTACGCATGCACCCGGTGGTTTTTGGAAAGACATTCATCTCTAGTATCTAAATGATCTTCCTGGCGGCTCTTATTAAAACCATATGATTTATTTCAGATACCTACTACATATATCTGTACGTGCCGTTAATGATCCTCACCGGCTGCAACTGTCTGCTGTTTCTGATGACGATGTACAATATCTGGCTAATCCGACGGAACATGACGAGCTTCGACAAGACCACAGTGCAGAAGACCAAGAAGAATCAGAACACGTGAGTGGCGATTCAAGATGTTCTTGCTTTATGGAATAGTCATCCTGGGCCTTATAACACGCTAAGTGGGGTCGGAACGACATGTTTCCATTTTCCATATTATAGTACTTACGCCTTTTTTTAACCGACTTGAAAAAAGGAGGAGGTTCACAATTCGACAGTTTTTTTAAATGTTTGTTAACTCATCACTCCGTCATTTATGAACCGATTTGAAAAAAACAGATTTCATGTAAAAGGTTATACTTCCCGATTGGTTCCATATAAATTTAATAAAAAATCGGTTTAGTAGTTAGGGTTTAAAATGAAAAAAACTGAAAAAAATATGTCATCCACTTGGATGAAACGAAATATTCATATTTTGCTTTTTTATACATGAAGGCGGTTATCTTTTTAGTTTTTAAAACGTAATTATTTCTCATATCATCTTTTACACAATTCATAATTTTTTTCTTTGGCCTCTACATCCTCCATCTTGTATACTATACGATAATATAAATTTATTTATATTTGGTACACCAACAGCTAAGATACATCGTAAAACTAGAAAATTAACAGAGAACCAATCATAGGTTTACTGATACATGATAGTCAGTAATGTGAACACTATTTAACGCACCTTCATGAAAAGCGACACGTGCTCGCGATCCAGATATATCTTCTTACAATGCAGAGTTTTTTACTCTTTATAAACGAAAAAAAAGAAAAAAATAAACTGACAAAAATAAAAACATCAAATAGTTCCTACATAACACCAGCGGGCCTAGCACGGCACGAGGAGAAATAGTCTTTCCCCCGTTTTTATCCACCTGTGGTGGATAGGTGGTGGTGTATTTCCACTGACAGGTGGATAAAAAGGTGGAAAGACTATTTCTCCTCGTGCCGTGCTAGGCCCGCAGGATTGCCTAGCTGCTTACATTTACTAAAACTCCTAGCTTAATAAAAGCGTTACGATGAAGCTCGCTCGCATCATAAACGAATGCTGTCTGTAATTAGTAGAATCTCCAGGAACATGAAGATATGTATAATATGAATGTATTTAAAAAAAAACTATATATAATTAGTGTATCAGTCATGTGGTACCCATAACACAAGCTCTGCTTACTTTGGGGCCAGATAATGCTGTGTGAAATGTCCAGCAATATTTATTATTTATTTTATTTATTTATTTATACGTTATGGATAGATTGTATGAAGGATGACATGAGTAAGAAAGGTGTGAGTGTTGAGTTGACGGCTGATAGAGGAGAATGGAAGAAGAACACATGTTGTGCCGACCTCACATAATGTGGGAAAAGGACAGGAAGATGATTATTTATTTATACATTAGTAAGCTTTGATAATAGCAGTTTAGTCACCGATATCATAAGTACAAACTCCTTATATAGGTATATATGTACCAAGTTAAATGTATTACTGGGATTATAAATAGCTAACAATAAAGCGACAACAGGAAATTCGTAAGCTTATTACTCATTGAAAAACATGTTGATTATGCAAGTGGTCACAATTACTGCGAGTAGGTATGTCCTTTACGTCAGAATTAAAGATCTACCTACATTTTGACCCTTTGAACTTACTGATATTATCTACAGAACCGCAAGACTGCTTATACTTCGGGTAATTTGCAAGCAGAGTTTTAAAGCAAATATATGCGGATTAAAATGAATAGACTCATTCATAGGTTGCCTGTGAACGATTGCTTTAAACCTGGTGGTTACCTATTATGGTGGTATAACCTATTTGGGTGATGAACATAGATGACAGACGACTCTGCTTGCGAACTATGAAATGATATAAGTTTCATTGGTTGTTAACAGCACAGACATCTTGAAATGTTTGTATGATTTGTAAGAACCTACTTGTCTCGGATTGGTATATTTCGCTAAACTGAATAACAGTTTGAGTGAGGATTTCTACGTGGAAATGATCCTAGATGAGTGCTGCTTGAAGACTGATGATGGAGACGACAGCAATAGTCTTCAAATTATTGGGGGTTAGTCCCCCTGCTGACTAACAGACGAGCTAACAACAGAGAAGGAAAACTTGAAACAAACCCTGCTCGGTGTCAGCCGTTAGTGTAGGTACCTGGAAAGGCCGGCGCTATCATATTTCTATTTATATATTTCGATTTAATTTATTTCTATAAGATTTTACACTTTATAATTGATTCCCCTTTTGGTGCTATCGGTTGTATCATTCAATATTAAGTAAAGAGCACGCAATATCTATTTTCGTTACAAACCTATAAAAATAACATATCTTACTATAATCCTTTAAACTAGAATGGCTTGCCAGTACAACGAACTTGATATATTTGTACCTAAATTGAGGCTATTTATAAGTAATTTGAAAGATATCCTCTATGTTATACATCCGACGTCCCTCCAATCCCTCCATTTGACTACCCAAGGTGGGTAAGCGATTAGGTTGTTCACCTAATTGCCTACCCATCACTCACTATATTATAATTTTTTGTATTTTATATTTATATTTGTCATGTTTTTTGATTTACTGTATTATTATTATTTTTATTCATATGCTTTTATATCACTTCTTATATTTATTTTTTTTGCTAATTTTTGTGCAGTCCTTGTTTAACTTCACTACTCTGTTTAATTATACATGCCTACCTACTTGTTACTACATAATTTAGCCGTACGCGTTTCAATCTAGCTCAAATCCTGTAATATTGTGTTAATAATGTGTTTTGTGCGTTAAATAAATAAAAATCAAACAGACCCAGGCAGAGTAGCGTTAGTGGAGAGGAAACTTCACCCACCTCAGCTTGCTGGAGTGGAACCATGAACAAAAGTTTTCAATTACAAATAACTGCTCTATAATTTGACTGACTCCAACTAAATCATCTTCAACAGGCTCTGCTTACGCTGGGGCTAAATGTCGCTGTGTTCAAAGTCCGGCATCATTTGTTTATTTTATCTGTTTATAAGGACCTACAAGCTTTGCTTAGTTTAGAACTAGATAGTATTGTTTGAACTGTCTAGCAATATTTAGTTACAATATTTTTTGGTCTCTCACCCGCGCCTGTCGCATCTCAGCCAGGTATTCCGCCGCCATGCTACCGAGGTCGTCATTTAACTATGATATTCTCTTTCAGATTCTTCCTGTACATCAAGTTGTCTTTGCTAATGGGCGTGTCTTGGATTCTAGAACTTATTCAGGTAATTACGAGTGCATATGCTATGTTTATCAATTTTCACTCGCATTGATACGACATATTGAGGACATGATTGAATTGACATTTATGATTTGTTTCTTTACTAAAATATTAACGATCGTCGACCACCTGGATCTACGAGTAGTCGTCGACCTGCTCACCTCACCTGTATTAAAGATCTTGAAAATTCTTCATGTTATCGTGTCACTAGTTATCTGCTCACCTCACCTGTATTAAATTCTTCATGTTATCGTGTCACTAGTTCGAACAATATTATAAATAACTATATTATTATTTATATTCATTTATAATATAAATGAGTAGGTATATTTTGGTAAGAGTGCATGGCCTCATCAATTCAGGTGCCAAATCCTCCTAACTTAAGCCCGAGAAGAACTGGCAAGAAACCTGTCCTGGTCTTAGCGCAGAGCAATCTCTGCCCTCAGACAATTAACTGACATATTTGAAATTTACTCGTATTTATTAACTCCCCTCGGCATTAGTTTCTCGTAATTACGGTAGTTATAAGATGGATCATGTAAAAAAAGCGCTACAACCAGACTGAATTTATTGCCAGTTGTTCTCGGACTTGAGTTAGGAGGAATTGGCACCAAAATTCACCTAGGCATGTAAGACTTTTCAAAGTGATTGATGTGATTGTGATTGTATTGATTTTGATCTTGAACCAGTGTGCTGTAAAGGTTAAAGTTCGCATATAGGTAATTGAAAATAATGTACTTTGACGTCTGATTACAGAGCCGGTTGTCGGACGACGCTATTCCTGTTTGGCTGTACATCCTCATGAATACGTACAACGTGTTCATTGGAGTCATCATATTCTTTATGTTTGTGTTCAAGACGAGCATATTTATGATGCTATGCAAAAGGTACAATGACCTCGTCTATCCGAGAGCTTCTTATCAGAGGGATTTGGCAGTGACAAGGAAATCGGAACTTAAAAGTTTATAGGTACCTACTTCAACCGCTTCTACTACTTCGTATGAGACAGTGACCTTAATTCTGTTGTTTACTAAAATATGTTGATTATCTAATATTATGTTAAATACGGCTGATCTTATTTTGCCTTCACCAAAGTCTAAGCACGAAAAGCTCAAATTGTTGTTATGTTAATAGGTTGCTCAAATTTGTTGTTATGTTTGGGAACGACTTAGCTGACAATGACCAATGGCCACTTTATAGCTTAACATTCATCAAACGAATATCTATGGAAAAAGTTTTAAAATATCATATAATTAATACTTACTTTAGAAAAAATAACCCCGCTCTTGTTAGGTATTCAAATAAAAAAAAAAGTTTTTATTTTATAACTTTTTAAGGGCCTAATTCATAGCTACCTACCTACCTACCTAATTGCCGTTAAAAATTTCATCACGATTAAATTTATGCGAGGAAAAGTTCTGATTAGGTACGGACAGACAGACAGACAGACGAACATAGCGAAACTATTAGGGTTCCTTGTTGACTCTAAAAGGTATCTATGATTTGTTATCTAAAGACTAAAAGCAAAACATTTAAAATACTCATTTGTGTCTAACTGTTTTTTTTTTCTTGTTTTACCGCTATTTGGTGGATATTATGCTTGTCAATTAGAGGAATAATAGTCACAAAATAATATTTTGTATATTTTGCTTCCTACTTCCTCGTATTAAATTGTTTTAAAAGCAACTGTTAGTTTTATAATTTAATAATTAAATAATGTCTAAAATATTCAACAATCATCTTCTCCTAAAGTTGACGTCGTTTTAATTTGCAGCTTACCAATAAAAACATAAAAGCAAGTTAATTCAAATATTACCGTTAAACTTTTCAGAATTCAGAATTCCCTATTCGAATGTTTTCTGATAAAAAAGTCGCGATCTAAGTACCGTGAATACGCGTCATAATCAATTGACCGAGCGAAGCGAGTGTCTCCGTTTCAGCTTAGGCGAAAATGCTTTCATATGTCCGGCGTCTGTCCGGATGTTCTCCTCTATACGTCGCATTACTCCGATTACCGATTCTCATGAAATTTTGTGAGCTGGTTCTAAGTTAACTGTATAGTTTTTTTTGTCGATATAGTTTTTGGAAAATTTTCAAAATGGCGGAGATGTGGGGGTTGAAAACGTAAAAATGTTCCCGAGGTATACAGTTCACAGAGTGGATAAACTAGTGGAGTTTATACGGGATTAATAATAATAATAAAAAAATATTTGTTCAAAAGGATTAATAAATTCTAACCACAATCGTAATATTAGTGTCCAGTTTAATTAAGTGTTTTTGTAATACGAAACTATAAATAATTATTACAAGTCCCACTAAATATAGCTTGTGAAAATATCCAACATTAATTTCTCAATATTATTGGTTGGTATTTTAGATGAGACACCAGTTTTAATTATGTTTATACATAATTAAACAGGTCAGGCTGAAACATATATCATGAGACTGTATTATTATTTTATTTACTTACTCGTAGGTAATAACAGATTTTTCCTTGTATGATAGTAATTTTGTAGCATTAAACAATGTACCTACTTACTCTTACTTTCTGATAAATTCATATTAGTGGACAATGCACACAACCAGAAATGTTCAGAATAATATAGAATAATATAAAATACATGTGAAACAGTTGAGCTTTAAGGATCTTTTAAAACGATCTATAGATAGCTCAACTGATCTAGAACACTGCCAGAGGGCAGCGTTCCCAAGACACTGGCATAGCATGTTATGTATGAAAAATAACCATATACTTATTAATATAAAAATTAGAAACTGTCTCCGTTTGACTGTACCTTTTCATCCGGTACTCGAAAGTACTCACATATAAGTTAATAAATATTGTAGGTATCACTTTTAGTGTTAAGTACCCTATTTTATTTCGTATGAGTGTACTTTTTTATGCTGCTCTTTTCACTCAGCATCATCTGGCCCTAAAGTAAGCAGAGCTTGTGTTATGGGTACCACATGACTGATATATTAATATACCTTTTGTAAATACATAACTATTTATGCATAGAAACCCCCAGACCCAAGACAAATACTACGGATCATACAAACATTTGTCTCGCGGCGGAAATTGAAACAGCAACCTTTTGCGTCTCAGCCGGACCTTGGCCCACTGCTTATTTCAATTTAGAATTCCGAAGTCCAACAAGGAACCCTAATTAAGCTGTCAGGTCTGTCCGCCTATTAAGAGCTCCAGCTCGCAAACTTTCCGTCTAATCGTATTAAAATATTACACGGCAATACATAAATTAGGAGCCCTTTGAAATAAGAACTTCAAAAATATGTTTTTGAGGGGAAACATACCTACATGTAAAGTGATGTTGTTTTTTGTTTTTTGAAACATAAAACTACAACAACCCCCGTGTGACATATCGTTGGATAGGTTTTTTAAAATAGGAAATTTCTAGTACAATGTTTCGATAAAGATATTCAGATAACTACTCGTTTCATATTAAGTGTTGAAGTCGTAGTTTTTGAGTCAATTCTAAGTAAATAAAATTTAGATATCGAATAACTGCCTGATTGAATCTTAAAAATTCTAATTCTAAGTAAATCGAATTTAGATATCGAATAACTGCCTGATTGAATCTTAAAAAAAATATAAAAGCTAAAGCTAATTTATAATATTTTGCTATCTACATGGTAGATGTTGGATTGGTTTCTGATCTGACCATTAGTCATTTTTATCTTAACTTCAGAAGCCTTGGTCATACCTACGCACTGGGAGAAATCCATTCCCGGTTTGTGTATCTATACTTAATATTAAAAAGAGGAAAGATTGTATGTTTGTTTGTATTGAATAGGCTCCGAAACTACTGGATCCATTTGAAAAAATATTTTACCGTTGGAAAGCTACACCCCCAGGTGACATAGGCTACATTTTATCCCGGGAAAAATCTTCGACGCGGACAGCTAGTGTCAAATAAAACATTTATTTATTAGATATAATTTATTAGATTAGATTTGGCAGAAAACACTGATAAATAAAAATACTATTAGAGAAAAGTACATACAGACTATTCGACTGGCCTATCAGCTTAGTTGGTAGCAGCTCTGCCTTCTGCACTGTAGGCTGAGGGTTCGATTCCCTCCCAGGATAAACATTTGTGTGAAGAACATAGAAAGTGTTTGTTCTGTGTCTGGGTGTTATGAAGTATCATAACTCGTATTTATTTAAAAATATATAAGTAAGTATTCTATCAGTCATCTTATCACCATAATTCAAGCTATGCTTAGTTTGGGACTAAGTAGACGGTGTTTTGTGCATTTTTCAACAATTTTTATCACTACATTGTATAAAACCAAATTCGCTTCCCGCTGTCTGTCTGTCCTCATGTATGCTTAGATCTTTAAAACTACGCAACGGATTTTTTTAATAGATAAAGTATTCAAGAGACAGGTTTATATGTATAAAACATGCATAATATAGTAGAGAACACATTTTTTGTACTTACATTGCAAACGCTGGCTTATGTATCAGCATTGCACCCGTGCGAAGCCGGGCGGGTCGCTAGTTATTCGTATTAATATTAATAGGTTAACTTTACTTATTAAAAAGTAAATATACTATATTCTATATACCATATATCTATTCTATATACGAAACTTTTTACCAAAATTGCGCGGACGGTGTATGAAATTTCGCACACTTATAGTTTATATAGAGAAGGAATGCAGAATGCTAATATTTTTTTTTATTATGCATAGGTAAATAATACATTAATTATTAAATAATTATGGTCGAATTTCGACCAGTAGGCGACCACTAGTTATTATTATTTGGCAGAAAAACACTGATAAATAAAAATTACAATTAGTAATTAAAAGTAAAAGCTATTGTTTCAAACTATTATGACTGTACATTATTTCTAGGTTTAACATAGAGAATACATGGACGCGTCAGCATTACAAAGTCAGCACCAGCACCAGATCTGAGCTCAGCAAGAGTTCCAAGAACTATAGCAGGAGCTACAGCAGAACCAGATCCACGACAGACTCTGATGCAGACGACGGAAGTGCTCCCAGGAAGGGTGAAGAAGGAATGCATTTGAAAAGTATAGAAAGAACCAAGAAAGCACTTTTTCCTGAGTTAACGACCCCCGGCGTAAACAATGATGTTGAAACTAGATAGTTCGGTCGACAAACCATGGTTACAATTATAAAAATCCTTGATTGTCTTTAGATTTTTAGTTTAAAAGCTTGGATGCTGGAATCGAACCCGCCTGTCCGATGATTATGTGACCACATCACCGCCAAGCCACTCCGAATGGCCGAAATCTAGTCTTTTAACTCGAAAAGCCGCGTTAGCTTACTTGGATCGATTACTATTTATATATGTATAATTCCACGACTGTAACCAAATCTCTTATCTAAATTGTCTAAATGATAGATACTTACTGGTAGTAAATGTGTTGTTGTTGCATTTGATATAAACTTAGCTAACGCGGTTTCTTTAATTTAAAATATTTAGAAAATTTTGAAACAAAGTCACTACTAATAGTATCATATTTATAGTGACCTTGATTCTCTTGCTCGCTGGACTGGATATTGCAAAATACGAAAGATCTTATTTTGGCTTATTCCACTAGTCCCCGTTGACGGGGATTGTCAACGGGGACTAGTGAACTTTTTGCATCTAAGTTAAATTAATCTTAATTAAAGTAACATTTCTAATGACACTGATAAATTTACTAAATTGACGTGTTTTAGCTAATTTTAGACGTTACGCAATTTGGTGTTGAATAAAACAGGAAAATCAGTTCAATAAGATACAAAATGTTAATTTTAAATTATCCTAATATATTAACTGCGATTTGGACTTTGTTGTAAGCGAAATAAGGTTAGAATTTTGCATATTTTAGCTAGTTCGGCGAAACAATAGAATCACCACCTAAATATTAATATCTTTATAATTATAGATTTAGTGTCCTTTAATTATTACTAGGCATTTTTTTAAATTCAATTAATTACATTATGTGGGCGACAACATAAAAATAATTCAATATTTCTAGACATTTTTAAAACTTTCGTTAGTCTATACGTGTGTACTATACATTTAGAGAAACACGGTCTTTTACTGACATATTATTCTACCAACAGAGGCACCGACAAATGTATATTTCTAGGCAATTTCAAATAAATAGAAAAAAAAAGATTCTTTTACAATTCATTTATTTAATTTACAACTTTAATAATCACCGAATGATCATATCTACACTATTCTCAACTCTCTCACAGAGCTCCTTCAAGTCCGTCTGAGCCCAAGAGTGTGTACGTTTGTATTTTTGTTTCTTGAGCGTCAGTTCTTTTCGCTTCGGGGGTGCGATAGCGGGCTTGAACGTCATCTGTGAACCGTCGTACAGGTTGAAGACTTGTACAGGTGATCTGGAATAGGGCACATTTATAACAAATAATTATGATTAGTAGCTTTATCACTGTAGAAAGTTCTTTGTTGATATGTTTGTGTCTTTGTGTAATTTTTATTTAATTTACGAGAAGATATGTAATGTTTAATTATAGGCATTATTGTCATTAAGATATATTGATTTGTTTTATTTTTTAAAACTAGTGAATGGATTAAAGTGCTTCTTATCAATGCTTCCTTTCTTGCACTTGGCACATATCTTCGGACTTTTTCTACGGTTTTTATAAATAAATAATGCTTGACATTTTACACATCATCTAGCCCCAAAGTAAGCAGAGCTTGTGTTATGGGTACCACATTACTGATATACTACTTATGTACTTTTTTCTGACTTGAGACAAATACATTTGGCATAAAACATCATAAAAACATTTGTCCCACGGCAACTTTGTCAGAACTCGCAACTATCTGAGTCTAAGGCGGGCCTTGGCCCACTGTGCCACAGAGGTTTATTATATATTGTTTTTTGTCTATCCTGTTCATCCAAAGATTGTCTGGAAGCGATCGCTTTTGGCATTAAGGCTGCCCATAGTGCAAATTTATTGCTAAAAATGTTATATTATTTATTTCTCTTGAGTTATTTCCAGTTTAAGTTATAAGTAAATGGTGTTTTTATTTAAATAGAGCTAGAGTTATTGACTGGGGTGAGAATCATTGGAATAAAAGCTTTGTGTTTCTTTGTGATTCGAGCAAAAATAATCCGTTTAATCTATACCTATAAAAGAGCTTAACCTGACTGACTGACTGATTCATCATCGCCGAGCCGAAACCGATGAAGCTAGAAAGCTGAAATTCGGAAGGTAGCTTCCTTTTATAGCAAAACCACCCACTAAGGCGGGATTTTTTGAAATTCAACCCCTAAGAGAACCTTTTTAACGCGTGGTGCGATGCGCTTGAAGCTTGATTGAAATAAATAAAATGCAAAATAAATAAACACGTCTTTCAGGATTTAAAAAAAATAACCCTTACAAAGGGGTAAAATGGGGTGCCAAAGTTTGTATGGGAACTTTTTAACGGGTGGTGTGATTTCTTAAACACTTCGTTTGGATACTTAAAATGCAAAATAAATGGACACGTGTTTTAGGTTTTTCCAAAATAACCCTCATAAAGGAGTAAAATGGAGTGTGAATGTTTGTATGGAATATCTTAAAACGCGGGGACGAAGTCACGAACGGGACAGATAGTATTTTATATGAGACTCTATATTATATAAATAACAAATGATGAACGACAAGATACGACTTTGAGACATCATACTAAAAACATTGACAAAATTTACATTATTATGACACATGCCATTACTGAAGAAAAAGAATAGAAGGAAGGATGTAAGAATTGGTGCAAGTTGTTGGATTATCTTTATTAAGTAAAGTTATCTTCGATTGATGGGAAAAAACATGCAAATTTTTAATACATACATAAGATACTTTATAACACCCAGACACAGAACAAACACCTGTGTTCATCACACAAATGTTTATCCTGAGAGGGAATCGAACCCTCAACCTACAGTGCAGAAGGCAGAGCTACTACCAAGTGAGCTGACAGCAAGTCTCTATTGCCCCGATATTTATGTATATCGTTAATTGATTTCAAGAGTAGGCTCCTGACTTATGAAATACTGTTTTTTAAACTTACGCGATCAGAACACTTTAGTATAAATATTTTTAGTGTAAACCTGTCGAAACGTCGGGAAAAATAGGTAAATAAACGCGATAAATACCCGTAAGTATTTATAATAATTATGAAATACTTTCTTAAGCTCGAGGGTAGTGGCTATGGTTGTCTCCCTCTAGCCTATTAACTCAGTCACCATAGTAAAAATACAAATTTTATATGGATCAAAAAAATGGTTTACAGTTGTTTACAAGTCGATTTACGGACGATAATTTACGTGATAACGTCATAAGAAACATTGATGAAAAATTGCATACTTTTAACCTATTAAGATGCGTCACAAGTCGAACGCTTAGGCCGATCGTGCTTCTCTATCGCTTGTTCCGCGCTCTCGCTTGCACCGGCGTTCATCGATTTATAGGAGTTATCACGTCAAAAACCAAGGTCACGTTAGACATTATGAAAACGTTACTGACGGCAGAAGCTCAAAACTGAGGTAAATGAAGTTGGCCACTTTAGAGTAGTAGTATAGAGGAATACTCACAACTTCTTAAGTTCGTCGGGTAGCGTGCCCTTCAGCACGGCTACAGCTGTCTCCCTCACGGTGGGATGGTAGTGGTCGCAGAGCGCCGTGAGCTCGGTGACCTTGGCGCTGTGGGCGCCGCTGTGCTCGGGAGACTGGACGTGCGGGTCGAATGTTCCAGAACCACAACTCTCTTCTGTGTCGAATAGCATCTCAACAGCTTTACTTTGCTGTAAATAACAAATGTCATTGTCAAATCTAATGTAGGAACAATAAGTGCGTTTTGAAAAATAAAATAAAACTATATTCAATATAAAAAATGTTGAGTGGAAAGATGTACCTTGTTTATATAATAATATGGGTAGGCCAACAAACGCACTGCTCCAATCGGAGTATACGAAAATATTATCGCTGTATACATTTTTTAGATGATTGGTAATTTTTTTAAAACCGTTCGACTGATTCCTATTTCTTTGTGTTTTTAGTTTTTTATTAAATACAGTTTTGATAGAAAGCTTACAATCAAAACCAGAGTGCTATCTATCATTAACTTAAATACATTCTCAATGAATTGAAAGCAGCGGAACGATCTAGGCGCTAGTTCCTTCAAATCCAGTTTCAAGAAGTTCAAGAAGAATCCGGCAAGTCTCAAGGCTATAAGGTAGCTGGTAGGTAAGTAAGCAGCTGGACCTGCTGAGTGGCGAGGCGCATGGCGAAGGCCTGCAGAACTGCACTAGATAGTAAGTAACCTGTGCCAGTTGGTGCAGCAGCACGAGGCATGCGAGGGCTCCGTTGTGCAGCAGCTGGGTCGCCAGGGTGGCGAGGCGCTTGGCGAAGGCCTGCAGAACTGCGCTGGACACGCGGCGGGCGCGAGAGCAGATCTGCGTGACGGCTTCCACTATTATCCTGGAGTCCGAGTGCGTGCTGCCTGTAACATCAATAAATAAACATATGTAATTGAACACGGATATGGTTATTAAATAAATATGCCGGACAATTCAGACAGCATTATTTAGCCCCAAAATAAGCAGAACTTGAGTTATGGATGCATACATGACTGATATACTGCTTACAAAGGGACTTCCGAACTTTGACAGTAATTGATAGCGGCCATAATATTGTTGAAGGTTCATCTGTCAAATTGGCTGTCATTTATTCAGTCTGTTTTGCCAAATCACAATGGACGGATATAGCGTTCAACAACACGTGCAACTGATAAAATTGTTTTATCAAAATGGGTGTTCTATTCGGGCTAAGTTTCGCACCCTTCCCCAATTTTACGGTCGCCATAATCGTCCTACCGAGAGGACTATTTGCAGTGTGAAACGATGAAACGTAAGATCTACCAAAATCATCACCGCTGCCCGTGTGTAGGAGAATCCCGAGGCAAATCTTGTTGTTTTAGCGAATCGGTTGTAGTGACTTAGGCCACGACAAAATTCAACTGACTCAGGAGCTGAAGGTAAACGACCATAGACAACGACGTGTGTTCGCTGAATGGTCTCTGGAACAGTTAGAAACTGACCCTAATTTTCAACGAAAAATCATCTTTAGCGATGAAACCTATTTCTGGATGGGTACGTCAAATAACAAAATTCACATGAGATCCAATGCATCCCGAAAAAGTCACTGTTTTGTGTGGATTTTGGGCTGGCAGCGTCATCGGCCTATATTTCTTTGAGAACGACGTTGGCCATGCCATCACCGTCAACGGCGAGCGCTATAGGTCGATGATTACTAACTTATTTTGGCCTGAATTGGATGATATGGAAACCGACGACACGTGGTTTCAACAGGACGGTGCTACGTGCCACACAGCTCATGTCACATTAGACATTCTGCACGAGCTAATTGAGAGCGTGCTCATCTTAAGTGGAGGTGATGAGAACTCATAAAAATAAAGATGGATTTCAGCAAAATAATGATTTTCATAGAATAATACAGACAGGAACAGAAACAAATTATACATCCCTAGGTTTCGACTAGAAAAAGTAAATAAGTCCTTTATGGGGAACACGGTGCGCTTCTATAATAAGCTTCTTGAAAATGTATCTAATCTACCTATTAAGACATTTAAAGCTTACATAAAGGATAGTCTTTTGAAGGATGCGTATTATAATATAAATGACTATATTATTGATAAGAATGCATGGCCTCATGTTGATCTGTCCTCAGACAGTTAACCGACACATTTGAAATGTATACATACTAATATAAACTCTCTTGTATTCGTTTTTCGTAGTTAAGGTAGTTATAAGATGGATCCTGTAAAAAGCGCTAGGACCAGGACGAGTTTCTTGCCAGTTCTTCCCAAGCTCGAGGCTTGGATTAGGACGAATTGGCACCTAAATTCACCTAGTATGTAAGACGTTTCAAAGTGATTTTAGTGATTGTATTGAATAAAGTATCTTTTGACTTTGACTTTTGACTTGACTGGCCACTGAGATCACGAGATTTGACCTTGTTAGACTTTATCTTGTGGGGTGTTCTTAAGTCGCAGGTCTAAACAAAGCGAATAAGTTACAAACCACAGCGGCCCTTAAAGCCAACAAAACCCATGCCATCAGCATGTTTTATGCGCCAGAGACATGGAAAATTTGATATTTCGGATGCGCGCCACGGAGGACATTTCAACGTTGTTATATTCCATACATAATGGCATCGATAGGCCTTTCAAACGAATAAAAAAATCACGATGATATCACACACAAAGTGTGTGTGATATCATCGATTTTTTTTAATTTTATTTATCAATATTATTTTATTTGTTTTATTTAAGTTTAAAGTATTCTTACTTTAAACTTAAATAAATAATAGCTATAAAAGACCCTATTTTTTTTTAAAACACCCAGACCGAGGCAATTACATGCAGATCGTACAAACATTTGTCCCTCGGCGGTAATCGAAACCGCAGCCTTCTGCGTATCAGGCGAGTTCTGGCCCACTACGCCACAAAGGTTGTAATATGCTAGATATTTCGGAATCTGAAGACTAAATAAGAAGTGTCGTGTCTGCCTTTGCCCTTTTTGCTTTTGCCTTTGCACTCGGCGGGAACTTTCTAGGCATCGCTAGTCAGCCCGCAACCACGATAGCCGAAATAGCCGAAAAGATAACCGAAACCTAGGAAATAAATTCAAAGATAATAAATGATATTAATCACTTAGGTTTATTACTACGGTTATTTAACCGTAAACTAATAAAAAAATATGAATTCTGATCAAAATATTAAGTAATAAATAATAAGATACATTTGTGTATAAATAATTATGCATGGAAAATTATACCTTTATGGTTACTTATGTATTTATTGTCGACGACCTCTGTGGCGCAATGGGCTAATGTCCGACTGAGCCGCAGAAAGTTGCGGGTTCGATTCCCGCCGCGGGACAAATATTTGTATGATCTGCAAGTATTTGTCTCGGGTCTGGGTGTTTCTATGTATAATATGTATGTATTTACAAAAAAAAATTAAGTATTTAAGTAGTATATCAGTCATGTTGTACCCATAACACAAGCTCTGCTTACTTTGGGGCCAGATGATGCTGTGTGAAATGTCCAGGATTATTTAATTATTTATTTTATTTATTGTAAGACATGTCTAAGAACATTGTATTACGTCTAAAGATACATAAATTGAATTTAATACGGTTGAGCGGCTGGTTTAATGATACTTGGGCTCATTAGAACTGTCTCAACGGTATTTACTATCATATAATCCCTTTAATTAGCAGTGGAAGCGTTCTAGCTTCTCCTGTGGCGCCATCTAGGTGGCGAATGTTTGTTATATGCTCAATCACGTCGTGACGGCTGGACAGATTTGGATAAAACTAGTTATTGACATAGACAGTGATCTGAAAGCATGTAGGCATTTTTTTATGCAGGTGCTACGCACGCGACGAGGGCAGAAGCTAGTAAAATCAAATCAAAACGTTATTTAGTCAATAAATTACAAGGACCACTTTCCTAGCATGTTGTCTTCTTACATGCTAGTGAACACCTTATTTTAACATTACAGATACCATCTAATGCGTTAAAATACACAGAACAGCAGGAGAAAAAAAATTGTTACGACAACGCAACGGATTTTGATGCGGTTTTTTTCAATAGATAGAGTGATTCAAGAGGAAGAAGAGAGAAAATTAACAATTTTTTTTGCGTTTACATTGCAAACGCTGGCTGAACCCCACGAAATAAATCAAAATAACGTAATACAGTATTGTACACCTTAAATAGGTCTACAAAAGAGTCCACGATGATATTTGTCTATCTCTTAGGTTATGTTAATCTCGTAGATAACGTTGTATATAAAGACATTCTATAGAATATTTAGTATCAGCATTGCACCCGTGCGAAGGCGGGGCGGGTCGCTAGTGTAACAATAATAAGGAACTTATACCTACACTAAATCATATTATGAGTACAGTAGCTATATTTACACAAAACGTTTCTTCTTACAGTAGGTAAGGCACAGTCTCTCAATCATCTTCCAGTCCAGCAAACAGATCCGCCTGAGGATGTTCAGTGAGAAGCATATTTAAATGTCTCTGTACGCGGCAGATGGGCGACTGTTGTTGTGAAACAGTGCGTGCAGGTGTTGGTGCAAGCAAAAGGTCACTTCCAAGTCTATAGCGAGAACGGTTCTCAGGAACGGACAGTTGGGTAGCTTAGCTCTGTAGAGTTGGGCACTCTAGTTGCCCTCGTAGTATACACACTGTTAATAGCTGGTCATAAAGCCTTCTAGTTTCAAACGAATTAAAAGGTAACAAACAAACGGTAAGAAACAAGACAGATTCTAGTAGCTGCCAGGTGCAAGGATGTGTTCTTCGCACCCGACTTCTGACCTCTGAAGTGCCCTGACCTTTTGTGTATTAGCAATTATGCATTTTTGTCTTACAAGCAAATATGCACAATTGCCCGAGCAAACCAGTGTCCAAACAGTACCAACCAGCTACCATCTGCCGGCCTGACACCGCGATAATCATAACCAACTCATACTTATTTTCTATTCTTACAAATAATTATTTTCTATAGGTCCTTGTTATTCCATTTTAAACGTGTTAATTTATTGCCTGTTATAATAGTTAATGCGACTTCGTCCGTGCGTTTACAAAAGATAAATATATCACATTAAAACACTTGATTTTGCTTCAATATGACGCAATTATTAATGAACGTACAACTGCCAAACCTAACTAACGTTTTATTTACCAAATTTTTTTTATATGTTTTAATAGTTATTCTGCTATTCGGGACGAAGACAAATACAAATTAATAATCATGAAAATTGGTTCAGCCGTTTTCGAGTTATAGGCGGTGTAACACGACTTTGTTTTATATACATAGATTATTGAGCGTCTCAGAGATTCCATTCGATCTTGTCTTTTTAGATTCGAATTTAGTTTCATGGAATAGATTAAATAAATAATCTAGTTAAGTCAGTTACGCAGGGTATATTTTGGTGCATAAGTGTGCGTGCAATACACAGAAGCACCTTCTCGTCTGTCGAACATCTTGACCCGGTGGAACGGAGAACCGCTACAACCAGAGAAGAGCCAGGATGCAGTGTTTGAAAGACGGTAACAACCGTCGTTCTTCAGGCCTCCCACTATGCCTAGCTGCTTCGCTACCGAAGGTGGGTAGCACTAATTGCCGAAGAAGATTGCACTATGCAGGAAGTAACCGCAAGGTTTTGAGCTTAAATGGTTAATAATTTTAACAAATAAAACCGACTTCAAACAGGAAACTAAATAGTAAAAAATCCTTGACTATCATTCATCTTCATCACCCCTAATGACAGTCACAACCCATCTAAGGTGTACAGTTCTCTTCACTTCAAATGAATCAAGCCCAAACACCAGGTAATTGCTATAAATCGTTGAGGAGTTCCCTCGACTGTCTTTCGGCTCCATCATCAGATCGACTCCAGACCTTCATTTAATAATAGTAACTTTAAAACACTTCATGAAACAAATTAACAAACGAACTTATCGCCACTACGATTTTCGAAGGTTCCCCTCGATTTCTCTAGGATGCCATCATCAGATCCCGGTTTTCTATCATGGTACCCTTGGGATATCTCCTTTCCAACAAAAAAAACATCTTATTATAAATATTTACGGGTATTTATCGCGTTTATTTACCTATTTTTTCCGACGTTTCGACAGGTTAAGAGCCTGTTCAGATGGAGTGTTAAACATCCGCGCGTTCTCCAGATACATAGAGCTATATACATCGCGTCCAGATACCTACGCGCGTTTCCTAACTCGCGCGTAAAACGCGTGCAACGTGCCGGACTCTCGACTCGCGCGTTTCGCGCGCGAGCGCCGCGCGAGTTGAGATACTCAGGCGCCATTGCTGCGAAACGTTTTTGAAGCTTTCGACTTTCTCTTTGTTTACGACGTTGCAGTCGACGGTATGCAAGCCACATCACAACTGCTTTATCTGGCTCCATGTTTATAACTGTCCCTGGGTGCCTCCCATACACATCGCGCGTAGAAGGGCAAGTAAAACGCGGCATCTGGACGCAATTCAAATTTATGCGCGCGAGGGCACTCGCGCGTAAAACGCTCCATCTGGACCGGCTCTTACACTCTGTCGTGGTCGCGGGATTTTGAGTCATCCCGTGACCACGACAGAGGGTAAACCTGTCGAAACGTCGGGAAAAATAGGTAAATAAACGCGATAAATACCCGTAAATATTTATAATAATGAGTTCTGCTCGCGTAAGTTTAAAAAAAAAACATAAAAATCGGTTCATAAACGACTAAGTTATCCGCGAATACACATAAAAAATATATACGGTTGAATTGAGAAATCTTTTTATGCAGTCGTTTAAAAGGTATATCATACCAGAATGCGCGTTCAGCATGTTAGCGTACAAGTGCTTGTGGAACTTGGCCGGGTCCACATTGAGGGCGTCCCCGGCGCCGGCGAGGATGGCCAGCACGGTCCGCACACACAGCAACTTCTCCCGCGCGCCGACCCGCTCCTCCGTCAGCAACCGTCCCAGGATAGCCACCAGGTCAGAGTAGTACTCCAGGTTTATCACGTGCGTGAATCTGGGAAGTTACATCGATATATCTATCCTAGTTTTTTAATGTTACACGTAAATCAATATCGGTCGACAATGCATCCGCCATCTAGCCCCAAACTAAGTAACTTCTAAGATGATCAGATATTATATATGATACTTTCATCAATGTGCACTACAACTAATTAACTTTAATGTACAGTCTCAACTGGGATCGTACAAATGGTCCTTCGAGTTTAGGCAATTTGGTGCGTTTTGTGACTTAAGGTAAAGAAAGCGAATCGGCGGCCGGGCCTCCCACAAGCGGGTCTCACCGGGCTGATTGAGAAGGCGCATATTTCGTTGCGGAGAGTCGCAGGTGTGCTGAATGCCAAAAGGACATTCGAGTGTTAACGAATATTCCATCGTAAACTACGTAGATCATCGGATTACGCTTGGAGTAGAAGATTTAAGTAACCTACGTATTATAGGTTCTCATTAACCAATCTTCGTGTCCTGAACCAACTACGGAAAAATAATACACTGCTTCACTACTGAACGTTAACTAACTTGAACTTTAACTACAAGAAAAAATGGAGGAACTTACAAAACAAGTAAGTTGCTTTGAGAACATAAAAACATTAATTCTAACTACAAAAAAGACGGGAGTTCCAGAAAAACTATCAACTACTTAAACAAACGTCTGGAATTCTTGGAAGAATACTGGGTTGCATTTCACGAGAGAAATGAAATAATCGTTTCAAAAATTGAGGATAAGAGCCAACATAACTACTTTACTAGCAACGTTTATGGGAAAACCAAAGAACTTTACGAAGCAACTAAGGAAAACATCATGGAACTACTGATCTCACATCGACAACAAGAGAAAGATGAGACACTGGATTCTAGCATTGACTTCGACCTATCTGGAAAGCTAGAACCTGCAGTCAAAGAACAAGATGTCAAGCCCGGCGAATATACAAAAAGAATGATGGGCCGTCAAGAGTGTAACTTTAAGGCTTTAGAAAGAGCAATGTTAAAAGTTAACACTGAATTAATGAACGAAAAAAGGGAACTTGAAGATCATCTTTTAATCCTGAAACATAAATGGGACGTTATTGACAGACAACACTGGCAGCTAGAAGATGCTCTACAAGGGTTGGATTTGAGTGACTACTGCACCAAATATGAAAATATTGAAGTAAAGTACGACGAATTAAGAAAGCAACTAAATAACAAGATCTGGTCTAACATGCACTATGAAAAATCTACTCCTAAAATCGAGATACCAGAATTTCACGGTGACTACATTCGCTGGATTTCGTTTAAAGACCTCTTTATAGAAACTATACATAAGAATCCTACCATCTTCAAAACGCAAAAAATGCAACACCTCAAAACTAAACTTAAAGGGGAAGCTGAGCGCTTAGTACAACATCTCACTGTTAGTGCTGAAAACTACGATTCGTGCTGGGAAATACTAACAAACCGCTACGACAATCGTCGCCTCAAATTTACGACGTTAATGAACGTGATGCAGCAACTTCCGGTCATTCAGACTCCAAACACCTACAAGATCAAGAAAATGCATGATGTCGTTACCGAAAGCCTAAACGGGCTTACTAACATGAGCGTGGACGTAACGAGCTGGGGCCCAATGATCGTGCATTATATGTCACAAAAACTGGATGCCGTAACTTTTAACGAATACTTAAAAGAGATCAAGAATAACAGAGACCTGCCTAATCTTACAGAGTTTCTAAATTTTTTACAAACAACCTTTCGTGGACTACTTGATCAAGGCTCGCAAGTCTATCTGATAACGGAGAATGCTGCTCAGATTCTACGTCTACCAAGGCAAAAACTTAATGCAACTATATCTGGAGTGGGGTCCGTGTCTGGAGACTGTAAGGGCGGGTACAACTTACCTGCAAATCGATACAGTGACTTTACTTTTAAAACTCAAGCTTTAGTACTAAAACGGTTAACTAATAATTTACCAAACTGTACCTTTGAAAAGGCTAACTGGCCACATCTGCAGAACTTAAAAATTGGCAACTATGACAGACTCCATTGACTTACTTCTATCAGCAGACGTCTATGCAGATATAATAATGGACGGCGTTTTAAGAGGAGATCAGCACTCCCCAGTCGCACAACAAAAACAACTAGGCTGGATACTATGTGGAAAACTGCAGACTTTTAACTGCCACGCCACCATCATCGACCTCACCGATATAGTTAAGTACTGGGAGAGCGAAGACATAACTGAAACTGAGGATATCAACCACGATGACCAATGCGAAATTCACTTCCAAAAAACAACTACAAGAGCTACAGATGGGAAATACATCGTCAGTATGCCAATGGTGAAAAACTTTGAAGTCGAGCTCGGCGAATCAAGGTCAAGCGCGGTCTCACAGTTTTTACAACTCGAAAAAAGACTAACTAAGAATTAAAAACGATTTACAATGTACAAAGAATTCATGAAGGAATACTCAGAACTCGAACACATGAAACTTACGTCAAGAAATCCAACTGATGAAGGTCAGCAATGCTACTTACCTCAACATGGAGTACTGCGAGAAAACTCGGCTACTACGAAACTACGAGTAGTGTTCTAACAAAACTAAACAAAACTAAAAGCGGCAAAAGTTTAAATGCACTGATGGAAAAAGGGCCTAATCTACAAAAAGATATACAAGCTCTGATCTTAAAGTGGAAAACCTACAAATGCGCTTATACAGCCGACATTGAGATGATGTATCGATGTTTATGGCTAACTAAAAACCAACAGTCACTGCAAAAAATCGTTTGGCGATCTTCACCTAATGAGGCACTTCAAGAATACACTCTGCGTACATTGACATATGGTACAAAATGTGAACCGTGGCTAGCTATGCGAACAATCAAGCAACTGGCATTAGATGACGGACACAAGTACCCAGCGGCTGCCAAAATACTGCAAACTCAGTTTTATTTGGACGATTTAGTCAGCAGCCATGACTCACTGGAAAAAGCCAAGGAAATACAAAGTTCTTTGATCAAACTAATTAAACATGAAGGCATGTACCTGCGAAAATGGTCGGCTGGCGGTCGGTCGGGTCGGCCCGGAACTACTTGAACAACTTAAAGAAGATCAAATATCCACATTTTTGACTTCGAAGACGAAAACACAAAAACACTCGGTCTCGCATGGAATCCTGCATCGGACACATTCATGTTTAACTGGAACTTAGCAGAAAATACTACAAAACCTCTCACAAAAAGAACTCTGCTATCGGAGATATCGCAACTCTATGATCCAATGGGATGGCTTTCGCCAGTAACTGTGATGGCTAAGTTAATTTTTCAACAAGTATGGGAACTAAAATTAGAATGGGACGAGCAATTGACTAACAAAATTCAAGACGACTGGCTTAAACTAAAGGCTGAAATACCTGAGCCTGAACCTAAAATCTGTCAAAATAAAAAGATGGATCGGAGGTATTGAGAAAAATATTGAACTACTGGGATTCAATGACGCAAGCGAAAAAGCCTACTCATGCGTCATATACTCGCGTGTAAAAGATGAACATAATCAGCCAGTACTGAACTTACTTGCCGCCAAAACAAGGGTTGCCCCAATCGCACAAAAACTGACATTGCCTCATCTTGAGCTCTGTGGAGCTTTATTATTAGCTCAACTGATGCAAAAAGCTAAAAAGTCACTAAACGAAATAACATTACTATACGGGCCTGGAGTGACTCAAAAGTAGTGCTGGCATGGCTGCAGGGAGAACATAAAAATGGGAAACCTATGTGGAAAACCGAGTGAAGAGAATTAAACAAATTATACCAGCCACACAGTGGGCTTATGTCGAATCAAAAATCAAGCCTGCTGACTGTGCAACTAGAGGGATGAACCCCAAAAAACTACTAGACTTTGACTTATGGTACGGCCCCGAAATGCTGAAAACATTCGAAATTCAACAAGAAAATGAAACTATAAACTGCTTATTTTCAACGGACATAGAAATAAAACAAAAAGACACAGCCATAGCTAAAACTAAAACAAACGACAATATAATCACTGAATTAATAAACAAATGTAGTTCATTAACACGTGTAAACCGCTTCGTTGCAAGAATGATTCGCTTTATAATAAAGACTCGCCCAACGACAACGATGAAACTTGATGCCGCTCGTGCCGATAGAGCGTTATCTATCATCTAACAACAACTGAATTACTAGCGTCAATGGAATTGATAGTGCAATTTATTCAAAGACGCGAGTTTGAAATAGAATATAAATTACTATCTAAAAAACAGGCGCTTAATAGCAAAAATGCAATCTTCAAACTTAACCCATATCTTGAACGAGGAGTCATACGTGTCGGGGGCCGTCTTAACAAGACAAACTTACCACCAGGCATGAAAAATCCTATGATCTTGTCACGAAACGGAAGGTTGACTGAATTAGTAATTGCAGAGGCCCACGCAGCCACTCTGCACGGCAGTGCTCGGCTAACGCTTGCATATATACGCCAGCGTTACTGGATCGTAGGAGCCACCCGAACAGTAAAAACTCAATTACGTCGGTGCGTGCGTTGCAGCCGGTACAAACCTACAGATAACAACCAGATCATGGCCGACCTGCCATCCCATCGAGCTACCCCTTCACGCCCTTTCACACACACAGGAGTGGATTTTACTGGGCATGTCGAGGTCAAACTGAATAAGGGGAGAGGGGTAAAAACTTCAAAAGGCTACATAGCCATTTTCGTGTGCATGGTTACAAAAGCGGTGCATATCGAACTGGTATCAGATCTAAGCACTGAAATGTTCATTGCGGCGTTTCAAAGAATGTGTGCTAGAAAAGGAACGCCTAAACACATGTACTCGGACTGCGGCACCATCTTCATCGGCGCATCGAAGTTTCTGAGAAACGAGTATGTACTGTGGAAAAGTGAACTGGCTCCCCAATTCTTCGATGACATCGGAAAAATGGAAGTAGAGTGGCATTTTAATGCTCCCGCCTGGCCAAGTGCGGGAGGAGTCTGGGAGGCCGCAGTTCGATCGATGAAACATCACCTACACCGCATCTTGGGAGATCAGAAACTAACTTACGAGGAATTTACGACGTTGCTTTGTAAAATAGAAGCGTGTATGAACTCGAGGCCGCTTTGTCCCCTCACAGAGGACCCAGAAGACTACAACTATTTAACTCCTGGGCATTTTCTGACTGGAAGCCCTACAATGACACTACCTCTTTCAAACTGTGAAGAAGAGCGACAATTGAATTTACGCCAAAGATGTCAGCTAACTGAACACTTGCTGAACCGATTCTGGAAATTATGGTCTAGCGACTATTTAACTCAACTACAAGCCAGAAGTCAATGGAACAAACCAACTAAAAACCTAGAGAGAGGTGACATCGACCTTGTCAAGGATAACCACTTACCTCCAGGAAAGTGGGCCATGGGGAAGGTGATCAAAGTACATCCAGGGGAAGACGGTCATGTAAGATTTTCTACTATTAAAACCCAGTCTGGCATAATGAAGAGACCCATCATCAAACGGTGTAAACTTTTGACTAGCGAAATGGACATGAACCAAAACAACGACGATAAACGAAGAGAAATATCAACGAAAAACTGCAAACGAACAAAAAAAAAGACTACCTGACTATGTGTGTTGCTTTTTTAACTATGTTTACCTTTATAACGGGATTTCATTGCGCTTCTACGGGGGAAGAAAATATGATGCCGAATGTTCAGATTAACAGCCTTGGAAATGAACGCCCGATCTACGACGATACGATTGGAAAAGTACAGCTGATTCACAATGAATGGATTTTGCTAACGTACTATAACCTAACTAACTACTGGCAAGCTACGCTAGATATCGAAAACTACTTGGAAGATCTGAAAATTCTGTGTCACAAACTGAATTCAAGATTCTACGAAAATATAATAATGCAGTTTGATCATGAAATGGAACTATTGAAACACTATAACAACATATTACTAGCGCCGCACAAGCATTTATCGGAACGTAAAAGGCGCTCTCTGATGGTGTAGGTTACGTCGCAAATAGCTTGTTTGGAGTGTTGGATCAGCGTTTTGAACAGAAATACCAAGAGGACATTCAAGCAATACAGAATAACGAAAAATACCTGCTTGAACTTGTAAAGAACCAAACTACAATCGGGAAATCGAAAATGAGATTATGAAGAAACATGAAACGAACATTCGAGAACAATTTATGATAATGAATAAGTTTATGAATGATACAGACTTTAAATTATCTAAACTACAATCAAAAATCGGCACTGTCATGGCAACTAACCACTTCAGCTCTGTGTCGCTAACCGCGCATTTACTACTTTCTAACTTGAGGAATGTTCAAGAGATGCTTTTCAACGCCTTATTGGATGTCTACAAAGGTCATATCGATGTAAATCTTCTAACTCCAGTTAACTTAATCAAACAAATGAATGATATCTCTGGAAAACTGCCGAAAACATTAACCTTCCCAGTAGAAAATATTCAAGAAGAGATAAAGGATGTTTATAAACTACTCTATGTGAAGGCTCGAGTGACGGGCAACTACTTTATGTTTGAGATACACATACCATTAACTAGTGACGAAGAATTCACACTTTATCGTGTCATCCCTTTGCCACTGATAACAAGACATAAACAAGTAATGATCATAAGATATGTATATGTATCATCTAAATACATTGTGGTTAACTTTAGAAAGAATACCTACTTCGGCTTAAATGAAGATGAAATGAAAGGATGCATTCAACGAAGGACAGATAACTTCGTATGCAGTCTGAACTTACCTATAAGAAACATCGCAAGCAATGGAGCACCCTGTGAAGCTAAATTATTAGGTCATCAAACGACTTCGCCGTGTACTATGAAGATAACAGAGTGTAATACCGCTTGGATCGAGTTACATTCAACGAATACCTGGCTGGCAGTGTGTTGTGACTCGTGCGAATTACGAACTGTCTGCGCTGGTGATGTTTCCACTCACCAGATTAACATATCGGGATTCATAACTTTGAAGCAAGGATGTGTGATGCAGAACGAGGACTCAAGCATCTATGCTCACAATGTATATCGTAGTGATGCGAGAGTAAACTTATTTCTGGAGAGACCACCGAAACTCGAGAAGTCTATTAACGAAATATTTAAACAACGCACACCCCAACTTGAAATACTATCTTAAGACGAAAACCTAGAATGGGTAAATAAAAAGCTGGAGCAGCAAAAAATGAACGAGCGTCATCTTCCAGAGACGTTATCTATTCACGATATTCATCAATATACGATCTGCTACATTCTGTTGACCGTCGCTGCTATCGCAACGTTGGTATGGGTTGTAAAAAAGAAAAGCGTGTGTAAAAGAAAAGCTATTTATGCCACGGCGGTAGAACTACCAAAACAAGAGACGCTTGAGCTGCAGCCCCGCGGTTACACAACGATACTGAAGACGCACAAACTCCAAAGGTCATCCTCACTAGTGGAACGGCCACGCAGGGATGAGTCACGAGCGACGGCGGCACAGAAGCAGTGCGAACGACCCCAGCCACAGCCTCGGACGGAACACGTCGATGACATCAAATTTAATTTTGATTAATTTTACTTTTATTTGAATTTTTTACTTTTAGGTTTTTTAAGCCAATTTATTTTAAAATGTACTTACTTACTTACTTACTTGGAACTATGTTTATAATTTTGTCTTTGTTCAGACGATTCGCTCTCACGCTTTTTCTCCTGTTTGGGGTGTGTAATATGTACGGTTACGTACCTACATAAGTTTTCTACCTAATCAGCGCAATAAAATATTACGATGAATGCAACGACAGTGACCGCGCGAGACAGTCGCGATGAGCGCGAATCGTTTACTTTTACACAATATTGTAATTAGTGAATAAAACTTTTAACTTTTGGTGATAGTATACTTTCATCAATGTGCACTACAACTAATTAACTTTAATGTACAGTCTCAACTGGGATCGTACATTTGGCGCCATTTAGTGCCATTTAGTGCTGTAAATGTAAAATATTAAAAGTGATTGCTTCTTATGAAAAAACAATGGGACAAAATAAAAGTTGTGATAAATCTACAAGGGAAGTAATAATAAAAATTCGCCGGAAGGTCTTATAAAAACATATATGACCATCTGCAATGTTGAAAAACCATGGTTTTCCACGCTGTAAAGCATTTTGCTACGTATCAAACTACCTAAACAGAGGAAATCAACTCCTCGAGATGACCGAAACATCGTTCGTATGGCAAAACAAAATCCTTTTAGAGGGTCCAATGATGTGAGAAAACAATATTTCGGTGAAAACAACCCTTCAGAAATCTCAGCACGCACTATTCGAAGACGTTTGGTAGAAGAAAAATTGCACGGTAGGATATCAAGAAAGGTACCCATGTTGAAACTTTGCCACAGACAAAGCCCGGCTTGCATTTGCGAGAAAGTATAAAAACTGGACTGTGCGACAGTGGAAAAATGTACTTTTTTCTGACGAAACGAAAATAAACAGAGTATGTTCTGATGGAAAACGATATATACGACGTCCCCCGAATACAGCATTCGACCCTAAGTACACGAAAGTTACATTAAAGTAAGGTGGTGGAAATGTGAAAATTTATATATGTCGGAGAGTAAACGAAATAATATGGAAAATAACCAATCAATTAGTTCCAAATATTACTTGATTAATTTGATTGGGTTAATGAAAGTAAATTTATTTTTGTTGATTTTTGAAATGTATTAAGTACTAAGATGTTCATTTGATTTCTAATCTTAATCTTTAAAATTGCGAGATGATTTCCGGTTAGCCATTTCCGTTTAATTATTTTTGTGTAATAAGTCATTTGTTTGATTTCCAAGAGTGTTGGTACTATTGTAAGTTCATTTCCGTTTCCATTCAAATTAGTTGGGATTTGACTTGGTATTTTAAAATGTCATGAAAGCGGAAACGCAGACGTTGCCAACGATTACCGGGGCGTCTGGACAAAGCTTTTGTAGTACATCTTGCTTGTGAATTCAGTCACTTATTTTGAAGAGTTGGTAATAGCAAGACGTGGACAAAAGACTTGTCTGTTACCGCGTAATAAAGGCATAGTTTACTTATCGTTTACTTCGTCACCTGGAGAACCTAATAGCGCCCACAATAATGGAAGGTGAAGAAAATGACCACCTGATGTCGCACCCTGCCATGCCTGACGCGACATATATATTAGGTATTTAATAGAATAGAGCTGAACGACGTTTTTTTAGAAGAATGGAACTCTATTTCTCTAGCTAAATGTCAAAAATTTATAGAGTTAATGCCTCGCCGGTGTAAAGCAGTAATTAAAAGGCGTGGATATGCTAATAACTATTAATTTGTAAAAATGTATTAAATTTATTTTAAAATTTTCTGCGCTACATATTATGAGATTTTTTAAATGTAAGTGTCATACAAAACAATTACCGAGCAGTTTAATAAATCGTTTTTAATTATTTGTCCAGCTTCAGTACTATATGAATGTGTTACTTTGGTAAAATAAATAAAATGTGAAAAAAATTGTTTGCGATTTTATTCTTTATTCCTAAGCCACGTTGCTCTATTAATGTGGCTATTTTATAAAATAACTAGTTGCTTCTCAGAAGGTACACATCTCTGTATGACACGATTTAAATAAAAAACTTCTATAACTTCAAATCGTTCTTAGTATAACTGTTTATATATTTTATCCAGGATTGTATATTTTATTATTTTTATTTTTAAATACATATGTATGATACTCTATAACTTCAAACTGGACAAACGTCTATGTTCACACATACTTTTGTCCTGGAAGGGAATCGAACCTACAACGTACAGCGCTGAAAGCAGAACTATTACTAACTAAGATGCAAGGCCGTTGAAAAATTATATTAAGAAGTTACTTGGCGAGTCCGTTGAGTGCTGCTGCGAGTAGACCAGAGCTAGGCGCAGACTTCAGCAGTCGGAAGTAAATGTGGAACACAGTTCGGGTCACTTCGGTGAGCTGACGACGTCGTGCCATCTCACTCTCCTGAGCTTCTGTCTCGAGCAGCTCGCGTTCTACTTCCTTTAGCTTCTTGTTGCGCTACAAGTATATATAAAGAAACATTTATTTACAGAATAATATAAAATACATATGTAGCGGTTTATAGATAACTCAATGGATCCAGATCTGGCGGCATGCAATGGCAATTTTTTTTTATTACTTTTTCTTACAATATTATCATTATTTTTCAAATTTCTAATTAATATTATTATCAAATCATAGCTGAAACGATCATGTATTGTATACTTTATTCTTAATTTTTTATTTTATTTTATATTTTTATCACCTATTTTACAGTTTTGTTTGTTTGTCACTTTTTCAAAAACACTTTCATAAAGTCCGCAATTTTAATTTTATTTTAGTAACTGGTCGCAAACAGGTTCTAACGGAAGACCAGCGCAGATTGTTTACTACCTGCATATGCTGAGTTAGAGCCTTTTTGTAACAGTAGGTTAAGTAGGTTTTACATTTCAATTACGATTATTGTTATTATTTTACTGTAACTTACTTATTTGTGTCATGCTGTTGCAAATAAATACTATTCTATTCTATTCTATTCAATGTTAATACATTGGGCCGCATAAGAGCCAGCTCTTGGGTCACGTTATGTTACTACCAGACGCCGTGAAATAATTTTGACGACGCGATGGGTATCCTGTTCCTTATGTATAGATAAATAAATAATACTGGACATTTCACACAGCATCATCTGGCCTCAAAGTAAGCAGAGCTTGAGTAATGGGCATGGGCACTATTGGGGTTTGGACAAAATAAAGATGTATTTAACTATTTGATTGAAAGGTGTGTGATCTATTGCAGAGCTTTAACCGGACTACACAAAAGAAATAGGAACTATACCTATTTAACCAGGTCCTCTTGAGAACAATAAAGGACTGTTTCAGTAAATACTTATACGTATAAAAGAGCAAGACACGCTAACTGTAATATGTTAGAGTAAGATAAATTTTTTTTTATATTCCAACAGGCACTACTTGACTATATACACTTTTTTTTGTAAACACATACATGCTTGTATATTACACAGAAACACCCAGACTCGAGACAATTACTTGCAGATCCTTCAAACATTTATCCCGCGGCGGGAATCGAACCCGCAACCTTAAGCGTCTCAGCCGGGCCAGGCCCACTTCGCCAGAGGTCGTCAGATAGATTGTATCTTGGGCCATAGATATAATGGCTATTTTTAACTTCCTTTGCTTAGTTAGTTTAACTATGAAGTTTGCTGTTTTGAACGTTTCGATTAATTAATTACTAGCTACTGCCCGTGACTACACATGCGTGGTACCTACATTGGGCCGTCGCGTCGGTCCTGGACTTCAAAAAAGGAGGAGGTTTCACAATTCGACTGATTTTTTTTTTGTTTGTTACCTCATAACTCCGTCATTTATGAACCGATTTGAAAATATCTGATTTCATGTGTGAAAGGATATACTTCCCGATTGGTCCCATATACATTTCATAAAAATCGGTTCAGTAGTTAGCTTTTTATATTATTATTAATAAACTGAAAAAATATGTCATCCTTGGATGAAACTAAATTTTGATATTTTGAGGTTTAATACATGAAGTCGGTTGTCTTTTTAGTTTTTTAAACGTAATTATTGTAAACTTATTATTATTGTAATTATTGTACTTGTACTTGTGTATCTATTTTAATGCCGTCTATCCTGCTGTTTTTTTTTGCTGTCTCTACTTTGTAGGAACATATTTTTTTTGTCTGTATATTTTCTGTGTTGAGCTGAGCTGTAAGTTTTCCAAAAATTCTAAAATAAAATAAAATAAACCTTTTTCTCCTTCTTAGAGAGGTTGACGATCCTCTTCTTATGCTTTTCGTCCTGCTTCTTCTTGTTCTTGAAGTCAGCTTCCATGTCCATGTCCACGTCCCGTATCCTCAAGGTCAGCAGGCAGTCCAGAGCGGCGGGAGCCAGGCGCTCTCCGCGACGCTTCACCAACTGGTTTATTAATCGAACTATCTGGAAATTTATTGATTTTTTATACGATCTATATCGTATAAAAGAATGAACTATTTATGTATATATTTTTTAATGATAATATTAATACGTGAAGCAAAAACTTTGTACCCCTTTTTCGAAAATTGCGGGGATGGAGGAGTATGAAATTTCGCACACTTATAGTTTGTACAGAGTGCAGAATGCTAATATTTTTTTAAT
Organism: Lampropteryx suffumata; assembly: GCA_948098915.1. Lineage (NCBI taxonomy): Eukaryota > Metazoa > Arthropoda > Insecta > Lepidoptera > Geometridae > Lampropteryx > Lampropteryx suffumata. The sequence continues at coordinate 16,401,732 of OX402565.1, read as the reverse complement.
GTATCTATATTAATACGTGAAGCAAAAACTTTGTACCCCTTTTTCGAAAATTGCGGGGATGGAGGAGTATGAAATTTCGCACACTTATAGTTTGTACAGAGTGCAGAATGCTAATATTTTTTTTAATGTATCTATATTAATACGTGAAGCAAAAACTTTGTACCCCTTTTTCGAAAATTGCGGGGATAGAGGAGTATGAAATTTCGCACACTTATAGTTTGTACAGAGTGCAGAATGCTAATATTTTTTTTATGTATCTATATTAATACGTGAAGCAAAAACTTTGTACCCTTTTTTCGAAAATTGCGGGGATGGAGGAGTATGAAATTTCGCACACTTATAGTTTGTACAGAGTGCAGAATGCTAATATTTTTTTAAATTATGGATAAAAAATATATGTATTATTAATAAATTATGGTCGAATTACGACCAGTGGGCGACCACTAGTATTTATAGAAGCGCATAGAACGCTCAGATTCAACCCTCCTCCTCATGTACCTGGAGCTTCTAATTAGAAACTGAATCCTTTTATGATGCGAGCGAGTTCAACCGTCAACGGTTTTAGTAAGCTGTTGGACATTGATCCATTTTATATTAGTATTGGTGAGGCACGGCGTTGCATTACTCAGAATTTGTTTAGCACCTAGGCAAACCAAGTGTTATATACTAATTGATGTTTATTTTTATTTTCTATTGTTTTTTATTGAGTAAAAAAAACTCTGCATAAGTAAGTTATGATTATAGCTGGATACACGAACAAGCGAGAACGTGTCTCTTTTTTCATGAAGTTAAAACAGTGTTCACACCTTTGACTACCATGTTTCCATCAATGAAAACCTTTTTTTTCTAGATTTATGTTGTATTTTTAGGCTGTTGGTTTTCCAAATATAATATAATATATTTTTTTATACAACTGAACTTAAACTAAAAAAAAAATTATGGTTTCCAGATCCACAAGGATCCCTTATAGTTTTTCTGTGAATGTCTGTCTGTCCGTCCTTAATCAGAGCAATTCCTTGCAGACTATAAATGAAATCGTGATGAAATTTGAACAGTAATACATATTAGTGACCCTTACAAAGTAGCGATACCTCTTCTACATGTAAAGTGAAGTTATTTTTTTAAATTTTACTATCCTTTCTGTGGCATATCGTTAGATAGATCTTTTAAAGATTCAAGTAGGTTTCTTGAACAGCTTTTCGATACAGTTATTCGTTTGATAAATATTAAGCCCTAATGAGGCCATTTTTGTTAGAGGTGAGTCAGATACTCACCTCTAACAAAAATGGCCTCTTTAGGGCTCAGATTTCAGGGAAATCTGAAATCTTTTTTAATTATTTGGATATATGATCAATTTACAAGGATAATTATCACGGCTAGTAAGATAACTAGAGTAACTAGAAACCTTACAAAATATAAATCATACATTTTGATTAGTTTTTTTAGATGGTTGATGAATAATAATAGATAAATAAATAATAAATAATGGTGGACACAAAATCATCTAGGCCCAAACTAAGCATAGCTTGTATTATGGTGACCAGATGACTGATAGAATACTAAAATGTTTTTAAATTCATACTTATGATACTTTATAACACCCAGACACAGAACCAACACCTATGTTCATCACAGAAATGTTTATCCTGGGAGGGAATCGAACCATCAACCTACAGCGCAGAAAGCAAGGCTACTGCCACCTGAGCTGACAGGCCAGTATTTCACACAACAACATCTGGCGCTAAGTAAGCAGAGCTTGTGTTATGTGTACAACATGACTGATATACTTCTTATATACTTTTTATTGTAAATATTTACATACATATTCTACATAACACCCACACCTCAGACGAATACTTGCAGATCATACAAATATTTGTTTCGCGGCGGAAATCGAACCCGCAACCTTTTGCGTCTCAGGCGGACCTCGGCCCACTGCGCCAGAGGTCGTCGATTGAATCAGATTGATGACTAGATGGTATTGAATCAGCTTGGAGCCTGACCACTTGTCATTTTTATCCATAATGACTTTGGAAGCCTCCACTGGACGTTGTCACATGCACTTTGCGAATTTATTATAAGTATCATTAGTCTATCAGTCATCTGGTATCTACAAGTTTTGCGTAGTTTGGGGCTAGGTATTATGTGATTTGTCCGGCAATATTTATTGACCAAGCGAACGCGAAGCGCGAGCGAGTGTCTCCGTTTCAGCTTAGGGAAGAAATCTTTCGTATGTCTGTCCGGATGTTCTCTTTCGCAGGTCGCATTTCTCAACCGATTCTCGTGAAATTTTATGAACAGGTTCTATAACTATATAGTTTTTATTTGTCGATTTAGGTTTTGGAAATTTTTCAAAATGGCGGAGATATTTGGCGGGGTTAAAACGTAAAAAAAGTTAAATTTCAGTCATTTCGAAAAATGTTCGTGAGGATTACAGCTTACAGAGCCACTAGTAAGTATCATTAGTCTATCAGTCATCTAGTTTCTACAAGACACGCGTAGTTTGAGACTACATTGTATTTTGTGTTTATTCCGGCAAAATTTATTTTGTATTTATTTGACTTACTGTAAGAGTTATTTCCCCTTTCTTATCCTCCTGGAACACAGAAATGCAGGCCTCTGTGACTATGTCGCGCGCCTTTTTTTGCCTGCAGTCCAGGAATGGGACGATGCTCTGCGCTATGTTGGTGGAGTAGTTGAAATTCGGGCGCGCTACCAGCAGACTCGCCATGCATTGAAGGGAAACTAATGCTAGGCTGACGGCTGATTCGTCTGCTCTCCTGAAAATAATTTCAAAGATTGATAATTTGGACTGAGTTAATTTTGTGTTGTGGTGTTGGAAATGATATTACTAAATGCAAAACAATTACATTTGCGAATTTTTAATAGTTTCAGTCAATTCTGTTGGCGTCAAATAAACTTCGTCGTCGCTAGATCGCTCGTCCCTCATTTTAGGTTTTTTACTTGTTTTCAAGTTGCTTGTATTCAATTTACTTTATTCTCTAGCTGATAAAAACAGCTTTTGCACTCAGATATCGAAGAGCAAAAATACTCTTACCGAGATGATGACGAGATGGGGGATGAAATATATAATAATAATAATAATAATGAAATATATATTGTTATATTTAATATATAACAATATATTTTTCATCCCCCCAGGGGCAGGGCGTTAATAGACTTCTGTGTACTTAACCCATAGGTTGCTTGTTTAAAAGCATTGACAGAAAGCTTTAAAAAGAGATTTTTTAACTGGTATGGGCTATATGATATTGAGTGAATTACGATTAGCCCATCGTGTTCCACTGCTAGGCAAATGCCTCCCCTTGATCTCTCCAGTCATCTCAGTTTTGAAGTAATTGGACCCAAGCTCTGTCCAAGGTGTCGTGATCATCTCGCCATCTTTTTAAGTTAAGCTTCGCAATGTTTTGAGCCACATCAACAATTTGGGTTCATTGTGTGAATGAATGAGCAACAGTAGATTGTTGCATCGAGCGCAAAGTAATGCATTGTTAATGCACGAGTGTTATGTAGTGCCCGAGCGCACCCGAGGGCACAAAATTAATACGAGTGCATTAATTACTTGTTACTCGTTAATTATTAGTTATCATTACTCACTACAAAACCGATCACAAAGGACGTATTTTTTGCTTAGAACCAAAACAGTGCAGTAATGTTATATGAAATCTCATTATTGCACTGTTTTTTACTTTTTATTTAGATATAAATTTACCACAGAGGTTTAATATCTCCCATTGCGTTTAATATAAAATGTAGATCAAAAAGATACTGGCTGATAATAAAAATCGGCTGAATAAAACCGACTTGGTGAAAAAAAAGCAAATGGCGCGCATTTTGTAACATTGTAAAACTTTGATTCTTCATATTTTTAGTTTGAATAGGTATATTTTATCACAATAGGTAGATTGGTGGTTGAAAGAAAAGTAAATTACGCACCTTGCTAAAGAGAGTAATTAATGCACTCGTGTTAATTCAGTGCCCTCGCTTGCGCTCGTGCAAAATGCGTGGTACAAAATGCGCGCCATTTGTATATTTTATCACTCGTGTGCATAAGACCACCACCAGCATAAGACTCGTGCATTAATAACTCACTTTGCGCTCGATGCAACAATCTACTATTATTTATTCCACATTTTTGGAGTCAGTAAGTAGTAGAAAGCTGAATATACCTTGTGTCTCCTTTCTTCCGTCGCAAGACTCCGCTAGCTTTCTCCAATCTCTGCAGATACCGTTTGTAGAACTCCAGCAACTCTTTCTCGTACTTGTACAGCGATAATGTGTCCTTTTTTACTGCAACAATAATAAGTGAAGCGTTGAAGTGAAGGTTAGAGGTTCCTAACGGATCAACGCAACGATCTGCGCAGTCACTTGTTGGTCGGACGGCCTCTGCGGCGCAGTGAGACGCAGAACGTTGAGGGTTCAATTCCTGCCGCAAGACAAATGTTTGTATGGTTTGCAAGTGTTTGTCTCAGGTCTAGGTGTTTTTCTATGTATGTACGTATTTACATAAGAAAAGTATTTAAGTAGTATATAAGTAATGTGCTACCCAAAACACAGCACAACTCGACTTGGCATCCACAACAAAATTAGCAAGGATCATACAAAAAAGTGTTAAGACCAGACAAGTTTCTTGCCGGATTCTTCTTGAACTGGGGTTAGGAGGAACCGGCACCACTAGCATGTAAGAAGACGATTCAAAGTGGTCCTTGTCATTTTATTGAATAAAGATTTATTGAATTGCATTGACCGCTTACTTTGGGGGCTAGATAGGAGCTTACTTTGCTGTGTAAAATGTCCAGCATTATTTATTTATTAACAAAAATAAAAAAATACAAACCATATTGTCGATGTGTATCATATTTTCTTTCGCTTTCCTGCAATCTGTGAGAGTTATTTAAAAGAGAAGGAAGTGTGTAACAGGAAGCCTAGGAAGCGCGTGCTATTTGATTTAACGAATGAGCGCGCGCGGTGGTAGAGTTGGCGGTCAGATGGTACTAACCCATTTTCCTGATTACACATCATATGCGACTACTGTAAGATTCGCTCGTTTTATTATTATTATTAGTCTTTCAAGTCTCCGGCAGATAGCTACCCAATACCGGCAAAAAAGACACATCTTTTCCATACAAAAGGTAATTTGCTGAGAGTATCGCCTTAAATCCTTAGTGATTTTAGTGTACAATATTAAAATAGTTAACTGATTTATATATGCCGTTAACCAAGTAGTATAAACATACATTTGACATCGGAGTAATCTTGGTGTCGGAGCATATAGTCAGGCAGTACGTCTCGGAACACCTCGCACGCCGACAGCGACGCTAGCTTGCGGACCGAGTGCAGGTTCAATGCTCCGTCCTTCAACCGCTCTTCCATCAGGTATAGTATAGGGAATAGATTCTTTAGCTGAAATGTTATTTGTAAAATTTAATAGGCTCAAGACTGCCCTGGGCGTTTATTCGGCAAACCGATTTCGATATATCGGAACAGTAACGTCGTTAATATGTTCTTCTATTTAGAATTGATATATATGTATGTTTCATCTTCTTTTTAAGTAATGTGTCATAATGATGTTGTCATCATCAAAATAGTTTTTGCCAACGCCACTAGATTATTCTTAGAGGTTTTGTGAAACAAATATTGCGGTCTTATTTTATTTATTTTTCTCGAATTATTTCCGGTTTAATTCATAATTTTGGTGTTTATTATTTAAATAGGGATGGAGTAATTGAATCGGGTGTGAACATTTGGAATAAAAGCTTTGTGATTCGAGCAAAAATAATTCGTATATTATTTTATATGAAATAAAAACCGGCCAAGTGCGAGTCGGCCATCTCGCGCTCCGAGGGTTCCGTACAAACCTATAGGTATACATATAAGTAAAATTTCTCCCATCACGACAATCGAGTCATAGTTGGATGACGTAACAAAAAATTTACAGTTTTCGCAATTTATCCTTTATCTGTGCTATAAGACGTTGCTTCGTACCAAATTTCAAGATTCTGAGTTCACGGGAAGTACCCTGTACTGGTTTTGATTCCCTTGCGAGTTGCGAGTTTGAATATATGCGACTTAAATTGCTGTTTCTCTTGATTGCGTTGACATAGAAGTTTGATTTTGTGACAGCTTAAAGGTATTATAGACCTGAGTGTTTTATATGAATTTCAATTTAATACCTCTACGCGTTCATGAGAAAAGAGGTAGTTAGTTTAAATGGATAATTGATTCAGGCGTGACTTTGCGGAAATCCATTACAAGACATTAAACTATTAATATTTCTTTTGGAGGTAACTCTTTAGGAATAGATTGGCGGAATTGTACTAAATGTTTGTCCATCTGTTTAATGTCTAGTTAGTTTAAAATTATTAAAAATATTTTTATTATATGATGTAACTAAAAATGTACGGTTTTCGCAATTTATCCTTTATCTGTGCTATAAGACGTTGCTTCGTACCAAATTTCAAGATTCTGAGTTCACGAGATTCTGAGTACCCTGTAGGTTTTGATTCCCTTGCGAGTGTCGAAAAATTGCGGCTGTATCTTTTGATTGCGTTGGCTTAGAAGTTTGATTTTTTCACAGCTTTAAGGGACAGTAGACCTGAGTATTTGATATAAATTTCAGCTTGATACCTCCACGCGTTCCTGAGAAAAAGTGTCTTGACAGACAGACGGACAGACGGACGGACAACAAAGTGATCCTATAAGGGTTCCGGTTTTTTCCTTTCGAGGTACGGAACCCTAAAAACACCATTTTACATAAAATATCAAATGACGAACGACAAGATACCACTTTGTGACATCATAATATAACACTTGACTCTGGTAAAATATGATAATATTTATGAGTGGGTATAGCATAGGCACTCTTAATGGTATTTTGTCCTGCCCACTATTGAAGGAAGCAAGAATGCTGGAAAAACTATATTTCCGTGAGGTATGACGGGCGCGGAATATTGGCACTATTGTTTTGTTTATATGTGGTGGGTACTATATTTATATGATGTATTGTGAAGTAGTTAAGTAGGTGTAAGAACTCATGGTTTATTATTAAGTAAATAAGAAAGTATATGAGTACAGTAGTAAGTATATATATGTGTTTAGCTTTAACGGGAGTAACATGGTCACTGAGAGACAAAATTCCTTTAAATAGAGATTAAAAAAAGAAAGAAAGAGACTATGTATATGGTGGTTAAATAGAAAGGTAAATAGAAACAGACCTTTTTCTCGGGGCTTTCAAGTAGTGATGAGCACAGTGCTCCTATCCTTAGTTTCTCATGAGCCAGCTTGTCTCTCCGAGCAGCCAGTAGTTGGACTGCACTGATAGTGCCTTGTGCTTCAGGATCCTCATCTGGAGTACCTTCCATGCCCGAATCCGAATCTTCTGGCTCAGAGTCTTCGATCTTGGCCTTTTTAGGAGGTGGGATATTTTCTGTTTCTTGTTCTGATTCAGATTCTGTGGACATATTTCACTTGTCAATTAACGTAGATAATAACTATTGGAATAAATATTAACGGAACCACATCATCATCAGGAACCGCATGACTGATGTACCATTTTTATTATATATTACATACATACTATACCTAGAAAGACACCTTTTCGTTTTTCTACAAACATTTGCAGATCACATATTAGTCTCGTGGCAAGTTCAGACCTTCTGTTTCTCAGGCCCATTGTGCCATAGAGGTCGTCATGTTTTCATCTTAACAATTGGGTAATTGGGTTAATTTTAAACATACCTTCACACTCTTCTGCTCTTTCTAGTACACCTGCTTTTGTCTTGATCGGCAGTAGAGGTCGCAACTTTTTCACAGGTTTGTCCGCTAACTCCTTCTCATACTTGTCCTCCAGATCACTGTCTGAGAGGGAGTCTGCTCCGCTGTCTCCATCACCCTCAGGTATCTGTTTAGGAACACGACTCCGCTTGCGTTTTGGTGCTCTGAAAGATAGTTGTTTTTTTATTTTAATTTAGTCCTACTGCTTGGCTGTACAAAAGTATTAGCAGTACTGCTTCGCAAATGTCTTTCTTAAAGTTTTTAACAAAAATTAGCGCCTTGTTACATTCAGATAAGAAACAATCTAATTCTTACCATTTATTGGTCTATCTTATAATCACATAATTAGTAAATGAGTGGTTCAAAACTGTTTGCATCTTTTTTTTTTTTTGACATTAGAAGAACAAGGACTTTTATTATTATTTTATTTTATCTCTGTGGCGCAGTTGGCCAAGGTCCTGCTGATATGCAGAAGGTTGCGGGTTTGATTCCCATTGCGAGACAAATGTTTGTATTATCCGCAAGTATTTATCTCGGGTCCGAGTGTTGTATAATGTGTATAATATGTACAAAAAGTATATAAGTACTATATCAGTCAATTGGTACCCATAACACAAGCTCTGCTTACTTTTAGGCCATATGATGCTTTGTGAAATGTCCAGCATTTGTCCAGCAAAGTAATAGTCTTATCCTAGTAATTTTTATATTAAAAGGAAAGTTTATTTGTATCTCTGCTTTACCTCCGAAGTCAACAAGGTAGAATAGAATATAATATTTTTTTATTTACTACAACACATTACAATAGACAAATACAAGAAACCTATACATACTAACATAATAAATGATTAACGCAAAATGGACCCTAACCCAGCATATCGACGACGAACTACCAATACCTCCTAACTACCTTTTTTTCGATTTTCTGTTTTTAATGCCAATCGACGTAAAATGCTATCACGCGTGTACTGGCAAAACCCCCTAAAACAATATTTAACTATTAATGCGATTAAACACTAATAGAAATAACTTCTAAATTACGAGACGCTAATTTTGCTGGCAATACCTTCTAACTTTAAGTAGAAATATCTACTATGTTATTGTATTGAAATTTTCTAAAAGATATTGCTGCGAAAACCTTTATCTATTCCAATAACTTGTTGACCCTTGCGCGTTGTCTATCTATCTGGCGTCTTGACTAGAGCTGTAACAAACCGTATGTATTCGGTACTGAGTAACGGGTGCGCCATCTAGTACCGAGTAACGAAACGTTGCACACGCATGCATTTCGTTACTCGCATTTTTCGTAGTATGGGTACCTACACTGTTTCAGTTCACGAAAGCGCAAATACCGTTTATGCGTGTATTATAAACGTATGTTTGCTTCGAATGTTTTACGCATGCGCGCGCTTATTCGGTGATGTTAAAAACGAACGTTACAAAGAGGATTTTTGTTTATTAGTAAAGTTTAATTTGGAAATATTAATTAGGAACAAAAGATTGTTTAAAACATGTTTTATTTCATTTTTCATGTTTAATTACATTCTAAGTAAAACTATTTTTATGTTGATTTATCGTTACAAATGTTGTTTAAATTTTATTGTCAATAAATAATTTTCGACATCTATTTGTTGCTTTTTCATTATAATCGACGCATAATCGATTGCGATGTAGGTAATTGTGATATAACATAAGCTCTCGGTTAAAATTTTCTACATAGTAAATCCATTGCCAATTTATTAGATTATAAAAAAAACATGAAGTTACCATTACCCAAAAGTTTCTGGAACCAGGACACACACAAATGGAATGTGACTGTTCTCAGCGCAATAGAAAGGAAACTTAAAAATAGAGAAATTCACCTGCCTAGTGACTATGTTACTATAACGAAAGAAGCGAGAAAGGAACCTTACGAAACAATCCAAGCCGATTACAGTTTTTTCAAAAACTATGCAAGCCCTGAGACATGGGTTTACAAAAGCATCCGACCTGGAAGGAGAGCTGGCGATCCGCAAGTTGTCGACATAAGAGAAATTCTTTATAGCCCTGACTTGACTTTAAAGGTCAAACTAAGCTATGATGGTGAATGGACTGATCTCCCACAGAGACCAAAGCTACTTAGTGAGGTAAATTATTCTCAACTTTGCTTTAATAAGATTCCAATCTCTTCTACCAAGTTCAACCATCTGCAGCAGCTAAAATCAGTTTTTCCCATTGGTTGTCACAGTTTTTATGATTCTTTGCCATACTCTACTTAAAAGTTATGACTGGTTGTGATTATAGTTTCCTAAGTACCTTTATCCTATTGCCATAACATTGCCAGATTGTAATGTGATTATGATTAACTTAAGTAAGTTTAAATGTTTGAATGTCTATTGTGATTGTTACAAGACTAATGTAAGTTAGAACTTTTATTATGATTGTTATAAAACTAAGTAAGTGGTTGGAATATTATTTTCGTTTAACACATTCACTGCCACTGACACGCCTCGCGTGTTCAGGCTAATCTAAGTCTCTACGCCAAGAACACGCCAGGCGTGTTTTGAATGTTTCGGTTATATTTCCAAAACTAGGCCAGATTTTCTGTTCAAATTTTTAGTGCATCATTTTTAAAGGATAGGCTATGGCATATTGAAGCGGTTCCCTAAAAAAACTAGTTAGATTTTTTTACGAAAAATAGGTATTTTGTAGTGCCGAGAACACGCTAGGTGTGTTCACTTACTGAAGCTACCCTTAGGTTCCCAAACTTTTTTATTCTTTTAAATGCTTCGCTAATTTCAGAGTTATAAGCTTGCGATATGAGATTTTTAACCAGTATTTGATGACAAAACGGAATGTCATAATTTATCGAACCGTTGTTTTTACCGTATACAGTACTGTGTCATGTATGAATAAATAATAAATAAATAAATAATGCCGGACATTTCACACAGCACCATCTGGCCCCAAAGTAAGCAGAGCTTGTGTTATGGGTACCACAACCACATGACTGATATACTACTTATATGAAGTCGCTTATACAACTTCATACGCCATCAATGAAAAAAAAACGTACCTATCCGATGTATATCTTTATATAATTATACATACACACACAGTGACATACACACGTACAGTAAAATTATCTCTATTATATAAAAATCAATTGATGTTCGTTTGTCTCGCTAAAAATTTTGTCATCATTAATATCTTCCGTTTCCGGTACAAATTTAACTTTTCCTGAAAAAAAGATAAGAAATCAATTTATTTCATTTGAATATTTTGAATTTAATTCATACTTATGTTATTAGCTAAGGCCAATCAACCAACATTACGATAATACGAGATAAATAACGTAAACAAACTTTCTGCAGTTCAAAGCTTTTTATCGGTTTAATAATTTAGATGAATTCACTCATATAAGACTGAAAATATGTTTAAATATGATTGTCACTCAATATATTATTAAAAAAAATGTACTTGCACTGTTAACAATGCCAATGTTACAGTTCACAATAAAACTTTATTCATTTATGCATGGGAATTTTAGTAAAAAAAGTTTGAGAACCTTGAATTACCTTATAATAAATTTACTTACTAAAATCAGTTTTTCTAAGCAATGCCGCGAGCACGCCTAGCGTGTCCGCGGTTTTATACGGTGGCATCTCGATAAACTTCAAGAAAATCGTGGTGGCAGTGAATGAGTTAAGAAGTTTTTAAAGTTAGATAGATTATTCTATGCAACTAAGGTTCCTAATGACAGTTCCTAATAGATAATAATTTTGCTACCTTTTCAAGTTTTGCTTAGTGGTTTTTAGTTTTATAAATTAAAGTAATCTAAGTACTAAGGTACGGTATACCTACTTCCAATTGCCAAACTTTAGAAAAAAATAATTTGATTATTTTAGTATTCTGATTAACACCTTAATCAGCCAGCTTATCACCTTTCTCTAACAATTTTTTGATTATAAATTTATTTAAGTTGTTAGAAGTGTTATTTTGTTTGAAATTTTAAAGTGAGACCTAAGTTTCCCTGCAGATAACATGTTTTCTACCATAATTTTTTTTGAGATGATGTTTCTTTTCAGTCTTTACATAAGAGACAAGATACTGATAATAAATAAAACTAAAATTTTGATGTTATTTTACTACTATTAATACCTCCTATGTTCCGTTAAATGTTCTATAATTTAATAAAACTGAAACCAATACCTCCTATTTTCTTCTAACTTTGTAAATGGTAGTTTCAGAATAACAACATACTTCACACCATATTTCTATTCCAATAATTAGATTATTAAAATAGATAAAACCAAAACATTTATTAAAATAAAAAAATGAGACATTTTTTCATCTCCTGTAAAGTTGCAATTTTTTAGATAGAAGATATTGGTAGTTTATAATCCAGCCTGGTCTTCCATTAGGAACGAATTTGTTTAGCGCTCATGAAACAATATCTACATTGCAAGCAATAAACACAAAAAGAAATACATGAATAATGAACTATGAACACAGCAATCTAGCCCCAGGCTAAACACAGCTGTCATAGAGGTAATACTATGGGAACCAGAAGTCTGACAGAACTTACTCCACATTTAGGTTGTAGCTCTAAAATAATCAGTAGGTCTTTAATTGTTGTTCTAAAATTGTAGAATTGAATATTAGTGGTAAATATAGTTACATATTTCAGTGTTTCATATTTCACAATAGTCTGCAAGAGCAAAGGCTAACACAAGGAATAAATATGGCAAGAGATTTTAACACTACAATGTGTTAATTCTCCCACAATTTTTACTAACTTTCTCTCCTCTTTGGAGTTTTCCTCTGGCACGTTAGAAAGTAGTTGTGGCTGCTTTGCTAGCCTACTCATGATGTACTTCTGTTCTTCCTCATCTAGCATGTCTGCCCACTCCTCACCTGATGCTGAATCACTGTCACTGCTGTACTCCACCTATTGGACAACACAAATGTAATCTCTAGGCTTAGACATCTTCATAGATCTTTGAAGAGTTTAACGTTCAATATCTACTAAAAAAGATTATTTGGCTACCTGTGGCTGAGTTGGTTGTTTCTGTTTTTGAATCTTATGTCTGTGCCTTTGAAGCCTTAATGTCCCCGCCTTTTTCATCTTGTTAGTGGTGTGATTGTTCCTTTTCACCTTACTGATCTTCATTTTACCTTTTTTCTGTAATAAATAAAATAAATTAGGATATGAATGTGGTGGCTTGGTTGTGTCCTTTTTCGGCATAATTTAGATTTCTAGAACAACATCGAGCTTTGTTATTACTTACGGTCATTGTTCTAGATGGGTAGTTTCTTTATGGGTTTGATTTGAAGCACTTTTTACGTTAATATCAGTGATAATTAAGTTCTAATAAATTGAACACAAATCAAAACAAAACGAAAACGTGGTGTGGTAGTGTAACAATTTGATTGACACTAAGGTGACTGACTTTGACTTTGACATTAACATTGAGATTGATCATATCAATCAATCAAACTTCATATCAAACTTTCTCCATAGAATATTAGAATGTCAGTTGAATTGAATTGAAACGCGAACGAAACTTTCTTTATTTCTAGTTTATCCAGTTTCCAATGCGAAATTCTTATAGCTGCTTGCTGTTTCTATCTCTTCACCGCTTATTCTAGGAATAGCCATTGATATAACTTTGAATACTATGTCGAACCCGTTAGAAAAACCAGTTCTGTGAAGGTTTTGCCATGGTGCCCCAACAACAGAGGAGAAGACGCCGTAGGGCGGCAATACCCCGGGTTTCTGAGCGGCGGCTGGTCGTTGCAAGAGGGGTGGGTGGTTTTGGGTTCACGATTGCGGGTCAGAGGCCCTGTGTGGTGTCCGCGGTGGCTGTAGGAGGTCCGGCTGAAAGGGCTGGCTTACGAGCTGGAGATGCCTTACTGGCGGTGGACGGAGCGAGTGTAGCCAGGGCTCCACATGCATCGGTCGCTAGGCTCGTGGCGGGTGCGCCGGGGGCTATATCTCTGAGCGTGTCGCCGCGGGACTCACCACCGACAGACACGGAGGACACTGAGCCAGATGAGAGGTCCCGGACGCGACGTAGGCATCCTCCACCAAGACGCAGGCCTCAGCCTATGATGCACCATCCAGGTAGACCTATATTATAAAGCTTAAGTTACTATGATTGAACTAGTAGATCCTGTAACAAAGGTGAAAGTTGTCAAGTGAACCTATTGTGTTAGATAATATTCTGTTATCAGTGTCTTCAATAGTTAAATTAGGTTAAATGACTGGCCCGTTAGCCCTTTTGGTAGTAGCTCTGCCTTCTGTACAGAGCTACTACTAAATAAGTAGGTTGAGGGTTTAATTCCCTCCCATGATAAACATGTATGATGAACATAGGTATGTATTTAAAAATATATAAGTATTCTACCAGTCATTTGATCACTATAATACAAGCTATGCTTAGTATTGGGTTAGATGGTTTTGTGAGAAATATCCACCAATATTTATCTATATATGCATAAAAGTAGACCAATTAACCAGTGTACAATTAAAAACTAAAATTTGTATAGCTTACATGTAACAGTAAGAATACAGATAGATAGTGGTATTAAGTGAAGCAGGAAGCTTAGCCAGTCATGTTAGAAAGTTGGTGTTGGATATGAATAACAAGTTTAATATTATGATATTTATTTTCAGATGGCTAAAAGGCATTACTAGGTATGTGGGAGACAGAATATGTGCACTTTTATGTTCTGTGTTCATTTGCCCACTCTAAAAATACATGTTGCATGTAATATAATGCTTTTTCCTAATCACAACTTATAATGCTTAAATACATCACTGTCATTACACTTTCATTTTTAAAGGATTTTATGTCGGTACCCTCAGCGAATAGCCTATAGTATGGAAAAAATGAGACGTACTTTGCAGCTTTGCCACTGCTCATGAACATCAGCAGGAATAATAATTATAAAAAGTATATACTTGTGTTTTCAATATTTTACTACTTTATTTGATAGATAGATAACTGCTTAGCAGTAAAGTTGTACAATGTTGGCCTTGTCACAAAACATTTAATACAATAACATAAATATTAAGAGAATAAACTAATTATAATATTGTCTGTTATTTTTATTCCTTATTTTTTTTTGTTCTGTGCGCCTTCAAAATGCATGAAGGTTATTTGCTCAGGGTACTCTCTTAAGACTTTCATCTTGTGCTCACACTAGCACCACATCACTCACAATCTAGAATGTATTATCATGTACTTAACATGCATAACAAACTAAAAATTCAGTGCTCAAAAAGATTAACCAATAATTAAAGACATATTCAACACTGTGTGATATAGACATATCAGCTATAGCTGCTTGTCTGTCATCAATAAATAAAAACCTTCAGTGTGACAGCCTGAGTGGTTTAATTCCTGATGTTGGATACACATTCATTCCATCTTAATTTAACTATTATGAAACTGAATTTCATAGTCTTCTTGACAATCTTCGCCCCTGCTTTGTGAACTTGGCACGATATTGGAAAATCAAACGCTTTCTTTTTTATTCGTATAGATTCAGGTAATTTTTGATTGTAGTAAAAATCTTTTTGTTTGTACCTAGTTGCTCTTAAAAAATTTGTAGGACTTCGAAAAAATCTCATCTCTCAGTTTTTTGGCACACAAGATTATCAGTTGATTCTTGAACATGATTGCTTGTAGATGATTGCAGTTGAATTTTTTAGTAGAAAAAAAAATTAAAAGGTAATTTCGTTTTCTAAGACATTTGTATGTTTTAAGAACTAAAGAAAACCGACTTCAAAACAAAATAATAAAAATACGAAATTTTGTAATTTTTTTTTATTTTTCTTGAATTTTTGAAATTTCCAACCAATTTTAGAATTTTTGAAATTGGACCAAAACAAAACAATATCCTTTCACATAAAAAAAAATCACTCTGGATTATATGAAATTGAGAACCTCCTCCTAAAAACTACTAGAAACGATAATGATACACTACGAAATAAACTTTACTACAAACAACTACAAATAGTCCTAAAAAAATTCAAGTGCCAAGTTCACAAAACTCTACAGGGAAACGGTATCTCAACTGAATTGGTTCGTTGGTATCAACCTACAGAAAACAGAGAATCCGAGTGTGGCATTATATGGCGTTTATTTATAGTTATTTTGAAGTCACCTGATTGTAATTATTATTGTAAGTACATATACCTAACTAACATAAGTCATTTTATTTCCAGCGTGTTCCGCGGCTCCCAGCACCTCTGGCGTCAGCGAGATCCTCCAGAACCTAAGTCGAGCTCAACTCACGCCAAACCACGTCGCTCGACTCGAATGTCGGGCTGTCGTCAACTACCTCGGCACCATTGACACACCACAAGCAGCCACCAACACCGCTCCCGGCAATGTCAGAAACGCCGTCAGAAAACTGAGGCAAGAACGGCGAACCGCCACACCGGTTTTACTCTCTGTACTCCCCAACTCTCTACTCCTAAGACGACCGTCAGGACAAGTTCTCGCGCAGTATCAAAGAGAACGAATCATCTACGCGGGGTGTGGCTCCGATACTGATAGAAGATACTTCGGCCTTGTGACGTCAGCGGAAACGGCCGAAGCGGACGCCTCGCACAGCTGCCACGTCTTCGCGGTAGACCCGAGGATGGCCGAGCACGAAGCTCATATTATCAGAGCCAGAGAGTTCGAAATCGCGTGCACGTGTGATCCTGTCGCTGAAAGGTGCCTGGAGTTCCCTCCGTCAGCGGAATATGTAGTGGGAGTTATAAGGGGAATGTATTCGCTGCCTGCTGAGGAATGCACCAGCCCAAACTTGCTACAGATATCGAAGTTAGCTATCAAAGGCGACAGTCCAGCAATTGGGAATTTCGCGAGATGCAATGCGGTGTTCAGACCCCGCGACCGGCGACCGTGCCGACAGGATGACGGCCACGACTTTGTCGCTAACTCTCCTCAACCTAGTAACCACAGTGAAATAACCACGACATCCAGCAATAGTGACTCGGGTATTGGCTTTCATAATGATGGAAGGAACATCGCTGATCGGATTTTGGTAGTCGATTTCGCAGGAGTCCAGCCACCTCCGACCAGGTTTAGACCTGACATGCCTCGACGGCCTGTGGGTCTGGTCGGATGCAGCAGCTTCGACGCTGATGGCTCGTTTCTATCGAACACCACTCCGGTCGTTGACGGATTTGGTGGTCAAGGCCGCCCATTAAACCTAGATGATGTCATCCTAAACGCGAATGACATGCAAACGGTCAGACACGTCAGTCCTCGCAAAGAAGATGATAATTACAACTATAATAATGTTTACGGCAATATACCTTCAAGCTCGCGAGGGTATCAGAATGGAGTTGTCTACGACCAAGTGTACACAGAAAGCGAAGGCCATCATTATGAGTTCGTGCCACCTCAGCTGGACATGGATTTGGAGATCGACCAGGTTGCTGAGACCTTTAACTCTGTAGAAATTTACGAGGAGACCAGGTCGATGCATCCACCCGACTGGCAATCAAATGAGTCTGTAGAAAACGTGACGGTGATATCGGGAGGTACATGCAAGGCCAGTATGGATTCAGTGTCGATGTACTCATCGAGAAGTCACGAGGAAGCCAGGCCGATGTTGCGAAGGCACATGCAAGCATCCTTGGATGATATGCTGGTCTTGGGGCTGAGGGATCAACCTAAGAATGATGATGATAATTTTGTACATCCTGCTGCTGTGAAATCGAAGGTTAGTTGACTTTATTATAACGAGTTTTATTTACATAGTCTTAGAAAGTTTAACAGCTTCGACTATCTTACAACCCTACCCAGCTCCTACTAATATAATCGGTAATAAGAGTATAATAAACATCAATGTATTTTTTTTGCATATTAAAAGTAATACAATAAGTTCCTCATGTATCTAACAGATGGCAGTGTATGTTAACTTCAACATCTTTTGATTCATCTTTTGATCTAGGTTGGGTTAGCGTATATTAGTTCAAGGTATTAGAACTACTGAGCCACAGCAACGCGTGGCCGGGTCAGCTAGTATAACTAGATAAGGCAACTTTTGATCTATGTACCACGCGGGCAAAGCCGCGGGCGGAAGCTGATAGCTGATAATTACCGAAGAGAAAGAGCACTGACGAACTGGCAATCAATTTCACAGTTCAGTCAGTGCCCTGAAATTGGACGTGCTCATTTTGCGCGAGACAATTCACCAACAATTTATGCTTCCTCATTTCAGAACAAATGCGCAATAAATTTAATTCATTTAGTTTGCAGTCATGCAGTCGTTTAGTAGTGTTGTTAGAGTTGTAATGTGTGTTATTGTGGTGAGTTTGAAATATTATGTTATGGCCAGTTATGGCCAGAATGTTTTCCTGTAAATACAACGATTAAGGTAACTTTTAAGGCGCTTCCTGGAGACAGATACAAAATTTAACACTTTCGGTCACTATTAAGTGGCTATTAACTCGTTATTTGTAAGAATAAACGAAATTTTAAAAATATGTTCTGTATGCTGAATATTTTGTCTTCAAGTTCCTCGTTTAAAATTGTTTCTAAAGTTGTTGTTAATTCTGTAATTTAATTTTGTATTCAACACGAAAATTGGAAATAATTTATCATCTTCTCCTAAAGTTAGCATCACTTAAATTTGCGGTTTGCACTAATAAATAGATATTTTAATAGGTAAATGATTCCTCGTTAAATACTTTTCAAATTGCCTAGTTGTATTTTTTCCCAATAAAACTTCGAGAAATTTGAGTGAGTTTTGGTGTGGCTGGTAATGCGCGGGCGCGGACGTCAGTGCGCCCCCAACTCTCGGACGTGGAACCCGTGTCGCCCGCATCCGCACCGGCCGGCCGGCTGCCGATGCACAATCTCGTGGTTTCTTCTAAAAGTACTTAGTTGTGTTATTTTGTTTTATTTTATTGTGAAAAGAGGCTTTGTGTTTATCAAGATACCTACCCTACCTCTTTAGTTATATTACCTTTAGTTTGTACAAGACTTGGTTATACTAGTATTGATTGTGATTTCTGAAACATTTCTCTCAATTACCAACTGCGAAAAGACGCTTCGATTGCCTAGATTAGAGTTGGTGCCTAGTGATCTACTTTCTTGTGTTTTATATACCTACGTGCCTAAAAAATGCCGAAGTTCAAACAAGTGAAACGACAAGGCGTCAAAACGCAGAAAGATTGAATAAATTTATGTAAGTACATACCTATCTACCTAATTATTGCTATTTTCATCATCCATACTGCCAAACTTTATCATACATAATATCCATAGGTAGGTAGGTACTTACTAATATTATAAATTCAAATGTGTCTCTGTTTGTCTGTTTACCTGCTTGTTTACTAAATTACGATTAGGTAGGACCTACCTACTACAGACTGACTACTTGATTTATCTAATCACCTGCTCACTTACTTACAATGTAGGTAAATACCACAGTAGTTACATATCATAACAAGTGCCTACCTAAGTACACAATAAACACAGGTAAGTAGCTGAATAACCTATAATAATTATTTGTTATAGGTAGACGAACGCGAAAAGAATAATTATTTGGAACATGCTCTAATAACGGACAAAATAACAATACAACATCCCAATTGAATGTGGATGAAAACGAATAAGTACCTACCTCAGAATAAATAGGTACCTATCTATTTACTATACCTACCATAATACTTATGGTAAATACCCAGATACTTCAATTTCGATGGTAGGTACCTACCTACCTGCCTGTCTACCTAAGTACCTAAATACTTATTTTGATAATCTGTCGGTAATTAGCAAATTTATCAAGAAAAAATCACGTATTAGATAAATACCTACTAGTACCTAGGTAGGTAAATCAAACAACTAATCAAAATAAATCTACAATGTTTTGTTTGATCAATAATCGAATCATCGCTGTGAGTAGGTAGATACTTCGTCATCGGCGTGCGAAGAAAAATGAACTGTATCTCGCTTGGGTGTGGATCATAATGGAAACACCTAAACGCCTGCTTTGGTATTTCAAATTGCAATGTAGTGTAGCGCATAAAAAATACAGACACGACACTACACGAACGCAAGGGTTGCCGTGTAATATTTTCTGATTGCAGAACTATTTTACATGATTAGGTACATGCTTTATTTTGTAAGTCGACTTTATTAGAATATTTACCTGCCTAAATAATTATAATAAAAAGTTTTTTTTGCAGGATAGGAGATCGTTGGAGGTTACTGTCACAAAATAATAAAATAAGTAATGATGAGCAAGTGATTGACATAATCAATAATGAGTAAGTAGATTATATATATATATATATATATATATATATATAATAATACCACGTTTTATGCTATATTATACAAAGTGTTTTTTTAATAAAACGATGTTGGTGTCAATTATGACATTTTTCATGTAGATAAAAAAAATGGCATCCATTTCAAAATCTAAAGAGGTAAATTTTAATTAAAAAAAAAATGTACCTACGCACATTTGATTTTTATAAAATGATCCTTCTTATAAACTATGATATTTAGACGTTTGTTTGTTACTTACGCAATCACAACGATGCTAAAGAAATTACACTTTAAAAAAATACATGTTTGCAATTCACACGTAGTAGAAATGAAACCTTCAAAAAACAAACTTATAATAAGTACACGTATACAAAACACCACGGTTGTAGTGATGCCTTTTCTCAAGCTTTGTACTACGCATGCGCGCACAAACACGTAATAATAAACACGTATAATGTTTCCTATCTCATTTTCTCCCACGTTAAATCTTATGAATTTATGTGTCTGTCTGTTTTTACTGACGCTTTTTCGTTTCATCGACTTTCAAATCACAATGATGCTAAAGAAGTTTTCACTTCAAAATATATCTTGCCTATTCAATTCATGATAAATGTATATATTTTCAGGATGATTGAAGAGCGCTCAGGATCACCTTCACGAGTCATCGAAACAAGTAACAACGAAACCTTTGACGATAATGAAGAGGTGGGTATTATAATATTATAAGGCAAACTCGAAGTCGAGATTAGGCTTGTATACAATAACTTATATATGGCTTGAGTTTCCAATGTGGTTCAGATAGCTTAGTTTTATATTTTTTTTGCAGTTACAAATTTCATACGAGAATGAAACAGAAAACAAGACAGTGACGAGTAGAAGAGGGATAATTGACGTCAGCTATTTTTTATCAGAGCTTAAACGCATATCTACTCATGGGCCGCTCAGATGCAGCATCACTGAATTCAATTTGATTTCAGAAACACAAAATGGTCTGCAATCAAAATTTAAATTTAAATGTCGTCTCTGCAATAAAAAAATGTTATAGCAGGTGATAACTGTAGTGACAATTATTTGCCCATTAATACATGCGCCGTTGCTGGTGCAATGGCAATTGGCGGGGGTCAATCTCAATTGGTAGAATTTTTTTCGGCTCTTAACCTGCCGTTATCTGAAAAGATATTATATGCAAAAAACCATGACATTGTCCGTCAGAAATGGGAGGATGTTTCTGTTGATGCAATGAAAGAGGCTGCAGAAAACGAAGACTATTTGCGATTTATAAGGACAGGGTCAATAATAATGGCATTCCAATCGTCGATGTCATTGCGGACGGTTGCTGGTCTAAACGTAGTTATAAAAACAATTATAATACTCTTACATACAAAATTCAGGAAAGGTTTGCCACTTGTAAACTATCCTTAATGTTGTATGAAATTATGTATAAATTGCCTCGCCATCATTTGTTTGTAATTTTGTTTGATTATAAAAAAGTTTAAATAAAGTTTATTACGTGTCAAACAGATTTTTTTTGTGCCCTCAACCATAACCACCTAATAATTAAAAAAAAATACATAAGTAATATATTTTCCTGACTAGTGAGGTAGGTAGCTACTTTTACTTCTGACATAGACAGGAATTTACATGTTACCTAACCTTAGAGGATTCAATGTATAATCAATAATCTAAGTAGTTTAGTAAACAATTATTTATTTCAGGTCCAGAATTACTTTAGATTGATGTCTACAATATCCACTCGTATAATCAGTAGGTATATTTAATTTTAAAATGCAAAAATACTTATTATAAGCATAACTTATCAAAGTCAGTCAAAAATACAGTAAGTAAGTAAGTAACTAAATAGTTATCAACTCACAACTTACCGAGCTACTTAGTTTTAATTTTACCGGCCGTGTCTGTTACATTTCTAGGGTTATGTTTTTACAAATGAAATCTCAGAATAAGTACACGCACAGAATAAGGACGCTCTGCGACGGCGACGAGCGGCACCGGCTCGCCAGGCAACGCCACCTACGGCGTAATTTTGTCAACTTTCTCGGCCGTTTCTGTCTTTATTTTAGGTACTGGAAGCGCCTTAAGGCTTCATCTCTAAAATCTATCCTGTATTATCAATTCATCCATAATGACCTCTGTGGCGCAGTGGGCCAAGGTCCGGCTGAGACGCTAAAGTTTGCGGGATTGATTCTCCCCACGGGACATGTTTGTGTGATCTGCAAGTATTAGTCTCGGGCCTGGGTGTGACTATATTACTGATAAGAATGCAAGGCCTCATGTTGCTCTGCCCTCAGACAGTTAATCGACTCATTTTAAATGTATAAACTCTCTTGAATTCGTTTTTTGTAGTTAAGGTCTAGGTCTGAGTTATAAGATGGATCATGCAAAAAAACGTTAGGACCAGGACGAGTTTCTTCTCGGGCTTGGGTTGGGAGAAATTGGCACCTAAATTCACCTAGTATGTAAGACGTTTCATAGTGATCCTTGTGATTGTTTTGAATTAAATATCTTTTGATTTTGTCTTTGACTATATCCTGACGCTGTTATACAACATCCTTTATCTGTCTTCATCTCCCCACTATTTAAAGGAACGTTTTATTTTTCTGCACCAGTCAAACGATCGTGATCTGCGTTCGTCTGACACTCTCCAACTCCTTACTCCTGTTCATAGTTCAGCTATGTATGGTGAATCCTTCACTGTTCAAGCTGTACACTTATGGAACTCCTTACCTTTATCTATTCGCTTATCTAAATATATTCATATATTTAAAATCAAAGTCCATAACCTTTATCTGTCTTTATCTGGAAACTGCTAACTGGTTGTTAGCTTCTATCACTATAGAAAGTTGTTTGATGGTGGGTATGTATGTCATCTTTCTTTGTGTAATTTTTGTCATTTTTATAGTTATGAATTATAGGCATTTTTATAGTTATTGTTATATTTTGTATTTTTATGTATTAGATTAAGTATAGGTAACTTTTTTTTGTACAACGCCGACTTTTTGGTATTTTGTCTATCCTGTCCATCCAAAGGTTGCCTGGAAGAGATCGCTTTTAGCGATAAGGCCGCCCATTGTACAACTGTACTGCTAATCATTATTTTTTTTTGTATATTCTCTTGTGTACAATAAAGTGTTTATCTATCTATCTATCTATCTATATGTATGTATTTACTATAACGAAGAATATCAGCCACATGGTACCCATAACAGATGCTCTGCTTACTTTGGGACCTGATGATGCTGTGTAAAATGTCCGGCATTATTTATTTATTTAATAAGTGTAGGTATTTTTTCTTTGTTTGTTACCTTTCACGATTGGATCCGGGGTGAAATTTTGTAAGGATAATATTTCTTGTGGAAAGACATAATTATGCTACTGTTTATTTATTTACCTACCACGCGTGTGAAGTTGATGCCGCTTGCAGCAGCTTGTTGCTGTTCAACTTTCGCTACAAGTCTCTCTTAAATTTAAAATAAATTTTATTCGGATTGATTCTTACCTTTTCACGGTTGAATGAAATTTGGTAATAAAATAGATTGTGTCATGAAGAAGAATATAGTCTACTTTTCATGTAGTTTATTACCGCACGTGCGAATCCGCCGGAAAGCTGAAGCTCTCTCCTAAAGTCTCCTGTTATTCCAGGTCCGGAAATCAATGAAACCCTTCAACCTGCTATCGAAGACGAGGAACATGATCACCGGCAAGGACCGAGAACGGGAGAAGGAGGAACGGAGACGGATCAGCGCCAGTGCCGGGGACGTGACGGAGGGGAGCAAGGCAGAGGGGGGCAGGGAGGAGGGCGGCAGGGCAGAGGGGCTGGCGGCTGCGGCCAGTGAACCCGACCTCAGGGATACACAGGTCAGTGAGCTTACAACTTCACAACGATATTGCTAGAGTTGTCATTATACGCCGCTAGATGGCGTGAATATTAATATTCTAGAGTTTTAGATTCATCGAGTCTACTCGGCATAACGATAAAGGATGTAAATAATATAATATAATAAAAGCCTTTATTACTGTTTACAATAATGTTACTAACTAAAATGTTACACTGATGATCGGTTGAAGAACAGCTTGTCCTTCGACAAATGCCTCCCCTGAAGTCTTCCATCTTTCTCTGTCCTTTGCTACTCTAGTCCATTCTGGTCCGGCTACTCTTTTTAGGTCATCTTCCCAGTGTTTTGTTTGTCGGCCTTTACTTCTTTTGTCATCTCATCATCATCAATATTTATTTTAACGCTAGGATAATTAAAATTTGACACATTACATTGCATTTTTCGAACCTTACGATCGGAAGGCAGAGTCACTTCCACTAGATTACTAGTTCTCTCACTAATACTTAACAAATTAGGATAATCAAAAGTCAAAGTAAAAACAATTTTATTCAATAAAATCACAAGGACCACTTTGAATCGTCTTAAATGCTAGTGAATCTAGGTGCTGGTTCCTCCTAACCCCAGTTCCAGAAGAATCTGACCGGAAAATATATTTAAACGGACCGTATTACTACAATCCGTTCATAGAATCCGACGTATACATCTGAAGTAATACATAAGGAATGTTTCATTCAAGGAGGGCGTTCATTCATTAACAGACTGCATACTTCGCTTATCAACAAACAATCGCACCATTAATAACAATGTAAGCAATTTTTCACATTCACGTATGCTTAAAGATAAATTAATCAGCGGCACTAACTCGTAAGTGTGCGCAGCTTAAAATATGCTTTTTAGCATAGTGTGAGAAAGGATAGATTTACACATAGGATTGTGGTGAGTAGTAAGGAGATACCATTATGATTTCTAAGCATATGATTAGATAACACGGATTTCTCGTTAAATCCATACCTTGTCAGATCACCCTTACGGACAAACACATTTATAATGCGTACAGCCAAGGATCGGAATACTTTGCCGTCGTCTGTCTTTGCTGAAAATTACAATTTGGGTATCTTCAAGTCAAGAGTGAATAGGTGTCTTTTTGACCTTCGTGCCCCCATTTCGGTCGCAGCGTCACTCGGCGAGAACGTGGCCAAACGTAGGTCTATCGATAATTAAAAAAAAAATTATTCCTAAAATAAAATAAAGTTGTAATTCTTAAACTACTGGTTCAAATTGAATAAATATACCGTGTTTATACAATGCCTGCTTGGTTACTGAAAATTCTGGCTTCTAGGTTTATCCACAACGATGATATAGGGGGTCGAAAATATGGTATGGCCGTGCCGCTTTTTTGTTCGACTTGGCGGGGGCACTACCGTGCCCTCAGATTTTATAGTGTCTTTTTTAAATGGCTCAAATGTTATTCAATGTAGTCTGGTTTAAATGCGAAAGTTTTACAACTGTACGGGTTTTGAAGAAACTTAGTATAGATGTAGTTTTAGACCTGGAATAGTAGCATATAGTTTACTAGCTGCTGCCCGCGACTTCGCACGCGTGGTACCTACATAAACAGTAGCCTATGTCCTTCTCCAAGGTCCCATCCATCTCTATACCAAAATTCATAAAAATCGGTTCAGCAGCTTAGGCGTTAAAACGTAACAAACAGACAGACAGAGTTACTTTTGGATTTATAATATTAGTAGATTTTTATGTTGGCACCAGACTTGTTGAAGAATGTTTTCCTTATTCTGACAAGCTAACCATAGAACTTCAATGTGTAAATATAAAACATGAAACAGATGGATAAATGTTAAGTACAATCTCGCCAATATATTTCTAATCAGTTAAACACGATGCAGAGATATGCATCTCTCTCCCGCCCGCAATCGAAAAGCGTTAGCAAATAGTTAGCGTTAGTACTAACGCTTTGACAAATTCTGAGGCGCAGTAGGTTGCGGGTTCGATTTCCGCCGCGGGACTAATGTTTGTATGATCTGCAAGTGTTTGTCTCGAGTCTGGGTGTTTCTATGTATAATATGTATGTATTTACAAAAAAAGGTGTATAAGTAGTATATCAGTCATGTGGTACCCATAAAACAAGCTCTGCTTACCTTGGGACCAGATGATGCTGTGTGAAATGTCTGGGATTATTTATTAATTTTTTATTTGCATGGCATTTCAATTGCTAGGTGGAGGGAGGTGCTTACGTCTGCATCATGTCTAACTCATTAGGAATAGATTGGCGGAATAGTTCTATATATTTGTCCATGTTTAATGTTTCATACGTCTGCATCATGTCTCACTCATTAGGAATATATTGGCGGAATAGTTACATATATTTGTCCATGTTTAATGTTTTGTAATGGATTTCCGCAGTCACGTCTGAATCAATTATCTATGTGAAGTTACGTGTGTGTGAGTACGATGTCCAGTCTCCCAGTACAGTACGGTCGGGCTCGCTTGATTAATTCATCTTAATTGGTAAACGGTTGTTCTAGTCTCAATGCTGTGTGTTGGTCTTGGGTCGTTATAACTTGCATAATGACGACGAACTACCAATATCTTCTATCTAAAAAATTGCAACTTTACAGGAGACGAACAAAACGTCTCATTTTTCTATTTTAATAAATGTTTCGGTTTTATCTATTTTAATAATCTAATTATTGGAATAGAAATATGGTGTGAAGTATGTTGTTATTCTGAAACTACCATTTACAAAGTTAGAAGAAAATAGGAGGTATTGGTTTCAGTTTTATTAAATTATAGAACATTTAACGGAACATAGGAGGTATTAAAAATAGTAAAATAACATCAAAATTTTAGTTTTATTTATTATCAGTTACCAGTATCTTGTCTTTTATGTAAAGACTGACAAGAAACATAGTCTCAAAAAAAAATATGGTAGAAAACATGTTATCTGCAGGGAAACTTAGGTCTCACTTTAAAATTTCAAAAAATTGTTAGAGAACACCTTAATCAGAATACTAAAATAATCAAATTATTTTTTTCTAAAGTTTGGCAATTGGAAATATACCGTACCTTAGTACTTAGATTACTTTAATTTATAAAACTAAAAACCACTAAGCAAAACTTGAAAAGGTAGCAAAATTATTATCTATTAGGAACTGTCATTAGGAACCTTAGTTGCATAGAATAATCTATCTAACTTTAAAAACTTCTTAAACGAAAATAATATTCCAACCACTTACTTAGTTTTATAACAATCATAATAAAAGTTCTAACTTACATTAGTCTTGTAACAATCACAATAGACATTCAAACATTTAAACTTACTTAAGTTAATCATAATCACATTACAATTTGGCAATGTTATGGCAATAGGATAAAGGTACTTAGGAAACTATAATCACAGCCAGTCATAACTTTTAAGTAGAGTATGGCAAAGAATCATAAAAACTGTGACAATCAATGGGAAAAACTGATTTTAGCTGCTGCAGATGGTTGAACTTGGTAGAAGAGATTGGAATCTTATTAAAGCAAAGTTGAGAATAATTTACCTCACCAAGTAGCTTTGGTCTCTGTGGGAGATCAGTCCATTCACCATCATAGCTTAGTTTGACCTTTAAAGTCAAGTCAGGGCTATAAAGAATTGCTCTTATGTCGACAACTTGCGGATCGCCAGCTCTCCTTCCAGGTCGGATGCTTTTGTAAACCTATGTCTCAGGGCTTGCATAGTTTTTGAAAAAACTGTAATCGGCTTGGATTGTTTCGTAAGGTTCCTTTCTCGCTTCTTTCGTTATAGTAACATAGTCACTAGGCAGGTGAATTTCTTTATTTTTAAGTTTCCTTTCTATTGCGCTGAGAACAGTCACATTCCATTTGTGTGTGTCCTGGTTCCAGAAACTTTTGGCTAATGGTAACTTCATGTTTTTTTTTATAATCTAATAAATTTGCAATGGATTTACTATGTAGAAAATTTTAACCGAGAGCTTATGTTATATCACAATTACCTACATCGCAATCGATTATGCGTCGATTATAATGAAAAAGCAACAAATAGATGTCGAAAATTATTTATTGACAATAAAATTTAAACAACATTCGTAACGATAAATCAACATAAAAATAGTTTTACTTAGAATGTAATTAAACATGAAAAATGAAATAAAACATGTTTAAAACAATCTCCTAATTAATATTTCCAAATTAAACTTTACTAATAAACAAAAATCCCTCTTTGTAACGTTCGTTTTTAACATCACCGAATAAGCGCGCGCATGCGTAAAACATAAGAAGCAAACATACGTTTTCAATACACATATAAACGGTATTTTCGCTTTCGTGAACTGAAACAGTGTAGGTACCCATACTACGAAAAATGCGAGTAACGAAATGCATGCGTGTGCAACGTTTCGTTACTTGGTACTAGATGGCGCATCCGTTACTCAGTACCGAATACATACGGTTTGTTACAGCTCTAGTCAAGACGCCAGATAGATAGACAACGCGCAAGGGTCAACAAGTTATTGGAATAGATAGAAGGTTTTCGCAGCAATATCTTTTAGAAAATTTCAATACAATAACATAGTAGATATTTCTACTTAAAGTTAGAAGGTATTGCCATCAAAATTAGCGTCTCGTAATTTAGAAGTTATTTCTATTAGTGTTTAATCGCATTAATAGTTAAATATTGTTTTAGGGGGTTTTGCCAGTACACGCGGGATAGCATTTTACGTCGATTGGCATTAAAATCAGAAAACCGAAAAAAAGGTAGTTAGGAGGTATTGGTAGTTCGTCGTCGATATCATATCTTCTCGAGCTTGGGTTAGGAGGAATTGGCACCTAAATTTACCTATAATGTAAGACGTTTCAAAGTGATCCTGCTGTTGTATCTTTTACTACGTGAAGCTAGCTGTTGTGTCTTTTACTAGCGTGTTGCCATCATGCAGTAAAATAATAATAAATGACTGATATACTACTTATATACCTCTTTTTCTTAATATATACATAATACATATATATTTTACATACCACCCAGACCAGACTTAAAATACGCTTACACCTGAAATATAATAATATTTACTAGTGGTCGCCCACTGCTCAAAAATCGACCATAATTAATTTAATTAAAAAAAAATATTAGCATTCTGCACTCCTCTATATCAACTATAAGTTTTAGAATTTTCATACTCCTCCGTCCGCGCAATTTTGGTAAAAAGGGTTACAAAGTTTTTGCTTCAAGTATTAATATATAGATAATGCCGGACATCTCACACAGCATCATCGGCCTACAAAGTAAGCAGAGCTTGTGTTGGCCACATGACTGATAATACTATTACTTATATTGTTTTGTAAATAAATACATATTAAACTTATAAACACCTGAGACAAATACTTGCAGAGCATACAAACATTTGTCTCGCGGCGGGAACTCGCAACCTTCTGCGTCTAGTAAATAGGTGTGTTCTAGACCTTCGTGTCCCATCGTCGCTTACCACCAGGCAAGATCGTGGTCAAACGTAGGTCTATAGACGATAAAAAAATGACCAAGACCAATTCTGTCTGAGTAAGCTTCGCAGAATCCTATCAATTGATCTCGTCTCGCGTCCAGTACCTACTCCGGCCGGTCTAAGTGATACACGAGTACTTACACTGCACTCTACATGAGAAATTGTGCTCCAACTTTCTTAACCAGTCGTGAAGCCGGTCGCGTTACAATGTGATACTAATCTTGTTAATCCGAAACGCACACTGTTTAATTATACGAAGCACCTACCTACATGCCTACCTACAATACTAATTTACTACCATATTCTGCTCTGTGTAGTTAAGTACATAATATAAGCTGAAGTTTACGAGCAATGTTTAATATGCCATTAACTCTAATATATTCGCGAAAACTATTTAACTTTTTAACACTAAAAGAACTAATTAATAAAAACTTCTTTGAATGTATAGATATGTATTCTAAGTAATTTATTTGTATCAAGTATTGTATTACTGTGTATTTATATAAATGTATTAATACATTTTGGTGGAAAATACACACAACACCATCTAGTCCCAAAGTAAGCAGAGCTTGTGTTATGCGTACCACATGACCTAAATACTTTTTTTGTAACTAATAATAATAATAATATTTCCGGACATTTCACACAGCATCATCTGGCCTTAAAGTAAGCAGGGCTTATAAGAGTTATAAGTAAATACATACATATTATACATAGAAACACCCGGACCCGAGGGAAATACATGTAGATCATACAAATATTTGTACAGCGGCGGGAATTGAACCCGTAACCTTTGCGTCTCAGCCAAGCCTTGGCCCACTGCTCCACAGTCTTCAAATGATAACATACTAAATCTAATAATGCCTTCAGATCCTCATCTCAAGGAAAGATAACCAAATAAGTCCAATAAATATTGCGTCCACAAGTATTACACCTCTATTATGCGTGTTATAAAGCAACACAAACAACATTTAACTGAACACGGTTACCGTGTGTTATCTGTTCTATAAATAGTGCAGTAAGCCCACAATAAATACATATGTCCTCAGAATTAGTCACGAGACTATATTAAGGCTCTTGTGACCGCTTTACAATTTGATAAACTGATATCAGCTACTGGAATATGATAAAGATTAGTTTTCGTTATTTATAAAATTTTCTTGAATCAGACTAATATATTCTTTCCCCTTAATACGTATGATATGTATGAAAATTTGTTATACTCATAAAAATAGAGATAGGTTTCAGCAAAATAGTAAGACGTTCCAAAGTGATGCTGAAAAAATTTTTGAAACCTTCAAAAATTTTGCGCACAAAGAGAACCACGAATATAAGAAACACTGTATAATGCTTCCTATCTCATTTTCTCGCACGTTAAATCTTGATGAATTTATGTGTTTGTCTTTTTTAACCGACTTTATCAAAAAGGAGGAGGTTCTCAATGTTCACCGATTACTCAAAAACGGCTGAACCGATTTGGAAAATTCTTTTTTTGTTTGAAAGGGTACACTTCACAGGTGGTTCCATATAAATTTTATCAAAATCGGACGAGCTGAAAAATAAACCAAAATCTAAAAATTGTTACATCGATGATGTTTTCATGTACTTTCATACCTCGCTGTCTCAGCGGTGCGTTTATTTGGCCTACCCATATTATATAATACAAAATACATCTAATTTCCTCTAAAAATGTATTATAGGCTCAAATTTCATTCAATAAAGGCGGTTTCTTTTTAGTTTTTAAAACGTAATTATTTATTGTCGCTTTTTCGTTTCATCGACTTTCAAATCACAACGATGCTAAAGAAGTTTTTACTTGAATAATGAATATCCCTAACAAACTATGGCATTGCGGGCGGGCGCCTGGCTGAAGGTTTGGAGTTTGGGGTTCGATTGCTGAGGCAAGACAAATAATGTTGCGAAACATGAAATCTTTGTGTGGTTAGACAGGAATATGAAAAACTGTGCGATGAGTTTATTTCTTTTGTATTATGTTGAAGCTTTTACACTGCTTCAGTCCTTACTTTACTTTGTAGGGTATCCTACTACCGCATAGTTTGTAAATAAAATACAAATTAGTACACCACAAAACCACGACTCGGGTAAAAATTACAATTATTAGCAACGTGTACAACGTGATACAAAACAAACACGCTGCCGCATCAAAAGAAGATTCACAACTCATGTTAAGTTTACATTATGACCAAAACACCCTAAGCAATACTTTTAATACTTTAAAAGGCTATTTTTTCCCCTCTTCACGTCGCATTCAAACCTTTCAAACCTTACAAAATAGGTTTTTATGGTCCTGAAAAAGTAAAATTAAGAGATAGAAGAGTAAAATGACGAGTTTCGTGCCAGTTCTTCTCGGACTTGGGTTATAAGAGCTTAGGAGGAATTGTCACTTAAATTAACCTAGTATGTTAGACGTTTCAAAGTGATCCTTTTGGTTGTATTGAATAAAATATTTTTGACATTGACTTTTGATATTGACCTCTGACTTTTGACTTTTGACCTTTGACCTTTGACTTTTGACCTTTGATTTGTGACTTATCAAACGAACGGATCAAACCGAATCCTCAACTTACAGCGCAAAAGGCAAAGCTATTACCAATTGAGCTGACAGGTCAGTCAATTAAGTAGGTATCATAAAGTATTTCTTACTAATATTATAAACGCGAAAGTAACTCTGTCTATCTGTCTGTTTGTTACGTTTTCACGCTTTAACCTCTGAACCGATTTTGATGAATTTTTGTTTAGAGATTTATGAGACTTTAGAGAAGGACATAGGCTACTTTTTATGTAGGTACTACGCGTGCGAATATCATCTAGTCACCATAATACAAGCTTTACCTAGTTTGGGGCTAGATGGTGTTGTGTGCATTGTCCACCAATATTTATATATATTTAGTAGCATAACACGCTGAGCGTTACCTTTATTGTGCACGCTTTGAGTGATTGCGATGTCAAGCTACTTATGAAGTATGTACTTCATAAGTAGCTTGACATCGCAATCTACTAAAGTATTCGTAACACCATGTGAACGGTCGTGTCCAACTAGTTAGAGTTAGGTGACATAGATACTAATTTTATTGTCACTACGGAACATGTGACACTCAGGACTTTACAAATTAGTAAGTATTTTACAAACGCTGTTATAATTCGTAGTTCGTGCTTTCACGAAGGACTTTTTTTTTGTGACTTTAGGTGACTTTTTATCATAAATAATTACGTTTTCAAAACTAAAAAGAAAACCGGCTTCATTGAATATAATATTTGAGCCCATTAAAAGCCTTAATGGTTTATTCAAAGCCCTTTTTTTAAAGTCTGTTAACACCACTGGAAAATCTAGAAAGCAAAATATCGAAATTTGAAAGGCTTGGAAAACATATTTTTTCCAGGTATTGTTTTTGTACTCAGAATACTGGACAAAAATTTAGCAAGGATCAGGCTGAATCGTCATTCTGCACAGAATAAATAAATGAATAATGTGGGACATTTCACACAGCATCATCTGGCCTCAAAGTAAGCAGAGTTTGTGTTATGGGTATCACATGACTGATATACTACTTAAATACTTTTTTTTGTAAATCCATAAATATTATACATAAACACCCAGACCCGAGACAAATACTTTGTCTCGCGGCGGGAATCGAACCCGCAATCTTCTGCGTCTCAGCCAGACCTCGGCCTACTGCGTCACAGAATACAGTACTACATAAAACCGTAAGGATAACACTCAACCGTTAAATATATAACTCCAAAATTACTGCTAAAAAGTTCACCTCGAAACGATGTAGACAGCAAGTAGATCGAAAATAAATACCGTAAAATGTTATAGCAGTTTTAATTAAACACATAACATCCTAAATATATGTTTAACAACTCCGTCTGATACTCAAACGGTGGTTAGAGATACGTACAATTGTGTTCTAACGGACACAGGCAATGTAAATATTTTGAAAGTAGCCAGTACTTGCACTAGTATTTTCTAAACTTTCAAGTTAAACGTTCCCTGCTAAAGCGAGCACCCGTCCACGTTTCTTACTCATTGGGAATATATTGACGGAATAGTATCATTACATAGTATAAAACAAAGTCGCTTCCCGCTATCTGTCTGTCCCTATGTATGCTTAGATCTTCAAAACTACGCAACGGATTTTGATGCGGTTTTTTTTATATATAGAGTGATTCAAGAGGAAGGTGATGTATAATACATACATAATATAGTAGAGAAACAGTGATAATTTTAGAGGTTAGCGTATATGGGTTCAACGTATTAGAACTACTGAGCTACAGCAACGCGTGGCAGGGTCAGCTAGTTAAATATACAACCATCCGTTTAATGTTTTGTAATTGATTTCCGCAAAGTTACGCCTGAATCAATTATTTATCTGGAGTTATTATTGTGCACTTCTGAACGAAATGAAGATGCTTCAAGTTTAGGATTTAGGTCTAGCATTAGCACTTTGATCAGCAGTTCTAAACTTCACTATTTTGTAGCATAATATGGAAACAGACGCAGGTCACAAACTAGCTTAAAAAACCGCGCGGATTATTGAACGTGGTCAAAGACGATGTCTCTAGCAAATTAATTTTTGTGTACAAAATTCTGTCACTTTTTACCCCTATTTAGTGGGCTTCTGCTATTATATATATATGGTATTTATTTTCAATATTTTTCCTCCTACTTCCTCGTTTCAAATTGGTTTTTTAAGTGTTTGAACTTTATTATGAAATAATGTCTAAAATTATTCAATAAATATCATCTTCTCTAAAAATGTACATCGTACGTAACGTAACGCACAACTTGCAGTTTACACAAATAGGCGGAAAGTAAGCTAATTAAAACATTACCCGTTAAACTTTATTCAGAATTCCTTTCATGAATGTATGATGAATGTATGATCAAAGAGCTGGATGCCTTAATAGTTTAAGCCACTAATTTCCTAAAGTAAAGTCCCAATAGAACGCATACTGACGAGGACGTGCACAAACGAAACGTATTCCTAAAATTCAATCCCTTAAGTTTCATTTCTCTTAATTTAAAAGCTGTGCTCTTTTCGGCAAATGATGACTCTTTTATTTATTTATTAAATATACAAAACATTGCAATATAAAACATGACATCAACTTAGCTAAAAAACTAGATTCCTAATCCTACAAATGAAAATGACATGAATTATATTGAATATAATAGTAAAATTACCTAAGATCAAAAAAAATACAAATTAAATATTAGAATTTGAATTAGCAATTAACAACTTCCACCTGTTTCTCTCCAACGCAGCCTCCTTGATCTCCATATACGATACGTCATCTACCTTCTTAATTTGGCTCATGTAGCTGATCCGTGGCCTTCCTCTTTTTTTTTTCTTCCTCTTTCTCTCTTTCTTTTAACTGATTCATTTATGATTGTGTTTATCAAACTACTGCTTTATAAGTATAAGATGACCAATAATTTTCCATCTTCTATGTTCAGTAGGACCCTAAAGTTTTGGGGTTAAATTTATTTCAGGCGCCAAATCTATATCTATAAAATGCGATGTGTATGTATGTTCCCTGTAGACTCCGAAACGGCTGGACCGATTTCAATGAAATTTTTAGGAAATATTCAGATTGGCCTAGCGGGTGATCCTTTGAAGTTTGATAGCGATCAGATCAACAGAATTTTCATTTTTTTTTGCATTAATCGATTTTGGTATGGATATAGATTGTATCTTAGCAACGGACATATGCTACTTTTTATGTATGTACTATGCGTGCGAAGCCGCGGGCAGAAGCCAGTTAATTTATAAAGGGGGCATCGAGACCAACGGTAAGTTACAAGGTGTTGCACTAGAACTCATTTACCTGCAGCCAGCACATCTTTTACGTTAGTAGCATGGTACCTTCTGTGGGAACAAGTCATATTTAGTTGTCGTGATTTCGCAACTATTACTTAAAACGATATTAAATATTAAGCAATCTCTCGCGTGGAAACGCTTCTAGCTAATTTACAAGCAATTATATTTTATATTATAGCAAGTGATTAGGTAAGTACCTGGTACTAGTGAAGCTGGAGTTACGACAACCACTTCCACGTACTTAGTTAGCACATTAAATGTAAAACGAATGCGTTCTTTGTTTAGCTTGCTTTGATGTTCCTATCAGATCTACTTGGGCAACCTTATTTTTACTTGGCTCTTTCCTGCTTAGACCACGTTAGACTTTTATGTCAATCAATGAAGACCATTAATTATAGTAAGGAATCCTTATATTTCGGACAATTTACACAATATCTTTATAAATTATAGCCTATGTGTTATTCTGATGTATAAGCTATATTATTGTAAAGTTTCATTAAAATCCATTCAGTAGTTTTTGCGTTGAACAGTAACAAACATACATACAGACTTCCGCGTTTATAATATTAGTAAGGACCAGAAGCGATAAAAGTATCTATTATCATTTAGGAATCAATGTATTACTACCAAATGTGTATTTGAAATAAATTATAAATTTTTATTGTAGTTATATTGTAGTTATGGTTCACTATTTTGGCTATAATGGCTTACACATTTTGGCTATAATGGCTCACACATAAGATATAGATATATAATTTGGCGGGCTTTTTTGTAGGACTATTTAAGATAAACATTTCTATCATACATTACATATGTGTAACTCTAGCGGTTTTGGCAGCGCACGCCAGAATAGCTCGCAGATGGTAGATTACTTACTTGACATTTATATCGTCATATTTTGGACAATTTACACAATATCTTTATAAATTGTAGCCTATGTGTTATTCTGATGTATAAGCTATATTATTGTAAAGTTTCATTAAAATCCATTCAGTAGTTTTTTAAGTGAAAGAGTAACAAACATCCATCCATCCATACTTACAAACTATCCCGTTTATAATATTAGTAGCATAGTAGGATTACGGGATACCTAAAGATAACAGTTGTTAAACCGCAGAGGAGGCTTTCGAACTGTCAAGAACTCGGTCACCACCATAATAAGGACACCTACCGTAAACATACAATTTATTCACGGAAAAGAACACAGAAATTATATTATTTTGTTTTTCATTAAAAGCCATTTTCGTTTGCTGAAGGCAAGGCAATTATACATTATCTACTAGCTTCTACTGTACTATATGTGTACTACATAGACACTATATATGTTTTAGAGAAAGGCCAGGTCAAGGGCATCATAAACCGACGCGCATGAATTAGGAATGTGATGAAAGTGAGTGAAGGTAAGTGGAACGTAGCAAGTGGAAACAAGCGTTATGTTACCAACTCACAAGAAAACGAATGTCGCACGAAATAAGAAAATCAGCCGAGTCATTTCTAGCCATTATTCCCAGCAAACTATATAAATAACTACAACAATGTTGGTTAACGGTAATCCATGGCAGAAATAAATCATGTTTTTGCGATATCTGTGTTAGTTACCTAGTTTGTAATCTGCTGATTGGGAGCAGATAAGATCATCTTGCAAAGGTGGAACAACAGTGTTCTCATTTCAATGATCGCAAAAAATGTCCTAGAAATCACAGTTAGAAGAAAATCAGTTGGCAATGTTCTGTTTGGTGCATGTGGGTTGTGTACTCACAACTTTGACTACTCCTCATTGTTATATTCGTACTTCTAAAATAGTTCATATACTTCGACTGTCAAGTAATAAAAATCTGTTTGTTAATTTAAAAAAACCTCCGACTACTATTTTTTCCATGCATTCATTCGTTTGTTCAAAAGGAATGGTAGTACACTATGAAACGATAAGTGGAAGAGTTTGTGAGATATTTGCAAGACAGTGGGAGGATGTAAAAATACTACAGCTCTCTCTGTTTTCTTAGCTCTGTGACCCCCAGACAATTTAAATTAGCAGCGGTTAGTTTCAATCAAACAATTACAGTAAATTGGTTCTGCGCAAATAGGGGCGAGTATAAATGGCAGTGATTGATTGATAAGCGCTCCGTATGGAATAGAATCATATCTAATTGAGGACGGGGTGATCTGGCTGGACATAATCAGAGCATGGGCCTGCCCTGACTACGGAGTAGAGGCCGCTTACTGACCAATATCAAGATCTCCTTAACGTGTCATTTGTTTCATTTTTTAATCAGAAGAACTTTTCGTGCACAATTTTTTTTGGTTGCACTATATGTCGATTTCCTCGAGGAGTTTTCCTTAAAATTTTAAGATTACTGGTATATCGCGTTCATCCATTTTACAAACAGAAAAAATGCATAGGTTTTCGACTAATGCCACGAAAGCACCAATGCTATGGTCAAGATGTGTTCTTTGTATATTAAGCCACTCGCGAAATTGTACATGAAACGATTATCCAGGATTATCAACAACATTCGAAAGCATATATTCGAAATATAACTAAAATGCATGTTATTCTTATCTGAACACCATCAGCTAGAATGTAATTACAAGCCGGCGGAGGTAATGGGCGTGCAGAATGCATTGTGCGCGGCCAGCGGTGCTCACTTCCTCGTTCGGTCGGTTGGCTCTTGACCTGTTTAACACTCAGCTTTCATCAGTATGGAGCACACTATAACGGTCAGCGCGGACCAGACTTCCTTCTAGTTTTATCAAGGATCATTCTGGAACGTCCTACATTCATATAATTACCGTAAATTTGAAAGTGTCTGTGTTTGTTTGTTACGTTCTGAACGACTGAAGGAATCTTGATGAAAAGTAAGGAATAGATTATAACTTGCGAAAGGATAGGGAACTTAAGGATTGCTACATTTTATGTAACATGCATGCGAAACCGCGGGCAGAAGCTAGTTTCATGAATTTATAGCTGTTTGTTAAACAAATCTAGATGCTTCAGGCAACGTTGAGCAACGACGAGGTTTCTTACGGTCATGCATGGAAATAATATTAAAAGTAAATAAATAAGATCTGAAGGCAGGCAGAACAGTTAGGTGCTTTATAGTGACGTTATCCAATGAGCTCAAATATGTCGTCAATTGAAGATATAGGTATTACTAGAATACGTGATAACAACATAGTACAAAATTTAGAGTCAAAAAAGCTTTTATCTTTGTGTTATCGTTCAAAGAGGTCAACAGGGACTAAGTTTCTTATCAGAAGCGCGCTTCAATGAATGATTTCTTTATAATTATGGTAATCTGGAGACGTTGAGCTCTACAGCTCAAGTCTCAGCTACTCTTATAATATTTCGTGATCGCACTCATCTCTGTTAAGGTGTGAATTCAGAAATGCTCAGCATTGCAAACCGTTGTGCAGTGACCGAGACGCCCTTGGGTTAAGGAAATAGCCTCAAACTTGACACTACTTGTTAGAACTATAGGTGTCATTACAATTCATACTTGCCTTTCTATAATATACGCCATTGCAGTCTAGGCTCAATACAAACCTTTTGCTCCTTCGCGGTTTTCTTTTGTACCATTTTCCTTATCTGTGACTTCAATTCCTCACTTCGTTGCCTCACTACTGCGTTTCTCATGAGTTTCTTTAGTTTACTAGACTAGTCTTTAATGCAGTGTAACAATGCTTTATTTAAGCTCTATATCCTCTCGACTGTATTTTCGGCTTTAGGCATAGGCACTCGAGATCTCAATCACTCATCCAACCAATTACATGAATACATCTAGTCCGCATCGGGAGCCGTTGGGTGCCTCTAAGTGTACCAATCAGTCACTCAGCAACCACCGGCGATGACTGACGCGACTGGTTTCACATTGAACTCGTGTTTCGTAATTGTAACATTGCTTATGTCACTGGCATAAGGTTTATTATTGTTGCACGTTGCATCAGTTACATGCTAATTGCAAAATAGTTCTAAATTGCGGATACGAGGACCGGACATGAAGTGATATTTGTATCCTAATTCCAATGCCTTAAGAGTTACTATTGAGACCAAAATGAAAAAGACGGTCGTTTTTAAGACGTGATAAATTGAGAAGGGTGTTCTTTTGGGCCATCGGATTTGAAGACATATGAGTGAAGTATTAAGTGATGCTTTCGAGTGGTGTTCGTGTGATTGACACGTGCGTTTGATTTATTGTGTAGTGACAATGGCTAACCGTGTGATGGGGTATGTGATATGCGGATATAACTCAGTGGATAATCTTATGGTGAGTTTCATTCATTACTCATTAGTCTTGTCACTAATAAAATAAGTATGTGGAAACTATCCGTTACGGCATAAAGATTGTAGCAACGGTTGCTTGCAACTCAAAGCAAATGATGATGATAACTTATGCGAGTACGTATTCACTAGTGTTTCCATGTATAAAAAATGTAACTATTTACAAAAAAATAACATAACTGATATAAGTAGTACATCAATCACGTGGTTCCCATACGACAAGCACTGCTTACTTTGGGACCCAAATGATGTTGTCTCAAATGTCCGGCAATATTTATTATTTATTTATTTATTATTATTATTTGGGGTTTGAGGTTATCCTCACAGGTAACCGCGGTAATCGAACCAGCATTTCATGCGCCTCAGTCGAATACGAAGACCCTGGTTATATGTTATATGTTATAATTCTGTTTAATATTATGTTCGAAGAGCTAAACTATCAAAGCCTTAACAGACCTTCTCTCAGTGATAAGATAATTTGTTTTACAGTTATCTATTTCCGTGTAATCCATTCGTCTGGCTGTATGTTTATTATAGGTATGTCCCGAAATAGCTATAACTGGATAACATGTGCTATTTATAGACGGGTTGTGATATATTTCCTTGTGGTTCTAATGATGTTGTTATTTAACAGTGTGGAATTAAGCCGTTAATTTTGCAAACTACATTTTTCCTCTAAAAATTATACAACCAGACGCGAACGAATTGTTATTAGTACGCTATTCTAAGATTCTAAATTTCAAACTAAAAAGAAAGTCACTTCTCTATTGAACCTATTCCCCAGAATTTACTTCTTGTATACGTACTCTGGCATAGACAAACAAAAACTTTTTGTAAACAAATTGGGAGTTTTTAAATGCCTGCCTCCTTAATCAATGTACCTAAAAGACTGTCCTACTATTGGTCCGTTCGCATTTGGGATCAAGAACTATCAAATAAGGTCAATTCCTTGACCTGCGCGAATTGGTTCTGATTTCTGATACGGCCGGCCACTTGCTGTGAGATAAATTGGGATAAAATCACTTGATGCCGTGTTTAATATTTGAGTAATAGCTGCTGGGTTCTGCCGTGGTGCTATTATGTCTCAAGACATTGACACTGACTGAACATTCTTGAAAATAAATAATAGTAATAATGCCGGGCAGTTCACACAGCATTATCTGGCCCTAAAGTAAACAGAGCTCGTGTTATGGGTAACTCATGACTGACATAATACATATACACTTTTTTTTGTAAAAATATACATATTATACATAGAAACACCCAGACCCGAGAAAAATATTTGAAGATCATACAAACATTTGTCCCGCAGCGGAAATCGGATCCGTCTGCGTTTCCCCCCCCGGCCCTTGGCCTACTGCGCCACAAAGGTCATCCTATTAAACAGCGTACACATCAAACATAATTTTGGTTCATAGAATGCTTCTTCTTCTTATCGTGTTACCAGTTGTTTCGAACTAGAGTGTGATGAAACGGTCAAAGTTTGTCTCAGAGTCTCCTTTCGTGCATTTCACACATGTCTCCGAATTTTTTATGTTCTACAACATGCCGGTTTTCCCACTATTGCTCAGAATCCTTCTTAGAATATTGCTATCGTCTACAGAATTTTCTCAAACGTGTAATAGAAAACCCGTCAATAATTAACATCTCAACGTGAGATCTATTCCACCTCTATTGAGATACCTTCGATTGTTTCATCTAGGGATGTAACTAATGTTTTTCAGAGTTATTGTCCGCATTTAAAGAAATAATTATAAGTAGCTTCGGTGTATGTGTTAACATGTTCGCGTTTTATGTATGCTACAATCTGTTACATGGTATGATGCAAGTGTTACTGAGCACAATGAGCACTGAAGCCGCGAATAGTTATGTTCTATTGATTAGTCAATATCGATGTATGTGCACGGCACCGCACACTGCATTGCATGACTTACTCTCTAACCAAAGATGTTGGAATGCAAAAGGCTCTTCTAGCTGATCATGCTGTTCATGATGTTCATGCAATTGCCTATTTAATGTCATTTTTGTTATTATCTGTGAATAAATACTCACACTTCTCTTGATGCAAATATCTATTTCGAGAACTTCATCATCATTGGCCTTAGTTCATCTGTTCAAGATGATTTAGATGGCGTCAGTCTAGTTACAGAGCAGTTATTTGTATCTAATTGAAAACTTTCGTTCATGGATCCATTCTAGCAAGCTGAGGTGTGTGAAGTTTCCTCTCCACTAACGCCACTCTGCCTGGGATTCTGTTTGATAGCGCAGGCATTTGTCTGGACAAACCTAACAAGTTTTAAAACGTTACTAACGAACCTCTGTACTTTGTATATTGTTAAATAAATCATCTATCTATCTATTTGATAAAGAGAAACCGAAGTGCTCGTGGCAATTTTAATTTGCACCTAATCAAATTTTTCAACCAACCTTCTCAGAGATCAGTTTTGAGATGGGTGAGATTTTCGTCTGAGCTATTTCGTGCTCCAGAGGGCAAGATAAGCTGTTTGTCCCGGTCTTTCAATAATCATTTCACCACGTCGGTAGTCTTTGGGCGTTTTATTGACTCTATCACCAGATTCAGATTCGATGCGTTCCGTAGGGTACCCATGGAAAAGGTCAAGCCCATGGTCTGATCTACAGACAAGTTCATATTAAGTGATCATGTATACACCAATCCAATGCCTTCACTGCAGTACATGAGCTGCTTGTTAAAGAGTTCTACAGGGTATCTTCAAAGTTCAATGTCTGATCAACTGACATGTATGCATAAAGCTATTGCCAGAGACCACCAATGCAATGCTTGAATTACGAATCAGCTGTTTGTCGTTGA
The DNA here is from genome assembly GCA_948098915.1 of Lampropteryx suffumata. Taxonomy (NCBI): domain Eukaryota; kingdom Metazoa; phylum Arthropoda; class Insecta; order Lepidoptera; family Geometridae; genus Lampropteryx; species Lampropteryx suffumata. The sequence continues at coordinate 16,359,335 of OX402565.1, read as the reverse complement.
AGAGTTGTGTGAGTTATCTTCAAAGTCCGTTGTCAAGCCAGTTGACTGAAAGGTAAATGCTGAACTAATAGGTATTCCCTTACTATAATTACCCAAAATAATCTCTAATTTCTGATAAATTTATTCTCATGCGCTGAGGAGTTTCAGATTTTTGTCATGTTTTTTATCAACACATTTTCATCAAACATATATGGGACTATTTCAAAAGTCCACCCTACATGATAAAAAAATAATAGAATAGAATAAGGTTTATTTGACACACACGAAGAAGGTTACAGACATAGAGAAACATATAGGTAAATGATTAGAGTAGTTAGGCCAAATTACTTGTGGTGCCAAACAGGTCTAGTCTCAGCTTTAATGCCACTCCTATTGGAGACAGCGCTGATTTTCAGACTGGGGCTTTTAGGGTGACATCACGGGCGGGACATTTATACATAAATATACAAAAATACAAACAGTTAAAAATGTTAAAAATAAAAATAATAATAATGAAAATCGGTTAAAGGAACTTCCGTCTTTTTTGGAAGCCGAATGATGACTGTCATTTGAGGTGGACCTTTATTTACAGACCTAATTTAGTTTCATTGGGACTTTGTCGTCTCTTTATTATAGAATATCTTAGAAGTAATTTCGGAGTTATACACGTTCTCGGCAAGTCGCATCCCTACTCGGCTAAATGAGCACCATTACTATTGTCATTCAATGGGTATATTGACACAGGTTTCCGCGATTTTTTTCCCATCATTGTATTCTAATTATAGATAAGCTATTTTCTATCGACCTGTTTGCAGGAATGTGATTAGTATGTTTGTTGACAGAAGGTTAAATATATTATATAATATACTAGCTGCTGCCCGCGGGGTCTGATTCAAGATATTTTCTAAAATGAAATATCAAGAATTTTATTTTTCATATCTATCACTAGTTATTTCAAACCAGTGTGGTAAAAGGTTTGAAGTGCGCCTCAGAAGTTCCTTTCGTGCACTTGCTGCATGTCTTCAAAATGTTTAGGTCCTACGACATGCCGGTTTCCTTGCGATGTTTTCCCTTTGAGAGTAGGTACTGGTAAAGCGTATATGTACGCTAATTTTTTATTTTTTTTAAATTGGTTGTCGGTAAAGTTGGTTTACGGACGATAGTTTAACGTGACAACGTCATAAGATGCGCTCGTATGCGCTCTTGCTCCGATCGTAACGTTACAATGAGCGTAACGGGACAATGAGTCATCCTTTTTCGTGCGTGCAGCCGGCGTTCATCGATTTATTAGACGTTGTCACGTCAAAAGCCATTGATGCAGGACCGGATTCAAATTCGATTGTGCACTTATGCACAGAGTGCAATAATTTAATGAAATATTATTGTAGTTTAATTAACGTGACACAAAACCTGTTACATTAGTTACAGAGATAAATATTAGAATAGATACATTAACACATAAATAATAAGTAATTAAATATGTAAATTAAAACAGTTTTAGGTGATTAAAATAAGTTTGATAAAACATTATCAATTAGTGATTAAAAGACAGAATACAAAATGTCAGTAGATGAAGATCAAATACAAATTAAGATGGATCTCATAAAAAACAAATATACAGTCAATACTTTTGACCAGCAAACCATTCACAGTCAGGGACCTGTGTTCTGTTGTCCAGAAGAACGTGAGAGAACACTTAGGATAGGGGAACTGGATCGAGCTTTCTTGCGGCACATAGGCATAAAATAAAAGCCATGCTATTAAAAACGGTCACCCATCGACAGTATAACTCAGTTGATAGTAAACATAAGAGTAAGCTTCATAACGATCGCATCACAAGTTCAATCACGTATCACGGATGGGCGTCAATGGGCATTGTCCATCCGTGCATACGACTCACTCGTTTCGGTATTACTTGGAGTACATGACACGTAATTCTATTACATAAACTTAAGTGATATATCCTGCCTGTTATTGCTTGCAGCATTGGTTGTAGCATGCTCAAAATGTTGATATTCTGAAGTCATGGCCAATATCCCGTTTATAGTGTACTTACTAGCTTCTGCCCGCGGATTCACATGTGTGGTAGCTTGAGCTACATAGCAGCCCATAGTAGTATTCCTAAGATACTATCTACATATATTCTTAATAAATTTTATCTTGGATCCGTTCAGTCGTTTGATCGTGAAAAGGTAACAAACAGACAGACAGACACTTCAGACCTATATTAGTTTGCTGCCATAAAAAGTACCCTATACCCTTCCCCAAGATACTGTCTATATCCTTAACGACTCTCATTAATATCCGTCCAGCAGTTTAACCGTGAAAAGGTAACAAATTAACCGACAAACTTAATAATATTACGTTGCTGTCAAAAAAGTCTAACAGTTATCGCACTGAATTGCTAAGTCTAAATTGATGCTTTGTCGTATATCGTATATACGCAGTGTGATACAAATTCTTGAACGAAACATACAACAGACACTAAAATAGTCTCCAAAGGCTACTAAGAGATAGAATTTGCAAGCTCAGAGAGGGTTAATGTTAAAAAAAAATCCCCGGTTTCCGTAGATATATCAAATCCAATCAAATTAACTAAACCTATTAAGAAATTTAAAGCTTACATAAAGGGTAGGTTTTTAAAGTAAGCTTATTATAATGTAAATGATATTATTAATAAGAATGCATAGCCTCATGATGCTCTGCCCTCAGACAGTTAACCGACACATTTGAAATGTATAAACTCTCTTGTATTAGTTTTTCGCAGTTAAGGTAGTTATATTATGGGTCATGTAAAAAAACGCTAGGACCAGGACGAGTTTCTTAACAGTACTTCTCGGGCTTGGGTTAGGAAGAATTGGCACCTAAACTCAACTAGTATGTAAGACGTTTCAAAGTGATCCTTGTGATTGAATTGAATACAATATCTTTTGACTTTGAGTAATCAATTATTTTTTATTTACGAGATTCACAAGGATAATTTATAACATGCAAACAATGAAAGCTGGGCTGCTCCACTAGTCTTTAAAATGCTTACATAACTACTTTTGCAATTGTAAAGTAGATGTTTGTTCATTTAATTAATTTGTTCAGTGTTCCTGCTAATTGGTAAGTTTATCCTAATGCCTTCCTCAATGTGCAATTTGCATTGTAGGCCGCCATGAGATCATTTGTTTTGACCTGATTTATGTAATATTTCCATTACTTGCAAATACTGCAAAGAAACTATGAAATAGAATGCCAATTGTTTTCAAAATTGTGTGGCTTAAAATCCATTCAACCAATCCATCGCAGTAAAAGACTGAGGAAGAGGGTATACCGTTTTGTCTGCCAATAACATCCACTCGCAAAAACTTCAGTTTACTGTGCTGAAATATCGATAAGCAGAAAAACTCACACAGCATGGAAAATATCTCGTTTTGAGTGAAAATTATGTTAAAAACCATGATAGTTTCAAAAGCTTAGGTTTGAAAACAAGGTTTCTATTCAGCCGAAGATAATCTGCCGAGTTTATTCTTGTGACGTAATTCATAGACCGCACGAGGGTCTGTCTCTCACAATCTCTATCATACCTTCGGAGCTACAAAAGCGCTTTATTGTAAATTCTTCTACCAATGTTGAACGAGTCCACCCTATAACACATCAAAATGCGTTCTAAAGCTTATCCTTATAAGGAAATACCCTAGAAGTCCTTATCAACTCACACACCTCAAAATCTATTGTCTTGTCAGCCAGGTGCAGATTACATCAGCGCCTATCTTCCTTTCCCCACAACCTATACGACTGTCTCACGCGTGCACCGTTGTTCGGGCTTTGCCCTCGGCGCGTGCTATACAGTTTTACTAGTGACGTTAGTATGCAACTTGCTTTCAAAACAGTGCAACATACTCAAATGGGAGTTCTAGATTAGAACGTCTTAGCTATACCTATCATGGACTCACGAATCTACTGTTTATTTCAAGATGAGGTACAGAGCCAGAAACATGAAGATATAAGAACAAAAATATTGTTTAACGTGTCATGCTCGGCTCACTGCTTGACATAAATCTCCTGCAAAAAAAATATTTTTCCATGTCGCGCAGCAAAAATACTTTGGAAAAATATGCTGAACATTCTTGTAACTTGTATTTTCGATAAATCTAAGTCCTGATTTTTAATCGCTATAAATAATGAATTTATGTTAATTAACGATCTCCATAGCTGTTTATTGTTATTGTAAATAAATTAAAGTTTTTCCTGAAACATTTCGTAACACGTATAAATTACTAACATTCTAAATTATGTCAAGGGGAGTCGCTACAATGTCCCGGTTGCTAACTTAAACATGACCAATGCTCATGCATACAATATCACCATTTCTCTTCTCTATATTTATGAAATTCATACGTCTGTCTGTATTAGTCACGACTTTCATTTATTTAGAGATTGATGTATCAAATATCCGTGTACTAAAGGCTTCAGTGTTTCATAGGATATAATGGGGACGTCAAAGCTAGTTTAGGCGAGCACGTCACCGCTGCTAGTCGTCGAGCCGTGTTAGAATAACTAGTTGGTCCTTAAGGATTTTCCCTCTATATTATAATCACGTTTAAATTCTAATGTTAAATAATAGAGATAGCATCAGATTTAAACTCTTTAGCTGTGTTTGTAAAATATATCCTTTATTTATGGCTGCGTAAACCAATGAAGAATTCGAGACAGATCTACAGTTTTGATAGAAGTGTTTATGTCTGCCTCTCAATCTCTTCCCGACCTTTTATGACTAGTATTTAGTAAACTTTCGCGATCAGAATGTATATTGTTGTAGTTAACGGGTTTTTATCGCATATTTAAAATAAATTAAAAGATAATACGCCAAGAGGCAGACCACCCGCCCGATGGTTAAATTTAAATGATATAATCAGCGTTGTTGGGAACCACTGGGTCAGACTTGCTAGGAACCGGAAAAAGTGACGTAATAATGAGGAGGCCTAAACCCAGCTGTGGATGCAATCGGGCTGAATGATGATGATGTGGCGATAAATACCCGTTACTACAACTTTTATAACAAAATGCCACTTTTGTTTTCTCATTTAAAAACTGACTCAAAAATCACCTAAAAATAATTAGCGATATAGAGAATCCGAGCATAGTACATTACACACAGCGATTTTCCATTACTATGTCAAGTTGATTCATGTATTCCCGTGACGGAGCCCTCGGTACGTACTCATAAAACATTACAAATACGCCTCCCTTGGCCTAATTAGAGCATTTATGCACCTGAATGAATGAAATATGAGCTGATCTCGAAGGATATTTTAAGGTCGGGTTTAGATTATTCTACTTATGCATGCTGTGTTTTATTAACTTCACTCGCCTTTTCATCACTCTTAACTTTGCGTTCTGTCATTAAATAAATAAACAAATATTGGTGTATGCACACAAAACTATCTAGCCCCAAACTTAGAATAGAATATAACTTTATTGTACACTTTATGAAATAAAAATACAAAATTACAATATAAACACAGTAAGAATACTTAAGTGGTACAATGGGCGGCCATATCGCTTGAAAGCGATCTCTTTCTGGCAACCTTTGGATGGTAAAGAATGTATGAATTAGAATGGACGGCACGGCGTACATTAAACAAATGTTACTAAATACAAACCTACAAACATAAACATAAATAAAATTAAATATACTTAAACATTAAATAATATATATAGGTACTTAAACAATACTTAAAAATTTATAAGTACACAAATACTTACAAAATAAATAAATATCTATCTATATTTAGTAATCATAGCTTATACTATGAGATGACGTATAGTATACTTATATATTTCTCAATACATACTTATGATACTTTATGCCACCTAGACACAAAAAATATCTGTGTTCATCACACAAATGTTAGTCTTGGATGGGAATCGAACCCCCAACCTACAGCGCAGAAGGCAGAGCTACTACCATCTGAGCTGACAGGCCAGTCAAAGTCATTGAAAGTAGAGGGTAATAGTTCTTGCTATCATCAGTACCATGTACTTATCCTAGTTAGGTCGACATAACAAGTTATTTTCTTACATCCCATTTTCATCCAGCACTAGGTAGCATCTTCATAAGATCCTTTGACAGCCTCTTGACGGAATTATTCAACTCATATGCAGCTAAATAACTTCTGTCATGTGTTCACTATCATATGCATCAATTTGCAACAACATATAGTAGATAACTAGTAAATATAAATAGATTTGGAGGTTTTTAAAACACATACATACATTTAAAAACACATCATTTAATTAGTTACCTGCGTTAGTTTGAAGTTTTTTGAAGTTTATTACCTATGTACTTGAAATAAATTAAAAAGTCGCTACAAACAAACAAAGCTAACAAAGTAAGGGGGGGGGGGGGGGGGGGGGGGGGTATTATAGTCTATATAATTAATAAGCTTGGTTTTGACGTAATTGATAATCAATTACCACACTGTGAAAGTATTTTCGGCAAAATATCGTCACCCCACCCTTATGAAGCATACATATGTGCTGTATACCGACCCCCAGATCTAAGTAAACACCTATTTATTACAGGTGCAAGGGACTTGTTCTCATCATTACCTTATAAAAAACACGACATGTACTTACTAGGTGATATAAATATTGACCTGAAAAGCAATAATTCCATTCGAGAATAGTGTACTAGTTTCTGCTACAATAATTACTATTGTTATTTAATATTTACGGCGAATGTGAGTGCCTAGACAAACCTTATCAGGTTTAAAGGTACAATACCTACTGAATTATCTGTATAGTTTAAGTGCATTGAATAATAATAATAATAATAATAAACACCTTTGAATTCCTTAAGTATTTTAGATCAGTTATACCCATACATAATTGCTCGTCTTCCAACCTCGTCATAATCCAAAGGTCATATCACCAATGACGAGCATGAACATACCCCTCCTTAAGACGCGTCATCTCTGACTCAGCTGACTTGATGGCGCCAACTAACAATCTAACAGATGGTTTTATTTAAATTGCTGAATCTCCTGGAAATATATTTCAATAGTTTGTCATTGAAACAGACCTATCCTGTATGATTGTGACACCATGTGCAACATGGTTTTATTCCACTACATGTGGAATATTTATAGGTAACTACAGATTTATAGGTAACCTAGCTGTTATCCGCGACTTCGTATGTGTTAGACCACCCTTAGTGGGTTGTTTTGGTATAATAGAAAGCTAGCTTCCAAATTTCAAATTTCTAGGTACAGCAGTTTCATCAGCGGGATCACCAATCAGTCAGCCCTTTTATAGGTATAGATAAAAAAATCTCCTTTTTTTATTCCATAGGGCGATTATGGAACTCTAATTACAATCAATGCCTATCAGTTTTCAAACGAATGATTGAAATTACGATAGACATTGATTGTAATTAGAATTCCATAATCGCCCTACTGGTCCACGTGTATACCTATACCAAGTTTCATTCAAAAGCCATTTGAGTGCGAAGTAGTAACAAATTAAAACACACAAACTTTCGTATATTGTTTACATACTATATGGTTTTATTCCACTACATGATTATATTATTTAAAACAACAACGCCTTAATATAACCCATTAGCAAACATCCTCCACAGCAATAACACATAAATATTTCGGTATCGTCAATTACTTGATTCTGATTTGGTGACGCTTTGGCCAGTTGCTTCATTAATTCACATAAATAAATAAATAAATAAATATTGCTGGGCAATGCACACAACACAATCTAGCCCCAAACTAAGCATAGCTTGTATTATGGTGACTAGATGACTGATAGAATATATATTTTCAAATACATACTTATGATACTTTATAACACCCAGACACAGAACAAACACCTATGTTCTTGACACAAGTGTTTATCCTGAGAGGGAATCGAACCTCAACCTACAGCGCAGAAGGCAGAGCTACTACCAACTGAGCTGACAGGCCAATCATATGCATTTAAAAAAAACCCTCATCATATCTGCCTGCCTGATCCCCACACCAAACTGAATACACCATGTATCAGTATCAGAAAGTGAGAGTGCTATCATATTGCTACCAACCTCGGAATATTTTAAGCTCTTTCAAACATGAACCGCATTGGGAATAGAACCCCAACTGGCTAATCGCCAGGCGACCCACAAATCGTGATATTTGTAACGTATATCTGTTTTTAAATGATCGCTCGGACACGGCGCCATTGATGTCCAGAACAACTTTGTCCATGCCACGCACGGTCCACTTGTTCGATATGTTAATCGTGGCTGACATAATCAGCGCTTCTGAACTGCAGTAGAGTTGACAAAACAATCCGGAGTTAACTATGACCGTTGACGTTTGATACAACGAAATGTTGTCACGAATTCACGAATACGTACTTGCTTGCTGGTACGAGGGCGGGTCAATAAGTCCGTGACTTTTGGAATAAAACACAGATTTTTTGATAAATAAATAATTTTATTTTTCAACGTAGTCTCCCTTGAGCTCTATACACTTTGTCCAACGCTTCTCCAATTTTTTTATCCCTTCCAAAAAATAGGATTTGTCGAGGTCCTCAAAATAGGCCTTTGTTTGCGAGATGACTTCATCATTGGAGTCAAATCTTTTTCCACCAAGCCATTTCTTCAGGTTTGGGAACAAGAAGTAGTCACTCGGAGCCAAATCTGGAGAATAGGGCGGATGAGGGAGCAATTCATAGCCCAATTCCTGGATTTTTGCCATGGCAACTGCACATGTGTGCACCCTTGCATTGTCTTGGTGGAAAAGAACTTTTTTCTTGGACAAATGAGGTCGGGTTTTTTTCAAATCGTCATTGAATCGGTCCAATAAGTTGGCATAATATTCCCCATTGATTGTTCTTCCCTTTTGAAGGTAGTCAATGTGGATTATCCCGCGTGCATCCCAAAAAACAGTCGCCATAACTTTATTGGCTGACAAACCCACCTTGGCCTTCTTTGGCGCCGATTCACCCTTAGAAACCCACTGTTTTGACTGTTGTTTGGTCTCTGGTGTGTTGTGATGGATCCATGTTTCGTCCACGGTTACAAAACGGCGCAAAAACTCCTCCATATTGCGATTAAACAACGCCAAACCTTCCAGTGAAGTTGTTACACGATTGCGTTTGTGGTCGACTGTGAGCAAACGCGGCACCCATCTTGCGGAAAGCTTTCTCATGCCCAAGTGATCATTCAAAATTGAAACCACTGAGCCATGCGAGATCCCTACGGCTTCCACAATCTCTTGCACTTTCAATCTTCGGTCGGCCAACACCATATCGTGAATTTTTTCGATTGTTTCGGGTGAAGAGACCTCAACTGGGCGTCCAGGACGTTCGGCATCTTCAGTGCTTGTACGGCCACAACGAAATTCAGTAAACCACTTTTTTACCATTGAAATCGATGGTGCAGAGTCCCCATAGTATTTATCAAGCTTAGCCTTGGTCTCGGTAATGGTTTTTTTTCGCAAAAAATAATGCTTAATAAGCACACGAAATTCACTTTTTTCCATTTTTTCCTCAAATTAGTGGGTAGTCTGATAAAGATAGCTGTCAAACACAAACTAACTGACACAGCAAGTTCAAATTTTGACAGGAGTCAACTGACAGATGCCTGTTGACAGGAGTAGTGTTGCTTTTTCAGTAAAGAGGTCAGAAATTCAAAAAGTCACGGACTTATTGACCCGCCCTCGTAACCAACGAAACGAAATCAAGACTTTTATAGTCGGCTTTCCTGGCAATTAGAAATAAACTAATACAGAGGTGTGATGTTTAGAGGATTCTAATATTCGTATTTCGAAGGATGGATGCACGTTTTAGTGAATATATATAATCGCAAGCTTTAAGCTAATTATTAAGAAAATTGTGAAGCAAACTAGACAGGTCTTCCATTTGTCGTTATACATTACACTAGGAGCATGTCCCATAGCCACTCAGGGAGAATAGCTATCTCTGAAATATACCAAACAAACCTTTATAATATTATAGATTATGCTGTGTAAATACTGACTTGTTTTGTTGACTGTAACATGGCATGCAGCCAGCCTCAAAATTGCAGAGGTGCTTGTAATCATGTCACCGTGATGTATTGCGCCCTTTGATGTAGCTTGCTTAACACTCGGCATTTCTAACGTGTTCATTGAGTTACGGGGAACCTAAATGTTGACAGCCATTTATTAAGCTGATGCAGTTTTGGAAGTTTTTATGTAGCGTAACGCTTACATCAGATCAGCGCTCTTGTTCTTCGCATTCTTGGCTAATTAACGGTCCTGGCTGGTCAATTATTATGTATCGTCGGGGCGGGCTTAGAACTCCCTCATCTGATCATCATTTACATACCTGACTTTACTTCTCTAATATTGTAGCTGAATCAGCTCAACCATTAACTCAAATTTAGGGTTACCTTGCCTAAGGGATCTTAACATATACTTTACACTTAGATTTCCATCATGCTAACGCCTTAGCAGACGATCAAATTGAATGGAAATCACAGCAGAGGTTACAATTCACGTCTAAACCAGACTATTCAAGAACAGTCACGTTACTAATTACAAGCTTGTGTCATTTCTATACAATTTTATATTTCTGAAGCATGAACGTCATCAGTGGATCTTGTCTTGACTAAGATAGAACTAGTCTGCAGAATGACGCTTTAGGCGCTGCGCAAACGAAGACACTTTTTGTTGCCGACACGGCACACTATCACAGAGAACCGTAGTTGCTGTGTCTTGTGGCGGTGGATCGGACACAGTCGACTGTTGCTACTACTGGCCACTTGTACAATTCGTTGCTTGTTTTCCGTCAGTACCTACAATTGAAAGGAAATTTGTTAATGTTGCTTGTGTCTTCAACTGACGACTTTTAGTTTCCAGTTGCCGACACCAAACACTTTTTGATCGTCAATGAGTATGTCTTAAGTGGAAGCAACTGGACACAAAAACTATTTACGTGTGCACAGGGACTGGATGATTTCATACTGGTTCTATAAAAATTAAATATTCATCGGTTGCTTTTATCTGACACAAGACACAAAAGTGTCCACGTTTGCGCCCTGCCTTATTGTCAGGGAGAAAGTGGTTCCTATTGACCTCAGGCTGACCTGTAAGTGCATTAGGAAGTGTTGATTCACTGAGGGACTGCAGTTCCCACGGGTAGGCTGACGACCCGCGACTTATATGGAGCGATTGTGTGTACTTGATTGTACTGCATTCACTCAATTGTTTTTAAACAGCCCGCGGTGTGAGCGAGATGGCTGGAGTAAATAAAGACTGACCTTTTTACATGATCTTTCGAGATGCGCATGTTTATTTTCTCTTAGTTTCTAAATACTAGTTTGACATTGGTTTGGCTGACTAATATAGACTGGTCTCACACAGCTCAACTGGTAGGCCTTATATGCTGTAGGTTTCGGTTTTCCAATTCCCTCCCATAACAAACATAGTACAAGCTATGCTTCATTTTGGTCTTGTTTGTGTTGGTTTGTCATGTCACAAGAAGAGAGATAGATTTGAATGGGGATGGATATAAAGGGTTGAGGTACTTAAGCCTAAGTGGAGATGGATGGATTGTTAAAACTGTTAAATTTATAATACAAAAAAGTAGGGTGATAGAGAGGTGTGTAAAAGATGGTGTTGTGTGTATTGTCCACCAATATTATATTTATTATTTACTAACAACCCCCAAAGGTAAATTATACACCTACACCATTCTCATGAATCACTTCGTCCATTCATGAAAACATTATGAAAATCGTTTTTTATTTTGTCGTGTTCAAACGACAAACGTTCAAAAAAACAAAAAACAAAGATGTTCAAACGGCAGATGTACAGAATTATCGGTAAATGTGTTTTTACAACTGTCTGACTTTACGGCAGACACACGGAACTTGGAAACCACAGAAATACCGATGCATCCTGCCTTCTTTTCATAGGTAGCACCATCGAAACATCACCCATAGGAAGCAATGTAAACAGTAGACACGCGATACCATGCAGCCATGCAGGCCCTTAACTACCGGATATTGAGTTCGAGTTCTGTTTCTGCGGCTATACTATGGTTTCCAAATAGAATCGAGTTTGATTCGAGTGAGAGAGAAGTGTAAGACAGTCGCACAATCATCTGTTTTAAGGCTTTCGACTTGTTCCAAGTAAAGACTGCATTGTTCTAAGTGTGAACGTTGCTTAATCTTTTGGATCATCATCATCATCAGCCATCCCTTGTTCCTACTATTTGAAAAGTACCTTATTCTCGAGTAACAGTAATTAAGTCTTATCCTAATCAATCTTATGGCATTCCTAACAAAATTTGCATAGATCATACGAAAAAGCGTTAGTATTTCTCGCCGGATTCATCTTGAACTGGGGTTAGGAGCTTTCGGTACTAGGTACCGAAATATGTATTCACCTAGTACATACGAAAAATCGGCTTTCGTTCTTTCTTTCACCACTGGACTTAATCCAATGCATATTGATGGATGTGGGTGGATACTTTTTCGATCGGCTTAGAACAAATAATGCCTGCTGCATATAATATGATATATTAAGCTTAAAGCTGCTGGTGTATTTAGAACTTGGAGTTGCTGTTGTTACCATAGAACCAGTTCAATAGAACGCCAACTTCAGACCAATTGTAATATATTAACTTGCTTCAGCTCAGTTGGTAGTAGCTCTGTCTTCTGCGTAGGTTGTCGGCTCGATTCCTTCCCTGGATAAAAACTGTGTAATGAACAACACAGATGTTGTTGATAGAATCAAAGTGATCACATGGAGATAATATTGAATAAAATATTTTTTGACTTTTATGACTTTGACTTTGATGTTTTTTCTGTCTGGGTGTTAAAAGCATCTAATTTAATTGAGCAAGCGCGAAGCGCGAGCGAGTGTTTTTGTTTCAGCTTAGGCGAAAATGCTTCTCGTATGTCCGGCGTCTGTCCGGATGTTCTCCTGTTCAGGTCGTATTTCTCAACCGATTCTCCTGAAATTTTGTTAGCAAATTCTATAACTACTTAACATTTTTTTGTTAGTTTTTGGAAATTAAAATTTGCGGAGATATGGGGGTTGAAAACGTAAAAAAGTATAATATGTCATTTCGAAAAATGTTCGCAAGGTCTACAGAGCCACTAGTTAAAAATATAATAATTCAATTAATTTAATTGCGAGAATATAATATATACTCTTATAAGTTACTATATAAAATTACCTTTTATATCAGTCAACTGGTTCCCATGGTACAACATGCTATGCTTAGTTTGGGACTAGAATTGTCAACCAATATTTATTTATTTATTTGTGTACTCTTCAAATACAAAATGAAACACGTTCGAGTGAGAAAACGTAGTAGCTCTTTTAGAGAGCAACATAATTGACGTCGATTAAACTTTATTAACTCGCCCTAATTGGCTGATTGTCGGGTACAGAGGAAATTGCTAGCAATACAGAAATGCCGCGACATACGTTTTAGCGGGGAAATTTTTGCCAACTCTCTTCCTGGTTGGGAATTGATTATTATCCCAACATATTCGCTTAGGCTCCAAACATTTTTTCGTATTTAGGTACTAGAAGTTAGGATTCAATTGCTTTTGACAAATCTGCTCTAACACGGCTCGTCCTTAACAAAATTAGCAAGGAACATACAAAAAAGCATTAGGATCAAAACGAGATTCCAGATGGATTCTTCTAAGACTTCGGTTAGAAATAACCGGAATCTATGTTCAGCTAGCATATATTATTGAAATATTAATATTTTTATTCGGTTTGATTAATAAACAAACAGGTATTTGTATATAATCTAGTTGATTTCTACAGCGATTGAATCCTTTTACCATGTAACTAAATGCCCGCGTCTATAGCGTTTTTTTTTTTCAGAGAAATAAACTCTTTGACAATTTTGACTTATTGTATTGTGGACAATAGTTATTAGTAAAGTGCACAGCGGACTCGCTTTTTGCATTTTTTTAAATAAAATAAGTGACGGCACTTTTGACTAACTGAACTAAACTAAGCAATCGAAATTAAAAATATATAATAATATCTCTTAAATCGTTTTTTTTTAAAATAAATAATACCGGACATTTCACACAGCATCATCTGGCCCCAAAGTAAGCAGAGCTTGTGTTATGGGTACCGCATGACTGATATACTACTTGAATACTTTTTTTTTAATACGTACATATTAGGAGATATTTGATTGGACTTAGAAATATGTATGGGATATCTACAAAATAAAATCATTCAAAATTATAAAACTACTATAAACGTTCCGAATTAGCTGTTTATTTCTCCTGACTACATTATTATTATTAAGCCAAATTTATACCGGATAAAACGTAAAAAATAATTGTTGTATACTTTTTTAATAGTTATAAAACTTTAAATAAACGTTATTACAACTGCAAAAAATGCTAAGCACATAAAGGCCGGCATTTTGTGATAGACCTCTTAAGAGGCATTAGAATTCTGTTATCAAATTAAACTCTAAACTCCCTTAAATCTAATCTAATATATAAAATTCTTCTGTCACGGGGTGCGTAATCGAACTCCTCCGAAACGGCTCGACCGATTTTCGTGATCCTTAGCGAGGATATTAGTCAGGGGGGAGAATCGAACAACATCTATTTTTCATCCCCCTAAATGTTAAGGGTGGTACCCCTTAATTTTTTATTTTTATTTTTCAGACAAAATTTTTTGTTTTTATTTTTTTATGATACATCATACAAAAATACATGCAACCCTAAATTTTCACCCCTCTACGATCAACCCTTATTTTTTAAACATCATATTTACCTATAAAAATGTTTCCTAAAAATAACATACATGGCAAAACAACGTTTGCCGGGACAGCTAGTTTTATATATAATCAAGGTCTTGGTCATGATATTATGTTAACTTTGGCATTGTGTCCTAGAAAAAAACCAGTGTCATATCAGACGAAGTACTTCAACGCACGTAGAACTGTCCCATTAGCATAAAGGCTTTCGTGAAAGCGAACGGCGACTACACCATCGAGTGCTCTCTATTGTCGTCCTTATCACCTCGTAATAAAGGTCACGTCAAAATGATGGATAATTTATTCTAGTCTAATGTAAAGCTTAGTGCCCCGAGATAAAGTCCATAATGATTATAGATTAGTGCATAGAATGTCGCCTACTCCCGTATAAGGAGGGAGTCGCATATGGCGTAATTGTTCCAAACTGAGATGGTCATAGATTAAAATAGACAGTAGGTAAAGTTCTAAAAATAGGTTAATACATACTTATTTAAATTGTTTAAATATTCTTAGGTAAGTACTCGTCAAAATCTGACATTCGAATTAAAACTCAACAAAATAATCGAGAATTTAGAAGCAGGAAAATAGTGAATTTAATTAGGTAGATGTGTTCAATTGAACTGAAAACAATATAAATAGCCGCTATTCTATCATTATTATTATTAGGTACTTCCCGGTAAACCAAACCACGAGAGAATGTAGTCAAGTCAATGCACGTATATATAAAGCAGTAAGCAAAGTAAGTACATAGATATTTAAAGTATATATTTTATACTATTATATTTACACTTACTTTAGCAGTCTGATATAATTATTATTAAAAAATCTATAAAATCAAAATCAAAGTCAAAATTTAGTTTACTCAATACAATCACAAGCATCACTTTGAAACGTCTTACGTACTATGTAAATTTATATGCCAATTCCTTCTAACCCAAGTTTCATTCTTCTTCTTAGCTTATCTACGAAAAACGGTAGGGAACGGTAAGTTACTCATTGCTAATCTCTCAGTCAACAGAGGACAAAGTAACATTGCATTTTTTCCACAATATAGTTATTTATTTTACAATACGATTCACATAATAGTTGCAATCAAACTAAGTGGATAGGTTACTCGCTTTGAATCATGCATGATGGATGTCAATTTATTCTATCAAGTATAAAAAATATTAAAACCACAACCCCACTATTTATTGCACCGTGACTCAAGCAGTCATTTGTATGCTCTATGACATTTCCGCACATACAAACTGTCAGTTAAACTGTAACTTAGCGAGTTGCTCTGCCGTTTGTTCGCTCAACTGTGGCAAAGGGGACCGCAGGGCTCCGAAAATAGTATGCGAGGGAGGGGCAAGCCCGAACAGTACGTATCGAGACTTCTTGAAGCGAGGACTTCCAATTTCAAAAAAGTTTTGTTTTACATACAACCTTTTACAAGAAATCTTTTTAAAAAAATAATAATTAGTGTTGTGTGTGTGATGCTGTGTGGTACCAATGGTGCGGTAGCGGCTATGGATCGCGCGTACATGTCGCTGCGTGCACGCAAGCCTAACGGCAAAAAAACGGTTGGTTTGTTTTGTAGTGATTCTATGACTAACCAGCCCTAGAAATCCCCTAGTAACTACATATTTGAGGTCTCTATCAACCCTGGGGATTACAGACGAGCATTTTCGTTTTATTTTGTTTGTGTTTCGATTTTTTTAAATCCCAAGGCGCGTGTGGGACGTCAACCTCATGATATAGAATATGTAAGTATTAAGCTCACTTCTAGGATTGGAATCGCTATTATGATCGTGCCTGTAAAAAACATAGAAATTCTCATCTAAAATTATATGACTAACTTATTAAGAGCTCTTCGGATAGGTTCATTCCTGGTCATCATATGCATAGTGGCCCTACCAAAAGTATTTTGATGAAGAAAGAATCAGTGATGAATCAGTAATCAGTAATCGCGAAAAGCTCCTTTCAATGTCCTTTTGTTAGGGGCAAACAAAGGTTTCGATGCAAAACGATGATGACTCAATATGCAAATTCTTCAAAATAAAGTAACCAAAAGTATGTCTGAGATGTCTCCCTGCAGAGGATCCCAGTCGTAAGCATGTTACTTTTTTTTTGTGCATATTCTATCTTTTCTATCTCGATTTGGATTTTAAATAGTCCAATAGTCACATGGCGCTGTCCTGCTGCCGTGCCAGTCTGACACCCCTTAACTTAATGGTTTCATACTTAAAAGATCCCTCACTTATGTTATGATACACAAGTCAGCGGCACAAACTCGTCAGCGAACGCACCTAAAATGCATGCTATTCCATCTAGTCATGGGCAGTAAAGAGATAATATAATTATGATTTCTAATCATATGATTAGATTAGACTGATTTCTACATAAATCGACCGCGTAATCATGAACAGACTTTTGGGTCAAAGGTATAAAAAAACTACAGGACGTATCTAATGGTTTCAAATTAAGTTATTTGAGCTCTTGAATAAATAAGAATCATTTTGGGTCATGAATCACCGTGGAGTTTAAGTATTCCGTGTGTTATGTACGCCCAAAGTTGTGCGTAAATAACACACGGATTAGAAACAGTGTTGAAATATGATTTTTTGAGGCTTCAAACCCATATTTTAATTAAGATTTAGTTGCAATACATGCATTGATTATGACAAACAAATTTTTTATAACTCATAGTTTTGGTTTTTCAACATCGGATGGTCATTATCATCATTCTTCATCCTTCGACGTTTGTATGGCAAAATAATTGGGTTTAAATACATTAAAGAGATGGGCAAATATTTAGTACTATTCCGATAATCTATTCCTAATGAGTTTAATATTTTGTAATATATATTTACGCAGTCACGCCTGTATAAATTATCTAGGGTTAAAATAATAAATTCAACAGACATATTTCTTGTCCTGACTTTTGAGTCACATTAGAACCTCCTGTATCATGGGGAACAGAGAGGAACACGCCCAGTTTATATCAACTATAATTTGCAGATCATGCATTCGGGAATCCAACCGGTTTCTCGCTTAATACAAAGCGAAATGTTTACAATTATAATTCCAGCTAATAGTGATTCGCAGTAATTTCGACCAGCTGGCTTCCGAACGGATGCTTCAGAATATAATAACATGTATTAAAATTATCGGAATTAGGAAGCTCTTGTGGATCTTGCTTATATCCAGATCTGTAATGTTATGTAATGTTAATAACTATTATCACTTTCATGAATGCCTAGTAGCATTTACATGCAAGCTCTTGTCTTTCGAAGGCTATCAGCTATCAGTACTGACTATATGATGGAGAACTTCAGGCATCCTATGACTGCTATCACCAGGACTGGCTACCAATTTCATAAACGCATTATTTATCGGACTCCATCTGAGAGGGTTGAACTTAGTTTGCTGAAAATATAACACAGTAACAAGTACTTATCAGAAATTGTCGCCGATTTTCCTCCTATTGTTACTGTTGTAACTAACATGACATGGATGACTAACATAAGTTTATTCTCGTTCCTAGTCGGCTATTTTTAGGATACCTCGTCATCAAAACAAAACATTATAAGGTCCTGTCTCTGACAATCTGTCATACTCTACAACAGCATCAAGATTCGTAGCTATTAAGAAATATAAGAAATATGGAAATTCTGGCCCCTGGGTCATACAAACATACCTCACATTATTAGGTCATTATCAATAAACTTTATTGATAGTTGAATCTGGAACAAGGATATGTTTATTTACAAATACCACCCGAATCCAGGGTTTACCGGCCTAGTATTATTATACTCCCATTATTGAGCAACTTCGTTGAGAGAGGGATCAGGCCAACCCCAGGCCAGTCGACATCGGCAGCTCGAAGGCTTCATGTCTTATCGACTTTTCCGGGATATACCGACTTTTCCGGGCAATATACTACCACAGTTACCACAGGTTACCACTTTTTGGATTAATGACAGCGCTGGACATTGTTTAGGGTATCTGTTAAATGACTAAACGTGCGGCTTAATATGTCGAATCCATGGACCAAATAGCATTGTTATATGCATACGGAAGGTAGTTTAAAGACATTGACTGAAATGAATGTTCTGCTTAAACAGCTATAGTTTTCGGTTCACGCCACGCCATGAGCGTATGCAACACACAAAACTCTCAATTGGCCCTCAGCAACGGATATCTAAAATCTGAATGACATCCGATTACAATTTACAAGTTCCAATCGAGTTTTATCGATTTATTTTCAATCGCATGTTTATTTTTATTACGCGGTTCTGGAATGGTCTTTGCTTATCGTCATTGATATAATGTACTTATACAGCAGAGAAAAAATATGTTTTCTGAGATTTTAATGGTATTATGTGTGGACTGTCTGTAACTAAGAGCGTTATTATAATGTTCTAAGTCATAAGGTTATTATCCCCTCACGGAGTAAAAAAGTTAGGTCAAATTCTGAAAACCGTTAATTTGTAGTATTATTTATAATATTTTTAAATATTATTCTGTGATTACGTACCTATATTTGTAGTTGAAGAATTATCAATGACGTAAGAGTAATACATATCGTATACATATATACATATGTTTCGGAAACTTTTCGGCTATAAAGTCAAATTTGTCTTTCAATTCGACGGATACGGAACTCTCAGATTCGCAGACAGATTCGGATTTGTCTGGTTTTCATTTTATGTGTGCGTAGGCGAATCACAGATATCAAAAGGTCTCATTGGCAGCATATTCATTTAATCAATCTGGTTCTAGTCTGGCCTAAATATGGCGGTCACCACTGATGAAGAAAAAAGTTACTGCCACAACTTCAACAGACTATAAAGAATGCGATTTGATATGGTCATTGTGGCTTTGCACTAGTCTACTCAAAAGGCATTCACAGTTCTGCCAACTAATTTAGTTCGGGATCAAAGCTGCAAATAAATTTTTGTTGCACTCCTTTACTTCATTTTATGGAATCTGTCCTCACTATGATGAGGAACTAAACTTATCTCATCATAAATAATGACATTGTTAATAACTTGCGCAACGTTGATGGAAATCGGCGGTATAACCTAAAAGGTTCGGCGGCTGTGCCATGTGTATAAAAGGAACCTTTGACTACACTGGTTCGAGAAATCTAGTAACACAAAAAGAAAAAGAATACGTTGCGCTACTCTCACCTCAGTCAAATAAGTTGATTTATTGCATTAAGTATAAGCATCGACACGGAACTTCGACGTAAGCAGGCCTCTACTTATTCCACCTCATGTGACAGTGATAGCGATAAGCATGATGAGATCTATATAAAGCACGTCTACGTTTATTTGTCCCAATCTCAAATCTGCTTTAGAATTTATCGCACTCAAATCTTGCGACTGGTAACGCGTTATCATGCTAGAATCTCTACTACATTCATACTATGTCGGAACAAGGCGATCTGCGTACCTACCAACCTTATATTACGCATACAATGACCAAGATGCAAGCAATACAATACAAGATACAGTGAGTGATTAGATCTTTTGCGGTAACAAGTGGCGCAGTGGGCTAAGGTCCGGCTGAGACGCAGAAGGTGGCGGGTTCGATTCCCGCCACGGGACAAATGTTTGTATGATCTGCAAGTATTTGTCTCGGGTCTGGGTGTTTCTATGTATAATATATATGTATTTACAAAAAAAAAGTATTTAAATAGTATATCAGTCATGTGGTACCCATAACACAAGCTCTGCTTACTTTGGGGCCAAATGATGCCGTGTCAAATGTCCGGCATTATTAATATTATTATTATTAATCTAAGGTAGATTGAGAGGTGCCTATCTTTGTTACCGCCCAAGTTTTTATGATGAAAATCCTTGTTGTTCTGATTTTGTGCCTTAACGTGGAGTGTTGTTCACGGTCGGTCATCACAAATCTATTTTTATTTGACTTTAAATAACAATTACATTGTCTTACAGTAAGGAAATCCAAAACGGAACACGTAGGTAAATTATATATTGTGTAGAAGCATCTTTGAATATTGCCAAACAATTGTAAATATATCCATATCATCAGATTCCCATAGACTGTTGATAATATGAAGAGCTCGCATGAATGGCGCCTCACTCAGAACCTTAGTTCTCGTACTGCCAGCAGAATAGACCGTCGCCGCGCGCACACATTGTTGTCCAGTACACAAACTGATACACATCATCACATGCGGACTGTGCACCATCTGAGTAAACGCGAAATATATATTACTTACTAACATCATTTCCCGCCTCGCTTCTAATTTAGATCAACATACAATGCCTAAACAAATAAACAAGGATACAATAATTGTTAAAATAGATAGATCCTAGGACAAACGTGACCTATTCAGTTTTGACCCGATCGCGCTCACCCGTTGCTACGTGTATCACGATTCCCGTAAAGGTGTACACGTTGACAATGGAATATTTATAATCTTTCTTCGTCACCTCATCGATCACTGCGCAGACGCTGTACGTTATGGTTGTTATGAACTTTTTCTTATCATTATCAGCCAAGTTGGGTACTGTTGCCGGGTTTATTTTTAGAACGTTTGATGGTAATGTACATAAGTAATGCTCTGATGTTAGTTTTCATTCTTTAACATAACGGTGTTTGACCTGTCGTCGTCTGAAGACAGATTTTTATTATCATCATCATCTATTAGTGGATAGAGTGTATCAGATTTAAATACTTTGAGTAGGCAATAAATACAATTGAAGATTAATTCAAAATTCCGTTAAAAGCACAGCAAAGCTCACAGGTGTGATACCACCTGCCACCTGCCGCTGCGTCACGGCAGGTGATCACCCCTCATTTGTACCAGTAGAGCCTTCATTCCGCTGGGGAAAGGTTATAATAATGTTCGCACGCGTAGTCGCAACATAAATTGTTGCATATGTCCTTTTTCAAGTTACAATATATCTCCTTACAAAATGTAATTATCCATTTATGCCGTTTAGCGTTTAGCAACAAAGAAACAAACAGACGTAGAGACAGACGCTTTCGCATTTATAATATTAGTGTGGAAGTATGAATTATTGAATATTGTATGGTAGGTACTTTACTAGTCCTTTGCGCAATGTTATGAAAAATATACATGTACCTTATGCAATTACATTCTGAATTATGATGACTAGAAAATAATCAACGCGTCATTCACTACCAGATTGTAGAAAATACTATATTTCATGTTGAAGTTGAAGTTTGTTTTACGTGTATTCAACTTTCGTGTTCTTAGTTGCCTTGCGTTGTTAAAAGATACTCATGAAACTTATTTTACTTCTACTATTTCTGGTTTCAAAAATGAATAAGTACGATTGTATGTGTCTAGAGAATTAACATTTTACAAAGTGATACAATCCTTTGTGATGATAACATTTTATTGTTGTTTTTCGGTAAAAATCCTAAATAAACATTGAATAATTAGAAGGACACACCCCCCTTCGTGATATGACAATTAACACCTACATATTCAAAATAACAACATGCAGGTCACTTACTTGGTGAGGTTGCATTATTTTAAAATTGCAATGAAACATAATGATTCAATTTTTTTTATCGTGTCAATAGTTATTACTACACTAGTTAGTACCTATAAAATCATTTGTGACAGAAAATACAGTTTGTAATTAATTAATTGTAATAAATATTAAAAAAATTAAGTAATTTCGAAACAGTGCGCCTCTGGGGCTTCTTTCGCGCACTTGGCACGTCTTCGAACTATTTAGGTCCTACGATATGCCTGCAGAGCTTTTCACAACAGGACAAGCAGACATACCACTCAGTACCAACCATACCTTGTCAAACTACCACCCTTACGAACAAAGCGCTTTGCTTCCACATTTATGACGCGTACAGCCAAGGATTGGAATACTTTGCCGTAGTCAGTCTTTCCTGAAAACTACAATCTCGGTCTTTTCAATGTAAGAGTAAATAGGTGTCTTCTAGACCTGCGTGCCCCATCGTCGGCCGCATTCTCGCTTACAATCAGGCGAGATCATGGTCAAACGTAGGTCTATCTATGATTTAAAATAAAAGAGTGCTGATGGCTGCCTCGTTTCTGCAGTTTCCGAAAGCGAGGTTTGATGGTTTCCTTGCCATTATCCGCAAGAAAACAGCTTCCCTGCTTAGCAGATTGCGGGGCAGCACCAATAGGATTCTGCGGATCACACTGACGACAACATGACGATATTATGAAACCTTTCATTCGGGTTCTAATCTCGTGGTAATGAGACTGTTGGACTGGAGCCCGTAAGAGAGATCATAAATATTCTACCTGTCTATCACTTGTATTTAAATATGTACTCGTATGTAACTTATATAACATAATATGATAAATATGACTTGCACAAAATGGAATTATAATGTGTGTAAATCCCCTATACAATCGAATTCATCATCATCGTCACCTACCCGGTATACTCTTCATCATCATCGCCACCTACCCGGTATACTCTTCATCATCATCGCCACCTACCCGGTATACTCTTCATCATCATCGCCACCTATCCGGTATACTCTTCATCATCATCGCCACTTACCCGGTATACTCTTCATCATCATCGCCACCTACCCGGTATACTCTTCATCATCATCGCCACTTACCCGGTATACTCTTCATCATCATCGACACCTACCCGGTATACTCCTCATCATCATCGCCACCTACCCGGTATACTCTTCATCATCATCGCCACCTACCCGGTATATGCCTCATTATTATTTTTTACCACATGTTCCTGTTGTAACCGGATCCAGATCATACCCCCTATCTATTCAAAGTCATCGGCCCACATATACAAAATTTATAAGTCCCACTTACAACATTCAAATGGAGATTTAATAACCTGGCTTTCTTATATTAATTTTGATTTTGATTTTCTCATCCTTCCTTCACAATATTCCTTTTTATTGTAATTAGAACTCTTGAGTAATTCAATCTCAATGAAACCCTTTGTGTTTAACAAACTCAACTGGTATTACGTTCAAGAATAATAGAACTTCCTGCGCAATTGAAGAGTTGAACAACCGTCTTTAGAAACTAAAGGGTTTTGATCGATTGGTACCTGGCTTTCCTACTTGTGTCATTCAATCCATGTACATAATAAACAAAAGATTAAAATCACTCACTAATATTATAAGCGCAAAAACTTAAGTGTGTTAGTTTACTTCACACACACGCTAGACATACGCCTGGAAGAAAGCGCTTTTAGCTTTAAGGCCGCCCTTTGTACAACTGTATTGCTAATCATTTTTTTGTGTGTTCTCTTGTGTACAATAAAGTGTTTATCTATCTATTTACTTGTTCACGCTTAAACGGCTAGAAGGATTTTCTTTAAACTGGGTATAGATATAAATATAGATTTGTATAATATGAATATTAAATGGCTACCACACAGGCAAAGCCGCGGGCAGTAGCTCGTTTCAGATAAAGAGGAGTTAGTGAACTCTAAACATTTTCAGAAATAAAATAAAGCACGTAAAGTCATTGAAAATGGAATAAAATAAGATAACAGCAAATTTAAATTTAGCGTTTAATAGCATTTGCTAAATTTTGATGCTTAGGAACTATCCGGTCTTCACACTAGGCAAGCCTGTATCGTGAATCGTATCGTGATTGATATACTACTTAGATATGAATATATTTTTTGTAAATACATACATTTTATTTGAAAAACACCCAGACCCGAAACAAATGCTTGCATATCATGCAAACATTTGTCCCGCAACAGGAATCGAAACCGCAACCTTCTGTGTCTTGACCCACTGCGCTACAAAGGTCGCAATAATAATATTAATTAATAATTGATACACACAGTAGGTTCCTGAGCCTAGATGAGAGTCATATACATGATATAATTATGACCAACCACACTTAAGATGAACAATTTGTCATAATTACAATTAGGTACAATGTTATATCAATAGCCTGAAATAAAGAAGTATTATTTATAGAATGTATTGTTAACATTTCTCTCAACAATTTAATCGGTTTTTCTATAAGCAGCTGGTTAAACTAGAGATAAATTATCCAAACTATTCCAAACCAATATGGTAGAGTGCGTTTTCTATTCACCTACGCGACGTTGAATTTAAATTTGCCCATTAAACCTCTAACCACGGAACTCTAATGGAAAGGACATCATGCGGCGTAGTGTATGTAATGTTGTATACCTAACTACAGACAACTTATGGATAAGTGGCTATAACAGACTGTTGTCACTGTAATATGCTGTCAATCTAATATGAGCTTTAAAGCGCTGTACTAAGATTCAATCATAACTGAAGAGATTTGACGAAGTTATCACGAATTATGAGTATTGAAAATGGTGTCGTGATTAAATTAATATTGTTTTAGTCGTTTAGTTGTATTGCGTATTTACCTTTAAATTTATTATTTATTTTATAAAGGTTGTCTGGAAGATATCGTCATATGCGATAAGACCGTTTGCAGGATATATTACATTGTAACCGTAGCATTAATTTTGTACGTACCTAAAATGTTATATTCTCAATCAAGTTTATTATTATTACTAGTGGTCGTCCACTGGTCGAAATTTGACCATAATTAATTAACAATTAATGTATTTTTATGCACAATAAAAAAAATATTAGCATTCCGCACTCCTTCTCTGTATAAACCATAAGTATGCGAAATTTAATGCTCCTCCGTCCGCGCAATTTTCGTAAAAAAGGTTTTTGCTTCACGTATTAATATATAGTATATTATTCACGACGTTTCGGTTATGTTTCAATTACCGTAGTCGCGGGCTGACTGGAAATTAAAAGGTATTACGCGAATAATAACTGCGAGAACTAATTCAATGCGAATTCTGATCGCGAAAGTTGTAAAAACTAAAAATGTGGTAAAATTCTATTCATTGTAAGAGTTCTATATTTTTTCAATTCGAAAAGAAAAAAAGAAAAACATTTATTTTGCACAAAAGATAACACATGAACGGAAAACAGACCAAAAATAGGCTCCAGGAGGAAATTTATACAAACACACAAAAACAACTGCGTAAAAATTTGCCCTTCCCGCGAACTAATCATTTCATTTCATTTCATTCATTCTGTAACAATTATTTTACAAATCGTATTTCAATGTACATACCATGAATTAAAATATACAATACACAAAATAATCAATTAAGAATTACTATTATAAAAAAAAACATATATAAATCAACAAAACAAAGCAAAAAATAATAATAACACTAATAAAGTCTTCTTCTTCTTCTTCTTCTTCTTCTTCTTTGTTTATGGCATGTGACATAATAATGCCAATTTTGCCAGTGTCAAGTGTTTATATTTGTTTATGGTCAATTTGTTTAATAAAGTCTTAGTCGATGGTCAATTGTCAATTTTAGACGTCACGCGGAATGGCGTCTAAAATTTTCTTGGGATTCCTCGTCGTTCATATCACATTGCATCACAACACACATTTAATTCAATTCTCCATACCCGTCCTGTAGTCACAATTTATTCATTAAAATTCCGCCATTATTACTGAATAAAACATGCATTAAAACGAATAAAACAACATTAAATTAGCAGAGCCATGCTACTTCATGAAATGACAAACGAAGAATCCACTAATAAAGTCATAATATTTGATAATGTTTATGTCAGGTCCTGTTTTATGTCAAAAATTCGTCAATAATTCAACATTTTAGTGTGGCTAAAAATGTTCAATCTCAGCGTGTGCTACTTCCAGGCTGATCTTATTATGAAAGTGCTCGAAAATATTAGCCTTTTTTGTTGTTTCTGCAAAATATACATAAAAGACGTAAATAGCATTAGTCAAGTCGTCAGGATGGTATAGGATAAAACGGCTTGTTTTCCGCATGCCAAGCCTAATGGGCAAAAACTACCACTGGATGCCAACACGTAATGGTGTTATGGCATACTGCTACAGGGATGGCATCTGTAAGTGCTGCTTAGCGGTTTCAGCCGTATCACTAAGTACACATCAGTACTCTTCTAGAGTAGGAGTCGAAAATAAACATGATTTACCTCTAGCAAATCGTAAATAAACATTTTTTTTCAATATTGCTGGACTTTTTCCCATCCAGCCCAAAACTAAGCATAGCTTGTATTATGGTGACGAGATAACTGATGCGATACTTTTATATTTTTAAATATATACTTATGATACTTTATAACACCCAGACACAGAACAAACACCTATATTCATCACACAAATGTTTATCGAAAAGAATCAAACCCTCAAGCTACAGCGCAGAAGGTAGAGCTACTACCAACTGAGCTGAAGCCCAGATATGTTTATTGTCTACTTCTAATAGCATGCAGTTTTATGAACTACATATTTATTTCTTAGTAGGTGACTGCTAGTTGTGACTTATCTCTTCTTTTTTCGTAACGCTCATCCAAATCATTTCTAGCTAGACCACGGAGGTTCGCAAGCAGCTTATATACTAGCGTTGGTCACTGCCTCATACGAGCTTACGGCCTTTCTCGTGATGTTTATTCATCACGCCTTCCATGACATTATGCTCATATTGACATTCTGTCTCCGTCCCAACAAGCCGTGACGCACGCCGTCGGTAACGGCACGACAGTCTTGGATATTGGAGATAGCAAATTGATTGCAAGATAACAAGTTAGGTATGACCTAACTTGCATTCGTGAGTGACGATGTTACTATATACTTGGGCGATGATGGGCGATACGATGGGCAGGTCACGTGGAGAGAATGGAGGACGCCAGAATACCAAAACGTCTTCTAAGTGGCAAACCCGACGGCCGCAGACCCCCTGGAAGACCAAAGCTCACATGGCTGGATAGAGTGAAACAAGACGTAAGAGCAATTGGAGTGCGAGGCTGGAAAGAAAAAGCCAGAAACTGAATCGGATGGCGGAACTTACTTGACCAGGCCAAGGCCCACCCGCGGCTGTAGCGCTCTAGATAATGATGATGATGATGATGATGTTGATGTTACATACTTAGAAGACTATTTCATTTGATATAGTGCCTGCGCGATTGCTACTGATAGTCATAATGGGTATGGTATTCAACCTCAGTTGACTGACCAACAAACACGTTTGGAATCTAGCTGATTACAAATTCTATCAGAGTCTATAGACAAATGCTGTTGCAAATGTGGTGCCCGCAGTCGCTTTGTGGTTTTATGGCAAGCAGACTAGGATGCTCATGATCAGCTTTGTAATTGAATGTAGGCAGGTAGATATTTTTCATTGGCCACTTTCCTCTGCAATTATTTTCACCGTTTATATAATTTGTTTCTAAACGATCCATTGTAAGCGATGCGAAAATAGTTTTTTATGGTTATCCGTAACCATTTAAAGATTCCTTAGTTTTTACCACATTTTCCTCCAACGTGACGGTAATTTGTCAACATCTGTTATTATCCTCGTGGGAATGTTCGGTTAGAAGTCAATAATTATTGGGAATCGGGTAGTTCTCGCTATTGCTGTTGTTGCGTGGGGGGCGTGCCAGTGTTGATTCTGAGTATCTGGTTTATAGGTTAATTTAATACCAGCTTCTTCCCGCGGCTTCGCATGCGTACCGACATAAAATAACTCCTACCAAGATATAATCTATCTCACCAAATTTTATCGAGATCCGTTCTGCCGTTTAGCCGTAAAAGGTACAAACAAACTGAAATATTTTCGAATTTATATTAATAATAGAACGGACAACCAACACCGGTCAACATTTTACATAAATAAACAAATAATGCCAAACATTTTACTCAGCATCGTCTGGCCCTAAAGTAAGCAGAGCTTGTGGTATAGGTACCACACGACTGATATACTACTTGTGTATTTTTTTTTGTAAATACTTATTATACAAAGAAAAACACACAGACCGAGACAAATACTTGCAGATCATATAAATATTTTTCCCGCGGGAATCAAATCCGCAACCGTCTGCGGCTAAGGCGAGCCTTCGCCTCCTGTGCCATAGAGGTCGTTATAAAAAAAATAATCCAAATAAATCTTACACCAAAGTGTTCCCATAAAAGCATCCACAAAGCGTCCCTATTATCATCTACATTAATTTTACGCATTAGTGTAATCACAATAACAAATAAATAATGCCGGACATTTCACACAACATCATCAGGCCCTAAACTAAGCAGAGCTTGTGTTATAGGTACCACGTGATTGATATACTACTTAGATATGAATATATATTTTTGTAAATACGTACATTTTATTTAAGAAACACCCAGACCCGAGACAAATGCCTGCATACCATGCAAACATTTGTCCCGCAACAGGAATCGAACCCGCAACCTTCTGTGTCTTGACCCACTGCGCTACAAAGGTCGCAATAATAATATTAATTAATAATTGATACATACAGTAGGTTCCTGAGCCTAGATGAGAGTCATATACATGATATATGACCAACCACACTTAACATGAGCAATTTGTCATAATTACAATTAGGTACAATGTTATATCAATAGCCTGAGATAAAGAAGTATTATTTATAGAATGTATTGTTAACATTTCTCTCAACAATTTAATCTGTTTTTCTTTGACGTCATTGATAATTGTCTAGGAGTCACTTAAGACGTAATAGTTGATGCGTTTTATTTTTAGCATTACTTACGTAGAACTTTAATATTAACCACCACGACTTTGCCCGCGCGTTGAATGAGAAACCATTGAGATTATATTAAGATTATATTTAGATGCTGCCCGCGGCTTTGCACGCATGGTACCTACATAAAAAGTAGCATATGTCCTTCTCCAAGGTCCCAGCTATCTGTATACCAAAATTCATCAAAATTGGTTCAATGGTTTAGACGTGAAAACGTAACAGACAGACAGAGTTACTTTCACATTTATAATATTAGTAGGGATCAACAGCCTAAAATTTTATGGTTCTTGTACTGAAAATGACAATACTTTTATACGACCTTTCATCCCCATTTTCAACCTTTCACTAACTTTTTTTTCAATTAAAAAGTAACCTATGTCCTTTCTCAGGCTTTAGACTATCTGTGTACCAAATTTCATTTAAATCGGTTCTGTAGTTTTAGCGTGAAAGCGAGACAGACAGGCAGACAGAGTTACTTTTATAATATTAGTAAGGATTCATATCAAGTTTCAAGCAAATCGCACCACGCGTTAAAACGTTTCATATATTCGATTTCACCCATTTTCACCCTCTTAGGGGTTGAATTTCCCGCCTTAGAGGGTAGTTTTGCAGTAAAACGAAGCTACCTTCAAAATTTCAGCTTTCTAGCTTAAGCGGTTTCGGCTCGGCGATGATGAATCAGTCATTCAGTCAGGTTAAGCCCTTTTATAGGTATAGATTTAAACGGCAATCGTGGCGAACGTTTTTCTACAAACGAGGATAAACGTTCCGATTGTGCGGATTTGCAACATAAAGTGAGACACGTGAATGTCAAGATAAACATTTTCATGTGCATAAGCCCCCTAAGATCCTTGACACCCGTCTTAGAACTGTCATTGTCTGACACAGTTTTGTAAAAACACAGTCGGCCTCATTCCAAAACAAAGACTAAAGATAGTCTTGGTTTAAACCTGCTGATAAACCAGGGTCTAATCCAAAGCTTATTACAAAACGAAGTTTTGCTCTAGTTGCTGTAACATCTATGGTACTAAAGATAAACCCATGAGACCCCATGAGAGTACTAAACATAACCTCAAAATTAAATCAATCAAACAAACTTCAAACAATATCCGTTGTTTGGATTTATTCCTTTGTTGTTTTTTCGGTTGGCGTTTCGAAAATGGTTGATAACAACGATCTGATGGATTTAGAAGATCCAGGTGCTTTGGTTATGCTGGAGACATTCCGTCGGCAACATTATCGTACACGATATCCCGTTTCAATTACATGACGAAGATTTTAGTTGGAAATATAGGTTTGAACCCCACAACTCTGCAAGAACCAAACTACAATTGATGCCACATCTGTACCTACCCGCAACACCGTGGAAAGATGTTTTGGTCTATGGAAACAGAGGTTTCGCTGCCTATTAAGAGGCATGTTTGGGGATATTGAAACAATTAAAAAAAACAATTGTTGCATGTGCCATGCTTCACAATATTGCTATTGATATGAGGGAAGATCTGTTTCCCGGTGAGAAGGATAGCAATGACCAAACATCACGGGAACCATTAGAAATACAGAGATATATTCCTAACACGATAAGGGGAAATATTAGGAGAAGGCAGTTTATTGAAACTCATTTTTAATAATAGTATATAATATTTTTTACAATATTTATCTATAGTAATATGAAGGTAGGCTAGGAACTTATACTATACAATGTATCCTATATTAGATGTATTTTTTGTACCTACTGTAATTCTATTATAGCTATTTCCAGTTCAATTTTTTTTGTTTTTTATTCTGCAATTTTTTTAATGTTTTCATGTTAAACATTCATCATTTTGATTTGTTTGTTTTTGAAGTCTATATTACTTGTTATAATATTGTGGCGCATATCTTCAGTTCTGTAAATAATAATTTATTACATAAAAATGTATGAAACCATATGACTATACACAAAAAGTAGGGTGGGCATCCACAAAAGCATTTGACCTGAAAGTTAAATTAAAAGGCCTAGATGTACCAGTGGCTCATGCATGATTAAATGGTGATCTACCTATTTAGATTTAGATAGAGGAGTTCTTCCTTTTGGTGGCTGAGCTGCTTTTATCGATGGAGTGTTTGCTTGATGTCACTAAAAACATAAAGAAAAATGTTTATTGGAATAACAATAAAAAACAGAATTAATTATTTTCTTCTCTCTCTGTATGTTTGTATGCTTGTTTGTTATGTTTTCATGGGTGAATGAGTCTTGATGAAATTTGGTTAGGAGATATACATTCATGTGGTTTTTATAGTATATTTTACCTTGATCCTCAATCTCTCTCTCTCTTCTTGGGTTTGAAACTGTTCGCAATGACAGCCCAGCCCATTTCTAGGTCCAGCAATTGATACTCTTGTTGTGGTAGGGATCGGCAGCTAAAATATTTAGGTAAGTAAATAAATAAAAGATAGCTGAGATTACAAACAGTATATAAATATTGATTTCATGATGCCTCAAATAGGCAAAATGTCAGAAATTGTATTTACCACTGGTACTGCATCACTGTTATAGTCATTTATTTCTACGACAAAGTCGTGAGGAGTAATAGCCATTACTGCCAGATCCTCGGGAGATGGTGATGGTGGCTTTTCACCACCACCTGTATGTGATTGTTCTCTCCTATGGCTTGATAAATTTGCCTTTGCCGACAACTCCATTCTCTGCCATGCTAGTCTAATGTCTTTTTCACTACGGTTTCTACCAGTTAAGTAGTTCACATAATCTAAAAAAATAAGCATGAAATGAATATCGCATCACACAGGCCATGGTAGGACATAATAATGTAAATATTTACAATAACAAAAACGAGTAGGTAGGTAAGTACTTAAATAAAAAGTACCTACTTATGTACCTACCTACTTACTAATTACTTACTTGATTGTTATATTTTTCCATTCTTTCTTTCTTTCTTTTCTTTTTAGCATTTATCTTTTCGAAATGTTTTGGATTTGTTTAAATAAAATCTTGCTGAGCAGACAATTTTTATCAAACTTGCCGCGCTAGTATATCGACTTATCAGACAGAGACAGATGACAATTTTTCATTTTATTTTGTAAATCTGTCTGTGTTACTGTCAGTGTAAGTGTCAGTATCACGCAAAATGGTGTTGTATAGAACGAGAGCATAGACTTTACCAATATGTTTCATTCAGACGGCGCAATTTTACTACCTTATCTGTGGATAATAAATAAACCATGGTCTTTCTTCTTGTACTAGCTGGTCTTTGGTTAGTACTACGTTTTGTAATAAAAACACATATTGATACTCGGACCAACTTTGTTACCGCAACAAACCTAGACTAGAAAGTCTTGGTTTAAACCTAGACTATTGTATTTTTTGTAATAAGACCGAGTGTGTTTAAAACAAATATAACATCAGATATGAAACTTATTGTACAGTTTTTTTGCCGAGCCGTTAAAGGTACCAATAATATTACTACATAGTATAAAATAAAGTCGCTTCCCGCTGCCTGTCTGTCCCTATGTATGCTTAAATCTTTAAAACTACGCAACGGATTTTGATGCGGTTTTTTTAATAGTTTAAATGTATAATACATGTATATAATAGAGAAACACTGATAATTTTAGAGGTTTCTAATCACATTAGAAATTCTATAGTATATTTAGTATCAGAATTGCACCCGTGCGAAGCCCGGGCGGGTCGCTAGTGTTAAACAAATATATTATATTATATTAGTATAACAAATAAATAGGAATATACTTTTTTAAATAAATAATGCCAAATATTTCAGACAGCGTCAAAGTAAGTACATAGTTAGTAAGTAAGAAGGCAGAGCTTGTATTATTATGAGAACCACGTGGCTGATATACTACTTATATACTTTTTTTGTAAATTGAATTGATGAGTATGATATCATCATACTATCAATAGAGTACGACTTCTGTGTGGCAGTTGGACCCTCAGACAGTTAATAACACATTTGAAATGTGTAAATTCTCTTGTATTAGACTTCCGTAGTTAAGATGGAGCATGCAAAAAAGCGCTACGACCAGGACTAGTTTATTGCCAGTTCTTCTCGGGTTGGGTTAGGAGGAACTCTACTAAACTCTGTGCTCGCAGGGTGACGAGACGGGCCGCCACGCCTACTTACGTTTTTGCTAAATGACTGTTACTGAGTAAGTAACAGTCATGTGCAACTTATTTCACGTGTATTTTATATTATTATATACATTTCTGTAATTATCTGTAAATAAATGTTATGATTTTTTATTTTTACTAGGTAGTAAATAGTTCAATAAATTGTTGCTACAATACTAAACTTTAAACAATTTCAATAGAATAGGTACTTAAAAATAGTTAAATTCTTAAATTCTTCCTTCACAAGAATTTGAAGCAGCAGCTATTTGCAAATATCTAATTATTCATTTTCGAAGAATTCGCAACCGCGTAAGCTTGTCTTAAAAAGGACTAGTTGTGACTAACTGCATAGGATTTACAACCTGGACCTAACCCACTTATGGAGCCAAGATCAAATAGTGGTTATTGAATACATAATCTCGTCATTCTCCATTTCTAACCGCTATGACAAACAAATAAGTACAAAATATGAACAATGGTACATCTATTTGTAAGGCCGCCGTCTCATATTTGGTGAACGTCGCACATTGGCCTACACACATTTGTCTATTGGTGATCAGATACAAAGCAATTGACGTCAGTGAGACAATGCCTCGTTACTGACGAATTTGGACGTCTTCAGGACGTCTGCAAGAGGTCACGTAGGCCTTCCAGACTTTGTTTTTAGTTTTGGTGGCGTTACTCGTTGACATTTGCAAATGCTTCTAAGCAAATTATGCCTAGTTTTGAATTAATCATTAAAAAAGTAACTTACATAATAAGTTACTTATCGGTAATCATAAAAATAATTATGTTTTTAAAACTAAAAAGAAAACCGACTTCATTGAATGAAATTTGAGCCTATAATACATTTTTAGTGGAAAGTAGATGTATTTTGTATATATATATTACGGGTAGGCCAAATAAACGCACCGCTCCAATGAGACAGCGAGGTAACGAAGTACACGAAAACATCATCGATGTATACAAGTTTTAGATTTTTGATGATAGTTTAAAAACCGCTCGACCGATTTCGATAAAAATTAAATGGGACCACCTGGGAAGTATACCCTTTCAAACAAAAAAAGAATTTTTCAAATCGGTTCAGGTGTTTTCGAGTAATCGGTGACGAATAAAGACGAATTGAGAACCTCCTCCTTTTTGATGAAGTCGGTTAAAAATATCTAATAAATAATTACGTTTTAAAAGCTAAAAGGAAACCAACTTCATTGAATGAAATTTGGGCCTATAATACATTTTTAGTGGAAAGTAGACGTATTTTTAACCGACTTTATCGAAAAGGAGGAGGGTCTCAATTCGTCTTTAAAAAAAAAAGGTTCCGACAAATTGAGAACCTCCTCCTTTTTGATAAAGTCGGTTATAAAGCACATAATATTAATTTTAATATTTTCAAACGAACTAATTGGATTCAATATTGATAATTCTGTGGTTTCGCTTGACTATCTCAAATTTATTTTTGCAAATGATTCCATTAATGAGTCATATTTTTAAATCTAACACCTAAAATGTCTATAACGAGTTTTAGCTTAGTTTTTAGTTTTAGACGCCATATAGTTTGGTGTTGATACACACTGCGGGAAAATGTCAATTTTTACTTATTTAAAACTGTTACCTTAATTTGAACTTTTGGTTTTAAAATTTCTAAAATAAAAAGTAAAAAACAGTGCAATAATGCGATTTCATATAACATTACTGCACTGTTTTGGTTCTAAGCAAAAAATACGTCCTTTGTGATCGGTTTTGTAGTGATTAATGATAACATTTCTGCGTAGTTGAAAGAAAATAAATTTACCACAGAGTTTTAATATCTCCCATTAAGTTTAATATAAAATGTTTGCATTCGATCAAAAAGATACTGGCTGATAATAAAAATCGGCTGAATAAAACCGACTTGGTGAAAAAAATAACAAATGGCGCGCATTTTGTACCATTGTAAAACTTTGATTCTTCATATTTTTAGTTTGAGTAGGTAAATTTTATCACAGTTGGTAGATTGGTGGTTGAAAGAAAAGTAAATCACTCACCTTGCTAAAGAGAGTAATTAATGCACTCGTGTTAATTCAGTGCCCTCGCTTGCGCTCGGGCACCAACATAACACTCGTGCATTAATAACTCACTTTGCGCTCGGTGCAACAATCTACTAATCTAAAATAAAATGTAAAAAACAGTGCAATAATGAGATTTCATATAACATCACTGCACTGTTTTGGTTCTAAGCAAAAAATACGTCCTTTGTGATCGGTTTTGTAGTGATTAGTGATAACATTACTACGTAGTTGAAAGAAAAATATATAAATGAAACTATCCTAAAATAAATGTTATCCCTAAAACAGTTTCAACATTTTATTATGAATATCACAGTATTCTTGGTTTTATTTAGCTCTGCAA
The DNA here is from genome assembly GCA_948098915.1 of Lampropteryx suffumata. Lineage (NCBI taxonomy): Eukaryota > Metazoa > Arthropoda > Insecta > Lepidoptera > Geometridae > Lampropteryx > Lampropteryx suffumata. The sequence goes on along the minus strand of OX402565.1, from coordinate 16,323,463 downwards.
TAGTGAGAAATTTGTATATTCCATTATAATATAATGGAGCGGCGCAGTACAAGGGTTCGATTGCCGCTTCGGGACAATTTTTTGTATGATCTGCAAGTATTTGTCTCAGGTTTCTCATTTGGATGTTTCTATGGATAATATGTATGTATTTACAAAAAAAAACGTATTTAAGTAGTATATCAGTCATGTGGTACCCATAACGCAAGCTCTGCTTACTTTGGGGCTAGATGTTGCTGTGTGAAATGTCCAGTATTATTATTATTATATATATTTCTGTATATTCAAGGAACAGGAAGTTTCTGCCCAACTAACTATTAAGAACTGGTACGAGACACGTAGTTACTCGTATTTTCAACAATTATTTGTCCAAACAGTCCGAAATAATATAGTAGGTACTGCTAATAATTTCAAGGGTATTATGTTGATCGGTCAACTTTTATCTTATTTACACGATCGCGAGATAACATTTTATCTATAAGTATAGCAGCTTCTTTTTTGAATGGATATAATATTGCTATACCTTACCCACATCGCAAGCCTCGATACTATTATCGTCACAGACCAATCATAATACTATTATCTTATTGACGACTTGACGACCACTGTAGCGCAGTGGACCAAGGCCGGCTGTGACGCAGACGGTTTCGAAGCTCGATTCCCGCCCCGAGACAAATGCTTGTATGATCTGCAAGTATTGGTATCTGGATGTGTTCTATGTATAATATTTACAACAAAAAAATATAAGTAATGAATCAATCTTCTGGTACCCACAAACTCTGTTTACTTTGGGGCTAGATGATGCTGTGTGAAATGTTCGGTATTATTTATTTATTTGTATCGTTAACATAAATGTATGACGCTATATATAAGTTTTCGTTTCTTTTTCACTAATACTACTAAGTCAGAACCTTTAATTTGTTATTAAATCTTGATGTCGGTCTTAGTAAACGACCACCTCTGAAAACTGCAGTAAAATGTTACGCGGGTATTGTGCTCACAATGACGGCAAGGCGTTTACTTTAGATATCTGTTCAACAGAGTTTTTTAAAAATAAACGTTATATCTATTGAGCAGCCAGCAATTAGACTGTCTGTTCTGTAGATAAACATTGCTTTCGTACATCGTACGATACGGTACGTTCATGTTTATCCAGAATCACTACATACCGAGTCTCTACTAACCACTGGATACGCAATTATTATATTATTTACTTTTAAAGATATACATTTTGTATTTGATGATTTACTTTGAAAGGGAAGAAAAAGACTAATTCACTTTATGTACCGATGGCATCGTGAAGGTTGGAGGATGAAGTAGGCTCAAGACAGTGCGCTATGGCTCCTTTTGGAAGTCTATGTCCAGCAGCAGGTTTCGTGACTGATGATTCAGATTCCGATCGCCGTCCTCAATGTGCCTTTCGGTTCAGATACTCATGTACAACACTATCAGAATGTGACCCTGAATATACTGATAGGAAGACATCTTTACGTTTGGCAAACAGTCGTGCTTTACAACTTATGGGGTTCTAAAACCAAATCTAACTGCAAAATATGCAAAATCGGCGGAAAAATATAACGTAGTTTTCCTTTGTGAAGAATTTGGTGTTTTGGATATTTCGGACATACATATAGGTATTCTTCTAGAAATGGTATTGGTATATCTCTTGGAACGACATTGAACATCTCCCACTATCTCATCGCACCTCTGGGGTTTTTGGCCAATGACTCGTACAAATATTTACTTACCTCTCTGGTTCGAAGGCGGACGTCGTCGGGCGGAATATCTTTTAACTTAATTAAAACAAATAAGACTCACAGTACTGTCCTTAAGGAATGCAGGATTTTCCTAAATTTCTCAGATCATATTGGATATGCCTTAGGTATTAGTCAGGTAAGGATCATTATAAATAACCACGAAACCATAAGTTTCCTTGTAACGCAAATAGATAACGAACTACAGGAAACCATCAGAAATTAACTCCATTCCGTATTTAGCTGGGGCGCCATATCTGCACCCGGTCTCCCATACTGATGTGTCGTGCATCAGAATGGGAAATAGGAACTGCTTTTTAACAGCAGTAAAGTTATCATGCTACCTATAACTTACCTCAAGGTTCATGCTGTGTATTCCTCTAGTAAACAAATCAATGTTCACCATCTTTGCTAATAGTTGATTATCGGTCGTGACCGAAAAGCGGCGGTAATGTGCTTATCAGGTACGTTCTAATTTAACGCACGGACGCTGGGTATGTTTAAATTGGTGTAGAATATTCCGTCATATTTCAAAAAAAGCCTTTAAGCCTATAATTTTTAAAACCGTTTTCCATATTTTCATTTCATTTTGTCCTTTCGTTTACTGAACAACAGATTTATATTTATTTTTCTTAATTGTTTTGATATTGATTATCATAAACTCCATATATCATATTGACCCGTGCCTCCGTCACCTTAGTTATATATTTATTCACATCAACGTATATTGTTGAACCACAATTATTCTTTTCTTTTTAACTGACTTCAAAATAAGGAGGAGGTTCTCAATTCGTTTGTATTATGTTTGTTACCTCATAGCTCCGGCATTTATTGACAGCTTTAACAAATCTTTTTGAATGTGAAAAGATATCTAAGATATTCCAAATAATTCCATAGGAATTTAATCAAATACAGTTCAGTCGTTTAATTTTTAAATTCGTCGAACGAAAATTCGTATTTTACTTTCCTGTGACTTTCCAGTGGTTTTTACGAATTTTGAAAAATGATAAAGTGCTAAAGCTTAAAATTAAAAAAATTTTAACAACATAAATAAAAGGAGGAGGTGCTCAATTCGGTTGTATTTTTATTATCTCTAATTTCATTCAATGAAGTCGATTTTTAAAACATAATTATTATTGTTTCGCTATTGATCCACATGATTATCATTAATATACGTAAATAAATTAAATAATCCCGGACATTTCACACAACATCATCTGGCCCCAAAGTAAGCAGTGTGTTATTGGTACCACATGATTGATATACTACTCTTATACTTATACTTTTTTTTTTTTTTTGTAATTACATACATATTATACATAGGAAATACCCAGACTCGAGACAAATACTTGCAGATCATTCAAACATTTGTCCCGCGGCGGGAATCGAACCCGCAACCTTCTGCGTCTCAGTCAGATCTTAGCCCATTGCGCCACAGAGGTTGTTGTACGAGAACTATGTATAAACAAAGCCACATGCAATACAAAGATGACATGTCAAAGAACTCTAGATCATGTAACTGATAAGGCTGTCGAGAATATATAAAGTACTAGCTGACCCGGCAAAAGTTGTTTTGCCATATAACTTTCGAAAAAAAAAAATTCATAAAAATTATCCTATGTTACTGCTAATACCTCCAAGAATATGTGTACAAAGTTTCATGATGATCGGTTAAGTAGTTTTCGCGTGAAAGCGTAACCAACAAACATACATTCACATTTATAATATTAGTAGGATTTTTCATTCGTATGATCGAGAATAAACGAATGAAAAATAGTTTGTATAGATACCAACGTTCACCATGATGTGAGAATGTGTAAATCAAAACCTTAAATAAGCATTGCACTGAGTCACAATTATTATGGTACTTACTGATAATAATATTATGTATTGTCATAAAAATGCATGACTGTCGTGAAACACTCGGTTGGAACGAAGTTCCTATCGTAGTATAATTATTATTGATTACAAATACAAATTAATGAATTACTAGCTTCTGAGGGCAAGTTTTTCGTGACGGAAAAATCTTAACATTTTCACGCCTAGATCCCATCCGCCAAGTCCAAACCGTGCGATAAGGAACTTCGTGCCAAAAGTTGTATGCTATTAGGAATACCTGATGTTAAATGATGATAAACAACAGTTTGATTTATACTTGTAAAATTATTTTTAGAACCGTTGTGCATAATCCTGTCGGCCTATAACTTGTAAGTGTACAATTTGCAAAGGGTCGTTCTATGTGCGTGCATTGTGTATTATCCAATACACTCTAACTTTGCCTTTACACTCTATCGTTTTAGCTTCAATTAGTGTATGTATTTTTAAGCTATCGAACTCCTAGACACGAAACTTGTAAAAAACAGATTGTACTGTTTCTTTCTCCAAAAAGTACCTTACTTCGCTCTAGTAGGTAGCATTTGCTCGCACTATATTTGCGACAATTGTATAAAGTTGTCGCAAATATCTCTAAGCTACTTTTGTTAGGGCAAAAGTAACAGGTGTTTCGTGTTTTTCTAAGGATATTGCTCTGAATATGTGCATATTATTTGCACAACTGCGTCCATTTCATTGTGATTGCATAGCATCCGTTTATGGCAATACAAAGTCTTTGTCTCTGCTGTGGTAATGTTTATTGCAACAGTCTCAGCGTCAAGTAATTTTTTTATTACCTTTATCTTGCTTTTGTCAAGTCTTCTAACTGCTTTGCGGGAGGATTAGTGCTGTCCTTTTTGGATAAGAATATTGTAGGTACGAAACGGTACCTAATCTATTTGTTTTACCGCAATTTTCGCTGTTCATCTATCTGTAAACTCATCATTTACCTTCTGCGACTTACAAGTTACAACCACAACAAGCAATCATAATCCTATCTCAAAAACAATAACATAAAATTGGTTGTGCGTGCTCAGAATAAAATTGCCGTAAATAATGACCCACGAAAGATTGTCTATTACGAAATGGCATGTAACTGTACCAATTTATAGTCACACTGTTTGGTCGTAAAGCGTCCATTGAACGAAAACCAAGTTATTTTAATCCAGGATTTGCTCGGATATTTAAAATTACCTCGTGACTTGTTTTCTGTTTATCATTCGTTATTACTTGGAAAGTGCACATTATTGAGGCTTAGTATCACTGACGCATTAAACAATTCACACACGATACTTTACTTTAAACGATACAATCATTTATTCCCTCTTCTAGGTTTCTCTACGGAAAATATTAATGCAGTATCGTATTAATAATATTACTTATGTAAATTAACCATTGTTTTTGTTTCTTTCCAGGTAAGCGCGGCTGTATATTATAAATACAATGAGGTTTGTTTGCTCGCGTATGTAGAAATTATAATACCAGTGTCTAATAAATATATATAAAGAAATCTACCCAGATATCGCGACATGGTAACAAAATTAGAATGTGTATTCTCCGATGTGTGTGGATAGAGTTAAACGTTAACGATTATCGTAAATCAAATGTTAGCTATAGTTATAAGTATGTTCAAGAACTCAAATAAGCTAAAAATAACAATACTTGCCTAAAACTGAGAGGTCATCCATGTAAATATTAGTGAGTTGCCAATAATTCCCGACAATCATGTTTTCACGACTTGCTTATCGCTTTAGTCAATTTGCTTCTCGACACGACATAACCGGCAGTCGTTCGGTTACCGGCAGGCATATTGCACGTGTCCAGGCATTTACTACGGCATTCATGTTCTGACGACTCTATCAAATCCTTTCGGGAATAACGTTAGCGCGATAAACTTTGATATTTAGCTTCTCGAGACGAAATCTTTTGAGTGTAAATATTTTTTCTAAAAACTAATGGAGGTACACAGATCATAGCGTGGGATATCATGATATGATCGAGAATTAGTGTTATTGGGCACGTGGTTGCTGTTTTGTGAGTGTTACACGAGACATCGAGGATGGCTCGTCTGGCGACAAGCGCGGCCCACTTCTGCCAGCGACTGCAGGAGTTGTATCCACAGAAGCTACAGGTCACATCGAAGCAGGTTCGCTTTTGTTTAAATACTCATTCATTAACAAATTTAAATAAATAATGCTTAAAATTTCACACAGCATCATCTAGACCTAAAGTAAGCAGAGCTTGTGTTATGTCAACTACATGACTGATATACTTCGAGACAAATATTTGATCATACAAACATTGATCCTATTAATTTTCATATAACGCTCTTAGTTCTATACAAGAAATCTACAAGTATGTGTCAAAGTAATCAAATTTAATATACGTCTTGTATTAAATCCCAAGCGACTTTTCTATGCGTCATTACCGAAATAAAACTATTTCACATTGTGGTAATTAGTTGTCTTTATTGACACACTAGCTCTGCTCGCAGCTTTGCCCACGTGGTAATATATTATTTCAGGTCTAAATATATATCTAAATCATGTTTTATTCAAGCTGGTTCAGCCGGCTACAAACTATTGCGATAAAACAAACAAACATCCAAAGATCTGCGGAAACTTTTACAATAATATTTGTAGGATGTAGGATAGTAGGTACCAGTCTTATTAAATGTCTTTTTTTATCATTGATAAACCTACGTTTGACCACACGATCTCGTCTGATGTAAGGCGATAGGGCACGCAGGTCTAGAAGACACCTATTTACTAGTGACTTGAAGAGACATAGATTATAGTTTTCAGGAAAGACAGAGGACGGAAAAGCATTCCAATCCATGGCTGTACGCATTATAAATCTGGAAGCAAAGCGCTTTGTTCGTAAGGGTGGTAGGCTGACAAGTTATGGATGGTATTAATCGGTACGTCTGCTTGTCCTGTTGTGAAAAGGAGATGGTGGAATTAGATCATTTAATTCCTGGGCACATGTCTGCGCATCACCTTACACTGTTCTGTTTAAACCAATGCCAATGTCTCTTTGAACTAAATATAAGTGAAGTTAAGGGGATATTGCAACGTGTTAGTGTATCTATCTAATCTTGTGTTTTGGATTTACTGTTGACATTGACAAGTCGATGAACCACGTTCATTGTGTGAGCTATAGTGGTAACAAATCATAACTGAGTTCGGTTCGAATCTCAATCATGGTCAATTATGTTACAGCTTTGAACATTTAATCGTATACGCGTTCATCGTTTTTATAGTTTTTATGACGACCTCTGTGGCGCAGAGGGCTTAGGTCCGGCTGAAACGTAAAAGGTTGCGGGTTCGATTCCCGCCACGGGACAAATGTTTGTATGATCTGCAAGTATTTGTCTCGGGTCTGGGTGTTTCTATGTATAATTATGTATATATTTACAAAAAAAAAGTATGTAAGTAGTATATCACTCATGTGGTACCCATAACACAAGCTCTGCTTACTTTGGGACCAGATGATGCTGTGTGAAATGTCCGGTGTTATTATTATAGTCACTGAAACAATATTAGGAATTGTATGTTTTGTGTTGTCTATGGTTATGTAATGACGATCCGTATCGTTTTTAGTTGAGAATACAGATTTATAGAGCTAAGAAATTTTTAACATACAGTGTAAAAATGTGTGTTCTACGACAAAAAATGATGAAGTTATGACGAAATTAATAGCGAAGTTCAATGAGTAGCTGTGACGTCACAGGGACGGTCGCCGCCAGTTATCGAATCGTGAAGTAAGAGGGCCGGCTGCGCTCAGACCGTCCCAGTGACGTCACACGCACCCGCGTACGTTGATTTTACCGGCAAGAACGGCGTAATGTTTATTACTTAATATCTTCGTAAGTTATGCTCCAATTTGGATAATTCAATATATATCATTCTTATGTCATAAAGAATTGCGTGGATACTAGTTCTATTGAATTTGCTTTAACTTTCTCATTATAATATTTGTTGCCTTTGTAAGAGTTTTTTGAGGTTTAAGTTGAGTGACCGTATCAGGCTAATATTTATATGGTATCCAAATATTTGTCTTATGTCTGGGTGTTTAGGTTCAAACTATCCGAAAGGAAAGGAATATGAATTATAGTTATAGGAACTTTTAAACAATTATGTATTATATCTTTTGCATTTATCAATGGGTTTAGGTTATCGCTTATAACGTATATGTAAATATACTTAACGCGTATTGTATGCGCTCTATGCATTTTCATTTTGCTGATAATTTAATTTCCGTTACAAATTTTCATTCAATTTGTTTATTTAACGCTTTTTATTATAAACTAGCTGATCCGTGCCCACTTCGTTGGGCGGTTACAACTTCACAAAAAATATTAAAGTAATTAGTACTCTCGAAAAGACAGCTATTAGCAGCAAATTATTGTAATAATTACCTACAGAGTTTAACAAAGTTACGGATTAATATTTATAGATGGCGCTAGCGGCCTTCCGCGGCTTCGCCAGCCCCGTTCCCGTTGTTTTTCCGGAATGAAAATTAGCCAATATCCTAATCCGAGTTACTAACTACATTCATTTTAAGTTTAATCCAAATCGGTCTAGCGGTTCTAGAGTTATAAGTGGTGTAACTTACACGACTTTCTTTTATATAATAATAATAATAATTCCGGACATATCACACAACATCATCTGGCCCCAAAGTAAGCAGAGCTTGTGTTATGGGTACCACATGACTGATATACTAAATATATACTTTTATTTAGTAAATACATACGTATTATACATACACGACAAATACGACAAATACTTGCAGATCATACAAATATTTGTCCCGCGGCGGGAATCGAAACCGCAACCTTTTGCGTCTCAGCCGAGCCTAGGCCCACTGCGTCATAGAGGTCGTCAAATATAGATGTTTGTAAATGCTCGGTTTCATTTGTTTCCAAAATCATTGACTTAATGTTCCACTATCTTATTTGTGTTTTTCTTTTAACTGCCACAGTCGAAGATCTTAAAGGAAATACAAATGTTTGTTTGGTTTGGTTTCTTATCAGCTTTAGGAGCCCTTACTCTACTCGTATTTTTAATATGTATTTCCTGTTTCCGGAATTTCAAACAAAGTTTATAAAGTTTAACCTAGTTTTTGACATTTCTATAAATAGTTTTGTTATCCTACTCATCTCAAATATGTTTTTATTCGATACAATTACAAGGATCACTTTAGAACATCGTACATACTATGTGAATGTAGGTGCCGATTCCTCCTAACCTAAATCCGAGAGGCACTAACTGGTACCAACCAACCAATACACTAATTAGGATTATACAACCTTATCCGTGATTAGGCACTCTAAAATATTGCAATAGTTGATAACATAACTTTGGCCGTAATCTTTGTTTTAACCACTGCAGTACATTTATCAGTCAATTTACCGTTTCCTGCGGGCACGCCTGCTATTGGGTCAAGGCCAGGTTTCTGCGTCAGGTATTCGGAAATGCTTGCGCTATTTATTCTACTCATACCCAGCATTGTTTCATACCTCATTGTTACATACCTCAGAGCGTCGCGGAAAACTTAATAAGTATTGTGTAATAAACTTCATATGTATAAAGTATATATGTACTAGCTGCTGCCCGCGGCTTCGCACGCATGGTACCTACATGAAAAGTGGCCTATGTCCTTCTCCAAGGTCCCATCTATCTTTATACCTAAAATTCATCAAAATCGGTTCAGCGGTTTTAGGCTTGAAATCGTAACAAACAGACAGACAGACAAAATTACTTTCACATTTATAATATAAGTAGGGATATCAGTCACGTGGTACTCATAACACAAGTTCTGCTTACTTTGGGGCTAGATGATGAAAGGTCTGACATTTTTTAATTACTAGCTTCTGCCCGCGGCTTCGCACGTCTAGTACATACGTAAAAAGTAGCGTATATCCGTTCCTAAGATACAATCTATATCCATAACAAATTTGATTGATGCAAAAAAAAGTTCTGTTGATCCGATCGCTACCCAACCTCACAGGATCACCCGCTAAGGCCAATCTGAAGATTTTATAAAAATTTCATCGAAATCGGTCCTATCGTTTCGGGTCTAATGGGACAATACATACACACATCGTCTTCTATGTCTATAGATTTATTCTTAAATAAAATACAATCTAAAACTCTCGAGTGTCGTCCAGTCTAGACCTAAACTTACCAAACATATTTACCTTAGGCAACAATAATATACTACAGGATGACTCGTGTAAATAATATATTTTAATTTAGGTCAAATTCATTTAGTTACGAGAATCAGTATCGCTTGTGGTTTAGTCATCCAGTTCGATGACAAGTTACAAGAATTGTTTAACAGTTAAATTGGTTTCGTTTAACTAACTATTAACTTGTTATGATTACAGCTTAGTGTTGTTCCACGCTCTCTTCTGTCTATCATGTTTCTTGTATATTTATTTATTTGTATTTGGAAACAAACAACTTTGAGGTAGAAATAAGTATTAGAAATCTACTAACAAGCTTTGAGCAGTTTCCACATTATAAAACACTGTAAATAAACCAAAAAATCGAGCGAGCCTTACAGTAGTCGCATATGATATGTAACATCTGACATTTCACCTTGGCAATAAGCAACATTAACATTATATCTTTAATCTATACTTCTATACTATATAGAAGACCTCTGTGGCGCAGTGAGCTAAGGTCCTGCGGTGCAGAAGGTTGCGGGTTCGATTCCCGCCGCGGGACAAATGTTGTATGATCTGCAAATATATGTCTCGGGTCTGGGTGTTTCTATGTATAATATGTATGTATTTACAAAAAAATACGTATTGCAGTAGTATATCAGTTATGCGGTACCCATAACACAAGCTCTGCTTACTTTGGGGCCAGATGATGCTGTGTGAAATGTCCGGTATTATTATTATTATTATACTAATATTATAAAGAGGAAAGATTTGATTGTATGTTTGTTTGTATTGAAAAATCTTTCACCGTTGGAAAGCTACACTATCCCCGGGTGACATAGGCTACTTTTTATCCCGGGAAAAATCTTAACGCGGGCGAAGCTGCGCGCGGACAGTTAGTAATATATAAAACAGCACACTTTATCACACAAAAGTATGTAAGTATTGTATCCGTCATCTGGTCACCTTAATACAGGTGACCAGATGACTGATACACCTAAGCTATGCTTAGTTTGGGGCTAGATTGTGCTGCGATCATTGTCCCCTGATTTATATTTATTTATTCAAGGCTTGACCTTTAAAAACATTAATAGATATACAAGCCTTACTTTTAACAGAAAACAGTTCAAAAATCGTTACTTGGTAGATAGTAATGCTAGTATTTATATTTCTGCAACTGTTTGAATATGATAACACAAGCGCACTTACTACAAATATGATCCTTAACATAAGACAGCTAAGCTTTCAATTTACAACCTCTTATCATCTTATTTCATAGTATATAAACAATCGTAATATTTATAAATATGGGCGTGGTGGGGACCGTTATGGTCGGTTCACACAGCCATATGGTCACTTATAGCCGCTGTAGTATAGCGAAGACATATTGCTTATCGATTTGCTGCATGTCTGTCTCTGGGTGGCCTTGTTTGTCTCTGATATCATTTCTAGGTTACTTTCAAGGCGGGCTATTTACAAATAGCAATGTGCTTTGGTACTCATACTTGTCTTAAATTTTTGTGTGCGTTTTGTTAGCAATCGTTCATCATATCAACCTTTATGAAGTCCACTGCTAGACATAGGCCTAGTAGATTTCGAATCGAAATAGATCTCGAATGGCGACCAAGGCCATTTTTAGGCTTTTAAGGCAACTTTTACTCCTCAACGGTTATCAGTTCTGCGAGCTATATGGCCTGCCCATTGCCACTTCAACTTGCAAATTTTGAGCGCTACGTCGCGTCGGCGACTTTGGTTCTTCTACGGATTTCATCGTTGCGGATTTGTCTCTCCATTGCACGTTGTGCGACTCTGAGCTTGTGTATGAAGCCTATAGTCAGCGATTAAGTCTCAGTTCCATATGTCATCACTGGCAACACGCACTGATTGTGGATTTTCGTCTTGAGGTTCTGCGGTATCTGTGACGAGAAGATTTTGCCTTAATTTCCCGAACGCTATATCTATAACGGACTATATCGTCGGCAAATCGAAGGTGAGTGAGGCGTTCGCCATTGATGTTGATACCATGTCTATGCCAATACAAAAGCTTGAAAACATCCTCCAATGCAGAGGTGAACAGTTTCGGACCTTTATGCAATGGGATTGGATTCGTGCTCTGGTCCTAGAGTCGGATAGACATGCTGGCGTTACTGTACAGACATTTCAACACTTCGATATACCGATAGTCGATTTGGCACCGCTGGAGTGACCGCAACAGCCCAGGTTTCGACAGAATCAAAGGCTTTCTCATGGTCCACAAACGCTAAACAAAGTGGCTGGTTATACTCTTCGGTCTTCTGTATAACCTGCCGGAGCGTATGGATGTGATGTTAAATGTTATGATGTTATGATGTTAAAGTCTTTTCGGAACCCGGCTTGTTCGGGAGGCTGAAAGTCGTCAAACCTACGAGTGAGACGATTTGTAACTACTCTCGAAAACAGCTTATAGTCATGGCTCAACAGCGACATGGGCTTGTAATTCTTTAATAATAATAATATTTATTTATCCAGATAAATAAATAAATATTATTATTAGTAGTACTGTTATATAAGAGGGTGTACCCTTTCTTAAAGTACAGTACCACCACGCTCCTGTTCCACGCATCTGGCGTAGTTCTCTCGAGGATGACGGAGTTGAACAGCTTCTGGAGGACCTTAAGTACCGGTGATCCACCCGCTCTCAGAAGCTTTGTTGTTTTTCCGTCTTCCCCCGGTGCCTTGTTGTTCTTAAGCTGCTTGAGAGCCGTTCGGATCTCGTATAGGCTGACGTCCGGAATGTCTTCAGTGTAGTCTCAATCAGTCAATTCAGTGTAGCATTCGTTACGAGTGTTTATTTGTCATGATCTGCATTTATGTGCTATGCTTATTCAACCACTTTTACTTTAAATTTATCTCGTTTTTAATATAAATATACTTACCTATATCTTATTGTTTTTGTAACGCTAACTCTCAAGCGAACAGCCGTTTGTCAGATACTGTCATGTTATTGGTGCAATGCTTACCATAAATTTATCTGAAATCGTTCTTGTTTGTGATAAGATACACAATACCAATCTTTCCGTTTTCATGCAACAATCGGCTCTGGCTTTAACTGCTTCGAACCAGTTGGAATATAAATGTGTACTTATTGAGATCATTATTTACGATTCATAATTATCATTAAATTATCTATGTATGATGAAACATTTTTCGCTCTATATTTCCTCAAGATTCAGCATATAATAGAAACAGTACTTAGCCATAAAGTCCGTATTGTACTGACCCTTGAGAAACAACGGCATTCGCGCAGAAAGTCTGTAATCCACATACACAACTCAGGGGCCAATCAAAATAAAGCTATCATACCTGTCATAAACCTTCGAGATGTCTAGAGATACTGGAAGAGTTTCCCCACGTTGCTCTATGGTCTCACTTTAAAGTTATAATGGGTATGTTTGTTTTCTGACCTCAGATCAGTTGGTAGTCAACTCTTGTCAACTCTTGCCTTCTGCTCTGTAGGGTGGGAGTTCCTTCTGCGCTGTAAGTTGATTCTCACCCTGGACAAACATCTGTTGTGATGCGAGTGATGAACATAGTTCGGTGTCTGGGTGTTATTTTATTATACATATGTACCTAAATTAGACATCTATTTTCCTTAGTACAAGTTTTCCTTCGTTTGGGGCTCGATGGTGCTGGTGAAATTTGTTTTACACTAGCTGTTATCCGCGACTTTTTACGCGTATGCTTAGAACCTTTATTTTATTTTTGTAAGAAATGCAATCTGTGCATCTAAAGAACATCTCATAAGTTTATTTGATATACGTATTTCTTTAGTTCTTACTGTTAAAATCAGACTCCAGAAAGTAGTTATACCAATTATTTTTAATATCAAACCAGGATAACCGACATAGTTTTACATGTATTCTTCTCTTCAATAACCAAAAACCCCCGAGAGAAAACGCGGGCTCTTTTACATAGATTCACCAATAATACCACAGATTATCTATATCAGCCTTTGCAATCAATGAATCGATTAAACATATCGATTTCAAAATCCAAGTTTTAAAGGTAATATTTAAATAAATAACAATCGACCATCCTGACAAGTGCCTGTCCCAGGCACCTATAAGTTAGATAGACTTAAAAAGACTACAGTTATCCAATCTTCAACTGATGATAATCATGTCTAACAATTATTATCTTGTATTAATAAGTAAACACGAATTACAATTATTATTATTACAATATTAAAATATAATGAAGATAACAATGTTTCTTGTATATAATAGTAATAAACTTATTTGAGGTATCTTTAGGTGATAGTTTGTATGACTGATCCAATAGAAAATTATGTTTTGATGTTTTATTTAGTTTTATCAAAGGACTAATATAATAAATGTATACCAATATAATGTTAAAAGCTACACTTAAACACAATACAAAATAAAGTTAGTTTCAATGAGGCTAATAAGCCGCATTTCCTACATGAAGTACAAATACCTCTTCAATTAACAAACAAATTAATTATAAAAAAAAAAGGTTTTACACACAAACAGCATCATCACAATGTATCTATTATACCCTCTTATAATCAGTCGTCCCTACAAATAACTTTTTTATATAAGTAGCTTGATTTATTACCCTCGGCCATCTAACCACTACTGAATGTCCCCATTCATCTATCTAGAAAAATTAATATAATTTCAAAATTGTAACAAGCACTATTAATAATCATGCTATGGCGTTATTACATGTAACATATTTGCTATGACATAATAATAACAAAAGTTTAATGTTCTTTAATTAATAACTATTTTAATTTTAATTGGTACTAACACTATTCATCATTTAATCACATAGTTGTAATTAAACTGATAACTGTTGTTGTACATACACTTGCTCGAACAAATCAACACTGATCACTGAGTTACTGAGTCGTAAGCTAGAACTCTTTATGAATACCATCGTTTATAATAAGTTTCAACTACCAATAATAATGTCTGCATATTTTATGCTCTAAACATTGTCGTTACAGCCAGTTTCCTTAATCTGGGTAGGGTTATCTTTGAAAATCTGTACATGATTTCTGTGATTAGATTAGTGCATGCTTGCTCGTATAACACGTGTCTTCAACGTATTTTTATTATCCGCGTAGCGAGTTATGCTCCTTTAGTTTTGTCCACGCTTACCCGCACAAGGGGTTACGACCACCAGGCATTAGTTGTGTATTGCCGTCGCTTACCCGCATAAGGGGTTACGACCTTAAGGCATTAGTTATGTATTTCCGACGCTTACCCGCACAAGGGGTTACGGCCTCAAGGCATTAGTTATGTATTTCCGATGCTTACCCGCACAAGGGGTTACAACCTCCAGGCATTAGTTATGTATTGCCGACGCTTACCCGCACAAGGGGTTACGACCTCAAGGCATGAGTTGTGTATTGCCGATGTTTACCCGCACAAGGAGTTACGACTTCAGGATATTCATAATGTGTTGCCGACGCTTACCCGCACAAGGGGTTACGACCTCAAGGCATTAGTTATGTATTTCCGATGCTTACCCGCAAAAGGTGTTACAACCTCCAGGCATTAGTTATGTATTGCCGACGCTTACCCGCACAAGGGGTTACGACCTCAAGGCATGAGTTGTGTATTGCCGATGTTTACCCGCAAAAGGTGTTACAACCTCCAGGCATTAGTTATGTATTGCCGACGCTTACCCGCACAAGGGGTTACGACCTCAAGGCATGAGTTGTGTATTGCCGATGTTTACCCGCAAAAGGTGTTACAACCTCCAGGCATTAGTTATGTATTGCCGACGCTTACCCGCACAAGGGGTTACGACCTCAAGGCATGAGTTGTGTATTGCCGATGTTTACCCGCAAAAGGTGTTACAACCTCCAGGCATTAGTTATGTATTGCCGACGCTTACCCACACAAGGGGTTACGACCTCAAGGCATTAGTTATGTATTGCCGACGCTTACCCGCACAAGGGGTTACGACCTCAAGGCATGAGTTGTGTATTGCCGATGTTTACCCGCAAAAGGTGTTACAACCTCCAGGCATTAGTTATGCATTGCCGACGCTTACCCACACAAGGGGTTACGACCTCAAGGCATGAGTTGTGTATTGCCGATGTTTACCCGCAAAAGGTGTTACAACCTCCGGGCATTAGTTATGTATTGCCGACTCTTACCCGCACAAGGGGTTACAGCCTCAGTATATTTATGTATGTATATTGTTACCGCTTAACACGCCCAAGGTGCTACGGTCTCCTTCCAATGTCACACGTGTCAAGTATGGATAGGATGGGTTGGATACAGCAGGTTGTAGGAAAGATATCTATATATTAGGTTATTAGGGATTTTAGATATTTACGTATATGTTTTATATAATATATAAATTAAGATAAAATGAGACCGTCTGTCTGGTCATCAACTATTCAGATTGTTTCACTGTCTCCAGGTGAGCTTCCGGAATCAGACTCGGAAAACTTGCACCATGGTTTGATTTTGTCTACCGAAAAAAACACTGATATAATATTTTCTTTTAGAGTAACCGTCAACGCTGCTGATTTCGTAGCGGTCATGATCAAACACGGCACTCACCCTGTACGGACGGTTAAATGCGGGAATGAGTTTATTACTTTCACCGGGGGTCTTAGTATTCTTTTGTATCATAACTAAATCACCTACCTCGTACTTTTTAGGCTTACATCTCTTTTTGTCAAATCTGAGTTTCATCTGTTCCTGTTGCTTCAATATATTCGAATTGGCTTCATCTCTGATCTTTTGTAAGTTACTATCCGATATTTCGCTAGATAGTAACGTACGATGGATTTCATGCAAATGCCCTTCAGAACTGTTGACGCTAGTTCTACCCAGTATGATTTTCATAGGGGCTTTTCCAGTATCTTGATTGATTGTATTGTTGAGACTCCACTGTACGTCCGGTACGTACTGGTCCCAATGTCTGTCGTCTGTTCCATGACAAAGAGCTGTCAGTGATGAAAGTATTGATCTATTGTATCTTTCGATTTGGCTATTTGCCCTCGGTGTTGTCACAGCATTTAGTATATGTTTCACTCCTATATTCTGCATTATAACCTTCGAATTCTTTGGAAGTAAAACTAGTTGTAGCGATTGGGTTACGGCTTAACCCTCGGTTAGTCGCGTGGGTAAAATAATTTGAAAATTTATATTTTATTTCCTTTCTAACATTGTGATTTATGTATTTTTTATTGTTTTGTCACGAGAATGCTAGAGCAGATAGCAGGAACTGGACCAAATGTCACTATGGTCAACTGGTTAACCACCGTTCTCTTGGTTGAACAATTACTAACAAATTATAACTTGACAGTAGTAGGCCCAATGAGAAAAAACAAACCGGAGATCCTAAATGACTTCAAGCGAAAATTATTAGAAGAACTTTCCACAGTGTTCAGATATAAGCCGACTGGGACCTCGCTCTCCTACTGTCCGAAGAAGGATAAAACTGTACTACTATTTTCGACAATGCACCATGATGGCAAAATTGATGTGGATTCTGTCGTCCACATTGCAACCACGGGCTATTATTTCAACTTTGCCCGAGAATTGAAACAGACTATGAGACGATTCATACCTCCGCTTCAATAATTGCAATTGCGGGCCACCATTTCAACTTTGCCTTGAGAATTGAAACAGACTATGAGACGATTCATACCTCCGCTTCAGGATGTTTTACCCAATTAAAATATTTTCATTACCAAGAGAAAGCATTGCATACATTGTCCAAGACCAACTGATCGGAAATTTAAATCAAGCAAACATATGCCAAACACATACTAAATCGATATGTACTGACTATGTCCAAAGGGAAAATTAGTCTAACTTCAAAGCACTTAGTGCTAATTGAGCGCCAGGTCGGTATTCAATGCTGAAGGTGGATTGCTGCACCAACAGCCACAAACGAGCGATTCTTGGAATAAGGTCTCTTTTGGTAAGCGTTGTTCGGAGCGCATTGCAGTCTGTGACAACCTTGAACTCGATGCCCAACAAATAAACCCTCAACTGATTTAACGATGTGACTACAGCAAGTGCTTCCAATTCATATGAATGGAAGTGATGCTCTTCAGGCGTGGGCTGCCGACTAAAATAAGCAACTGCTTATAACGGTGCCGAATCAGTAGCATGCTGCAATAGGTTCCTCCAAGACCTATGGAACTCGCGTCTGTATGTAGTTCGGTTTTATACTCCGTATTGAATATGGCAAGAACCGGACGGCTTTTATGGACCTTTTTGAGTTTCATAAAAGATGTTTCCTGTGCCTCGCCCCAGGTCCATGGGACGTTAGATTTTGTGAGGGAAGTTAAGGGTTTGGCGATTGATGCAAACCATTCAACAAAACGGCGAAAGAAACTTGACAAGCCTATAAATTGTCGCACCTCACGTACGTTCTCCGGAGTTTTGAAAGATCTCACTGCTTCAACTTTCCTTATTCCAGGTCGTACTCCATTTGCTGAAACCTCAAATCCCAGGTATTCTATTGACCTTCTAAAAAAATGGCATTTACTAAGATTGAGCGTCAAATTTGCTTTCTGAATTAAATCAAGAACTGTCGCCAGTTTTCTAGCCCTTCCTCAACGGTTTTGACGCTATAACAATGTCATCCATATAAGCCATTACGCCTGGTGTATTTCGACTTCTTAGTAAGGTTAGAATTAACCGTTGAAAAACGGCCGGCCAAACGGCCAAACGGCATCCTGTTGTACTCATAATGACCGTCGGGAGACACGAAAGTTGTCAGATGTTTCGACTCTTCTGCAACAGGTACTTGATGGTACAGTACCCTGAAGTTAAGTCTAGCGACGTAAAATAAACTTGACCCGATAGGCTATCTATTTGATCATCAATTAACGGCATGGGATATTTTTCTTTTAAAGTTTTAGGATTTAGAGCCCTATAATCGACGCATAATCTTTATCTCCGTTTTTTTTTTCAACCAAAATTTATTTCTCTCTAATTGATTAATTACTGGATTTAATGCAAAGTATGGTTGCGCTGTCTAATACATTACCATCTTAAGTATCAAAATCAGTAGAATGTTTATCAGTTGATACATTCGTTGAAATTGAGATAGCCCTCGCGATCAAAGTCCCAGCTGGCAATGTAAAGGGATCAACACCTAATCCTAAAACTAATAACGAACTCGGGCTGAGTTTTTTTTGATTTGATCCTTGATCCTTTTGATTGTGTAAATCCCCGGTAGAACTAGATACTCCTGACCTAATTTGAAGCAACTTTCTGTGTCTACGTACACTATACCATTGTCATAATTGACTGTCTTGATGGGGATGGTTGTTAAACCGCGAATGACCGTGTTTTCCAGACATGTAACAGGAATTTTCTCTGTTTGCGGGTTTAGTTCTTGATACATAAAAAGGACACTATCTATTTTGTAGGCTCTTACACCAGGTAGTTCGGTCAGCGTGTGCCCTATTAGCATGTCGGTGGGTAGTAAACCGGGTTTCACTAGATAAACTTCATTTCTTCGTTAAGACCATCTAGTTCAATCCGCACTTTACTGCGACCAGTCGGAATCACGTGGCCGTTTCCAAATCCCCTTAGCATTGGTAACTTCTCTCTGTCAATCGGGACATGTAATTTTTCACCTAGATCTTCGCTAAGCTACAGAGTACATTGACTACCTAGATCAATAAATGCGCGGAATGGTTGTTTATCAACTAAAACTTGCTTGTAATATTTCTCCATCCCTTTTTGTCCGCATGCGATGTTCAGTACGTTTTTGGTTGTAGGAGCACGGCTTTCGTTGCTAAAGCGACTGCCAGTAGTGCTTCTGCAATTTTGGTCAGTATGTCCAAATCGTCGACACTTCAAGCACTTTACTATAGGCTTCGGACACGTAGCGATCATATGACCTAGTTCGCTGCGATCTGCTTTCGTGCTCAATGGGAGACGGTGTACGAGCTGAATCTGAATCATAATCTTTATAGTTATGACTGTGATTTATAAACGTTTTTGTGGGAGAAGACATTTTGATAACAGAACTTTTGGAAAAGGAAGGTTAAAGGAAAATGAACAGGAAGACACAATATGAGTATCTGAAAACAATTACAGCTTTAATACTACAACACTGATACTCGGCAATGTCGTAATGTGTACAATTACTTTTTGATACTCAAAACATCTATCACAATTATAAAGTGCACCTCAGGTGCACTACTGTTTCAGATTATTCTAGAAATTTATAAGCTATTTGTGGTACTAAGCGCATCACTATAACCAACTAATAATGGTTGTAAATAAACTTTGTTTCATTACTGTGGAATACAAAAAAAATATATTTTCATAATATATATATTATTTAATATAATCTAATATATATACATATATACATATATACATATATTTTAATAAGTATAGTATTATGCTATTGATCTATTAATTTTATCAACTTTAATAGTAATTGCTAATAATCAGCTGCTAGTATTGCAAAGCAGTTAAGCGATCATGATAAGCAAACCTTCATGATTAACGGTGTATCACCATGATCCTGTTTGGAAGAAATACTAGTGCACTATGCAAGGTTGCACTATGCACTATGCAAGGTGCAATGTAAAGTATGCAACAATACTTTACATTGCACAGGGTGGGTTTATTCAAAATCATATGAACCTACATCATGGGTATATGAGTACCTATTGTACCATTTATATTAGTTAAGTAGTTAAGTTATTTAGATATTAATTAATGTTAAGAAATTATAGTAACCAACCATTGTCTTATTGTAATTAACATGCTATTGATTCAAGCAATAAGTTATGCATTTAAGTAAAATAGTAAGTATTTTGTTTTAGTTATTAAAATAAATAAAAATTAATCCCGGACATTTCACACAGCATCGTCCAGCCCCAAAATAAGCATAGCCTGTTAGGGGTTCCACATGACTGATATACTACTTATATAGTTCTCTTTTGCAAATGCATACATACTATACATAGAGACACCCAGACCCAATAATCATAAATAATATTTTGTTCAACATAATATCATTGATTCAATCATAACCCAACCCCACCATGGTTGTTCAATAAGACTGATTCTCTTAGTGGTGTTTTGTGTAGATACATATGTGATGCGGTTTCTCTTGAATAATTAAATAGATTGTTAGTTTGCATTCCAACTAAACATAAAACAAAACACAAGCCAAAACAGTATCACCATGAAAACCAAAGAAAGCTGTTAGTAATCTATATTATTATATCATCACACAGGTCAACCATTTTAGTTATTACATAAGAGTGACTCTTAATTTAACATTCAATACATTAGGTATGTGATGCAGTTAAAAAAAACAAAACGCTAACCAAGACAGTGCAGTGAGCAACCAAAAACAAACAATATTGAATCAGAGCAAACATACCAACATTATGCTCTTTCTCCTGATGTCTCTTGTCAACCACCTGTAGAGCTGCTAATGTAACAGCTGAACTGTTTGCTGTTGTCAATTGAGTATGAAACCATTGACCTCAAGTAGGGCTATGCTATGCCCAGCAATATGCAAATTAGGGAAATTGAATTCTCAATGTACCTATCCATTGTGGTACCTTTAGATACTTATATTAGTACATGGTACTGCGCCCGGTTAAAGACAATCTAGTCTGAGAAGGGTATTATTCATGTTTGTCTTCACAAAGTTGTGAAGCAATTTTCATTTTAACTTTCAACGCATGTTCCAATCAAAAAACTTCCAAGAAAACTTACCAAGGTTTCTTCGATCTTATTTACCTTTCCTTACGCAGGAAACATGGGTTCCACTTCTGATTTGTTAAAATCAGACTCCAGAAAGTAGTTATACCAATTATTTTTAATATCAAACCAGGATAACCGACATAGTTTTACATGTATTCTTCTCTTCAATAACCAAAAACCCCCGAGAGAAAACGCGGGCTCTTTTACATAGATTCACCAATAATACCACAGATTATCTATATCAGCCTTTGCAATCAATGAATCGATTAAACATATCGATTTCAAAATCCAAGTTTTAAAGGTAATATTTAAATAAATAACATTACCAAAAGAATAAATATGAATTGTCAGATCCCTAACATAAGATAATATGAGTTGCCCAAACAAACTTTCATCCCCTATTTCACCCCCTTCAAGGTTGTTTTTTGAGACAAAATAAAGTCTATGTTTTTCCCCCGAATGCAATACATCTTCTTACCAAATTTGATCAAGATCCGTTCAGCCGTTTAGCCGTGAAAACGTAACAAACAGACGGACTAATACTAGTATGGATTTGCATAATTTTTGTTTGAATTTTATACGTAGTCCAACGAGTTACAACAAGAAAAGTTACAATAGATGTAGGTAGGTACGGATTAAACCTTCTAGAGCTCTTTCTCTATGATATTAGATATCTTTTGCTGACTTTTGTTTCATATACATTTAGTCGTTTTATCGTTGTAAAAGACACCTTTAGTTGCAATTTAGCATAGATAAGCTCTTACTTGGTATCTGCAATCGGATATTCGTGAGGTACAGTATAAGGTAGGTGTAGGGTTCGTATTTTACTGCTTAGAACGTTATTCGATTGGACAGAAAACAAAATGAAAGAGAAAGATTTTTTTATTAAATAAAATCACAAGGACCATTTTGAATTGTCGTCTTATATACTAGGTGAATCTAGGTGCCGGTTCCTCTTATCCCGAGTTTAAAAATATTATGACAAGAAACTCGTCTCGTCTTAACGCTTTTTATATACGGATGCCGAATCGAGTTTGAGCCGAATCGTCCCAATTTTTTTTTGTCATCTAAATGGTCTTATATTAGAATGATATATGCTTTACGATACAGTTTTTGCCAAATTACCGCAAATTAATGCTATTTTTTGATTAACACAAACACACAAGGCACATAATATCTTTATAGCTGAATGTTGGTAATACCATTAACAGTGTGTATTTATTGAGTTGACAGAGGGAAACACTACACAGTACATTACTCATTTTAATTAAACGCCTCGGCTTTTTCCCGAATTAGTACGATTATGCAACTAATATCCGGCTGTCCCACGGCTCGTGATGGCTCGCTGTTACAAGCTGGGGGACGGCCGGACATTGGTGGGATAATCGTAGTACTGTACACACAGTAACTCCTAATGTTTTTCTATGCATAATCATTGTCGAATAGAATCATTGACGACTGTGGCGCATTGGGCGAAGGCCTGCTTGAGAAGCAGAAGGTTGCGGGTTCAATTCCGTCGCGGGCAAATGTTAGCGTGATCTGCAAGTATTTCTTTCTGGCCTGGGTATTTTTCTATGTACATATAATGTATGTATTTAAAAAAAAAGTATATCAGTCATAAGGTATACAAGCTCTGCTTACTTTGGGGTCAGATGATGCTGTGTTAAATGTCCGGCATTATCATTATCATCTCTCTCTGAAGCTACAGTTGTATTTCAGTTGTATTTTTTTAGTAACCGAGCTACAATAGGCAGGTAACAGTTAACATTTACCTACCATTTCTCTTTCTAGATCAAAACATAATCTGCGTCACAAGTTTACAGTTTACACAATATGTTAATTGGTGTAACCGTCTTGTTTGGCCAAGTGTGCAGTGTCATTGTCGGGGGCGCGACACAGATCATGTTGTAGTTTAGCACGGCGCGTGCGCAGCTTTTGCGAACAGCAGCACTTGTGCAAATACTTGACTGTCGCTAATTGTTTTTTTACAGTAGGTAAGTGCTTGTTGTCAAGTTTACAACATGTCATTTATGTGATCGCGACGATTCGCGCTTCGCCTCTAAGAGCACTTATTCTGTTATTGACATCGGTATCGATAAGCCCCTAGCGATTCGTGTAGTAAGCTTATTGAGCTGATTAAAAACTCGTAATAAGCCTTTTATAATATTTGAACGTGTTCTTCGGCTAAGAATCAGAGATACTAAGCGTGAGTGTATGCTTTTGTTTAGATAATTGATTCAGGCGTGACTTTGCGGAAATCCATTACAAAACATTAAACAGATGGACAAATATTTAGTACTATTCCGCCAATCTTACTAAATATTTAGTACCGCGGAATAGTACTAAATATTTGTCCATCTGTTTAATGTGCTTTTATTTGTCTAAATTCAATGCATTTCGACATAAAGACGCATGAACGTATTGTATGTTTTTGTAACATTCGTTAAACTCGAGTCTCGATTCTGTCATTCGATTAAAACTCTCGATGAGACGCTCAGCTATTATAAATAATCGGACGGACATTTCACACACCATCATCTGGCCCCAAAGTAAGCAGAGCTTGTGTTATGGGTACCAACATGACTGATATACTACATATACACTTTTTTTTTTGTAAATACATACATATTATACATAGAAACACCCAGACCCGAGACAAATACTTGCAGATCATACAAACATTTGTCCCGCGGCAGGAATCGAACCCGCAACCTTCTGCGTCTCGGCTTGACCTTAGCCCACTGCGCCACAGAGGTCGTAGAGAGAGGTCACAGAGTATTTGATTGTACTTGTTAGCTTATTCACTGTTTTCCGATCCTGTTATTAAATTTAACATTATTCGATAATGACTTCGTTCGGTCAGTAGAAGATTGTTAATTTTCCGGCCAATTGGCTTAGAAACCAGGAAGGACTACGTGATATCCGTGTAACCTACCTACAAGTGATTTCAGTAATATCTGATAATTTTGGGTTCCTTTTAAAATTACTATACAGAGTTCCACGTTTCGTTTGTAACTCAAAACTTATAAAATAGAACGCAATATTATTCCTTCTTGGCCCAATTTTATGCCAGGAAATAGTATTGCTGTCTGTTTAGCTGTTCTAATCTGCCCTTCAAACGGGACACAGACAGGGTATTGCGGAAGATATCACTGTCAAAAACACATCTGGCTTCAGTTCAGTTGGTAATAACTCTTCCTTCTGCGCTGTAGATTCAATTTCCTCTCAGGACAAACATATTTGTGATGAAATAATATGTGTTGGTTCTGTGTCTATGATTTCTTCTAATCGTTTCAGTGTTCAGTGAACTAGTGTTGTGAACGGTTTAATGTGCGCCTCTGAGGCTTCTTCTTTGAACTGGGCCCATGTTTTCGATGTTTGTAGGTTCTACATGTCTATTTTTTAAACATACTTACTTACTTACTTATTCTATTGGCGCAGGGACCCAAAATGAGGCTTAGCCTCCGAAACGAGAACATAATTAACAAATATAGTTAAGTTAACATAACACTAATAATCCACTGAGGTTTTAAGGTGTCATTAGAGATTTACATCGATCGGCATAAACAATAAAAATATTAACTGGTAGATGTGCTGGTAAAAATAACTAGGTAAAAATAACATGCATTTTTAATGTACCAATTAGCTGTCATAATGTAATATTAAGTACTTTTAAAAAAATATTTTATTTTGGTTCATTGCTGTGATAGAATCAACAAGATCGGAGGGTAGATGTTATAAAGTATTAATATTATTCTATCGTTCTGGTTCCCGCAGTACAAGCTTTGCTTAATTGAGGCTAGATGGCGCTGTTTGAAATTTCAGCCAATATGTATAACCCTCTGTTCACCATCGTCCTGAAACACCAGCGTGGCTTAGTTCATGAACGCGAAGAAGCAGTTAATATAATATTATATTCACTAAACTTTAAGAGTTGCAAATAAAAACATCGGAAACGACAATCGAGTACATATTTGTTCCGACTGATTCAGAGCTGAAATTGATATATCTCTTTGTAAATGATAGTGCCTATAAAGAGACCAGTAGGTACGTAATATGAATGCATTTGCAATAACGGCAAGTTGTTGATATTACCTATGCTAAAAGTGCTTATTATTCGGTAAAGTTATAAACAGACTCGTTGGTACCACCAATTTAGTAAACTCTTGTTAGAAAATATAATTTATCGGCTCAAACCTTGTATTAGGCTTAATTTATAAATTTAACTACCGATAAACCAACTATTAGATGCCAGATAGACCAAGGACGTGTAAACTATTATCTAATTCTGTATTCCATTCCACGTAAAGGTTCCAATCAATTATGTATGGTAGGTAAAAGGTTCTGAGCGCTGGATAAGCCTAGACAATGTAGCATTTTAAAAAGCAAGATTTACTTTATTTACTAGTATCAACAAGATTAGATAATCCTAGACGAGCATATAAAATATAAATAGATATAATAGTGTAGGCGGGTGCGTAGGACGCGACCGGCCCTTAGGCTAGTCGTAATCTGTACGTATCTTATGCGGTTTTGTGACGTACAAATGCCAGCCTCATATTACCAGAACATAAAAAACCTGTATAGTCTGCCTGACTTCTGACCTGACTTCAATATAACTTGTTCAAATGAACTTTAAATTTTGCATGTACATACATTTCTCTTTCGGAACTGCTCGGGCAAATCGATTCCACTTTTAGCAAATTGGCTTTTCATTTCCGAGATTTTAAAGCTTTCTGCAGAATTTCAAAGGTTAATATAATACCCAGAGTCGCTTCTGGGGCAGAAACTGTAGAGACTCAGTAAAATAACTGTTACAAGTGTAACAGTCATGTAGCGACATAGATTTCAGAGAACGCGTTATTACTTAGATAACAGGAATTATAACCATGAGACCCGTTCCAGAAACAGTAGCATTTCATCGTCTTCAGTCACGCACGACCGATCAAAACTTTACCCACAATTAAGTCTATTTGTGTTTAATTATTCCCTTATTGTCTCTAACAAAATTGTGTGGGAACTCTGCTACCGTTGGAGTTGGCTAGCGAGTTCAGTTGTTCGGAACGCGCCGAGACGGCACCATCGAGACAGAAGCCTCTAAGGCTTTCATACCGGACAATTCACAATGATATTACTATTGAAAGTGTTACCATACTTCTGAGTGAAAGTCTATTAGTGTACGAATTATCTTTGTTATAACGAACTAAGGCCAAGCATCTGATAGGAGGCTCAAGATTTTGATCAAAGGTTAGTCTTATTTCTTTAGTATTCGTCAACTTTCCAAGAATATTGTGATGAAAACATTAGTCGTTGCGACTTGTCACTTTTTACAATTGGCAAAACCTTGACGTAATGAAATCTATATTTGGATTTATATAAGTATCAAAATACATACGCTACGTTTATTGTATGATTCATATCGGATGTATTACCATTGCTAAATTACCCCCGTATTAATTATCTTATAAATCTCATATAGCTAATATGGCTTAAAATCAGCTTTCATATTCATTGAAAATTAAAGTTCTTAGAGAGCGATTTAAAATGACAAGTTAAATTAATTGTACGTATGGGAGCTAAAAAATAATGCAACGAAACAGCTGTTACGTTATACACTTAAAACAAGTTAAATAGTATACTGGCATTAACATGTTAATTTAAAAAATAATCACAGAAATGTACAGAATAATATACAACACATGTGATACAGTTAAAACGTGTTAATTAGATAAACATGATCATCTCTACGAATTCTCTCAAGAAACTCGATTAAAAAACGCAAAGCGATTACGTTAGGGAATTTGTCTTTGCAGTGAATCTTTGCAAGCTTCACGTGAAAGCCGGTAAACTAAGTATAGATTTATGTAGAAACAGGAAAGCAGAACGCACGAGTGAATATATCTAAGCAAGAGCATTTTGCCCTTGACCTACAGAACCTAAGCACGAGACTAACGAACGAAATGCAGTTTTAGACAACTATGACACTTATACGAGAGAGTTTGAAATGATAGAAATATATATACATAATTTAATTGATTACTTTAAGATAAAACAAAAATGGACTTTTGAAAGACAAAAGAGCTGGCTCCTATCTGGCCCAGCGTATTAGCGTTGCCATTCAACGTGGCAATACCGCCAGTGTCTTGGGGACGCTGCCGTCGGCAGTGATCTGGATCAGTTGAGCTATAACTATAGATCGTTTTAAACGGTCCTTAGATAGTTCCACAATTACACATGTGTTTTATACTAACGGCTGCAGTTTACCCGCTGCTTTTCCCGCGTGTTACTTAGATAAAAGCCTATTTAAATAAAATCTATCCAGCCGTTTGAGCATTAAGAAGTTACAATCTAAGAAAGTCTTATAACGTATCATAAGCATGTATTTAAAAATATTTAAGTATTCTATCAGTTATCTGGTCACCATAATACAAGATATGCTAAGTTTGGAGCTAGATGGTGTTATGTGCATTGTCCGCCAATTTAAATTGAAAAAAAAAACACATACACACAAACTTTCGCATTAATAAAAATATATTTATGTTGATAAATAAATGTTATTCTCAGAACTCCTTATTATGCAAACTTATTAAAGATTTCCCGAGATAACTCATCTCCAACCTTACCTAAAGAAACACAAGCAAACAACGTAATATAAAAGATATTACAGTTTTTATTGTCATTTATTTTGTACTCCGACTTGACGGCGCGGTCTAATTCTGTCTGCTTTATAGATTCTTTATGTATAGAAAATAATACTATGCAATGCTTCTAGCTTCTAAACTAGTTCATCTATTGTTAGGCCTATTGAAACGCTGACAAGATAATATTTATAAAACGCTCACTATTATTAGATAATTTACTTAATTTACTTATATTACCATATCACTCAAGACAAATATTCCATTGCAGCATTAAATACATTTTTGATGGTCTGCCAAATATTGATATGGTATTCTCATTTTATGAATACTCGACTCATCTCTACTTCTAATAATAACCCGATTCTTCAGTTTATCGTGTTTATGAGTGTTTTAGTCGACCACATTGTTTCTACTATCTATAAAAATACGAAATTTCGTTTGCTTGGATGACATATTATGATTTAAATACCAAACTAATAAGCCGATTTTGATAAAAAAAAATTATGGGACCTCTCACATAATATATATTTTTTTTTCATTACAAAAAAATACAACAGAATTGAGAACTTCCTCCTATTATTGAAGTCGATTAAAAACAATTGCTATGCGTTGGTCTCGAATATAACTCGACAATTATATATATTTTTGTTTTTCTTAGTTGTATAGTTTACCCGTGCGAAGCCGGAAGGGTTGCTAGTATAATATAGTTTTGTCTTATCTACACAATAAATAAAAGCCAATTACAACGAACTTCCTTGCGTTATCAGTATTATCAATAACAAACAAAACATTCCAATCTATAAAGAAAATTGGTTTGTAGGGCATGAAAGAGGTTACTAAGAAGCAAATCTATAATGATTACGCATTAAAAACGAATAAAAAGAAAATCGACTTCATTGAGTAAAATTTAAGACTAAAAAAACGTTTTACCTTAATATTATTTCCAAATGTTTTTATTTATATCTATAATTTCTCATACATATATTGTATTACTCAATCCAATCCAAATTATTTTGATTCTTAGGTGTATTTTTTCTTCAAATATAGTAAGAGTTCATCTGCTTCCCGATATTTATTTTACGGTAGATCGTTTAATACCATCCACCCGCAAAGACTTCAGTTTATCTCGTTATTATGGCGGCATGTAACTGCCAAAATATCGGAAGCACTCATTATCATGGTAAATATCCCGTTTTGAGTGAAAATTATGTTTAAAACCGTCAAAAGTCAAAAGTTATATACACCAAATCGGTTTCTATGTATAATATGTATGTATTTACAAAAAAATAATATAAGTAATATATCAGTCATGTGTTACCCATAACACAAGGTCTGCTTACTTTGGGGCCAGATGGTGCTGTGTGAAATGTCCGGCATAATTTATTTATTTATTAAAAAAAACTGAGTTCTGATGTAACAAATATGTTAAAACTAGCTGCTGCACGCGGCTTCGCACGCATGCTACTTACATAAAAAGTAGCCTATGTTCTTTTCCAAGGTCCCATCTATCTCTATACCAAAATTCATCAAAATCGGTTCAGCGGTTTAGACGTGAAAACGTAGCAGACAGAAAGACAGAGTTACTTTCACATTTATAATAATAGTATGAATCAACAGCCTAAAATGTAATGCTTCTAGTTCTGAAAATGACAATACATTCATACAATCTTTCATCCCCCTTTTCAACCCTTTACAATACTTTTTTCCAATTAAAAAGTAGCCTATGTCCTTTCTCAAGCTTTAGACTATCTGTGTACCAAATTTCATTTAAATCGGTTCAGTAAATTTGGCGTGAAAGCGAGACAGACAGACAGACAGAGTTACTTTTGCTTTTATAATATTAGTAAGGAAGTATGGATAATACAACCGAATTAAGAACCTTCTATTTGTAAGTAGGTTAGAAAATGGTTTCCGTTGCCAACATGTGCGTGCTCTCAATTAGATTATCGTTATAGACCATCCTTGTACGTGACCTAGTCCAGGAGTTGAACGCACTGGATGAGCTGGAACCCCGATTAATCGTCTAGATTCTAGATTAGTCTGGCTTCCTTGTTTTGGGTGTGTAGAGGTTCTAACCCGGTTATTGACTTATTGAATATCAACAGGATCGATATGTAGTTATTTCCTTATGTGCGCTCGCAATATTTTTTATATACTACGACAAGTTTGACACTTCATACATTCACCACACTTGTTCAAAATAACTAGTGACATGATAAGAGAACGTATTGAACTGTACGAAGTGAGTGTTGTAGAGGTTGTACATAATATAATATAATAACAGTGCATTACGAACATGAGTTGTACAAATTCAGTCACACGGATTTTCTGCTTTCAATAGAATTTACCTGTGACTTTTATTCAAATTGTATAAACAAACAACACATTACATAACTATGCTATCAAAACTGATGGCCACATTAGACAGCCCTCTTTTCACCTTTTCTTTTACTCCCAGACGTGGGAGCTCGCCGTAAACAATCTTTAGCATTGTACGTTTGAATACCGACGATTTTGTCAGATATTTATGAATGTTGTATTTATTTGTATCATCATTACCAATTTCATGACGTCATGAAGTGATTTTGATCAGTTTTGTATGTTTACGATAGTGTATATCACGATTTAGACTATGAACCTAATAAACTTTATGAACACAATAGCTAGATAAATAACTAAGTGTATGAACAAAAAGCATAATGATTGAAGAAAAAAGCCATAAATAACGTAAACTAATTGTGATTATCCCAAACCCGATGAAGGCTTTCACGCTCGCGATGCGTGCCATCTGATAACACAGTTGATAACACAACTTATTAAACTTCTATAGAATTGTATACCTGTTTACTCCCTCTGAAATCGCTAGATAGCAAGTTCTTCCGCGGATTCATCAGTTTTCGCGCGACTCTTGAACCGAACACACGCGTTTTACTGACACATCTGTTTTCTTAAATTTTATTAGTAGCAGTGACTAATCAGTTAAGATCGCCGATTTAGAAATGCCGACAGACGCCTTTGCGAGATTCGTCGCGAAGTTTTTAAGTCTTGTAAGTAGATCTAACATTACTTTGTGCTACGTAAGTGCAAGTGCGTTAATCTTTCAGGATTTATGTTTAACCCAGCTATTTGCGTCATCAGGCCTTTAATCTAATCTTAGATTATATCTACATATGGGGGTAACATGGACATGATATAAACCATGTCGGTGGTATCAGATTTGATTGTTTATTAAAATAAACTGATACATATCTTACTTGTTATTATAATTATACTAGCTGCAGACCGCAGCTTTGCACGCGGGGTATCTGCATAAAAAGTAGGCTATCTTTTATCTAGCTCTGTTCAGCAGTTGAGCCGTGAAAAGGTAACATATAAACAGGTGTTTAGAACTTATAGTATTATTCGAAACATGTGTTTAGTTCTTGTTTCTAACATAACTTTTTCATTTTAAAACGACTCCCTGATCAAATGATCTTGACGCGTGTTCATGGCGCTCAAATCGCGATCAGAAAACATTCAGATTTATATCACAAAAAAATAAAATAAGGTATAAATGGAATGTTTTAATTAGCTTGCTTTCCGCAAGCTCCAAGTTAAACGACGTCAACTTTAGGAGATGATGATGATTATTGAATATTTTGGACATCATTTTATGATTAATTTATAAAACTAACAATTACTTTAATAACAATTTGAAACGAGGAAGAACAAAACATTGGAAATACAATAACATTTTTTTTGGTGATTTATTAGTGATAGGTGATTCTACAATATACATATATTTCTACAATGCTATTCGGTGTTTCTGTGTAAAGCTCCCAAATTTCGAGGGTCATCGAGTTTCAGGCAATGAAAGCCAAATTGTGTATAGGTATTTACCTTGTTTGTAATAACAAGCCGATTATCATAGATACGAACACAATAGAGTAGATAATGCTTGCGTAGGAAGGAGCTTCTCAAGTGTTTGCGCAGTTGCGAATTTTATATCCATACTAATATTATAAAACAGTGTCTTTGTCTGTTTGATTGTTTGATACCTCTGCGGCTACAAGGCTGAAATGATCTTGATAATAATTGGTTTAGAGATAGATTGTATCTTGAGGTCATAGGCTACTTAAAAAGTCGGTATAGGTACCACGCGCACGAAGCTGCGGGCAGCTAGTAGCTTTATATACCTGTGTTATACATTATACTAGACATTTATAAGGATCATCTTGCATATTAATATTCTAGAAAACAAATTGTCTAAACAAAATATTTATGTATTATTTTATCGATGAAGGCACTGACACTGTTTCAATTCATCTAGACTAGAGAATCTTTATCGAGGTAAGTTTGGACAAGTGCTCTTCCACGGACCGCGGATCAAACTCACCCTGATGAAGATTCTCTATATGAATTGAAATATCGGTGCCTTCATTGACAAAATAATACGTGAGTACAACCCGTGTTTATCGAAATGTATTGTGCAACTCACGAAAGCTTTGTATGTGAAATATTGCCTAAATCCTACGAAATAGTCAATGATACAATGGCTGAAATCGTGTCCCATCCTAGGGTTTTGAGCAATGTAAACTTCAAATAGTAGGCATGCTGAATTAAAGTCTCACAAAATATTATAAGTATTATATATAAAAGGCATGCTCTTATGATAAAGTATGAGGAAAATACAAAACAATTATGAGGAAAACTAAATCTATATGTTTCTTTAAATAAATTTATTTACTTACCTGTCATGTTTAGGGCCTATCTCACAATTTCTGATATTAGAATGACAAGGACAGACTATACGACTACACTTCAACGCAACATTCGATAATTATGTAAGAATGAGATAGACGATTTACATCTTCTTTTATTTTTCTCTTACTATTTCCCGATTTAAAACCAGTTTCAGATTCAACATTTCATAGGTATAAATTTATACATTATGTATTCACGTAGTAACAGTAGTAGGAAGGTACTTGTACTAAATAAGTATTCTGTAGTACCTACGATCACTACATTACAATCAGTATTTTTACATAATAATAATAAAAATACCGGACATTTCACACAGCATCATCTGGTCCCAAAGTAAGCAGAGCTTGTGTTATCCACATGACTGATATACTACTTAGGTATATACCTACTTTTTTTTTTGTATATACATACATATTATACATAGAAACACCCAGACCCGAGACAAATACTTGTAGATCATACAAAAATTTGTCCCGCGGCGGGAATCGAACTCGCAACCTATTGCGTCTCAGCCGAACCTAAGCCCACTGCGCCACAGAGGTCGTCATATTAAATTGATATACCAAATTTCACCTCGATAAATAAGACTGATAGACAAGTAGCCTTTCATTCATTATCAACGCGAGTCACTCATTCAATACACGAGTATACATTGACCTGTATTAATTATTAGACCATGAACTACATGTCAAAGTATCATACAAATTTGTTTGACCATTACAGCGTCTTGACTTTGAACATTTGTACATTATCATCATCAGCCTGTGTCCGTCCACTGTTGGACATAGCCCCCTCCCATGGCACGCCACTGAGTTTGATTTTCAGCTCTCCTCTTCCAAACCCTGCCCGCTCGGCTGCCTTACGGATATCTTCGCCCCGTCTAGTTACTGGACGCCCTACACTACGTTTGCCGACACGCGGCCTCCTCTCAAGAGCCAGTCTGCTCTAAGGGCTATCGGTTCTGCGGCATATGTGACCTGGTCACTGCCACTTCAGCTTGCTAATGTGAAAAACGCAGCAAACGGCATAATTGTTTTTTTTGAATCACTGTGTATACGAATATTGAAACAAAATATTGGCATAGAGATCGCACGAAGAAATATTGCAAAATAAGTAATTGAAAGGTATCATTTACCTTTCCAGCTTCATATAACCACGGGCTGTCCTTGTTACCATAACAATGAGCCTCTGAGAAGTGCAGGGACGATCGCCAGAAGCGATAAAAGTGTCCTGTTATGGCGGCTTACGTGTCGCGCGACACTGTTGTTATTGATCGGGACGTTTCCTCTGTTCCATCTATGAGATGAACTGTGGCGGAACGTTATAAACGACAAAACACGTTCGTATGAGCTAATGACCGACATTCTGTCTTCTGAGTTGAAATCTAGCAAGAATTAACAAAGAGCTGATTTGATGGAAACTGGTTGATGAATATATTTAGTTAAATGTTTAAATAGATCAACACCAGTATGTACCATGTGGATTTCTCTCTATTTTTGCTTTGTTTGTTATATTCGTTAGGTATTAGAGTTAGTTATTGCCTGGTACTAAGCCAGTAGTAGGTATCTATTAGTTTGTTAATTTTCAATACCTTTCCTTATCCAAACTATTTCATTGCTGAAAATCCCATGTCAGTGTTTGTGACTTGTGGCACAACCCCACCGGATATTGTTTTGTTTGGCTGTGTATTATTGTTATTATAATTTCGCATTGTGTGCGTGAGGAAATTATGAGCGAACAAGCAGGGCAGGGGCTCAGGCTCAGTCACTCCACGGACTTCGCGCAGAACTATCCTGTCCACTATTTTGTCCTCATTATAAAACGTTGTGATTCATTTTTATATTAGGCTTTACTAGTCATCTTCACATTCTTGCAAGTGTTTTAAAGATTTATCAGCTGTGTTTGTGTTTCGACAGTTCTGTTGAATATTAATTTAACAGTGAGTGCGTTTAAGTGGAACAGTTAGTCATGTGCATATGATTGTTGTCGAAAATGGTTCTATGGTATACGAGCAACTCTGATCTAGATCAGGTAATTGTGTTTTGATATTCTTCTCATATTCTAATCCGTGGATAGCTTACAATTTTCACGTATAAAATCCATGAGTCACATTTTTAACCGACTTCAGGAGGAGGTTCTTAATTCTGTTGTATTTTTTTGGAAGGTTTGCTAGCTCCGTCATTTATTATATTTAATTAAAATCAGTTGAGTAGTTTAGTTTTTTAATCCAATTAGCTGGAAAAAATATGTCATCCACGACGAAACGAAATTTCGTATATTGCTTTCCCGTGAATGTCCAGTGGTGTTTACGAACTTCGAAAAAATATAAAAGCGTAAGGGTAAAATAAAATCTTACTCCTAAGAGTGAAAAAATTGAGGAGGAAATTTTTAATGAGCTCGAATTATATATCGGCTTAAATTTTAAATGAATGAAGCCGGTTTTCTTTTTAGTTTTTAAACTGAATAATGACTTATCAATGATAATAATCTTAACAAAACAAACAACACCACAATTGACACAATACAATAATGCTTACAGCACTATATAAATGCATGAAAATATAATAAATAATGTGTATTTGTTGTCATGACACTATTAATAACGTTATCACAGACACCATCGAGAATCGTCTAAATCATATCACAGGTGCGGGTTTTTTGTTCAAACATGCTGTCCATCACATTTTTATGTTTCCGACATATATAAACAGACACTGAAGTCATATATCTGCTTCTATGTAAACTTTGAAACTAATGTGACTTTTTTATGTCCTATAAATTTATATAAGCTATATATATTTCTAGTCTGGCATGAGGTAAATACTCATGTGGCAGCATCTTTTCTGATCGTCTTTCGGTAGAACATGTTGTTTTGATCGTAGAAAGATGATATTTGTGGGTTCAAATCCACTAACCGGGTCAATAACTATTTTTTTTGTAAACTGTCATATTTGTGGTAAGTAATTTCCGTAGTTTGTATTTTATGAGCATGAGATCACAAATAAAAGATGTGCGTAAACTGTGGTAACAACAAGTTGTGGTTTTTTATTGCTTGTATTTTTAACCTACCTACTGTTTTGAATTACCGTAAACAATGAAAGCATCTACGATTGATAAAACAAATCCATACCAATATATCAATTTGATAGTGTATATGTCTGTCTGTCTGTATGCTTCTCACGGCTAACCAGCCGAAAAGCTAGTCTTGATCAAAGTTAAAGTCGAAGTCAAAACATTCTTTATTCAATAAATTCACAAGGACCACTTTAAATCGTCTTTTTACATGCTAGTGAATCTAGGTGCCGGTACCTCTTAACCACATTTCAAGAAGGATTCGGCAAGAAACTCGTCTGGTTAGAACGCTTGTTTGGATGATCCTTGCCAATTTTGTTACAGATAGCGAGTAGAGTTAGATCAGATTAATCCCTAGCTTTTTTGTCATCTAAATAATCGGATATTTCATAATATGTTTTAATTGACAGTTTCTATTTGATTACGTTTTTAAATTCGGCATTCGACAAATGTAACACGTCGCTCGGGACCTTGTTTTAGAAGCGTACACATTGCCCTATAAAAGACTTATTAATTTTAGCGAGCCTAACAGTGGGAACAGTAAACTTATCTTTATTTCTAGTGTTTATCGTATTTTTTTAAAACAAATGAACATAAATTAGGTTTTGTATATATACTGACAAGGCACTGTTATTATAATATATTCATTTTAATATTTTTTTATGTAGGTACCTACCACGCATGCGAAGCCGTAGGCAGTTATAATATTATATTATGCCGCAAAATTCTAAGAGTTCCAGCGTGAGATTTCGTTTATCAACAAAACTTAAAACGTGTTTTTCTGTAGCTATTAAAAATATTAATGACATTGTTGAATTAAAAACCAAACTAACAAATTAGAAACTTGAGCCGCCAGAGTATCCCATATTCACCAACATTACGATCATCATCAATCTTTAATGGGCCGATGTTTAATTTTCCGTAAACACTCTGAACTTTATTTATAGTTTTGTATGTTTTACAACTGTGGGTATTCCCTTTTGCTGCTAATTGTATTTATATTTGTTTTACCGTTAATTAGCCACGTTTGTATTACGATAAGTGTCGATGTCTTCATCGACAAAATAATACATAGGTAAAACTTGTGTTCCTCAAAATCTGTCCGAGGAATCGTCACATTTTGAGTCAACGAGTCTGAGGACTAGACGTGAACGTATTTCCCTTTTTTATGATATATCTATTGTTCACAGAGCGAACAGTCATCTCCGTTCCGTCGCTGGACGACAGGAAGCGGTTCTGGCAGCTCGTACAGACATCACGACCACCGCAATACGTATAACAAGGTAAATTACCATATCTATTTTGTAAATGGGTATTTTGTACGTTACCCATACCCATGTAAGTAGCTTCAGCTCACGACATTGCACGCGTAGTACCTACATAAAAAGTAGCCCTATGTCCTCCCCCGAGATACAATCTATGTTCTTAATCTTCTTTCCAAATGTCATCACAATACATTATAGGTTTAGCTATGAAAAGTTAGCAAACAGACAATCATAGAAACTGAATTTTTTTATATTACTTTGGATTAAATTTTCCAACCTTTACCGTTTTACTGTTATCATAATTATGGTTAGGTTTCGCGGCTTCGCTTTAATGTTCTCAGGCGAGGCACTAGAGCATATTTTCCAGACGGTATATCCAAGCAAAACTAATGCAGATTAGTAAACACACATGTATTTTAAAGATGTTTAGTCTCAATTCCTCAGGATGTTTTCCCTCTTTCTTTTAGAGCCCTGGATGTGTTTTTGTTCCTCGGAGGAAATAAATGATCCATTGGTAAGAACCGGGTTTAAACTCATAATCCTAAAACCGGAAGGTAGAAGTAAAGTCTACTTTACTTCTACAGTCTTTACTTACTTTACTTAGTACTTTACTTTTACGTCTACACTTCTACTTTACTGTGTCACTTGCTGGGG
Source organism: Lampropteryx suffumata (assembly GCA_948098915.1). NCBI lineage: Eukaryota > Metazoa > Arthropoda > Insecta > Lepidoptera > Geometridae > Lampropteryx > Lampropteryx suffumata. The sequence goes on along the minus strand of OX402565.1, from coordinate 16,285,561 downwards.
TAGTGCCGCTAAAACGCATTTGCTTCAATTGGAAAGAGCTCAACGTGCCGTTTTGAAAGTGATGTACAAAAAGCCATACAGATACCCCACAATCGAATTATATAAGGACAGTAACGTTCTAAATGTACGACAGCTTTTTATCTCCAAAATCTCAATTTCTGTCCACAAATCCTTACTGACATCTGCAGATTACGAAGCACTAATTAAAAAAAGAAACTATAAAATAACTACTCCTCTCTGCAAAACTTCCTTTGCACAGCGTTTTGGCCAATATATACGAGCGCATGTGTATAACATTGTTTTAAAACATTGCGACATAAAAAATAAACGTGTCTATTATTGCAAACGTGTAATAAATAAGTGGTTATCATCTCTTTCTTATGATACTACTGAAGATATGTTAAAAACAATAATTTGAGCCAATTATAATACCTATACCCTACCAACAATCATGTACCCTTATGTGTTTCCTACACTATTATTTATTATATCTATGAAATCTTAGAAATGATTGTATATATTATTATTAAATATATATTATATTTATGCAATTTTGTTTATACATCATCACATTTTTGATATTTAATTTATGTAACAATGTTTTTACTTTCTTATATTCTTTTTGGCGCATCTTTTCTAAAATAAAATATAGCTTTGTATAACATATGTATGTACATCGCATGACCGTGATCTCTATATTGATATAGTTTAACCTGCTGCTTACAGGTCTTCACGATACAGGCTTGCCTAGTGTGAAGACCGCTGGATAGTTTATAAGCATCTACCTTAGCATTAAGCAAATATTATTTATCGTCAAAGCTAAACCTGTAAATTTTAAATTTGTTATTATGCTATTAATAAATATTTTTTCATTTCATTTTTTCAAAGTAAAAGGAGTGGAATCGTTCCACTAAGCATATAGTTAAGGTCTTATCATTAGTAGACCCGTGCAATAAATACCTCTCCATCTGTTTCAGCAAATGAGTGAAGGAACTAGTCCAGTCTCCAGTGCTAGCAGTTCCAATGTGACGCGCTGGTCTCTTGGCTTGGAACACCTCCTCGCAGACCCCTCCGGTGCTGCCGCCTTCGCTCACTTTCTCGCCAAGGAGTTCGCTGAGGAGAACATACGGTAAGTCATCTGCGTGACTATCAGACAAGTATACCACTACATCAAAGTGATTTGTTTCCTTTAGACCGTGAGCACGTGCTAAATTAATAATCGGTCGTGCATCTGACTCTTCTCTTAGGCATTCTAAAAAGGATTTAAGTACTTAACCAGAGATCTGAGGTGGCTACCTCTCTACTAAACCTAAGGTGCATGCATGCGCGAGCATGTTTGATTTCTTAATACTTGCTAAATTGACTTTAATCTAATAGCATTTGCGTAGAAAAATACTTACATGAGTTGAACTAAAGTTAAATAAATTGTAATTATATAAATACACCACACTTACATTCCCCTACTCTGTTTATTTATAGTCCAGTCCATCCAACGGTTGCCTGGTGGAGATCCCTATTAGCGATAAGACCGCTCATTGTATTGCCTTAAATAAGTAAAGGATCGTTATTGTAATATTCCGTGTGGTCGTCAACGAGTTTCATCTATCTGAAGGTTATTCAAAAACAAACAACCGTATAGACAAAAATAAATTGCATCATCAAAAAATGGCAGGTGGTAGCAGCATGTTGTTGGTACTGAGACAGTAATACCGTTGTAGGTTCTGGTTCTCGTGCGAGCAGTACCGCGTGTCGGATGCCGGGTCGCGCGCGGCGCTGGCCCGAGAGGTGTGGGCGCGGTACTTGGCGCCGGCCGCCGAGCTGGCCGTCAACGTGGACGCGTCCGCGCGTCGCCACGCCGCCGCACTGCTCGACCACTCTCCGCCGCCCCAGGACCTCTTCTCGCAGGTACTGCACACTTCAATACAACCAGCTCAACTCGCCATTTGCAACTATCATACAAAAGCATTAAGATCAGACGAGTTTCACGCCGGTTTCTTCTGGAATAAGATGTTACACCTGGTACAGCTGTTCACACTTATATACACTACACTATGCCAGTCAGTTCTCTCCTACTGTCTAACCTGTTGGGGGGGCGCAGCTAAGACTAATCTAATATGTGTAGAAAGAGCCCAAAGAATCTTATTAAAAGTAATTTACTTTAAACCAAAGCTCTATCGTACAACTGATCTGTACAAAGAATGTGACAGTCCGCCAACTCTTTATTTTAAATACCATCCTGAAGCAGCATTCTTCTGTGGTCTAAGATGCAGATACCACACGTCCTGCCACTAGGAGAAACCACCAGATCCTACCGCTGACTAGTTGCCGCACTCGATTTGCCCAAAGGTTTCCATTGTTTCTTGGAGCTTGGCTTTACAACAAAATTAACAAGGAGCTGCTAATTTTCCCATTGAACAAGCGAACATGCAAACGTACTCTTACAACATGGCTGTTATCATTAAACTACGATACTACTGAAGATATTTTTGCAATTGTATCCTAATGCGAAGCTTTCACCACGCATTGGGATATAATTGTAAAGATTTATTCATACAAACATACAAATGTCAAACATACAAACTTCTCTTACACACACACATACATACATGCATACACACACACACATACACACACACAAACACACACGCACACACACACACGCACACACACACACGCACACACACACACGCGCGCACACACACACACACACATATACACACTCGCATACTTAACAGTTTTATTTTATTCTTTTTAATTTGTTTATATCATCATACTTACCTACATCTGAGTGCTTATTATTAATATGTACTTACCGCACAAGCTATTTGTTAACTTATCTAGAATTTCTCTAGCTTAATTGCACCTATATTGAGGGTGGGCGCTAATACCTATCATACAGGATTTTTATTATCTTAGTTTAGGTGTCAGTTGTATCACATTATGTACCTTGTAACTTCCTTAGGTTAAGAAATTATGTATATCTCTAACTTGTACTTATTGTTAGCTAAGGTGCTCAATAAAAAACAATTTACAATATACAACCAGCACAACTCGCCATTTAGCAAGTATTATAGAAAAAAGCGTTAGACCAGACGAGTTTTTTTTGCTGGATTCTTTAGAATTTGGTAATAGGAAATTACACCTGTTTCAGCTGTTCATACATGTACAACTAACTGGACCGGGTTCCGTTACAAAATTAGCTCATACAAAAGCGTGAAGACCAGACGAGTTGCTTGCAGGATTCTTCCGGAACTGGGGTTAGGACGTTCCGGCACTTAGCAGAAGACGATTCAACAGTTGTTCTTGTGATTTTATTAAGTAAAAAAACATTTTGTCTGACATTGCTGCAGCTGTTGACACATTTGTAAATAGGAAGCGATCAGTATTTAAAGTAATTAATGCAATTAATGAGTAATCCCAGTGAGACGATTCAAAGCGATCCTTGTGTATGTATGTAATGAAACCGATTTCTTCTTGTTGTTTTTGGGGTCTACTAACAAAATTATATAAAACTAGACGAAGTCGCGATGGGAAATTCGCGACTTCGTCTGCTTGTTTTAAAAAGAAAAATAAATTAAAAAAAATATATCTAATTGTAAATCTAAATATATACACTTAAACACACAAAAAATTTTACAATATCTTTCCAGCCGCTTATAAGTAGTTTAATTACAAACACACGCACAGAAGATTTATATAGGTATATAAAAATAGATCGGGTCTACAGTTGTACAAAATATACTCCTAGTTACATCGGTTTAACATGGAACGATATAATAACAGACGATACGATCATTTGAACTTATAACTAAACTACTGTCAAATCTGGTTTTGACAGCTCGTAGCTAGGTTCTAAATTCAAATTCAAATTCAATATCACTTTATTCATTACAATCACAAGGACCACTTTGAATCGTCTTCTTACATGCTAGTGAATCTAGGTGCCGGTTCCTCCTAACCCCAGTTCAAGAAGAATCCGGCAAGAAACTTGTCTGGTCTTAACACTTTTTTGTATGGCCCTTGACAATTTTTTCACGGATGCCGAGTCGAGTTGGAGCAGATTCATCCCAAGCTTTTTGTCATCTAAATAATCAGATATTTTATAATATGCTTTAATAGACAGTTTCTGTTTAATAACGTTTTTAAATTTGCCAATCGACAAATTTAACACGTCGCTTGGGACCTTGTTATAAAAGCGTACACATTGCCCTATAAAAGACTTATTAAGTTTAGCGAGCCTAACAGTGGGAACAGCGAGTTTATCTTTATTTCTAGTGTTAATACTATGATTATCGCAGTTTTTTTTGAATAAATGAACGTTTTTGTGCACATACATTAAATTTTCATATATTTACTGACAAGGCACTGTCATAATATTAATTTCTTTAAACTTATCTCTAAGTGATTCTCTGGGGCCCATGTTATAAATTGCACGAACATCCCTTTTCTGCAACATAAATATGGTGTTAATATCAGCAGCACTCCCCCACAACAAAATGCCATAAGACATAATGCTATGAAAGTAGCTGAAGTAAACGAGTCTAGCGGTATCTACGTCGGTAAAATGACGGATCTTTTTAACAGCGTATGCGGCAGAGCTGGGTCTCTTCGACAATTTATCTATGTGCGGGCCCCATTGCAGCTTATTATCTAAAGTAATGCCTAGGAACACTGTGGTGTCGACGAGATCTATCTTTTCGTTATTAATTTTTACATTAGCTTTTACCTGTTTAACGTTGGGCAGTATAAAACGAATGCATTTCGTTTTTTTCTCGTTAAGTAATAAGTTGTTTACATTAAACCATGTTACAACTAAATGAGTTACCAGTGTCGAAACTAAGCCGTCATTATCGGCACTAAAGATATCCTATGTTTCACCAGCACTATAGATATTCAACGTTTCATCAGCACTATAGATATCCAATGTTTCATTGCCACTATAGATATCCCGTTTTCGGTTTTAGGCTCAAAAGCAGGTGTTCGATTTGATGAAGTTGGATAGCTACTGGCGTTTCCTGAACTCTGATACACATCGGGAGTGCGCGCGCGCAGCTCTCTGCGGGCAGGCGCCCCTCTACCCGCCGCCCGCCGCGCCCCACGCGCCCCCCGCCCCCGGCTCCCCTCGCACCTCTCAGGTATCTGCCATGTCGAACCTACCTTGGGATCTCATATATACATATTAATGGACAGTCAACACAGCATAATCTAGCCCCAAACTAAGCATAGCTTGTACTATGGGTACCGGAAGATTGACAGAAAACCTATCTGTATATATAATATGTATGTATTAAAAAAAATAAGTATAATAAGTAGTATATCAGTCATGTGGTACCCATAACACAAGCTCTGCTTACTTTGGGGCCAGATGATGCTGTGTGAAATGTCCGGGATTATTTATTTATATACTTATGATACTTTGAAACTAACTCTGTACGAATTGCAGGTAAAGAAATCGGTGAGCAATAATTCGGAGCGGCGGAGAAGCGGTGGTGCTTCGTTCCTTTGGAAGCTTCGTCCGCCCTCGCGGGACAGACAACAGCAGCCAGTTCAACAAGATGTAAGTACATTTATAAACATTACGCCTTAATTAAAATCTATTTTACCTATTGTACTAACAATCTCATTCGCGACTTTGTTGAACATTTTGTTGATAAATTTATATGACGGAGGAATATCACCTTCATTGATACTCATTGTATTACCTTTGTGGGCGCCGTTGGTGGGTAGTGTCGGATGAAGAAAGCACGCTTTGTACACAATCAGACTATAATTCCAACAGCAATAACACGCTAAGTAGGAAAGCACTTGTAACCAGGTAGGTACGGATAGCAAAACGCGCGATGGTTCAGTGAGACGTCCGCACGCGCCGCTTGTCGAGAGTCAAGTGATGAAGTGAAAACACTAGTCTAGGGCGCGTCACTAACTACATCGAGTGCCACTAGATGGCGCTGGCAATCCGGATACGACTTGATTGCGACATATACATATCTTGCATATTTGAACCCGCTTTTATATTTACTTTAATTTTTGAACTACATTTTTTAATCTGATTTTTGGATGAAGGTAATGTATTCCTGTAACACAAACTAAGATATTTTTGGCTTGTTCCAGGTAGTGCAGTCGAGCCAAACGAGCTCGTTGTGCCGCGTGATGTTACCGGACGGCGCCACCTCCGTCGTGAACGTGGAAGGGACGGCCACGGTCTCGCAGCTGGTGGACCGGCTGCTGCAGAGACGGAACCTGGTCTGCACCACGTATGACGTCACCTGGAAAGATCCTGCACAGGTACGTTGACCCTACTAAGATTATTCAGGTATCCACATGCACCTACCTAGTTTTGTATTATTGGGTCATTTTAAACGCGTGGTTCAAAATACTCTAGATTTTGGACTCGTTAACATAAACAATTAAACACATTTTATGTATTTTTTTTTATGTGTGTATATTGAAACACCTTTCTAAAATCGTTATATTCAAACGCGTCTATCAGTAATATTTTTAAACAGGTGTTCAAATTTATATGGTAAAAATTTAACGCGAGGTCCAATTAACTTCAAATATTAGAAACTCACACTTCAAAGCAATAATAAAAACATGTCTGAGGGTTTTCAAAATTATTCTTAAAAGAGATGTTAACGGGGTGGCAACGTTTGGATAAAATATTTTGAACATGAACAGTAGGAAAATAAACATAGTAAATAAAGTACGGATTTGATGGTATTCAAAACATTAGTTGGGTGTAGGGTGTTCGGTACAATGTCTGATTGTATTACGTCTGATATTATTTTACGTATCGTTCCACCAGGGCGAGTCGGCAAGCATCGACCTACAGGCGCCTTCCTCCGTACTGGCGGGGCGCGAGGCCGTGGTGGAGCGGCGGGTCGTGGTGCGGCTGGAGCTGGGCGGGGGCGCGGGGGGGCGCTGTGTCAGCGTGCGCTGTGGGGGGGCGCGTCGGCTGCAGGCCGTGCTGCGGCGGGTGGGGGCGCGCTACCGCCTGGCGCACGTGGCCGCCTGTCGCGCCGGCGCACCGCTGCATCCCGACACACTCATGCAGGTCTGTATACCGGGGGGGAGGGGGCGGGGGGCAGGGGGGGGCGCGCTACCGCCTGGCGCACGTGGCCGCCTGTCGCGCCGGCGCACCGCTGCATCCCGACACACTCATGCAGGTCTGTATACCGGGGGGGAGGGGGCGGGGGGCAGGGGGGGGCGCGCTACCGCCTGGCGCACGTGGCCGCCTGTCGCGCCGGCGCACCGCTGCATCCCGACACACTCATGCAGGTCTGTATACCGGGGGGGAGGGGGCGGGGGGCAGGGGGGGGCGCGCTACCGCCTGGCGCACGTGGCCGCCTGTCGCGCCGGCGCACCGCTGCATCCCGACACACTCATGCAGGTCTGTATACCGGGGGGGAGGGGGCGGGGGGCAGGGGGGGGCGCGCTACCGCCTGGCGCACGTGGCCGCCTGTCGCGCCGGCGCACCGCTGCATCCCGACACACTCATGCAGGTCTGTATACCGGGGGGGAGGGGGCGGGGGGCAGGGGGGGGCGCGCTACCGCCTGGCGCACGTGGCCGCCTGTCGCGCCGGCGCACCGCTGCATCCCGACACACTCATGCAGGTCTGTATACCGGGGGGGAGGGGGCGGGGGGCAGGGGGGGGCGCGCTACCGCCTGGCGCACGTGGCCGCCTGTCGCGCCGGCGCACCGCTGCATCCCGACACACTCATGCAGGTCTGTATACCGGGGGGGAGGGGGCGGGGGGCAGGGGGGGGCGCGCTACCGCCTGGCGCACGTGGCCGCCTGTCGCGCCGGCGCACCGCTGCATCCCGACACACTCATGCAGGTCTGTATACCGGGGGGGAGGGGGCGGGGGGCAGGGGGGGGCGCGCTACCGCCTGGCGCACGTGGCCGCCTGTCGCGCCGGCGCACCGCTGCATCCCGACACACTCATGCAGGTCTGTATACCGGGGGGGAGGGGGCGGGGGGCAGGGGGGGGCGCGCTACCGCCTGGCGCACGTGGCCGCCTGTCGCGCCGGCGCACCGCTGCATCCCGACACACTCATGCAGGTCTGTATACCGGGGGGGAGGGGGCGGGGGGCAGGGGGGGGCGCGCTACCGCCTGGCGCACGTGGCCGCCTGTCGCGCCGGCGCACCGCTGCATCCCGACACACTCATGCAGGTCTGTATACCGGGGGGGAGGGGGCGGGGGGCAGGGGGGGGCGCGCTACCGCCTGGCGCACGTGGCCGCCTGTCGCGCCGGCGCACCGCTGCATCCCGACACACTCATGCAGGTCTGTATACCGGGGGGGAGGGGGCGGGGGGCAGGGGGGGGCGCGCTACCGCCTGGCGCACGTGGCCGCCTGTCGCGCCGGCATCCTGAGAAAATCCATCCACCGAGATAGACTTTAAGGTCGTTTTAAACATTATTTGATTCCATTTGTAAAGTTCCTTTGTGTCGTTGTCCTCAGGAACTAGACGGCTGCAGACTGCAAGTGGTGGAGATAAGCGAGGCGGGCGAGCGAAGGGCGGGGCCGCAGTGCGAGCGGGACTCGGACGCCGACTCGCTCAGCGAACTAGCGCTGCGACTGCAGGACGAGAGAGATTTAGACACACAGGTATGTGTAGATACCTTAACACGACTACCCCGACACAATCAATTCTGCCAAGGCTTCGATATCTAGAAATGTTACATACAAGCAGAAGATCCCAAAAAAACGAGCGACCCACACACTGTTGGCTGACAGTACCAACCTCTTGTTGATGAAAATGGTTTGGTACCATCTGACGGTCAACTCAACCAACACGCGTGCTCATCCACTAAATTAAATACCGCGTCCTTCCCCAGCTAAACACTTCCGTCCCTTTTCACGAAAATACTCCCACAGATTTCAGCAAAGCGAGGAAGAGATGTTACACATCAAAAACCTTTCCGTCTAAAATGACTCATCTCTTTCCATCTGTTCCTTTCCAACGCAGCCTCCTTGATCTCATTATATGATACGATAGTTACCTTCTTCATAATTTGAGTCATGTAGCTGATTCGTAACTTTATATCAAATCAACGTTCCCTTTTATGATGGTGTTTATGAATTTATCGTGCCATATTAAGTGACCAATCATTTTACCCTTTTCTACTTTTAATAATTTTAATTAGGATCCTTTTTTCGTTAACTCCACTTAGAACTTCCACGTTTGTTTCTCTTTCTGTCCAGCTAATCTTTTCCATCCTTTCCCAACCCAACATCTCAAACGCTTCCGAAAAATCAGCGTGCATATAATACAGTCGCCAGCTTTTTTTTATGTATTGTTAATTAGTTTTTGTTAAGGTAAATTTAATAATGATTTAGTATAAACTTTGCGTTATTTTGTGCATGCAGCCTGATTTGAACCTACTGAATATGGAACACAATGGAGTCGGTAAATAAAAACCGTCTATTTAATTATCATTTAAATAATGTTGCGTAAAAGTATGATTTGTTCTTGTCAGTATAGAGTCAATGAATAAAGAAAGTAACAGATTTTAACTGGATTTTAGAGTGATTATGAAATAGACGTCAAATATTGCAAAGTAGTGCAGAACGAGACGATAGTATCCCAGCATCTTTTACATATCCTGAAACGTAAGGTTTAATTTGCACCAAGCAAAGCAAGGCCTTAAATTAGGTGGCGTTTGGCAGAAAAACTATAATGCGACGGAGTTTCAGAAGTAGAAGTATGTAAAATCAGTGTGAATGTTGTAGTAAAATTTCAATTTGTATCAGATATATGACGAAGGATGTTTTTGGAGTAACGAAAGGGAATGTAAAAATAGATAAGTGTACTTGGTGGAGAATGAAGAGGTACTAGAGAGTCTGGATGAAAAGAAAAATGCTTTCAAAGAATGGGAAGTGATTATTATGAGTACTAGAATTAAATACATTAAAAGATAAAGTCGTGGCTATTGCGAGGGCTAATAACAAAAAGACCTAAACAGATTAGCACAAGTTCGAAAAAAGAATGCAAGTAAAAAAGAGATAAAAGGCGTATTTTGAAATATTAATAAATGACGAGAATGATGGAAGTAGTGTGTTAGAAGATATACCAGTAAACAGGTGTTTTTAATGAAGATAGTGAGGATGATGTGAAACAGGCAGTGCAAAGTATGAAGAAAGAAAGAACTGTAGTGTGGAAGTTTATTAAAGCTGATGGATGGAGTTGGCTGGAATAATTTTTCAACATGTGGTTCATAGGAAGCTATCCTGGTCCTGGACGAGTTTGGGGCAACAGTTTGCTGGCAAAAATAAGGGTGATGTACAATATTGTAACAATTATCGGGGAATAAAGGTCCTGACACATAACTTCTAAAACTATCATGGTCTTGAACATAATTTTTACTCAAAACGGGATATTTACCATGGTATATAAGTTTATCTACTTCCCGATATTTCGGCACAGTTGCATGCGCCATGATCACGGATAAACTCGTGTTTATCATAGCGCATGCAAAAACTCATATAATATATCATGGTAAATATCCCGTTTTGAGTGAAAATTATGCTCATGTCACAAAGTATAAAGATTTGAGAAAAGGTGATTCTGAAACGAATGAGAGAAGAAAGTGAGGTATCACATAATCACAGTTTACGCTAGGATGCGGGACAGCATATTGGAACTTCGCCAACTTTACGAAAAATACAGACGTGCGACCAAGAATTTGTATATGCTGTTCGTTGACCTGGAGAAAGCAAACGATAGGGTACCTCATGAGGTTCTGTGGTGGACTATGAATGAGAAATAAGTGCCTGAAAAATACTTACAGCGTGTCAAGTATTTAAAGCTAGTACGCTATTGCTGGTCATAAGCTAGTTTCGGATACGTTCAATGTGGCTGTAGGCATGCCCTAGGGGTCGACCCTAAACCGCTTATTGTTCCTCCTGGTAATGTATGCTCTGACATTGAACATACATGAAGAGGCACCCTGGTGTACGTTATACACCGACGTCATTGATCTTGTGGGAGCAGATGCAATTGAGGTACAGAGCAGGCTAGGAAAATTTGAAAAATGAAAAATGAGGCTAGGAGATATTGGAGAATATAGGCCTGAAAATAAACGTGACCATATATAGCAAAATCTGGACCATCTATCCACATTCCCTCTGATGTATTCTTATCAGTCTGCTGTCTGCTAATTTCTGTAAACTTCGACAAGATAAACCGGGACGAAAAAAAAAAAAATCAGAATGAATGCGGGAAGGATGAAATAGCAACAAGTCACAGGAACTGCGGGTGATCCGCAGATTCGGAGTATATTATGCTTCTGACTCTAGGTGTATAAGAGTGCGTGAGTGCGTGTATATAATATACAAAAAGAGTGTATATTAATGGTTTTGAGGCTTCACTTTGGTTGTTCGCATTTGTTTATATTTATTTGGCACGAGATAGAAATAGAACGTACGTAATACTAATCCATCTCGTCAAAACTCGGTCCATTTACAATCAAACTAAATATTGAAATTATGCCGATCGCTAATCGAAACCGATAGACATTGATTGTTGCAATAGTTCCATAATCTGCATGCAGATGAATAGAGTGTCAGTTAATATGACAGTTGGTTGACATTGAGTGTTGTTTGTGCAGAGTAACAGCACGAGCAGTAGCCGCAGCGGCGCCGCCCGCGTGCGCGCGGCACTGCGCCCCGGCGCACCCGTGCTGCACCAACATCACCCGCCCGGTACGTACCTACAGCACGTACCTACATCACCAACATTACGTACAGTACAGGACTACGATTTAAGGTTGGCGCCTTAGCAAATTTCGTCAATCATCTGAAAACACACTATACACTATATGAACTTTATTCGATGTTGACTTGTTGCTTTTTTCTTTCCTGCTAAACCAAATTCTAGGCAAACATGAATATCAATTAGATCAATTGGACTTACTTATTTTTTTACTTTCTCAGATTTCCTGGACAACCTTCGCGAGACGCAGCGCGCCCGACTCGCGCGCGAGCCCCCCTCCCCCTCCCCCTCCCCCTCCTCCGCCCCCCCGCGCACGCCGCCCCCCCTGCCCCCCAAGCCCGCCCCTCGGGGGACGCCCACACTAGTATGACACAACACACACGTGGAACAGAAAACCCAGTGGAAGTTAATAATACCCCTTAGTATGGGGTAAAATCACAGCGTACACGTGGAATAAAAAATCCAGTGTTCAATACCCGTTGGTGAGGAAAAGTGTACTGCGTCCTGGCTTCAAAATCTAGTGGAAGTTGATAGTACCCCTTGAAAGGGGTAAAGTGGACTGTATCCTGCTCTGGTAACCCTAAAGTTGATAGTACGCCTTGCGGGGTTAAACGGTATTCTGCCCTAATTCGGGTAATCGTAACGGCAGTGGATGACGATGCCCCTGATGAAATGAAAGATTCGCTTGAAACGCGAGAGAGAGTTAGAATGTATTTCTCATGGATAAACGCATTTGTAATATAAATTATTAAAGCTGTACATTATGTATTATTATAAAACGCCATTTAAATGAGCCTCACTTATCTGTGTTTTAGCCGGATTGAAATTGACAGAAATTAACGCTAAATATTATCTTTTTGATTAAAATCGTAGCGTGTCGTTGTTCCTAACAGTTTAATTAAGTTAAAAAATGCTGTCATCATTTGGATAACTGGTAGAATGCGATCTGTAATATCAGACGCCTAATAATCACTGAAATTTGCCGCAAAATTATTAAAACTTATTTAAATTTAATTCCATGTCTCACAAGAGCCAAATTTCTGTTCAATCAACATTCGTCTTCGGTCATGAAATAGTAAATAATTTTCAATTAATTTAGAAGTATATCTGAATTGATGTCTATTGTAGAGGGTACTGTAGGGCACGTAGTAAATTGTCTTCTGCATATATTTGTGGTTAGTTTGGTGCCTTCTAATAGTAGATAAGATTGCACGCACATTGTGAAATACAGCGTAAACTCTTTACAACATAGAAATAATTTGACTTGTTTACCTTCTGTACATTAATACAGTTTTAATAGAGCTACAGTCATTTTCTATATGTTAGACGTCAGTAATAAAAAAAAATATCATTACAAAGGCTTCGACTAAATCTTTGAAATGTAGAAATTTCTTGGAAAAACTGAGGTCGTAAATAGCGGTTTGAATTGTTTATAAATTAAATTAAATTCATTTATTAAGTCAGACAACATATTAGGTCCATTAATTATTTTGTTAGTGAGTTGTCTTAAAAACCATGTTAATTTACAATAAAGTACACATAATAAATTTAAAAGAAGGTTTAAGGACCCTTACTCGTGCCCCGATTAAGCTGTCTCAGGCGTGACTTTTTACTTGATAAGACCTCGAATAAAGGCTTTCATTACTGGCAGGTCGTAGCGATCTGGTATGACCTGCAGGATTCTGTTGGAACTGCCTCGCACTCTGCTGAGCAATGAGGCAGTTTTCTTACGGAAGATGGCGTGAAAACCATCGAGCCGTGTCTCTACCCTTGCTAACATAGTGGATGCACTGCAGAAGCGCGGCAGTCCCATCAGCATCCTAAAGCCGTTATTGTATTGGACGCGCAGAGCATTAAGCGATTTCTGAGTACAGATAAACCACAGGCTGCTCGAAGAAACGTGAATTATAGAAATGTGGACCCCAGTTACTACACACTGGATAACGAAACTCTATAACGAAAAATCATCGGTCTTTTGAGTTCGTTATAAAGAGTTAACACTGTATCTGAAAGTTCTCAAAATGAAATCTTAGCATTTAAGACGTCAAATGTTCTAGTAGAAATTATATTGGAGTTGAAATTATACCAAACTAGAAATTTTCAATTATAAAATGTATTATAATTTGTAACTTAATTTAAAACATGATCTGTACTACTTAAAGTATATTTTTCTATATATTTTGACTATAATTGCCGTTGTGGTGTTAATATGTGCATAGTACGGTCAGTATCCGAAAACAATGCCATTTATAGATATATTTTTATTTCGCTTCAAAATAGATTCGCTTGTCGAATAACAAGTTATCATATATGACGATATATCTTTGATGTCTAAAGAGGGTCAGAGGCGCAAAACTGAAGCTAGGTAATTTTATTTATACGATATTGACCGTACCAGGGTTTTAGCACTATATCTGTATTTGAATAGATACATCTTGCAACTGATTTAAAACATGCTTAACTTGACTATGTTTTGTTAAGATTTAGAGTGAGGTGCAAATAGTCAATACTTAATTTATTATTTTATTAAAAAATAAATGATTCTACTCTGAGAGTGGCACGGAAAATATTTAAATAAAAAATTACTGATAAACATGAGTCTGTTGTATTATTTTGTCACTTTTCCCTGTAACTAGCACCAGTAAAGCCAGAATATATTAATAACAATATAATATCGACGACCACTGTGGCGCAGTGGGCTTAGGTCCGGCTGAGACGCAAAAGGTTGCGGGTTCGATTCCCGCCGCGGGACAAATGTTTGTATGATCTGCAAGTATTTGTCTCGGGTCTGGGTGTTTCTATGTATAATATGTATGTATTTACAAAAAATAATAATAATAAATAATAAATAATTTATTTTCAAAACAGAGAGCTGGTACACATTTATGTTCTTATAATAATTTTCCTCTATATAAATATAAAAGTAGTACCGCTAAGTGACTCTGTTCCCCACACTAGGACTAAAAAGCCTGTATAGTGGGGTCACAGGGACTCGCTACGGACTCGTTTAGATTTAATACTTGTACAATGAGTGTGTCTTAAGAAATAAAGAAAAACTCAAAAAAAAAAAAAATGATATTAAAAAAAAAAATGGAAACAAAACAAATAATGTTTGTACATGAGAAAGATAAAACAGATAAAACGTTGCCAAGTGTGTAGATAGTTGGATGTTTGCGTGTGATGAAAGTGTGAGTTTGTAGGTGGATTTGGGCTTGAGTATTTGTATGTGTGTGCGTATGTAAGGTATCCGTGCGTGTGAGTGTATGTGTGTGCGTGAGTTTATGTGTGTGCTACTATTATGTGTGTGTGTGGGTTTCAATGAATATTACTAATAGAATCATTCAACGGTGTCTAGAAGATTTTCCGTTTCTGTGTAAGTTAAATAAAGTAGATAGTTGAGGATAGCTTTCTTTAAATGGTTGCAGTTTAGGGTCAAAATCTCAATGGTTCCACTGATGCAGTTATATACCTAGTCTAGGTCCCATGATAGTAAGTGACTTCCTTCCAAAGTTTGTGCGGGTAATCACTGTTTTAAAAATTTGGTCTTGCCTCCGCTGTGTTTTTAGTTTGTCAAGAATATTTACATTTATTAGGGAATGCTGTTTTGTTATTATTGCTTTAATAAAAAGCTGTCTCACATTAAGTACTGAACAATCCTTATACAGTTGATCAGTGGAGTACAGCCTGGGTTTAAATGTCATGACTAAAGAAAAAAAAGTATATAAGTAATAATAATAATAATATATGTTTATTTCCAAAACAAAATCTTTACAAGTTCTTAAGTAACTTAGGTCTAAATACAGACAAAGAAACATTTGTCGCCTTAACCTGTAAAGTCTTGACATTGACTCCTCACTCTAACTAAGTATTATTTACTTGTAAATAGACGTGAGGGATCTCTGCTTCGGCCTTTAACAAAGTGTAGGAAAACAGTTTGTTATGTATGTGTATTCGGACTTATATTTTTATTTTGTAGGGTTTCAACCATGCGAGATTATAATGTCTTATTAGGAGATAGAGAAAAAAAAGAGATAAGTAGTATATCAGTCATGTGGTACTCATAAAACAAGCTCTGCTTACTTTGGGGCCAGATGATGCTGTGTGAAATGTCCGGTATTATTATTATGCTAATAACAGTTCTATGAAAACTACCTTCTGCGCTGTAGGTTGTGGGTTCGATTCCCTCCTAGGATAAACATTGATGAATGTTTGATGTCTGGGTGTTTTAATGTATCATATGCATTTTTTAAATATTTAAGTATTCTCTAGGTCATCTAGTACAAGCTATGAATGGTTTGGGGCTAGACTGTTTGCATTGTTAGCCTACGGAAATATTTATTATTATTAAAGTAATATTTGGAATTGAAACACGACATTACTGGAGCTAGGAGTTGCGTATGTCTACTACCACGTAGTGTGCCACATGGAGGAATAACATTGGTTATTTGAATAACTTCTTTGACTAGTTACGTTGTAATATTAACCACCATTCGTCCAGTTATAATTCACATTCTACCTCGTTAATGGCATGTGTCATATGATGTCAATTTTGGCAATGTTGATGTTTAGACATCGGCAAAATCGTCGTTCGTCGTTTGTTATTTATAAAATAACTAGCTGCTGCCCGCGGCTTCGCACGCGTGGTATTTACCTAAAAAGAAGCGTATGTCCTTCTCCAAGGTCCCATGTATCTCTATGCTAAAATTCATCAAAATCGGCTCAACGGTTTAGGCGTGAAAATGTGACAAACAGGAGTTACTTTCGCATTTATAATATTAGTAGGGATTATACGAATTATTTTTGCTCAAATCACAAAGAAACACAAAACTTTCATGCCAATTACACCCGAGTCAATAACTCTAGTTTTATTTGAATAAAATCACCTATAAAACCCGAAATAACTCGGTAAAAATCTATTTCTATAAAAGAGCTTAACCCGACTGACTGGTTCATCATCACCGAGCCGAAACCACTGAAGCTAGAAAACTGAAATTCGGAAAGTAGCATCCTTTTATAGCAAAACCACACACTATGGCGGGATTTTTTGAAATTCAACCCCTTAAGAGGGTGAAAACGACTGTATGAAACTTTTTAACGCGTAGTGCGATTTGCTTTAAACTTGATATATACAAGTAAAATAAATCGACACTTGTTTTAGAATATTTAAAAATAACCCTAAAGGGGTATAATGTCAAAGTTCGTATGGGAACTTTTTAACGGGTGATCTTGTGGTCTTAGACTTGGTTTGGATACTAAAATTGCAAAATAAAGGGACACGTGTTTCAGGATTTTTCAAAATAATAAGAGGGTGAAAACGAATCTATGAAACTTTTTAAAACATAAACGTCAATTATTATTGTTATTTTTATTATTCTAACATTTAACACAGCATCATCTTGCCACAATGTAAGTAGAACTTGTGTTTTAGGGATCACATGACTAATATTCTAGTTATATATATTTTTTGTAAATACATATGTAATCGACAATCTGTATAACTCAGTATTCTATACAATAACTAGGAAATGTATAGAATACCCGGGGAGTCCAGGCAATGTATGAAATATTATGATAATGATTGTCCATTAGGTACATACTTCACCTAGGTATTGTATAGAATTCCTGCGGGTCAATCGGCAATGTGTAAAGTTAAAAGCCTTTATTTATCAATTTTATGTAAGTAGATACCTTTCTCAATGACGGACTAAAAAAAGACGTTTTATTTACTCAAAATCAACTTTATTAAAATGAACATTTACGGTACACATTATGAATAAATATAAAACAGGTAGATATTTATAAAAGAGGTAGGTAGGTAGGAACCTTTTTTGCAGTAGTTTTATATATGACTGCCCTTACAAATATTTATTTGGGTTATTAAGTCCTACACTAGGAAATATTAGACATTTAAGAATTGGACACTTTTTACTTATAACAAACTTATTTATAATACATTTTCATTAAAATAATTTTAAAAAAAGGCCCCTATTAAGTACCTTTTAATAACTAGGTACACTAAAATAATAATTAAGTTAACGTAATACTAACAATAATTCAGGCTTGAGTAACATAATCTAATTTGCTCATACTCGTAGGTAAACAGGTAATAAGTATTGAAAACATAGGAAACAAAATAATTATGTTAAAATAGGAAGTAGGTCTGCTTTCTACTCTAAATAAAATCTAGGTTATATACATAATTATATTTTCTATTGAACTATAGTGAAATTTAGAAGTGCAAACTTACTTTAAAGACATGTATTGACTTCCTGAATACACCATTGGGTAAAAAATCATTCTTCTGAGAAAATATCTCTCTGTCATTTATTACATTATACAGGCGAATTATTTTTTCCAGAAGTTTTGAGCATTTTCTGAACATGCTCTGTTAAATTATCTATAGAACAGATTTTTTTTATTATAAAACGCATAATAATCACTAAAAACTTAAATCTAACAATATTACTGGTTTTGAACTGGATTGAAACGTAAACACTTGCACGTACGGGTAAACTATGTAAGTAACAACGCGAGTACGTAGGTACCTATAATTAAACAGAGTAATGAGGTTAAACAAGGACTTATTTATTGTTTTGTTAACACGTTTTGTTTCTATGCTCCTAATATCGTGACGTAGGTCTCTTCGTGAGATAGAACATTATATTAATATATATAATGTGCTATATAGAATCGCACGCAGTATAATGAAATGCAAGTAAATTAGTCGCAACGCGTTCACTGCCTGCTTGCACGTTTCCCACTTTGTCAGTTTTCGTCCTTTCCACACATTACATACAGCTACGCATTTGTTATTGTATAATATACCTAAGCAAGGTTTAGAATAAATAAAATTTCACACATCAAACGTTTTATGTAGGTGTTCTATACATGCTTGCATGCTTGGCGGGCTTGTTTAGTTTAGTTTAGTAATAATGGATCGCTATGCATCGGCGAGTACCTAATTGCAAATATTAGTGACAAGTTACATGACTGTTAAGAAGTGAATGGTGCGAACGTTTGTTTTTCATAAATAAAAAATCCTAAACTGTTCTTTATTTTAACGCGTTTGAACGAATTTTAGTGTTTTTTTACGTCTATTCCCACTAGTTCAGTGTCCAGTTCAGTTGACTGGACTAGTGAGATTTCTTTGTTCAATTCAGAAATAAAAAAAAATATTTTCTGGCGCTTCGGAGGCCGCTCCCGCGGCACGCTCGCTACGCTCGCTCGCCTTGCGTGTTGTTTTCTATACTCTAACATAACCTAACCAACTGGTTTCGATTTCTATTATTAATAATAATAAATGTAACAAGGTGCAAAAGCTAGTCATATTTTCAATTGAACAAACGAGAAAAGAAATCTCACTTGTTCAGTCAACTGAACTGAACAACTGAACTAGTGGGAATAGACTGTTTTTAGGTATCAAAAACGAAAAACAATACGAGGCACCCTTTATTAGTAGGTACGTATTCTGTACTTAAGTGCTCAGTTTTGTTAAGTTGGCTTCGTAGAGGATCAAGGGAACGTACTCTACTCATCATATACCAAGCACTAAAACCCTCTCTCGTGTTCAGCCTTTCACATTTTAGTTTCTATAAACCTAGGATTCAGCAATTGGTTCTGCTCGTTCATTTTCGGAGTGTCATCGGTGCTGTAGATACAGGTCTCGATCTGAATGCTATCGTCTATGGATTTCTTTGCCACGGTGCTGGCCTTCGAGCGGTCGGTGCGCGTGGTGCTCCTACTGTTCGTACTGCGCCCTGTCCATCTGTTCTTTATTTTGAACCTGGAACAAAGGCATGGCTTCAGCAAAGTTCACCATTAAACAAAGACTTAATTTTTTTTTATTCGATATAATACTAATAGTTCGAGAACCGAGATCTCTCGATGTCCGTATTAGGTACAAGTATCTATTACCCGCAACGTTGCCTGCATAGATAAGTAGATATACGATGTCTCCTCAAAATTAAACCATTAAATCGAATGTCTAACTCAGATGACTACTTTAATTTCCCCAAATAAAATAAAAATATTTACTATAGAAGAAGCAAAAAGATGAACACATTACAGTTTGTCGCTTATCTCTTACAATCCACAAAGATATCATCATCATATCAGCCATTACGAAGTCCACTGCTGAACATAAGCCTCCCCAATAGATTTCCAGGAAGAACGATTTTGAGCCCTCTCCATGCACCAACATACTGCGATCTTTACAATGTCGTCAGTCCATCGTGTGGAGGGTCGTCCTTCGCTTCGTTTTCCTATCCTTGGTGGCCATTCGAGAACTTTTACTCCCCAACAGTCATCAGTTCTGCGAGCTATATGGCCTGCCCATTGCCACTTCAACTAGCAAATTTTGAGTGCTATGTCGGTGACTTTGGTTCTTCTTCAGATTTCCTCGTTGCGGATTTTATCACTTAGTGAAACACCCAACATAGCTCTTTCCATAGCACGTTGCGCGACTCTGAGCTTGTGTATGAAACCAATAGTGACCAAGTCTCAGTTCCATATGTCATCACTGGCACACTCTGATTATGAGACTACGAGAAGATGTGCCGTAATTTCCCGAACGCTGCCCATCCGAGTTAGATTCGTCGGCTGACCTCTTTGTCGAAGTTGGACTTGCCTAGTTGAATTGTCTGACCCAAATAGACATTATGGTCTACAACTTCGATTATATCGCTTCCAATATGTACCGGTACGGATGCAACATGAGCATTTGACATGATTTTTGTCTTGCTCATGTTCATGTTTCAGTTCATTCATAAGACTCACCTGTTGGGAGACGATATTGAGGTCGCTGAGCATTGTGCCTAGGTCTTCCAGCGATTCTGCCATGAGGACTATATCGTCGGCAAATCGAAGGTGAGTGATGGGTTCGCCATTGATGTTGATACCATGTCTATGCCAGTACAAGAGCTTGAAAACATCCTCCAATGCAGAGGTAAACAGTTTCGGAGAAATAACATCTCCCTGTCTCACCTCTTTATGCAATGGGATTGGATTCGTGCTCTGGTCTTGGAGTCCGATAGACATAGTGGCGTTACTGTTCAGACATTTCAACACTTTGATATACCGATAGTCGATTTGGCACCGCTGGAGTGACCGCAACACTGCCCAGGTTTCGACAGAAACGACAAAGGCTTTCTCATAGTCCACAAACGCTAAACAAAGTGGCCGGTTATACTCTTCGGTCTTCTGTATAACCTGCCGGAGCGAATGGATGTGGTCTATGGTGTTAAAGCCTTTTCATAACCCGGCTTGTTCGAGAGGTTGGAAGTCGTCAAACCTACGAGTGAGACGATTTGTAACTACTCTCGAAACCAGCTTATAGATATGGCTCAACAGCGAGATGGGCCTGTAATTCTTTAAGAGGGTGTTATCCCCATTCTCAAAGAACAGTACCACCACGCTCCTGTTCCACGCCTCTGGCATAGTTCCTTCGCGGATGACGGAGTTGAACAGCTTCTGGAGGACCTTAAGCGTCCGGTGTTCCACCCGCTATCAGAAGCTCTGTCTTTATTCCGTCTTCCCCCGGTGCCTTGTTGTTCTTAAGCTGCTAGAGAGCCGTTCGGATCTCGTATAGGCTGACGTCCGGAATGTCTTCTGTGTAGCGTCGGGTTAGGCGGGCTCTTGCAACGCTAGTCGTGCTTGTACCAGGACTTTGCGATGAGGTGTACAGTTGTAGTTGTCCATACATGGACATGTCCATGTCCATGGCTTCGAGGAAACGACACTGCTACTGTCAGCCTTCAACTTCGTCAACAGGCTCTGTTGGGCAAAGCCAAGACAGATCTTTCGACACTTTGGAACCTTGGTTGCGCTCTGTTGCGTTCTTTATACTATAAGTATTAAAGTGACGTAAATCGCGTCGCATAGATTTAGAGATCTGTTTATTGAGCGTGCTGTATGTCGACATGTCCACTAAAGACTGCAGTTTCATTTCGCTACGTTCTGCCATGAGTTTTAAAGTGTGCTCAGATAGTTTTTGGGTTCTACTTTTGCTTTAGGTCAACGGCATGGACAATTTCCACCAGCCTGTCATTTATTTCATCCATGAATCTGATTCTGCGAGGCATTGGAAGCGATCTTGGAGTTCCAACTGAAAGCTCTCGGGGTTGTGGATTTAGGCAGGACTTGGGCGAAGAGTAGATTTCATCAGACGGGACTTTCTAGCTTTACGTTAAGATTTAATGAGCCTCTAACCATTCGGTGATCACTGCCGGTTTTGACCTTGTTGATCACTGAGACATCATTAAATATTTGCTTTTTTGTTGTCATGATGACATCTATCTCGCGTTTGTGTCTATCAGGGTGAAGCCACGTCCATTTTCGGGACGACCGCTCCTTTAAAAAGGAGTTCATCATAAAGAGTCCCTCCTTATCCATGAAGTCGGCCAATCGCTGACCCCGTTGGTTCCGGTGTCAAAAACCAAAATGCCCCACTCTCAGTTCATCGCCGTTCCTCATCTAGCTGCGCGTTGAAGTCCCCCATCACAACCGTAAAGTGTGAGTTCGAGGCTTGCATGGCATTTGAAATGTCATCATACATAGCCTCCACTTCATCGTCTGGACGTTTCGAATGAGAAGCGTACACCTGTATGACAAGCGAATACCGTTTGATTATTCTGAGTATAAGGTATACCTGCTCGACACGCTTTCGATCTTTACAATGTTGTCAATGAGGGATTTGTGGTCGAGAAACCCGACACCGTGCTGAGATAGTTGATCGACCTCCCGATAGTAGAATAAGTTGCCGGAATTTAGGATTATCGTGTCCTCTGCCTCTCTTCGGACTTCTGATAACCCTAACCAGTGCAACTTATTTACAGTTCTATCAACTTCTCGTCGGTCCTCACTGTGCGTGCGTTGTAAGTTGCCAGGGTCAGGGGTCGTTGGGATTGGTAGCTGGACCTCTGCTCGTGTCGGCAAACGTAGTGTTAGGGCGCCCTGTAGCTAGGTTGGGCGATGATATAGTAAAGTTATATCGTATAGTTGAAGCTCAGAACTTTACTCACCGACCTATTACAGAGAGCCGCATCAAAACATTTCAAAGTAGAATTGAACACAAAGTTTCCCTTGTACCATGCATCGATGATCCAAATGATCTTTTCACCACATTGTCTAATTTAATAATTAAAGAACATGCTGATATATTTACAGTAAAACCATGCAAAACAAAAAATTGTGCTAGATTTGTCGACTGGGCTACACCGGGTATTTATAGAAGTAGGAATACATTGTATGAATTATATGCTACCAGAGAGACAATGTTAGATGATCCAGTTTTTATCTTATATGTTAGGAATTACTCAAAAGTCTTCAAAAAAGTTTGTCATGCGGCTAAGTCACTGTTTTTGAGAAAAATAATAGAAAATTCAACAAATAAAATAAAAGCAACTTGGAAATTAATTAATAATGAAACAGGTAAATCAAGGGCTCGCAATATACAGTTCAAATTAAAT
This sequence comes from Lampropteryx suffumata, assembly GCA_948098915.1. Classification (NCBI taxonomy): domain Eukaryota; kingdom Metazoa; phylum Arthropoda; class Insecta; order Lepidoptera; family Geometridae; genus Lampropteryx; species Lampropteryx suffumata. The sequence continues at coordinate 16,262,380 of OX402565.1, read as the reverse complement.
ATAAATGGTACAATTTTGACAAAGGAACAGGATGTTGCGAATGCATTTGATAGTTTTTTCTCAGATATACCAAAAATAGTGACCAAATCGTTAAACTCTTCAGCCTCCAGAGCTTCCGTTCTATTAGAATCTAGTGTTGCAAAATGTAAGAATGAGTTTAGTTTTAGCTACATTAACGAGGCTAGTATTGTAAAAGCATTCAACTTAATTAATATAAAAAATACAGAAGATCTTTGGGGAATGTCTACAAAGGTGCTGGGTGTCATTATCTTAGATATTGCACCATGTTTAGCTTATATTTTTAATAGATGTATCGACGAGGGAGTTTTTCCCGATCTCATGAAACACAGTAAACTCATTCCTATGTTTAAGTCTGGAAGTGAAAGTGATCTCGCTAATTATAGACCGATATCGATATTACCTGCTTTAAGTAAAATCTTTGAAAAAATAATTCTTAATCAGTTATTATACCACTTTAACGTTAACGGCCTGCTACATAGTAATCAATACGGATTTACTAAAGGTCGATCAACAGCTGATGCAGGTATAGCGCTCTTAAAGCATATATTTGAGGCCTGGGAGAAGTCACAGGATGCAGTTGGGGTATTCTGCGATCTATCTAAGGCCTTTGACTGTGTGAGTCATGCAACCCTAATCACAAAGTTAAAATATTATGGCATTAAAAACCGGGCGATTGACCTCATACAGTCTTATCTATCCAATAGAGTCCAGAAAGTAGACGTGGGTGGTGAGAGGTCTTTGGGATCAATTATTGATATAGGGGTACCTCAGGGATCGATAATAGGCCCTTTTTTATTCCTAGTATACGTTAATGATTTACCTTTTTTTGTAAAAAATATTTGTGATATAGTTTTATTTGCAGACGATACGTCTTTAATTTTTAAAGTTGATAGAGGTAAAACCAGTATATGCGATAACGTAAATGAATCCTTATCGTTAGTTCTTAACTGGTTTACTGTAAATAATCTTTTGCTTAATTCCAAAAAACTAAATGTATCAAATTCACTTTGCCAAATGTTATTCATAGCCCGTCCAACATTGAAATAAATGGAGAGGCAATGAATCTTGTAAATTCCACGATCTTCCTAGGTCTTAATATTGATGCAAAACTACACTGGGGACCCCAAATTGAAACGCTTGCTGGTAGGCTTAGTTCCGCTGCATATGCAGTTCGTGCGATACGGTGGCTTACTGATGAAGCTACAGCTAGACTAGTTTATTTCAGTTACTTCCATAGTGTTATGTCATACGGCATCATTCTCTGGGGGAAAGCAGCTGATATTGGTAAAATATTTGTAATTCAAAAAAGGGCAATACGTGCCATCTATAAAATGAAACCACGAGAATCTTTGAGAGAAATATTCAAAGAAATTAATATTCTCACAATAGCTTCACAATATTTATATGAAAATTTGTTATATACACATAAAAATAGCGATGGGATTCAGCAATATAGTGACCTTCATAAAATCAACACTAGGAATAAACATAAATTATACATCCCTAGGTTTCGACTAGAAAAAGTTAATAAGTCATTTATGGGGAACACGGTGCGCTTCTATAATAAGCTTCCTGAAAATGCTACTAAACTACCTATTAAGAAATTTAAAGCATACATTAAAGGTAGTCTTTTGAAGAAAGCTTATTATAATATAGATGACTATATTATTGATAAGAATGCATGGCCTCATGTCGCTCTGCCGTCAGACAGTTAACCGACACACTTTAAATGTATAAACTCTCTTGTATTTGTATTTCGTAGTTAAGGTAGTTATAAGATGGATCATATAAAAAAGCGCTAGGACCAAGACGAGTTTCTTGCCAATTCTTCTCGAGCTTGGGTTAGGATGAATTGGCACCTAAATTCACCTAGTATGTAAGACGTTTCAAAGTGATCCTTGTGATTGTATTGAATAAATCATCTTTTGACTTTGACTTGACTTTGACTTTGATATTTTGTAATGCAGCGGGCAAGGATTGAAGGACGAGAGCTGAAGATCGAGCTCAGTGCCATGGGAGAGGCCTATGTCCAACGGTGGAGTGACACGGGCTGATGATGAAAACAAATGAAGGTACTCAGGTAAGTAGCTACTGAACCTATAATTAAAATTCCCAGAATTAAAGCTACGTAACTTATCCTTGGGTGAGAACTAATATATTAGCATGTGAAACCGCGACAGTCTGTTAGTTAAATCTTAAATCATTAGATACCTTTGGCACAGCATAACGAAGATGGCTGGCTTGCAAACCATGATGATGAATATAAACACTCCGATGTAGATGTTGAAAACATTCATCACGAAGTACAACCATGTTGGTATACTACCGGTTTTTATAAAGGCCTGTTGAAAAGTAAAGAAACATAAAGTTACATTCCAAAATTTCATACATCCAACTTTGTGACGCAGGTCCAAGGCCCGGCTGAGACGCAGAAGGTCGCGAGTTCGATTTCTGCCGCGGGCCAGTTTATATAATTTGCAAGTATTTGTCTAAGGTGTGGTGAGGTAAGGTGTTTCTATGTATAACATGTATTTAAGTAGTGTAGCAGTCACGTGGTAGCTATATAACAAACTCTGCTTACATTCGAGGCCAGGTGATGCTGTGTGAAATGTCCGGCATTATTATTACCTATTATTATTGATGAGCTCCGTAGGCGGACTACGATCTACCATCTTACCCCTTTCATTACTGGTCACGGTCACTAATACCTACGTATTACTTGGTAAAATGTCATCACGTTAAAACGAATAATATGCGAGCTAGAGTAGGTACAAAGTAGGGGTAGACAGACAGACAGACAGGTTTTTTGTGGACTTCGGTACCTTTAACAAGATCATACAATAATTTCGTTCTAAAATCTAAAAGAAAACCGACTTAGGTAATTAAATAAAATTTGAGCTCATACAAAGCTAGCTCTCCTGTTTTACCATTCTTAGGGATGCTAATTTTGTTTTTAATTTAATTATTTATATCTATATTTCCCATTACATACTCCATTAAAATCGATTTCTTCAAATTTACCTACCAAACGAAACGAAAACCAAAAGAAAAATATAACAAAAAAAAAACATACCAAATCGGTTCATAAATAACGATGTGCTAAACTTCTTTTTTCAAGATAACAACCATGAAAAAAATACAACCTAAGTTAAAATAAATAATTCAAAAAAATATAAGAAGTTGATGAAATTTCTATGGGATTAATCTGAAAGTATATCTTTTCACATAAAAAAATAAAATATGTTCATAAATGACTGAACAAAAAAAAAACCTGTTATGATGTTATGATTAATAGTTAAATAAATAAATAATAAAATAAATAAATAACTGAACTGAGAACCTACTCCTCTTTAGTCGGTTAAAAAAGCGCTGGGAACAAGAAGTTTCTTGTCAATAAACTCTCGGATTTGACATAGGAGGAATAGTCACCTAAATTCAATTAGCCAGTTAAACGATTCAATGTTTTTAATTTCTATTTGTCAACAATATCTTCTGATAGGTTCGATATTTTATCAATTAAATTTCAAATAAGTTATGGAAGTAAAAAAATATATAAATATTGGTGGACCAATGTACACAACACCATCTAGCCCCAAACTAAACATAGCTTGAATGATAGTGCCCGATAGAATATTTATAATGTTTTTAAATACATAGATATGATACTTTTTAACACCCAGACATAGAACAAACACATTTATGTTTATGTACAAATGTTTATTCTGGGAGAGAATCGAACCTTCAACCTACAGCGGAGAAGACAGAGCTACTACCAACTGAGCGGACAGGCCACTCAAAGTAAGTTCATATGTACGCAATAAAACATTGGTAGTAATGTAGTTATGTAAGTGCGCTTACCTGTGCCACCTCGACTAGCCAGTTCAGGCCCATAACAACGGATAGTCTGATCCCTACCATTAACCTGTAACAATTTTCACAACATTACGGTTTGCAGGTAATCAAGGGAAAGCTCAAACGTAGACATGTTATTGTGTAGTTTGCTAAAAAGTGACCTTACCAAATATTTAATTTGTCCATTATTGTCTTTTTCATTCATATTTGTCTATTGCGTCTAAGAAATTGTAATTGTATCATAGATAATTTGTGTAAATTGCTAACTTTTTAACTTTTACTGCTGACCGAGGTTACTGTCAATTTATTTAAGTAAATCGTCTCTCTGGTCTTCAGGATACAGGCTTGCCTGGTGTGAAGACCGCTGAAAGGCGCATGCTACCCACTCGATTTTTATCATGATATTCAACGTGATATTTATCTTGCAATATTTTGGGTCGAATCTACATACTACACACTCGATACTAATCGCGTCACTACAACGGTAGATTTCATTCACTAAAGACGAGTACGTTACATACTCCGAAGCCAGTAACGTAATGAGTGACATTAAAAGTAAAGCTTGCGTTGCTATTTTAATAGCAATAGCATTAAAAAGACGTGTAAAGAGAAAAAAATAGATGAAGCAAGACGGACAGATGCTGGCTTCAAGACAGAGATCAATATACCTACGCACCTGAATTTATTAGGTACATCAGATTCGGGAATACCAAGAAATGGATGATTATGAAAATTATTTTCGCGTGTTCAGTGCTTGGTTTGAACCTCAGGTAGTGTTTCTAACACATGTACAAATTATTTCAAGGTTTCTTGGTACCTAGTTCGTTGAAGGTAGGTACGTCGTCGCCGCCGCATCAAGAAGCGCGTCCTCCTCCATCGCTGACAGAATAATTATTGACCAATACTGACACGATAAATATCGAGCAGAGACTGGACACTCGATATTTATCGACGATACTTGATACAGATCTTGGGATTTCTGGAATTTTTGAAATCCAGCGATCCGTATCACGATCCGTGATACGATACACACTCGATAAATATCGTAATCTTGGATTACGAACCAATTATCGTGATAGTTATGGAGCGTGTAGCATGCGCCAAAGGTCTACCTATTTAAAATTTTAGCAGCATCAAAGCGCATTTAAACATTGTAAATGCTTATCATATGAATGCTGAAATAAATATTTTTTCTTTTATTTAAAACATCAAGTGGCGGGATCTATATTTTGTCGGTACCTAGGTACCAACTTATTATGTAAAATATGCCGTTAAATACTACTTCTCTCTATAACTAAGTCTTTAATTTTTAACAAATATATGAAACACCAAGATTCAGTCACATATAGACAGACAGACAGACTTTTAAATGTATATGCTTACTAGGAGCTGCCCGCGGCTTCGCGCGCGTGGTACCTACTTAAAAAGTAGCCATGTCCTTCTCCAAGGTCCCATCTATCTCTATACCAAAATTTATGATAATCGGTTCAGCGGTTTAAGCGTGAAAACGTGACAGACAGAGTTACTTTCGCATTTATAATATTAGTAGGGATTACTATGAAATTTACACAGCAAAAGGATTGTATATGCATATACGTAGTTAGGTAAGTACGCGGCCCACATGTAAAGAATAAAAAAAAATACGAACGTTTTGCTAAAGCTAAAAACCAAAAAAGAATGTTTGTGTGGACGTTTAGATGTTTTTTAGTTTGTTTGTGGTCGTTATTGTACGAGATTTTTTTTTTAGTAAATACTCGATGAGTCCACTAATTCTGGGTTGCTGACGATTCGGACAAAATTTATTCGGTCGCAGTGTCAGTGTCCAACTGACACTTGATTTTAATATTTTTGCTACTGTCGATTCGGACACCATTCAAAATAGCAGCATTGTACAGTCAGATAAAAAAACATGTTTTTACCGAAGCGCGGCGGCGGCGGCACAGCAAGCGAGTCTATGGCGAAAAGCTGATCAATTAGGTATAAAAAAAAAACTAAAATTGGAAAAGAAACACCTAAAAAGGTGTAGTGTTTTAGCTCTATTGCCAAGAGAAGTAATAGACGATGCCTGGCTGTTTATAATGTCCCAATGTCCCAAAAATGGAAACCACAAATATGGTTGAAACTTGGCATTCCGTAATAAATAGAAAGAAATGCAGAAATCCGAATAACATTGCACAATTTTTAACTTTTTTTTAAAAGAAGACAAACATCAACAGGTTTTACATCTGAGTGGCTCTAACATATACAAAAAATCAAAACCCACAATTGATTTCAATTTCAATGAACACCTCAATATTACCATGACTGAATTTCAGCGAGGACTAATAAATATTGAATTGTGCATAGAACGCCTAATTATATTATATAGAAGAGAAGAAAGAAAAAAAAATTAAGAATATCTATTGTCAACATTTTTTATTTCGTTGATTTTAAAGTGTTTATTAGGTAAAATATTGTGCCAATTACTGTGTAAAATACTGTGATTTTAGGTTAAGTTTTTTTTTTGTTTATTGTTTTTCAGTAGATAATAAGCCTTGGTGCTCATGAATATTAATAAATAATTATTAGAAATTTTAAGTCTATGATGGAACTAATGATTATCTATGATTTTTATACATACTAGTATACGCGCTTAGTATAATTTAGTACTTTTTTTAATAATAATAAATAACGCCAAATCAGTAAATGTTGTCGGGATATTTTTCTCATTTTACTATAAATTGTCTGTGATTTTTATACATTCTTAAAATAATGACTTTTTTAATACGTAAGGAGAGATAGAAAAATGTTTTAAGATATAAGAAAATCTTTAGTTAACATTTTTAATTTTCACTCAAAACGGGATATTTACCATGATATATGAGTTTTTCTGCTTCTCGATATTTCGGCACAGTTGCATGCGCCATGATCACGAGATAAACTGAAGTCTTTGCGGGTGGATGTTATTGGCAGACAAAACGGTCTACCCTCTTTCTCAGTCTTTTACTGCGAACATTACCCCTACTACCGGTTTCACTGTCACTAACAACTCGATCACGATTACGACACACAACACTCACGGTATCTGGACGCATAACTGGTACCTCACTTTTACGATTTCCACATATCCTCACCAAAGGGTTCCAGGCTCCAGACAATTGAAAACCGTCTTCTCGATTGAAATTCTTGTGTTTGGTAATCTCTATTGCCTCTTGTACCAATCTTGGGATGTAATGTTTTTCAGTTGAGATTACCTGTGGATTGTGTAACTCGATCCAGTGGTTTGATTCTAATAGATGTGTAGCTATGGCCGACTTTTGTGTGTCCATATTTTTGACCGCCCGGATGTGTTCTGTCACTCGACAAGCTATGGTACGTTTTGTTTGGCCGATGTAAGAGCTCCCACAGCTGCAGTCAATCTTATACACTCCTGGTGTTTGAAGAGGAATCTTATGTTTAGGTGAGCGCAGGTAGTGTGAGATCTTCTTTAAAGGAGTAAAAATTGTTTTTATGGACAAATGTTGATTTATATTTATATAGACTATGAATAAGACTTGTTGTTTTTTTAACCACACGCTCGCAAAGCAATTTGATTAGATTTATTATATTTTGCTTATTTTTTTTTACCTAACTGTACTCAAAAGCTTCAATAGTTTGATGGTGTCCGAATCGACAGTAAAAAAAATATTAAAATCAAAAGTGTCAATTGGGACACTGTGTCCGAATAAATTGTGTCCGAATCGTCAGCAACCCTTAATTATGCAGCTGGATCTTAGATTATTGCGTGTTGTGTTGGTATCACGCGTGTCTGTAATATAAAATTATACTAGAACTATAAACTAAGAGTGCTTCCAGTGATATACAGATGACAGACCTCTCTCAGGCAGGCTATGACCAACCCATAGTCCAACCCATACCCATACCAACCCATAGTCGGAGCGGCCTGAATACCCGTTTATTACGAATAGCTTTAGCAGCTCCACTTACATATTTATATTTTTCTTGTGTTGCTTGCTGTCTATATCCAAGCCCTTCACACGTGATTCCCAGATGTTGTAGATTGTAATCACGTAAAGCACTATGTTGGCCGCCATCAGAACCAGCATCGGCAAGTACTTGTACATTCTAGCCAAGTTCACTGTGACCAGAATAGTTTCATATAAAGGATTGGTTAGAGAGATATGCACCGACCGCGTCAAGCAAAGATAATTTTTAAAGTAGTTTAAAGTATATAAGTAGTTTATCAGTCCTGTCTCATGCCATCAGTCATAGTATAAATTCAAAGGTAAATGCTAGCATTGCGGCGTGCGATGCAAAACGGAGCTTCATCTTGCATCCGTGGTGGGCCGCATGCGCCGCAGCTCCAACAGCCTGATGGCCGCCGCCGCCGTGGCGCTGGGCCTTCGCTCTAGTATTATGGGCCACTGGATGATGATGCTGAAACCGGTATCATCGCTGGTGGCTCAATGATCAGTCTAGGCCAGATATATAATAATACTAGCTGCTGCCCGCGGCTTCGCACGCGTGGTACCTACCTAAAAAGTAGTCTATTGTTCTTCAAGGTCCCATCTATCTCTATACCAAAATTCATCAAAATCGACTCAGCGGCTTAAGCGTGAAATCGTGACAGACAGACAGACAGAGTTACTTTCGCATTTATAATATTTGTAGGGATTTTATTTTATTTTATTATTTATTTTATTTAAATGTGTTTGTAATTGTGTTTTATTTTATATAATTGTATCGTAATTGTATTGTAATCTATGGACTATGGAACCGAAATAAATGATTAATCATTCCCATCATCTTAGATTAAAAGGATCTTAAAATAAATTGGGCAAGCGACTGTCCGAAGTCAGTGAGGATACAATTGACTAGTGATCAGCTCCCAAACAAACTAAAAACTAACTAGTTAACAAAATAAGAGTAATCAGTTTAGAGCTTTAGAAAAAAATCGGCTTTCAAACCAGCCTGTTACCTACTCATAATCTAGTAAAGCCTTATTCCCTTATAATTTAATCATTTACAGTATTATTATTTATCTATATCGAAAAACTGTTTAAGAAACCATCTTTGAGAAACCTATCCAACGATATGCTACACGATTATGCTACTCTGTCAAGAAAGTACCGGCCTTCAAAGTATGCTCCTTCAGAAACGATCCTTACGCCAACGAATAATACAATCATCAAAACATTTATTAAACGGAAAAAGCTTCCGGAATTATGTTCAGTTCTCGCCGCGAATTATCTTTTATGTCTTCTACGAATTAAAACGGGTGCCATGAAGTGGTAATTTGAGTTAGTTAGGTAGTTGCACGATAGTAATTTTGAGTTTTTGGTCAAACATTCCTTCACAATGATGGCCTTGTCCGAAGGCGAATTATCATGGTGCAAAATCAAAGAATTTTCTTTCCACAAATCTGGCCCCTTTCGACGAATTTGCTCTCTCAGAGAATTCCGAGTGCACAACACCGCGATAGTCAAAGAACAAAATTAACATAACTATGACTTTTGATCGACTTTGGCGTGGTTTTTCGGTTTCGGTTCAGTTGGAAGGCGCCACTCCAAAGTTTGTAGACTAGTTTGCGTGTCAATCTCGTAAACCTACATCTCGTCACCCTGCGTTTCATAAATGCTGGGTCGGAATTTACTTGTTTTAGCATGTTCCCAGTGACTTATGCGATTAAGAAAATTCAAGTATTACAGGACTAGTGGAGCGGCAACATGTTTCATTCCCAAGTCATTAGTTAAAGTCATACGGATCGACTCGTGTCGCGAGACACATAAAGTTCAGCGGCAATTTCTCTCAATCAAGTTTGAGGATTTGGAGGATGAGGATTTTCAGTCACTATTTCCTTTACAGTTGCGATGTTAACTTCAGTTGACGTTGATGTCCTACCTAAATCGGAAGATTTGTCTCGCTCTGGTAGGACATCAACGAAAGCGTTCAAAAGCGGTCGAGATGTGATTTTCATCACATCTCGAACGCTTTGTACCACTAACATAAACACGTGTTTTTGATAAAGGTCGATTCACCGTAAGCCTTCTGTAACATTTTCGGGACTCCGAACATGAAATTCCCTTGGTGGTAAAATTACAGACAAATTCTTTGTTCGGTGTTTTTGTCCATTATGAAACTCGCGATATGATGAACACACTAGATATGATCTAACTAAAAACAGCGCTGTATTTAATCTAAATAACAGATACAACTCAAACTCCGCGCCAAAATGGAAAACAATTGTGCCAATCTAACAAATTGTGCATTTCCGATACTTTTTTGACAGAATGTACATACAATACAATAAATACCGTCCAGCAACCACCTTATTAACCAGATATGGCTCCAGTCGACTTCTTTCTTTTTCCTAAACTCAAATTACCACTTCGTGGCACCCGTTTTCATTCGGTAGAAGAAATACAGGAGAATTCGCGGCCAGAACTAAACTCAATTCCGGAAAAAGCGTTTAAACAATAAATTGATGATTAGATTATTCGTTGGCGTAAGTGTATCGTTTCTGAAGGAGCATACAAAAAATTCATTTGGATGAATAAATTACGTTTAATGTATTATTGATCGTTTCCCGGGTACTTTCTTGACATAATAGTATATATACTCACTTCCCTAGCTAAAAAGCGCTAGGACAAAGACAAGTTTCATGTCTGATTCTTCTTGGACTTGGTGAGAAAGAAATTAGTACTAATATTTAAAACTATCATGGTTTTGAACATGATTAGTAAGTTTTACAGCTTCTTGATATTTCGGGGTCTTTCGATATTTCTCGTGATTTCGCATGCAACTGAAAAAATATCGGGAAGCAGTAAAACTCACATATCACGATAAATATGCCGTTTTGACTGAAAATTCATATTCAGCTAAAAAGTAAGACGATTCAAGTGGTCCTTAAGATTGTATTGAATAAAAGAGTTTTAAATCTGAACTCGAGAGTATCGTTATGGTGACAAAGCGAGATATGGTTCGTTATCATAAGGCATCATCATCAACATCATCTCAGCCTTTATGAAGTCCACTGCTGGACATAGGCCTCCCCAATAGATTGCCAGGAAGAACGGTTTTCAGCCTTCTCCATCCACAGACTTCTTGCGATCCTTACAATGTCGACATAAGCCATATCATTCTATAATTCATTTTGAATTCAAATGATTGGAGGATACAAGCATAACCGTATTAAAAAACCGGCCAATAAGTTCCGTAGTCGGATTTTCTTTGACATGTTCTACTTCCCGTTGCGTCCACGTCCCTGATTCTGATTCGCAGGAGCTTAATTTCGTAAAATGTGAATGATCTTTAGTTTGCATAAACCAAAGTCTCTCTGTCTGTCTGCAACACAATTTTACACTTATTTATTTTTTATTTATTTATTTATTTATCTATTAATCATAACATCATAACTTCTACAGATGTCATCAACATTCAATGTTAATGTAAGTCTTGTTTATTTGTTCCAAATAAAGTTATTATTATTATTGCCGAGGATGTCAAAAATCGAAACCCTGGGCCCGAGGGGAACAGGAGCCCACCGCGTTTTCAAAATTATATCTCGGCGTCTTGGGAACGCTGCCCTCTGGCAGGGATCAGCTGAGCTATCTATAGATCGTTTTAAATGGTCCTTAGATAGCTCAACTGTTTCACATATATCATTCTAGTCATTTAAGAAAATTAAAAAAAAATCTTTTTTCAAAACAGTCTTTTGAAAATTACTTTGACAAAATAAAGATCGTATATTTCGAAATTTTAGCTAGCCTAGTGCAATCAACCGCTGAACCAAACAGAAGTCTCCGACATATGGGATACTCGGATATGCGGCCCGCCTGTTTATGGACGCGCGCAGACATCGGCAATCATGTTAAAGCAGTTGCTACAGAATGGGTGTTACTGAGAGTGATCCAAGTGAGTGTATATTTACAATCCCTAGATATTATAAACGCGAAAGTTTGTATGTATGAATGTATATATGTTTGTTACTCTTTCACGCAAAATCTACTAAATGGATTTTAATGAAACCTTACGATAATATAGCTTATCAGACTAAAACAAAGGCTATAATTTATAAAGATATTGTGTAAATTGTCCAACATATAACGATGAGTGTCAAGTAAGATTTCATATATAATAAATGGCACTTACAGCCATAATCTGGTTGACATAACTTGAATTCCGGTTTGTATACGCTTTTCGGCAGACTGGAATTGTCGATGACGACGGCTATGACCGTGATGATGGCTGGCACTCCCCACGCGTACAAAGAGTAAATGAAGAACTTCTTACAAATACCCCTATCCATAAGGCGGATATCACGGAACTTCCTAAAAAAGAAAAACTTCCTGTATTAAGTTGACATAGTTATTATTATGGGCAGCGAGCCAAGGCCCGGCTGGGGCGCAGGTGTTTGCAGGTTCAATTCCCGCCGCGGAACAAATATTTGTATCTACGATCTGCAAGTATTTGTCTCGGGTCTGGGTGTTTCTATGTATTTGAATGTATTTACAAAAATATATATATAGAAATAGTATCAGTCATGTGGTACACAACACAAGCTCTCCTTACTTTGGTGCTAGATGACGATGTGTGAAATTCCCGGCATTATGCATTTATTTATTATAATATAGTTTGTAGGTTATGGTTATGGGCTACATGTATTTTGGAGAACGCTGTAGAAGCTACATGATAAGTATTTACTCTGTGACCATATATACCTGCAGCAGTTTATTTTCATGTTATTCACTTGAATCATAAATATTAGGTAAAATAAATTGGTTTCTAAAATAATAACATTTTTAACATTGATTATACCTACTCCAAATGTTTTCCCTAACATGATAATCCAATGACGCAAATTAATGATATTGGGTTCGGTTTAGTCACATTGTTTTAATATGTATAAATTTATATCTGTCTGTAACCTTTTTCCGTGCTGTGTCTCAAATAAACCTTTATTTTATTCTATTCGATTCCAAGTCACGGGCTTGGTATTGATATACAATACCGAGTTTCATCCAGATCTGCTCAGCCGTTACGGGGTGATTGAACCACAAAAAAGCATAGAAACATTCACATTTATAACATTATATATATATATATATTACCTATATCGAAAGACTTCGAAAGGAACTCCTATAATGTTTTTAAACAGGTGTTTAGAGTAGGTAGGCAAAATTTTACATGTTAGGAGTATATTGTTCGCTTGTGGTGCCAAACAGGTCTAGTTTCAGCTTCAATGTCAATGCTTCAATGGGAGACAGCGCTGATCTTCAGACCTTATACGGTGACATCACGACCGGGACATTTATACATAAATTTATAAAAATACTTTAAGTTAATAATTACGTTTAAAAAACTAAAAAGAAAACCGACTTCATTGAACGAAATTTAAGCCTATAATACATTTTTAGTGGAAAGTAGATGTATTTTGTATATATAATATGGGTAGGCCAAATAAACGCACCGCTCCAATGAGACAGCGAGATATCGAAGTACACGAAAACATGATCGATGTATAAAATTTTTAGATTTTCGTTGATTTTACAGCTCGGCCGATTTAAATAAAATTTAAATGGGACCTGTGAAGTATAAGACCCCTTTCAAACAAAAAAAAAGAATTTTCCAATGAATATTCAGGCGTTTTCGAGTAATCGGTGAACATACTCGTACATACAAAAAAAAATTCCGACTAGTTGAGAACCTCCTCCTTTTTGATGAAGTCGGTTAAAAAAGTTAAAGTAACAAACATATAATGGAGATACTTATTGGTAGAATAGCATATCGGCTACACATAGGTAGAAACCACGCGAGCAAAGCCACGGATAGACCTAATATGGCTACCCTCCAAATAGCTGTATGACACACAGGCTTTACTAGGTACTTAGTTATTTCGTCCCAAGGTTTATTATTTTGAAACCCATAAGAATGAATAAGAAGGTAGAAAATAACTCTTGGTAGATGCGTACCTGAACCTCTGCCAAATGTTGATGCACATGGCATTCATCCAGAAGAAAGAAGAGATGAGACAGAAGTATGAAAATGGACCTAAAACAAAAACAATATAGTTATGTTCGCTGGCGCACATGTCAAGGATTTTTATGCTGTGATTGGCAAAAAAATAACACCTATAAAACGCAGGATGCTGGGCAGCACCAGCAGTCTGATAGAGGTACTGGCAGACATTGCAGTATCTGCAATGGTACTGGATATCAAGCCTGATCAACCCTTGTGCCAAACAAATTTATTGTTTAAATTAATTCTATTTTTATGTGTATTCTATTGTTATTGAATTCTTGATTATCTTAAACTGTGTGTCATTTACTACTCTATGGATCTTTGTGTTGTCTGAATAAATAAATAAATTTAATTTATACAAGCACTTACACCGACCTACTGAATTTGAGCCAATTTAGCACTTTACGCCGTTAATATAAAATAAATAAATAAATAATCCCGGACATTTCACACAGCATCATCTGGCCCCAAAGTAAGCAGAGCTTGTGTTATGGGTACCACATGACTGATACACTACCCACTTTTATACAATTTTTTTGTAAATACATACATATTATACATAGAAACACCCAGACCCGAGACAAATACTTGCAGATCATACAAACATTTGTCCCGCGGCGGGAATTGAACCCGCTTACCTTCTGCGTATAATATGTTAGTAATATATGGAATAATATAAAATACACGTGAAACAGCTATATAAGGATCGATCTTAACGAATGAACGATTTATAGCTCAACAGATCACTGCCAGAGAGAAGCGTCTTCAAGAATGGCGGCACTGTCACGTTGAATGGCAATGCTAATACGCTGGGCCTGATAGGAGCCAGCTCATGGGTCACGCGATATTTCCACCAGACGCCGTGAGTTAATTTTGAAAACGCGATGGGCTCGTTCGCTTTTGTTTATATATCAGTTAAAATTTACTTTAGAGTTTTACCTTATCCAACAACTTTCCAGGCTGTACAAGCCGTACATCCAAAAACAATAAAGTCATTGCTTTATTACTTTTAGAAGCAGATGATGTCAACTAAAATCACAATAGTAGTGTCCACCATTGATACAAGCTGATTCAAAAGCAACAGTTCGCAAGGTTGTCAGCAAACATAGGTATGTTACATAGGTATGTTACATAGGTATGTTACATAGGTATGTTACATAGGTATGTTGGTCACTATTGTATGACACTACAATAGTGATCTCAACAGCACAAAACTCGATTTGCTCGTAGGTACTTACTTAACCACTCGCAAACAGCATACAAGGCATTTGTGTCTCTGTCGCCATCCAAGCTATAACTGTATAATAACTTGCTGCTCAACAAGAGCATGTAGACCATCAGGGACGTCACAAACGCCATAAACATCATGCCGTAAAGGTTATTGTGAAGTTTCTCTAACAACCCATATACAACCAGCAATAGAATCATAAAAAATACAGAGACCAGGTCACCTGAAATCACAAATATTTGATAATCTTAATATTTCAAACTTTCATGTTGATCAACACTGATTTTACTCACGTATTATTTTGTCGATGGAGGCACTTGCAATGATTATGGAGAGTGCTAACTGCGGCAAGGAGCGGTCCGCGGATCAAACTCAGCTTTACTTCACTGATGAAGATTCTCTAGATGAATCGAAACAGTGTCGGTACCTCCATCAACAAAATAATACGTGAATAACTCGTGTTTTTTTATAATAACAAGCGAAGCGAACCTACAGTAGTCGCAAATGATGGGTAGCATCTGCCATTTCACATTAACATGATATCCTGAATTAGTCAGAGTCAAATTTTTAATTCAAAAATGTATATACAATACAATCACAAGGATCACTTTGGCGTTTATATAATACACGCTTTATACACAACACTGTAGGTTAAGCGCACAGCTGATGTTCTTTCTCAATTTCCCGTTCTCTTTCTTGTCAAATACACGTACACACTGTTGGCTGACAGTACCAACCTCTCGAAAAATGGGTTGTTATCCATCTGATGGCCAACACTACCACCGCGAATACTGCAAAAGTCGGCAAAGTGCGAAAATCGGCAATTGATATTATTATGTTACATGCTATAGAAAGAAGAAGAATAAGAACTGTTGACAGAAGGTCAGGGCGAACCTTAAGTATTGTTTGGGCAGTGTTCAAGTTGAGAGTTGAGATTCTTCGTTTGTCATTTCATAAAGTAACACATAACTCTGCTAATTTTATATTTTTTACTCGTTTTATTGCATGTTCTATTCAGTGATCTTAGCGGAATCTTAATGAATAAATTGTAACTTATGTTTGACGTACTTACTTACCGCATACTTAATTTATGTATGGGAGTGGTCCCGCTATTTCTAACGATTACAAAAGTCTCTATAAAGGCCGTGGATAAATCAAATCTGCCAGCATGGTACATTATGTGCCTGTGATTTAAGAATAATGCATTTAATATTTTTTATGACATGTACTTCTTTATGAATTGTGTTTTCCACGTACTAAAATCAAAGTAAATAATAAGACGAAAAAATGTAAATGGATTACTAATGGGATAAAAAAATCATGTGCTACTAAGAGACAGTTAAGATTTTCGTACTATAAAAAACGAAATGACCTACTAAAATCAAAATATGCGAACTACAGTAAATTGCTTAAAATAGTTATATCACATTCACAGAAATTGGTTAATGCAAATTATATTACTAACTCTAAAAATAAATGTAAGGCTTCATGGAATATAATATATAATTATAAAAAGAAATTAAATCCGGTTACTTCTGACCTAAAAATAAAATATAACAACAACCTTATTAATGAGCCTATTAGTTTGAGATTTTCAATAATTTCTACACTACTTTGACATCTAATAATTCTGACATTCTTAATAATAATGACATTAATATACATTCACAGATCTCATCTATGTTCCTAAAACCTTGTGACAATCTAGAAATACTATATATTATAAACTCTCTTAAAAATACCGAATCTGTAGGATATGATGGTATATGCACCAAAATAATTAAAAATTGTTCAGCAGAAGTGATAGAAGTCTTCATCTATTTAGTAAATCTATCATTTCAATCTGGTGAATTTCCGTTAAAACTTAAATATTCAATTGTTAAACCTATTTTTAAAAAAATTACCCTACTGACATTAACAACTACCGTCCTATAACATTAATTCCCATATTTTCTAAAATTTTTGAAAGAGCTATGCACTCTAGAATTACTAATTACCTTAACAAACATAACATTATAAAAAGTAACCAGAACGGATTCCAGAAAGGTAAATCGACTACATTGGCCGCTTTTAATCTAGTTAAAGCAATACTTGAGAATGTTGACCAAAAAAGTTTGTCTCAGCAGTGTTCTTTGATATGAGCAAGGCGTTCGATTATGTTTGTCATAAAAGACTTTTAGCAAAATGTGAGTTGTATGGTATACGTGGTCTTACTCATGATTGGATCAAAAGTTACCTGGAAAAACGGACACAATGCGTAGAAGTTAGAAAATTGAATGACAAAAATGAACTTATTGATTCCAGGTCACCTTTTAGACATAATACACAAGGTGTGCCCCAAGGCACTGTTCTTGGGCAACTGTTGTTTTTATTATACATTAATGATTTACCAGACATCACTAAAAATCATTGTACACTTTTTGCTGACGACATCTGTATTTAATTATCTCTATGTCATTAGTAACTAATGACAGTTAAGCAAAAATAATCTTAAAGTAAATGTATCAAAAACAAAGTTCATTAAATTTTATAACAGAAAACGAAAAGGAAGTGCATTTAAGGTGACTTATCAAAATGATGAAATTCAGGAAAGTGATACTGTTGTGTTCCTTGGTCTAAAACTTGACAATGTATGCTCATGGGTACCACACATTGAGCATATTAAATCAAAAATAAATAGTTTCATTTACGCGTTATGGAATATTGCAAACATAACTGATCATAAAACTGCTTTGCTAGCCTATCACGGTTATATAGCACACCTTCTTAGGTACAGTGTTATAATATGGGGGAACGGAGTTAATGCCAAGGCTTTATTTATAGCGCAAAAAAAGTGCCTTTGTGCAATATTCAACAAGCCACCTTGGGAACCTTGTACACCAATATTTAAAAAAAACAAGATTTTGACCTTGCCGTGTTTGTATATTTTAGAGATGTGTAAATTTGTCAGATCACATGCGGAATTATGTGACACTTTCGAACAGGTATACAAATTTAACTCTAGACATAAGGACAGACTAGCAATACCTGTTCATAAAACTGAATTGTTTAGTCGCAACTGTTACACCATGGCTATCAGAATTTACAACAAATTTCCAAGTCATGTAAAAGAGCTGAGGGGTCCCTTATTCAATAGAAAACTATTTAATTTATTAATTGATCATTGTTTCTATTCTGTTGACATCTATCTTCATTTTAAGTTTTGACCTATTATTAATTATGTGTTTTATTATATCAGAATGATCAGAATCAGTTGACAATTTTAATTTATAAGTTATTTTTAAATTGGTATTTATAGTGACATTGTATTAATGATATGTTATAATTTCAATTGATTTGTATGATAAATGAAATATATTCACGTGTCTGTACTCGGGCTAGATATGCAGCTCTACTATTGACAATTCGACCTAATGTGTATTATAACCATGTCTTATGTGAATAAACGTACTGAATTACTGAATTACTGAACCAAATCTATACGTTTACCAAGTTTCATTCAAACCAGTTCAGCCATTATTTCGTGGTGGCGTCAAACTCAAAGTGAGTCAACATTTTAATACAAACAAACATACACACAAATGTTCACCTAATATTAGTAGGCTAGAATTACCTACCGTCTGTCACTTGACGTGAGTGAGATTCACTCGATTACTTTATTTCTTTTAGCTATTTCATAAAGCGCATCGAAAGCTGTAGATGTGCCTCGGGATTCTTCGTCTGTCATTTCATGGAGTAACATAGCTCTGCTAATTTTGTATTTTTTACCCGTTTTATTGCATGTTTTATTCAGTAATCTTGGCGGAATTTTAATGAATAAAATGTGTCTACAGGATTAGTATGGATAATTGAATTATATATGTGGTGCAATGTTATTTGAACGACGAAGAATCCCAAGAAAATTCTAGACGCCATTCCGCGTGACGTCTAGAATTGACAATTGACCATCGACTAAGACTAATAACAAACAAACTAACTATAAAAACTTGACATTGGCAAAATTAGCATTCTAGTATGTCACAGGCCATGAACAAAGAAGAACAAGAATATATGTGCCTCTGTCAAATTTTACTTTATGGTTTTCAGACACTCTTCTCCTACTTTTCTTCCTATAATGGCATCTGTCTTGTTAACAATTTTGCCAGTGTCAAGTGATTGTTTGGTTATAAAGTCTTAGTCGACCTTAATTTGTCTATTCTAAAATAAACGTCAAAGCGGAATAGCCATGTAGAACTTTTTCGGGATTCCTTGTCGTTCAAATTACTTTGCAACATAATACACTTATAGTTCAATTGTGCATACTTGTGCAATGAAGTCACAATTTATTGATTAAAATTCAGCTAAGATTACTGAATAAAACATGCAAAAACACGAGAAAAAAAAACCGGGAGTGCCGACAGAAGTGAAAACTTATTTTGGCGAGTTAGAGTTTAGTAATAAATCACTTCAAAATCAGTAATTATGGCGACTGCCAATCAAATACTGAACGAACACGGATGATGCAATATTTTTTGTTCAGAATGTAGATAATATATCAAAGAACCTAACTCAGTAAACTTCTCCATACAAAAGTAGACTGTAAACATGTGAATTAAGTTTTATAAGAAGTTTTCACTTCAATAATAATTTAGGAGCGCTATGTTACTTCATGAAATGACAAACGAGGAATCTTACAGATACTCATATTGCGGCAAATACCGACATAACTTACCGTAAGCAATAAACATGTCTTCTTGTTCAGTTTTTGTTATATTTAACCGTAAATAAAATTGATATACACTATAAGGTTCGTGTTTGGCCATGAATGCCATCATTTCAATGCAAAAATTAGGCGCCTTTCTGGTCTCTCTTATATGATCTACTAAGCCATATTTGTCAGATATATCATACGCTACAATGCCGTTCTGAAATAAAGGTGTCATATATAAATAAATGGATAAATATTTAGGACAATGCACACAACACATCTAGCCCCAAACCAGATTACTGATAGAATAGTATATACATATTTTATAGGTGACTATTATATTATCATCATCATTATCATCATCATCATCATCATCATCATCATCATCATCATCATCATCAGCCTTAATCCACTATCCACACTTAGCAATCCACTGCTGGACATAGGCCTCCCCTAATGAGCGCTATTGCGCCCTGTCTTCAGTTCGACGCATCCAGCTTCTGCCGGCAGCCTTTCGCAGATCGTCACTCCACCTTGCCGGAGGGCATCCTACACTACGTTTGCCGAGTCGCGGTCTCCACTCAAGAACTCGTTTACCCCAACTGTTATATAACTAACTATATAATAGTTATAAATACATACTTATGATACTGTATAACACCCAGAACAATATATAACACAGAACAAACACGTAGGTTCACCACACAAATGATTATCTTGGGAGGGAATCAAACCCTCAACCTTCAGCACAGAGGGCAGAGCTATGCAAAATATGCAAACGTTATAAATACTTCAAATTCAAATAATGCAAATTATATTAATGAACTCGATTTAGGTTAGTTACCTAAACTGAGTTTCACAAAATAAGATAGCTTACCTCTGTCAAATTTACATAAAAAGCACTTTGCTTTATCGTACAACCAATACCATAATTACTTGTAAACTCTTTTCTGTACAATAAATTGAAATCTTTAAATTTTTTTGTCGCTACTTTTCCATCGGCTGTGAAAATTTTAAGTCCTGAGAAAGAACTCATCTCCTCTTTCAATTTACTCATTGCAGGAACTTCCTTGATCAACTGATCTATGCTTTTACACGTTTCAAAAGTACGAGTTTTGTGGATTACTTCATTAATTCCACAGCACTTCACCAAACAGGGTGGAGCCCCGGGCTTGCATTGCTTCTCCATATCTACCTCCTCGCCATACGGTCCCGTCACTTCACTACATATATTTTCCAAGTCTAATTTGACACCTTTGGCTAGTATCAAGATTATGCCTATGCTGATCAAATTCATTTTATTTTATACTAAAACAGGGCAATTGTTCGTAATATGTATATGTCAAGCCACTTCCATTATTAAAATGAACTAATGGTAATTTCATTACCTCACTCATCGACGGTTTTTACCTTCAATGAGGAAACAAGATTTTACCTATTTGACTCATTGGTTATAACGGATACTTCAAATATATGTGATTTCTCCCTACAGGATAATGCGAGACAAAAGTTTCCTAAATGCCTACCAACCTTGTTGTTTCTGCCAAGCAATAGTTACCTACCGGTGTGCCACAGGGTTGATGGTGAGTACCTACTGTTCACTGACGACATTGTTCATCGTTCTCGGAGACGATGCATCTGAGATACAGAGCAGGCTGGGAATTAACGGCAGAGAATGGAGAACGATGGCCTGAAAATAAGCAGGATCAAAACAGAAGATCTGTTTTATGATTTCAACGGTCTCTACGAAACTCTCTCTCATTAAGGGCATAGCGGCAACAACATTTTGGTCGAGGCAAATTTGATTTTTATGAGAGAAAATTGACACGAAAGAAGAAGATTAAGGGCATGGATACCGGTTTTCGATAACATCGAAAAACCGAAATATCGTACTAAAAATCCGATACTGTAAAACCGATATTGGACTTAGGTAATATCGGTTTTTGATATTTGATATAAACAATAAAAGACATATTCCACTAAATGTCATATAAGTTAAGTAAAGCTATCTGTTTAATAATAAATGTTGCAATGTCATTTATCTTTTTTTAAGAAATAACAAGTGGCAATTTTTTTCCGAAACATCATTTAAAAGTTTCGAGCTAGTATAACACTATTTAAATTAGCCACTCACCGGTCCACCGCTACCTTGCAAGGCCAACCACAGCGCTTCGTCCATCCAAACTACTTGTTGTGCTCCTGTCACACTGTGTTCAGGAGAACAGGAAGACTTGACCACTGGTTTTCTTTGTTTGCGCCTCGAAGAATGAAAAGAACAGTAATTCACTCACCTTGAGATAGGACGTGGAGGTTGACGGCCCGCGTGGAGTTCCGCCGCCGAATGCGGTTGATCGTTTGGAGCACACAAGGTTAGGCCACCGCTAGGCCTCCGTCGTCGTAACACAACATCGTTATAAATTATCCTTATGTAGATTTCCGTTGAGTTGCGCCGGCAAAAACCGCCGTGTTGCCGGCGCCCGAGTTTCACCGTCCGTCTGTCCGCGCGCTAGTCCAATATGGGTGTGTGTTGAATGCGCTCGAGCCGTCTTATAAGTCGTCTCTCTCAGCGACCGAACTGCCGTCAATTCAATTTAAGAGGCGCGAACACACTGTTCATGTAACTTTTAGATGATTCTTAGGCTTATTATTCAAACGAAACTAATCGTAGTCTTACACTTCCGTTTGTCAAAAAGTCAAGTACGATTTGACATGGAATCATGATCTTAAATGATATGGTACTGTTAGCCCTAGTCTGCAAATACGAAGTCAAAAATTTAAAAAAAAAATGTAAAAGATATAATAAGGAGACACTAGTCAGCGGCACAAACTCTTCAGTGCGCGCAGCTAAAATGCATGCTATTTCACTTTTATGGGTGAAATTTTATTTTAATGCATGATTTTTCATTTTTAAGGGTTCTCATGAAAAAAGTACTGAATGTAAGTATCTATTAGAAATAAAGTTATTTAAGCTCTCTAATATATAATCTATGCTTGTATCAGAATCATTTTGGAGATTATGTACTGCGTATGTTATTTATTTACGCCCAAAGTTCCGTTAAAATAAGTGTTGAAATACGTTTTTTTTAGGTTTATATCATTCAAACCTATTTTTTTATGATTCTGTTGCGATACAAGCATAGATTATGACGAGACAAATTGATATCACTTAGTTTTGGTTGTTTAACATCAGACATGTTAAACAACCGGTACAAACGGTACAAATCAGACGGTACAAACGTCGAAGGATGGTGTGACCATCCTTCGATGTTTGTATGGAAAGATTCACTCTTAAGTTACAATCAGAATATTTTCTACTCCTTCTAAATTGTACGCTAAATAGCAAACATATTAAGCGACGCAGAATCGTTTTAAGGCGGTTGCATGTGAAGTGACAGCGATTGTAATTTTTTTTTGCTTCGCCTTAATTCCCTTAAGGCAATTCCACGCCGATTATATTCACCCTTATAATTTATATTTTGATAGGTTTTTTCCTAATACAAAACTTGACCTTCATAATTCATTTATTGTAAAACATAGGTGAATCATAGGATTTGTTTATTTGCCAAGTTCGATAAACTACCTTTTGAAAACGTACGTATAATATTTTTAAATTGAGGCATTTATAAAAAAAAGGAATAACACAATAATATGTATTAATAAAAAATATATTTTTCTGAACAGAGAGCTAGAACATTAATAATTATAGTTAAATATGTATGTCATTGTGGAATATTAACTAATTAAATTTATGTAATTTTATTAATTCAGATATATTATGAAAATATTTAGCTTTAAATATTTATTTATGGTATCCCTATATATATAAAAACCTTCTGCCACAGTTTTCGTGTTCATACTCCTCCGAAACGGCTAGATCGATTATGATTTTTTTTATGTATATTCAATAGGTCTGAGAATAGGTTTATAACTAATTTTTATACCCCTAACCTAAGTGTTAAGGGTGGCTCACCCCAATTTTTTTTTTATGTTCAATAAGGCAAAACAACGTTTGCCGGGTCAACTAGTTATTCTATATAATCAGGTTTTATTCCCGCATATTACATAGCTACTACACTTATACATACACACGTCCTCGGATCTTATATATTTATATGAATTAAGAATAATACAATTATACATAGGCACTTAAACAATATTATAAAGGCGTCAGTCAAGTTACAGAGCAGTTATTTGTAATTGAAAACATTCGTTCATGGATTCAATCCAGCAAGCTGAGGTGGGTGAAGTTTATTTTCCACTGACGCCACTCTGGGATTCTGTTTGATAGCGCAGGCCTTCCCCACACTAACCTCTCGACCTTGGCAACAGGTCCCGCAGGAAAGACGAGTCAGTACATGCGGTGTCGGTTCTGTTGCAGATGCATAACGACTGGCACCGAGCCGGATTTGTTACAAGTTTTTCTTCTCTGTTACTAGCTAACTACACATAAATTACACATAATAATAGAATTTAAATAATAAATTTGTTTAGCACAAGGGTTGATCAGGCTTGATATCTGGTACCTTTGCAGATTACTGCAATGTCTGCCAGCCAGTACCTCTATCAGACTGTTAGTCCAGCCCAGCATCCTGCGTTTTATAGATGTTATTTTATCACAGCATATAAGTCATTTACATTATGCGTCAGCAAACATGCCATATATGTACTACAATATCTGGGAAGCCCCACCATTGCTAAACAAATTATTATAAAGGATGCATAGGACAGTGATGGACGCATTGGTATAAGTAACCCACAGGCTGCTGGTGTAAAAAAGATTGACAGTAGGATTTAAATAATGATACTTTAACATCTACTGAACAATGAGCGCACCTACGGATCGGCATGTTTCCTCGTACCGCCAGCGCCCCACGCTCCCTTTCTATGTCACAATTATCACGTAAATCAGCAGTGACCCAGTGTCCTAAATATTACAACGAAGACCATAACCTCGCTCTTCTTTTTGTTGTATTTAAGTTTATGGCGTTCAGTGCAGTACAATAAAGATAAACTCGCTGTTCCCACTGTTAGGCTCGCTAAAGTTAATAAGTCTTTTATAGGACAATGTGTACGCTTTTATAACAAGGTCCCAAGCGACGTGTTAAATTTGTTGATTGGCAAATTTAAAAACGTAATTAAACAGAAACTGTCTATTAAAGCATATCGATACTTCGGGGTAGAAATGGCGTAAAAGCCAATGTAGCAAATGTTCAGGAAAAGGAAAAAACGTAAAAAAAAAGTATTTTGACTTGTAACTTTTTTAGCTGTAGATTTATATTAATCAGGAATAGTGAAAAACATTTGAACTTCTATGAATTGTAACGACAAAAACATTGAGTTTGAGCTTTTCTTATATTTTAAAAGTTAGGGTGGATTTACGACCCATAAAAATAGATGAAATGGTGATTACATTATTTCATAAAAAAATGTCTATGAAGTACTTACAATTATCAAACTATGTTTACGCAAATATTGGTCATAAAAGCTAAAGCTGTCACATAAATAACTAGTAAAGAACATGGCCAGTGCCACTATTTTGAATTTAATATGCCCAATTAGAAAGTAAAGTGCATAATTTTATTTTAATTTTAAAGAAATTGATAAGTCAATTGAAACCTTCAACTGATTAAATGATGAGTAGTGACATATTTTATGTAATACCATACAGAACCATTCAGATCAATCTCCTGTTACCAGGACACACATACATGCCTGTTGACTCAGTGCATGCCACAATTGTACGCGAAATCCAAAAAAATACAGCTTGGAGCCACTCACAATCGATGCCTTACATTTCTTCTGTACCTACGAAAACGTCCTCGACCCTATCGTGTAATAGTCATGGACAATAGTGATTTCATAATTTGGAAGAACTTGCCTCAAAACATTCACCAATAAAGCACTGAAAAAGTTGCGGTTTAAAAATATTCGGGTTGCTACATTTAAAAAAATGAATACCGACCAGGTTGAAATGAAATACTCCACCGATGAAAAAACGATTGCAGAAAAAGTCGCTTTAGCGGATGAAGGAAAAGGGAAGGCAAGGGCCATCGTTGTGCAAGTGAAAATACAGATGACTGCCAAGCTGAAGGAAGTCAGACTAAGGAATTTGTGTTGTATAATTTATATAACGCCCGATTACCTATTTCAACAGCGAAATATAAAGATTTAAAACAGCTTTGCGAAAATGGTGTCATACCTAAGCCGTATCATCACGAGTTTTTGCAGTTACCCCACAAAATTGTTAAAGAGACACTTGCGGAAACCGACGAAGAAGATAAAACCGAGGAAGATGAATACAATTAAAATAACACTATTAAATGAATAGTTCATAACTTTAAGCAGAAATTTTGCAATATATAATAATCAATTATATTTGTATTTAATCCGCCGGAGGTATAAAAAGTTGAATATCTGTTTGAATTAGCATGGTGCACGGCTAGATCTAGTTCCTTCTAGCCGCGCGATACTTCCGTTTATCTGAGTGGTACCTACTTAAACGGTGTAACTCATACTTTTGTTGTCTTTTGAAATTATTCAAGGGTGTAAAAGAAAAAATGTATACATTTTGATACGTGGATGAAAAGGTTGTAAATCAAAACTGTAAAAAAACGCTGGCTTTTACGACCAAGAATTATTGATACGATGTTTATACGCCAAAATTATTTTAAAGATCTTGTGTAGTGGCAAATACACTGTATGATCATGTTATAGGATTTAAAAAAAACTGGGTAGTACTAACCATTTTTTTGGGATTATCAAAATTTTAAATATACAGATCGATAGAGCGTTTAAATCAGAACAGAGCTGCATTATTAAGTAATTTTAGCCAAAAATGGCTTTTGCGCCCTTTCTACTCCGAAGTATAGATATTATAAAATATCTGATTATTTAGATGACAAAAAAGCTTGGGATGAATCTGCTCCAACTCGACTCGGCATCCGTGACAAAATTGTCAAGGGCCATACAAAAAAGTGTTAAGACCAGACAAGTTTCTTGCCGGATTCTTCTTGAACTGGGGTTAGGAGGAACCGGCACCTAGATTCACTAGCATGTAAGAAGACGATTCAAAGTGGTCCTTGTGATTGTATTGAATAAAGACATATTGAATTTTGAATTGAATTTTGAATTTTGAATACAAGCAGCAACCACATCAGCGCGATACTGCTGTGAGTATAGTACCATGTCATCCGCATAGAAGTGAGCCCGTAATATTATTATTAATATATTATTATTAAGTATTTTGTACCTGACTTTCTAGGTGTACTGTACGTATCTTAGAGGAATATTTAATTATTGAATTGAATTGAATGGCTAATGGTATTGATGCGTCTTATTTATTTATTATTATTATCTGACCATCGATGGAGCACCCCGCATGCATGCTGCTGAGCTCGCCGATGAGTTCGTTCACGTACAGGCAGAAAAGCTTCGGCGGAGATTCACAACTCTGTCTTACTCCACATTCCAGCCTGTACGTGTCCGATACCTCATCCGCCCACCTTATACAGTGTCGTTTTGATGTGCATACCAGTTCCTAAACAAACTAACGATCTCCCGCGGTGTCTCAGTAGATGACAGTTTGTCCAACAGTAACTGATAGTATGTCGGGTCTAACAACAAATAACTGTCGCTATATATTTAAATGAAATAACGACTTGCCACACGATAGGGTTGTTAAAGAAAACAACTCCCCTTTCATCATCATATCAGCCCTTAAAAGTCCACTGCTGAACATAGGCCTCCCCAATAGATTTCCAGGAAGAACGATTTTGAGCCCTCTTCATTCTCACTCACCGTTTTCCCGCAATCTTTACAATGTCATCAGTCCATCGGGTGGGGGGTCGTCCTACGCTTCGTTTTCCTGTGCTTGATCGCAATTTGAGAACTTTTATTCCCCAACGGTTATCAGTTCTGCGAGCTATATGGCCTGCCCATTGCCACTTCAACTTGCAGATTTTGAGTGCTATGTCGGTGACTATGGTTCTTCTACGGATTTCCTCGTTGCGGATTTTATCTCCACTCCTTTTTACTTGTACGAGATAACTCCCTAACATACATTTTTAAATTGTTTTGTGAGACTACTAGCTTACGAGCTCGATCTAAGATTTTTTTAATTTTTGGTGTGAGTTGACTAACGACTCGTGAATCTATGTTCTGTCCAAACATCAATTTCCTGTTTAACCGACTTCAAAAAAGGAGGAGGTTCTCAATTCTTTGGAATCTTTCTTTTTTTTCTTTTAACTTTTTTTTTATGTGTGTTCACCGTTTACTCAAAGACGCCTGAACTGATTTGAAAAAATCTTTTTTGTTTTGTTTATACTTTCCAGGTGGTCCCATTTAAATTTCATCGCAATCGGTCAAGCGGTTTTTAAGAAAACAACAAAAATGCTAAAATTTTACCCATCGATGATATTTCCGTTTACTCCGAAACCTCGCTGTCTCTGGAGCAGTGCGTTTATTTGGCCTACCCATAATATATATAAACCAAACACCACTAAAAAAATATATATTCAATGAAGTCGGTTTTCTTTTTAGTTTTTTAAATGTTATTATAGACGTGTAACATGTTTTCTCTCGCTTTCCTGCAATCTGTGGGAGTGATTTCGTGAAATGAGATGGAAGTGTCTGAAAGCTGGGGAAGCGCGCGCCATTTGATTTGATCAATGAGCGCGCGGTGGTAGAGTTTACCGTCAGATGGTACCAACCCATTTTCCGAGAGGTTGGTACCTTCAGCTAAAAGTGTGTGCATGTGTGTGATGAAAGAGAAATAGAGAATGGGAACGCATCAGCTGTGCGCTTAAACTACCGTGTTGTATATAAAGTGTGCTGTTATATAAGCTTAATAGCAGCTGCCTGCGGCTTTGCACGCGTGGTACCTCCATAAAAGTAGCCTATGTCCTTCTCCAAGGTCCCAGCTATATCTGTTCTAAAATTCATCAAAATCGGATCAGCGGTTTAGGCGTGGAAACGTAACAGACAGACAGAGTTACTTTCGCATTTATTATGTATTAGTTTCGAACCAAAAGCCTAAATATAAATTTTCAGATCCCTAACCTAAGGTAATATTAGTTGCCCATACAAACTTTCATCCCCTATTTTACCCTCTTTAAAGTTGTTTTTTGAGACAAAAGTAGCCTATGTTCTTCCCCCGAATGCAATACCTCTTCTTACTAAATTTCATCAAGATCCGTTCAGCCGTTTAGCCGTTTAGCCGTGAAAACGTAACGAACATACAGACAGAGACACTTTCGCATTTATAATATTAGTATGGATTCAGGATAATATTAATGTTGCTTAATATGTTATAATAATAATAATAATAATAATAATATCGTTTATTTTAGGCAACACTAGTTTAGTTCATGATGTTAAATACTTACAAACTACGGCCCATATAAGATATATACCTTAAAGTCTAACATACATAAGTCATATTATAATATTAATTACTAGCACGTATAGTCGGCGACGTGTGACACGCGATATGTGCTGTTATCGTTATATAAGGTGACTAGCGACCCGCCCCGGCTCCGCACGGGTACAATACTGTAGTACATTATTTTGATCTATCCTGTAGGATTCAGCCAGCGTTTGCAATGTAAGCGCAAAAAATGAGTTTATTTACGACATCACATAAGAAACCTTTAAAATTATTGGTGTTTCTCTACCTTATTATGCATGTATTATACATATAAACCTTCCTCTTGAATCACTCTACCTATAAAAAACCGCATTTAAATCCGTTGCGTAGTTTTAAAGATCTAAGCGTTAGATAGTGACAGACAGACAGCGGGAAGCGACTTTGTTTTATACTATGTAATGATATGTCAAAAGTAACACATCTTATGCGACTATTGTAAAATTCTTTCGTTTTTTTAATCATGATTTTTACAAAATTCGATATGGTATTTGAGCGGCTCACCATTAATCGAACACTGAACCAATGACCCTGGCTAAATGTTAAGTTTTTCACATTTTAGTTTCTATAAACCTAGGATTCAGCAACTGATTCTGCTCGTTCATTTTTGAAGTGTCATCGGTGCTGTAGATGCAAGTCTCGATCTGAATGCTGTCGTCGGTGGATTTGGTCTTGGTCATAGTGCTGGCCTTCGAGCGGTCGGTGCGCGTGGTGTTTTTACTGTTCGTACTGCGTCCTGTCCACCTGTTCTCTATGTTGAACCTAGAACAGATTCGAGATTCATGATTCAAGATATATATTTGCACTAGCTGTTGCTCGCGACTTCGTCCGCATTTTTTTTATGGAATTATAGCTTAAATCCTTCCCCAGAATGCAATTTATCTCCTTGCCAAATTTTATTGATAAGTTTCAAACCAATCAGTCCCACTACCGAAAAAAATCCATTCAAGCATTCACACCCCATTTTACTCCTTTATGAGAGTTATTTTGAAAAATCCTGAAACATGTGTCCATTTATTTTGCATTTTAAGTATCCAAATCAAGTTTCTAAGAAATCACACCACCCGATAAGTTCCCATACAAACTTTGACACCCCATTTTACCCCTTTGTTAGGGTTAATTTGAAAAATCCTAAAATACGTGTCCATTTATTTTGCATTTTATTTATTTATATTAAGTTTCAAGCAAATCGCACCACGCGTTAAAAAGTTTCATACATTCGTTTTCATCCCTTGTTACACTTTTATGGGTGGAATTTAAAAAAAAATCCGCCTTTGTGGGTGGGTGGTTTTGCTGTAAAAGGAAGCTACCTTCCAAATTTCAGTTTTTTAGCTTCAGCGGTTTCGGCTCGGCGATGATGAATCAGTCAGTCAGTCAGGTTAAGCTCTTTTATAGATATAGATAGATAGTTACAATTTTACGTTATTCACTAGAGGCTCGAAAAGTCGAGCATCGCAAATTCTACGCGTAGGATGTTGTCGATTTGAGCAAAGTACACTGTTCAGGATAAAGACCCTTAAGAGAATTATCATGTTGTAAACTTAAAACAAAAATGTTTATTAAATTATTGGCAAATGTTTTTATGGAATTAAATATTTACTTAGTTAACGTTCCAAATGCTTTGATAAAAACTATTAATGTAAGCCTAAATTAACATCTTAATACCCTAATATTTTCAAGCTGACAATAATAACCTACCTACTAACTTAATACTAAACCCGAACCTACTTACTTTGTTAAATAATGTAGCTGTTTTTTGTAACTTTTTTGTTAGTTTGTTATTGTTTCTGTTCTTTGGTTTTTTGTGTGATAATAAAGTAAATTCGTAGGCCGCTGCCTAGGGTAGCTTTTAAAAAACGGAGTTTAAATTTAATCTAATTTAATTAATAAAACAAAATTACAATATAATTATTTTAAACATGAATCCCGTTCGAAGTATGAAGCAAGAGTGCAATTCTAAGTCTAGGTAGTTCCCATGAAAAGAGCAGCGTCGGTTGTCAGGCGGCCCACGTTGCGCTGACCATGCGCCTCGTGCCATGTCGATGTCTTGTAGCCAACACAGCGCTCTACATATATTAGCATTACGTAACAAAGTTATTATAGTTATTCTAAAAAAAAATGTTTTGAAATGTTTATTTAAATTAATTAAAAAATGTATTGTTTTATTTGTTTTTTCACCTATTTAGTTTTTTATTATTTCTAGAGTAATGTGTGGATATAATTAACTATTTAACTATCTGTGTAAACACGCAAATATATCATTTCATTTAATTTCTTAACAAATAAAAGACCGAAGTGATATTTGTATCTAAGTATAATAAGTTAGATACTTC
This sequence comes from Lampropteryx suffumata, assembly GCA_948098915.1. Taxonomy (NCBI): domain Eukaryota; kingdom Metazoa; phylum Arthropoda; class Insecta; order Lepidoptera; family Geometridae; genus Lampropteryx; species Lampropteryx suffumata. The sequence continues at coordinate 16,230,839 of OX402565.1, read as the reverse complement.
GACGTACCATACTCTGTTGCGCAGTGGGCCAAGGTTCGTTTCGTTATTTACTATACTACAGATGCGATGGACAGACCAGATCCAGGATACCACCAACAAGAACGTCCACGAAAGCCTACACACTGCCAAAGACCGAAGAAACTGGGAAAACGATCATCCAAGGAATGATTCGCGGAGGTTACGACCCTCAGCAATGAGGAACACGACACAAGGAAAAGGATACTATAAATAAACGAAATAACAGATTTCTATTAATTCCTTTGCAGAATGATAGTTGTTGCGGAGAGGCGCGGCTTGATCTTCGTTCGGTTCGGGCTCTGCAACCTACGTCGGGGCTGGATCCGATGAGGTTTCCAATGAAAGATTCTAGCCGGTACAATGTTACCTTATTGTTCAGGGAGATCCGTTCTGTTCTGACACTTTTGTACTACTACCTTTTACTACGCGAAATCCCTGTTTTATATACCTACGGTTGTATCTCGTGGAATTTTGGCAAAGGGTGCGTTCTCACTAACAAAGTCAGCGTCGCTAATAATAGGTAGATTATCCTTTAGTTAGTGTTCTAAGGTATGTTTACATGTAAACTATTAGGAAATATGAGTACCTTTTGCACAGCATGATGAAGACGGAACGCTTGAAGACCATGATGATGAAAACAAACACTCCGATGTACACGTTGACAATATTCAATGTATAGAACAACCATGTTTTCATATGGTCTTTTCCTATAAAAGCCTGTCGACAAAATGTTTAACAAGTATTAATTAATAAATAAACATAATTACATTACATTTATAAAACTAAAAGGAAGACCGACATTGAATGAAATTTGAGCCTATAAAAATACAACCGAATTGAGAAGCCGGTTAAAAAAGTTTTTATTTTACGCTTTTTGGTTCTTTATCATATTTCGAAATTCGTGAGTAAACTGGAAAGTCACAGGAAATCTAAACTTTTTTTCATCCAAGTGGATGATATATTTTTTTCAGTTTTTTTTATTTAAAAGATATTTTTTTTTTGTGAAAGTGATAACTTCTTTAGTGTTTGAAAGTGAAAACTTCTTTAGTATCGTTGTGATTTGAAAGTCGATGAAACGAAAAAGAGACATACACATAAATTCATAAGATTTAACGTGGGAGAAAATGGGATACGAAGCATTATAAATTCTATTTTAGAAGGTTTCACTTCTACCACGTGTGAACTGCGCACATGTTTTTTTTTTAATTTAGATTTTTTCAAATCGGTTTATTAATGACGGAGTTATGAGGTAAAAAAACCAGTCGAATTGAGAACCTCATTTTTTGAAGTCGGTTAAAAAAACACCGACGATGACAAACAAAATTATTCTGCTTGCAATAGATGGTGTTGAATTGGTTCGGGTCCACATCACTGATCATTACTGATTTCGGAAGCTATCACTGCCCGCGGTCACGAGCTTAGCTAGTCTCCAGCGATTGCACAACAATGAGAACTTGGCTAATTATGCGAAGGGACTCCACAGGACGAGTGAAGAAAAGCCTATCTGCATAAAACTAGAGAACTAGAAACTCAAAATCAAAAACCCTATAGAAATACATCACCAGTTATTTACATATGTAATGCGTTCAACTGTTAAGACATTTTGAACATTAGATGAACGAAGAAGATGGTAAAATGAATGAAATCATTAAAAAAATGCTTTTACCTGTGCCACCTCAATTAGCCAATTCACGCCCATAATCACAGATAACTTGATGTATATTGTAAACCTAGAACAATACAAATAGAAATAGAATAAATATTTATTACACATCACATAAAGATTCACATAGAAGAAATGGATACAGTTTAATTAAAAATAAATGAGTTGTTGCTACATTTTGTCTTATTTATTTGCAACCTTATAGAAGAGTAGGATTTAAAAAAACTAAATCGCCGGGAAAAAGAAGTTTAAACCGAAACGTTATTGTTTTAAGATTCGACGCACAAGCACGTCCTTACAGTCATTAGAGTTAAGAACGAGTTTATTAACTTCAAGGGATGTGTTCATGATTAATAGTTGCCGATCATTGATAACTTTACTCTCCTTGTACATGCCCACTGTGTGATACTAAATATTTTTTTAGCATTGTTTTTAATACAGACCTATGGGCAATCTCAAGGTCTAACATAAAGGTTTTGCAGGCCCCATCCCAATTCGTAATGGAATAAGCCACAATCGACTGACACTGGGTAATATAGGTGGATCTCAACAAGTCCAAGTCTGCAGAGTTTCTAAGCAGTCTCATGACATTGTAGATTTTACGTGTTCTTGAAGCCAAACTACTGATGACTTTTAATGTTAAAATTTTGATAACATTACGGTTTACGAGGTCATTACAGTGTTCGTTTGTTAGACAGTGAGGGTATCAGTTTCCACGTTCCACTGCTGCACAAAGGATATAAACAACTATAGCGTACCACAGTTCAAGTTCATACGACTCGTGGAACGAACGTATGCACAGAGTTGAACTGCATGGGTGATATATCCAAGACCGCCACGCGTGCATAAATTATGTCCCAAACTACGTATGCATGGGGAACGTGTTCGTGGGTTGCAGTAGACGTTATCACATACATTTTCATACAAAATGAAGGTATATCAACGTTACTTTTGACCAACTCTTGTCAGGGTCAGTGTATGAAAGTAGGCAAGCGTCACTTACTGATTTTGATTTCTTTTGTTTTGCTTGTTGTCTTTATCGAAGCCTTTCACAGATGTTTGCACCACCCAGATGTTGTAAATTGTCATTATGTAAAGCACTATGTTGGCCGTCACAAGAACCAGCATTGGCAAGAACTTGTACATTCTACCCAGGTTCACTGTAACAAGAATATATAAAGGTTTAGCTATGGAGCTATAGGATAGTTGCCTCTTGCAGCCTGTTGCAGCAACAGGCTGCAAGAGGCAACTATCTTTAATCACCTGCCTGTCGCAGCCGGCGTGCTTCGCCGGCCACGTCGGTGTCGTAAAGAGCTGTCGTGGTGTTTAAGTATGGTCTGTCAGACCTCAAAAGACGAAAATACCTGGCCACTTAGAAAGTAATGCCCTGGCTGATTATAATAATTAAAAAAAAATGAAAATACCATCGTTCGAATTTTTAATTTCCCTCCATATATTTTTCCATTGAATTGTCGTGTTTCATTGAAAAATGGATCTGCGTCGGGAACATTTTCGTCCGATGATTTTTTACGATTTCAAGTGTGGCTTAAAACTGGATGAGTCGTCTGATCGTTTTCAAATAGCATTTATACTTGAAGGCGCTTCTAAAGCAACCATCTACTATTGGGATAACAAATTTAAACGCGTCGTCTAACTTGAAGGATGATGAAAGAAGTGGTCGTCCTTCAAAGGCTGAAAATGTAATTCAAGAAAACAGGCAATATATGCTGAATTCAGCATATATTGCAGTTTGGATCGGGTTAGAAGGATTCAAAACGAACCAAAGTGAATCGATCGAGAAACGCAGGGAACATTTTGGTCGCAAGTTTCTTCACTTTGACGGGGTATCTGGTGTCGATTCCATCACAAAATCAGCATCAAATCCTTTTTGGAAGTCGGTTAAAAACCTGCATAATGCCACTTACAGCCGTAATCTTTTTGACATATCTCAAACCCCGGTCTGGACACAACGTCTGGCGGCAGATCGGATTTGTCGATGACGACGGCTGTGATCGTGATCATAATTGGCAAGCCCCACGCGTACACAGAGTAAATGAGAAACTTCACGTAGATGCCTCGACGGTGGATCTCACGGACCTTCCTTGTACCCCTAAAAACAAGTTAGTTTTGTAAGATACTGGCGTGTGGTACCTACATAAGAATTACCTATATACAATTCCCTGGAATTATATATATAGGGTAAAGTGGGGTAAATGCGAGTATCATAACTAGAATTACATATTCAACCATATACAACTTTTTAGTTTGTTATAATTTAAAGTTTTATAATTTAAATAATTTATAATATTACATAATTCCCGTGCGTATCAAGCATTTAGTAGGCCAATGTTTTAAGTCATTTGTATATTAAAATCACTCTGATAGCGGAAGATAATAAAAGTTTTTAAAAATATGGCTCACTTATTACATTTGCCCTTGTATACTGGGCCAATGTAATAATGTTGCCCAACTACTTAGAGCTGTAGATAGTTTTAAATCAGGGGTAATAGCAAAACAATGTGAAAAAAGGAATTCATTTTTGGTTTTTATTTCAAGATCACGTGAAAACTTTTTCTTACAGACTACACTATTCAGTCTATTCAGTTTTTATGCCAGTTTTCTTTAAAAAATAAACTATCGACACATGCCTATTCCTTATACCCCGCTATTACAATTCCCCCCCTTGACTATGACCTGTCATAGACTAAATATAAGTTTCATCCAAATCTGTTAAGCAAATCTGTTACGGCGTGATTGAGCACGCACAAACAAACATTCACATATACACACAAACATTCGCATTTATAATATTACTAGCTGTCCCGCTCGCGACATCGTCCGCGCATTTATAAAAAAAAATCTAATTGTAAATCTAAACCATTCTCGAATCCATTTGAACACATACAAAAAAAAATTCAAATCGGTCCAGCCGTTTAGGAGGACTTCAGTAACATACAACACACGTACAGTAGAATTATATATTATAAAGATATTAGTTAGTAGGAAGACTAACAGCCTGTTAGCAACAGGGTCGGCCACCAGGATCCCCTAACCCGATCCCCCAGGGGATCCCAGTGAACTCATCGGCTCACCAGAATCGCCTTGAAAAAAAATTAAGTTTAAAGATGTTATTACCCTGTTTTAAAAAATATATATTTAACAATTTCTAAGAAATGACCTACGCTTATGTCATTGTTTAATAATTCCAATTGCGTTTCTTCATAATGAAACTAATCAGATCGACACCAGTCTGAACATCTTGTGTGATAACTGATAACATCTTTATAAATTTTATTTCAAGGGGATTCTGGTGAACCGATGAGTTCACTAGGATCCCCTGGGGGATCGGGATAGTGGATCCTGGTGGCCGCCATCTTAGCAACAGCTCTTATTAGGGTCGAACAGACAGACAGTCAGACAGACGAACATGGCAAAACTGTAAGGTTATGAACTTTGGAAATCGGACAAAACGTCGGAGGATTTATTAATTACGGATTTATTAATTATTAATTATAATTACCTTAAACGATTTCGATTAAACTTAGTATTAATAACTATAGTATGTATAAAACTTAGTGGATGTAGATTTGCTCTGGGGAAAACATAATAGAAGCACACAACTATTTATATACGTTGGTACGTATCGGTAAAAGCCGCGAGCAGCAGCTACGAGTACATAGATCTGTTAGCCTTACTTATATAGGTTAGGTATCTATCCTTGGTACCTTTATTATCCAAACAAGGTACAAATATATATTTTTTTATATTTATTAATAGCATAATAGCTTCCATCAGTAAGGATATGAATGACTAGTAAAATAAAAGAATTTAGTATGTATACTTAGAGCTTTCTTGAATGAGGATCAGTAAAGATATAGAAAAGTTCATTGAACTAAACGTATCCAAATCGGCCCATTACTTACGAAGATGTAAAGTAATAAACATTATGCCGTTCCTGCCGGTAAAATCAACGTACGCGGGTGCGTGTGACGTCACTGGGACGGTCCAAGCGCAGCCGGTTCTCTTACTTCCAAGATTCGGTAACTGGCGGCGACCGTCCTCCCTGTGACGTCACAGCTACCGCGGCGGCCACTCAGTCTCTAAGTCAGGGCTCTAGACTATTAGTTATATCGTGCTGAAGTTTAATACGATGATACGCATTAGTGGGCCAAAGTAAATACAGAAAAAAAATGTTTCAAGGTAACATGTAAATGTGCGAACCGTGAACTCGAGCGGCAACGAGCGGACCGCGGATCAAACTCACCCTGATGAAAATTCTCTAGATGAATCGAAACATTGTCGGTGCCTCCATCGACAAAATAATACGTGAGTAAAGCCCGTGTTTATCAAAATGAACATGTAAATGTGGTTGTTTTGTCACTTTAATTCTTTACTTTACTTTGCTTCGTTTGGCATATCACTGTATAGGTCTTTCAAATATATAATATGGTTTCCTAAACAGTTTTTCGATGTAGATATTCGTTTAATAAATTTATTTAGTATAAATAAATAATAACGGACATTTGACACAGTATCATTTAGCCCCAAAGTAAGCAGAGCTTGTGTTATGGATACCACATGACTAGTATACTACTTATATACTTTTTTTTGTAAATTCATACGTACTGTACATGGAAATAAAACATTATATTCTCAATGAAGCAGATGCTTAATAGTATCGGCTACTTCGATATAAATAGGTACGTACCTGAACGTCCACCAAATGTCAAAGGACATGATATTCATCCAAAAGAAAGCAGAGAGGAGGAAGAAGTACGCCAGTGGACCTAAAAGGAAATACAATTAATTAACACCAGCTCTGCAGCCAGCTTAGTACTTCTGTAGCACCAAATATCACTGCTGTAAATATAGAATAAGCCATGTCCTAGGTCACGGCTCTAAGTAACCATTAGCTGAAGTAAAAGCGCACTTGTTATTAACTGTAAACATTACATGACAAGGGTCATGTAATGTTTACAGAGAAGTCGGTTCTTCTCGGGCTTGGGTTAGGAGGAATTGGCACCTAAATTCACCTAGTATGTAAGACGTTTCAAAGTGAACCTTGTGATTGTACACGTATTGAATAAATATCTTATAACTTTGACTTTGACTTTGACGTAATATTCACTTTGGGCTCTAGGTGCCACCGAAAGGTCAGCGTTGTTTGCTGTAACACAACTAATTACTGAGTTGGACGCCAATTAGCGATAAGGTAGAATTAGCTTTAGATGGTCAATGCCGGGAGATACACATTTCTGTAATACCCGAAAAGTGTAGGTACGTACTTAATTGCTGTATTAGTTAAGTTGTTTTCTTTTTATACGCTTTATATTAGCTTCACTTATGTTTGTAACCGACTCCTTAGGACGCGATTTTCACCCACTTTAAACGGCCAGATTTCATTCAAATTTTGCACACCTGTCAAAGACCGATGACAATGCAATAATTCGAAAAAATCGTTAATCATAAAACTAAAAAGTTGAAAATAAATAATAGTTTAAAAAAACTAAAAAACACGCTTTATATAGAAAACCAAACTAAAAAATAGAAAATATATTTTAATAAATGTAAGTAAGAAAAAAATATTTATAAAAAAAAAGCGTGGGGTGCATGGTGTCAATAGTTATAAATATTTCATTGACAGATATGAGAAGAAGGATTATCATTTCGATAATATGTTAAAAAGCACCCCACGCTTTTTTTTAAATAAAACATTTTTTTCTTACTATATCAATAAATAATTTATTGTTATATTAGGTATTGCTGTATTTCACTTTTGTTATCCTTTAAATATGTATATACATATTATTTTTTTCATAAATCACTTATATTATTTTCATCACCCCATATACAGCTATATTGATTTCTATCCATCCTAAGGTTGTCTGGCAGAGATCGCTATCTAGCGATAAGACCGCCCATTGTACTACCGTGTAGCTAAACACTGTTTCTTATAATAGTCTAATGTATTTTGTGGTGTGCAATAAAGTATTTTCTATCTATCTATCTATCTATCTACGTTCTCACAGTAGGTAAGGCACAGTCTCTCAATCATCTTCCAGTCATCCGCAAACAGATCCGCCTGAGGATGTTCAGTGAGAAGCATATTCAAACGTCTCTGTACGCGGCAGATGGGCAACTGTTGTTGTGAAATAGTGCGTGCAGGTGTTTCTGCAAGCAAAGGGTCACTTCCTGGTCTAAAACGAGTACGGTTCTCAGGAACGGACAGATGGGTAGCTTCGCTCTGTAGAGTTGGGCACTCTAGTTGCCCTCGTAGTATACGACACACTGTTAATAGCTGGTCAAAAAGCTTTCTAGTTTCAAGGGAATTAAAAGCCAATGTACCTTGAAGAAACTTTGTAGGATACATGTAAGGATAGCACTCGAATTATTTTTTGTACATGAATCTAAGGAACCTCTTCTGTACTTTTTCTATCATTCAGGCATATGTAGTTTCATGAGGGTTCCAAATAGATGCACTTGATTCTAATTTGGATCTGATCAACGTGGTGTAACGTAGTTTTTTATATATATTATTAGTAAGTAAATTTCAATTCATTTCAAATTTCAAATTAAATCATAAATTTAAAAATGTTATAATTTTTCATATAATCATATCCAGTTTTGATATTTATTATCTCCAAAGTATAAGTTTTGAGGGTTTGCTAAATCCTCCTCCCAGGGATCTTTGTTTTAGAGTTTAATCTTTCTTAATTAAGTAATTATAATTATAATTGCTAAATATATATAATTGCTAATATATCTTGCTAAAAATAATTGCTAAAACGTAATTATAATTGCTTAATTGACACTAACATCGATTTTGATAAAAATATTTATGAGACGCGAATCACCTTGCAGTCCCACAGTGCGTCTGCGTCGTCCCAACCAAAAACTGGCTTCACATTATTTAACGCGGTATATACCTGTGTGGTTTACTTCTCTATCATTATTTATCTGTATTTACAGTACTCGGGTTACAGTATTGCAATTTAAGGAATTCGCCCTTAAAATGGTTTTTTAACTAACTTTAAAAAAGGAGGTTCTCAATTCGTCGGAATCTTTTTTTTATGTCAACTACAACTTGCAAATTTTAAGTGCTATGTCGGTGACTTTGGTTCTTCTACAGATTTTCCTCGTTGCGGAATTTACCACGTTGTGAAACAACCAACATTGCTCTCTCCATAGCATGTTGCGCGACTCTGAGCTTGTGTATGAGGCCAAAAGTGACCAAGTCTCAGTTCCATCCGAGTTGGATTGGTCGGCTGACCTCTTTGTCGAAGTTGGACTTGCCAACTTCGATTATATCACTCTCAAGATGTAGCGGTACGGGTGCAACATGAGCATTTGACATGATTTTTATCTTGCTCATGTTGATTTTAAGACCCACCTCTTGGGAGACGATATTGAGGTCACTGAGCATTGTGCCAAGGTCTTCCATCGATTCTGCCATGATGACTATATCGTCGGCAATTCGAAGGTGAGTGATGCGTTCGCCTTTGATGTTAATACTGTGTTAATACCGTGTCAAGCTTGTACTGAGCTTGAAAACATCCTCCAATGCAGAAGTGAACAGTTTCGGAGAAATAACATCTCCCTGTCTCACTTACCCATTTATGCAATGGGATTGGATTTGTGCTCTGGTCCTGGAGTCGGATAGACATGGTGGCGTTACTGTACAGGCATTTCAACACTTCAATATACCGATAGTCGATTTGGCACCACTGGAGTGACCGCAACAATGCCCAAATTTCGACAGAATCAAAGGCTTTCTCATAGTCCACAAACGCTAAACAAAGTGGCTGGTTATACCTTCGGTCTTCTATATAACCTGCCGGAGCGTATGGATGTGGTCTATGGTGTTAAAGCCTTTTCGGATCCCGGCTTGTTCGAGAGGCTGGAAGTCGACAATCCTACGAGCGAGACGATTAGTTACTAGTGTCGAAAACAGCTTATAAACATGGCTCAACAGAGAGATGGGCCAGTAATTCTTTAAGAGGGTATTATCCCCATTCTTAAAGAACAGTACCACCACGCTGCTGTTCCACGACTCTGGCGTAGTTCTCTAGAGGATGACGGAGTTGAACAGCTTCCGGTCAAATTATAGGTCAAATTTAAACCCGGTTACGTAGTTTGAGTTTATCCATTACAAACAAACATACCTACACACATACAAAAAACAAAATATTTTTTATTTATAATATTAGATTAAAACAAACGTCGATTCACTTACTTAGCCACTCACAAACTGATTTTAAAGTTGCTATTTCTGTCTTGCTGTTCCCTTTGTATTTGCTCTCGTAGATGGTCGTGCCGCTCAGGAAGAGTTCAAACAACATTAGCGACGTCATAAACGACATAAGCAACATGCCATGAAGATTATTGTGAAGCTGCTTTAGCAATCCGTATATAAGCAACAAAAGAACTATAAAAAATGCCGAAACCAGGCCACCTGAAAAAAAAGAAAGTTTAACAAAATAGTAAACAAGCAATTGAGAGTTGTAAAAATTAGAATAATGCAAAAAAAATGTATAATGAGGTATTCATCAACATTTCCAAACTTATTAATGACAGAAAAATAGAAAGTATGTATCAAAATCCGTTAGGATCCTATAGTTTATGAACGGTTTATGGGATCAAATAATTAAATCTACAAAATATTTATACTGTCATTTTTGTCTTTCGTTCAGAAATCCTAATCTTGTTTTCAAATGTGAGTGATGCTATAATCATTTTTATTACAATAATTTATTAAAGAAGTAAATAATCCATAATTAGCCAAATCAGTCCAGCCGTTCTCGAGTTTTAGCGAGACTAACGAACAGCAATTGATTTTTATTATGTAGATTTAATAAAAAACAACAACAACAATCTTAATAAGCATTATAATAAAAATTTAATTAAAATAATAAGTACGTTACTTTAAGTAAAATATTCAACCTAATGCGGTATAAATCATCTAATTCAATAATAAATATAGGTGGACAATGTACACAACACCGTCTACTCCAAATTAGGCATAGCTTGTATTATGGTGACCAGATGACTGATAGAACACATACAAATATATTACTTCAAAAGTATCTCTGTCTGTGTGTTATTTTTTCACAGCTAAACGGTTGAACGTACCTTTTAAACATATATTGTAGGGATGTGACATTCTACATAAAAAATCGATTTTAAATTAATCAATTATTTTTTTAGCATGAAAAATCGATTAAAAAAAATAATCGATTTTGCCCTATTTCTCAATTAATTTCAAAATAAACGCCATAAATATTTATATTTATCAAAGTATCATTAATTCAAACATATACAACAGAAATAAAAAGTTTTCAAATAATCAACATTATAATAGGTTCAAGCTGAAATGTTTTTTTTTCTTAACAAAATTAAACTATTCAAATAAAAAAAAACTGGAATACCGTAGGCAATGGGTTCAGGAATAACAGCTTAAGCTTAAGTGTTTGAATAATATTCGGCTCCTGGTCTTTGATAATAATCATTCATTCATTCATTGAGCTCGTCAGCGTCAGCTTTTGAGAACAATCTCTCTGCTGGAGCCGAAGAAGCCGGTACCTAAAGGTGCTTATACGCCAACTGTGTCAGAGCTTCTCCAGGATTCTAAAACGTCTTTTTTTAATCCTATTAGAGGCGCTATGTAAAAGCTTAATTCGGATGTCTGACTGTGAATTTGACTGGTTCTCATAGTCTCCACTAACAGCTTGTGGGTTTCTCAAATGTCATCATAATCGACATCATCAGCGGCCGAAGTTATTGACGGTGGACAATGCTCTGGTTTTCGGTTTTCTTCAATGGATCGTCTAATGTAGTTTATAGTTCTTGCCAAAGATGCTCCGTCCAATTTTTTTCATAATCGATTATTTTTTCACATCCCTAATATATTGCATCTTTGGTACGAACATAGGCCACTTTTTATGTAGGTACCACGCATGCGAAGCCGTGGTATGTCTATTTATGCTAAATACATATAATAATAATAATAACAACAATCTCAGACATTTCACACAGCATCATTTGGCCCCAAAGTAAGCAGAGCTTGTGTTATGGGTACCACATGACTGACATACTACTTCTATACTTTTTTTTGTAAATACATACATTTATTATACATTGAAACACCCAGACCCGAGACAAATACTTGCAGATCATACAAACGTTTGTCCCGCGGCGGGAATCGAACCCGCAACCTTATGCGTCTCAGCCGAACCTTAGCGCGGCACAGAGGTCGTCAAATAAGAAACCTTATAACACCCAGACACAAAATATTTATCGAATCTCCAGCCAGAGTACAATACAGAGCTAGAATCTGAGCCATCTAAGGAATGTTTTTTTTTTTTTATTTACTCACCATATGCAATAAACATATCTTCTTGTTCTTGAGTGTTGTTTGGTTCTGCCACTATAAAAACTCCATAAAAGTTATTTATCATAGATTTATAATATATGGCAATCTTTTCAACGCAAAAATCGGGCGCCATAATACTTTTACTTCTGTTAGAAAACAATCGATCTCTATCTACTAACATATACTCAGCAACACCGTTCTGAAACAGTATAGATAGTAGGTACTTATCCGTAGAGTAATATTCATCATCATCATCATCATCAGCCCATAGCAGTCCACTGCTGGACATAGGCCTACCCTAATGAGCGCCATTGCGCCCTTAATTATATTAATAATAACAAAATCTTTATTCATTATCTTAGAGCTATGTGTAACGAAGACGAAGAGGTAACCACGTAACGAAGAAAGACAGTTATCCTCTACCAAGAATTGACACACTGGAAATATTGACCGGGAGGCAGTGTTTCAAATCCCTATACTTGAAAAGTGCTTGCTGGGAGGTCGATATAGACCCAAAAGATAAGAAGAAAGCTGGATGTTCTACGCGAAAGGGTCTGTGGCAATTTAAAGGTATTCTATTCGGATTGTGCAATGCCCCTGCAATTTTTGCTTGTTGATGGAAATGGTACTAGCTGAATTTATTGGTGATGCCTTCCTGGTCTACATGAATGACATTGTCATAGTGTGTAGTACGTTTTAAAACCAGCTTCAAAATCCCGTACGAGTACAGGTTAAAATCCGTGTAGCCAATATTAAATTGAGTTTGAAGAAATGCTCATTTTTTCACCTACTTGTGGCATGTTATTTCAGAAGATGGTGAGCAAACTGATCCAGAGATAATCGTCGCTATTAAGGATTGGCCCATCCTAAAGGATAAGACACAAGTCCAAACATTTTAAGGATTTTGTTCCTATTACCGACGGTTTGTAGGCGCATCTTGATATTACCCTCCTTAATTTCTACCAAAGCGGAAGCCGCAGCATCAGGAATGTAAAGCGACCAATCTTATGATTAATCTGATAATCTGAAGGTTACGGGTTCGATTCCCACCGCGGGACAAATGTTTGTATGATCTGCAAGTATTTGTCTCGGGTCTGGGAGTTTCTATGTATAATACGTATGTATTTAGTAACAAAAAGCAATTTATATATATGTGTAGTGTTAGAGACATCCTGGTGACGTAACAAAAACCACGTGGGCCAGTGCATAAATAGAGCGAGCAGGGCAGCGCGCGCTCACTTTTCACTTGGCTTTCGGACTCGACAGAAGTCTCGTTGTGTTAGGAACTTAGTATCTTTGCGCTGTATAGCTGTTAGATTGAATTTAGCTGTTAGGGTATTTTTGTTTTGATTTCTTGATTACAATTATAAGTGTTGGTTAAGTTTTCGTTTTAGGTGGATTGTTTGTCATTTTTAGGGTTCCGTACCTCGAAAGGAAAAAACGGAACCCTTATAGGATAACTTTGTTGTCCGTCTGTCCGTCTGTCTGTCTGTCAAGACCCTTTTCTCAAGAACGCGTGGAGGTATCAAGCTGAAATTTATATCAAATACTCAGTTCTACTGTCCCTTAAAGCTGTGAAAAAATCAAACTTCTAAGCCAACGCCATCAAAAGATACAGCCGTTTATGCCGCAAATTTTCGACACTCGCAAGGGAATCAAAACCTACAGGGTACTTCCTGTGAACTCAGAATCTTGAAATTTGGTACGAAGCAACGTCTTATAACACAGATAAAGGAAAAATTGCGAAAACCGTAAATTTTTAGATGGACTTAATTTTGTAATAAAAATACCATAACTATGACTCAATTATCGTGATAGGTGAACTTTTACTTATATACCTACAGGTTTGTACGGAACCCTCGGTGTGCGAGACCGACTCGCACTTGGCCGGTTTTTTTTAATAGATGTTTGTAGTAGTTGTTAATATCAGAAGTGGGATAAGAAATTTGCTTCCGTGGTCACCCGAAAATTAAGGTCTACAACGAGGAATTAAATGCTATCGTGGAAGCTGATTGGTTGATGATAGGTACTCGATCTAGAGTTAGCAGTAGTTTTCTACGTTAGCTTCAAAGTTATATTGGTCCATTTGCGTCAGATTGGCAAGTTAAATAATTACGTTTTAAAAACTAAAAAGAAACCGACTTCATTGAATGAAATTTGAGCCTATAATACATTTTTAGTGGAAAGTAGATGTATTTTGTATATATAATATGGGTAGGCCAAATAAACGCAACGCTCCAACGAGACAGCGAGGTATGAAAGTACATGAAAACATCATCGATGTATACAATTTTTAGATTTTCGTTTATTTTTCAGCTCGACCGATTTTGATAAAATGTATATGGCAACACCTGTGAAGTATACCCTTTCAAACAAAAAAAGAATTTTCCAAATCGGTTCAGCCGTTTTCGAGTAATCGGTGAACATACATAAAAAAAAGAGTCCGACGAATTGAGAACCTCCTCCTTTTTGAGAAAGTCGGTTAAAAAAGCTTGACAAATAGGTGCCACTGAACTGAATGATCGCCAGCGCAATGTACGCGTTGAGGCATGCCTTGCGTTGCTCAACAGAAACAAAAACAAAGGAATTTATGAACTACATTGTCATTTGCTTAGAATAACTGATTATTTTTGACAATCGACAGCGCTCATGAATGTTGGCTGGAGCCTGGAACCTAGGCAATGCCCGAAACGAAAAAATATCCCTAAAAAAATTATGTTAACTGTTTGGTCATCTAGCGCCAGTATGATTCAACAAAGCTTCTTACCAAACGGCACGAGCATTACTGCGGATGTGTAGGTACTGTGAAAGAATGAGTACAATGATCAATCGTCTCAATGCTTGCTCAATGCTCAATCAATGCTTTGGTCAATCGTCCGTCCCCACTGCTCATGCACGACTAGGGCTTGCATTATCCGTCACATTTTGGTATTCGGATAATATGGATAATAGTGAACTCCACTATTCGGATATCCGGATTTTCCGGATAATTCGGATAATTATTGCAATAAACTAAGAAGAACGAAAAAAAAATATATAACTTACTTACTTTTTATTAAAGTTTACGTTTACGAGATCACAAAAAATGACAATCGTCTGTCTTATTCTAAGTATCTTATCTTATAAAAAAATATTTGTAACGAACTGAAAAAAGAAAACAAGCGTTTTTTTTAACTGTTTATACATTTAAATACCGGGTGCTTTCTCCTCTAGCTCTAATGCATGCCTGCATCCGGTCAGGCATGCTCTGGATCATGTTTTTGACGTGCACTTGCGGTATAGCTTCCCAAGCGGCTTGCGCTTAAGCGCGGACCTGGTTGAGAGTTTGTGGCGGGTTGGAACCGGGCTCAGTGTGCTCATATTACATCTGCACTACTCATATACAGAGGTAAAATTTGTTTTTTGTTTTGATGCATCCATTTCGTCTTTAGATTGTAATTTTGATTAATTTTACCTACTATCCGCATTATCCGAATTATCCGGATATTTTATTTGTCACTATTCGGATTTGAAAATCAGCGGATATCCGGATAATTCAGATATCCGGATATCAAGCAAGCCCTATGCACGACAACGCACGATTCCACACTGCACAACAGACGGTCTCCAAGCTATAAAAGCTAGGGTATGAAGCTCTCCGTCATCTACCGTACATCACCGTAGGTACATCCGCACCAGACCTTGCACGCAGACTTAATTTTTTTCCAGAACTTGAACAACTTCATACCTAAATTTTATTATTCGAGATTGTAATATTTATTGTAATGTTTATTTAATATGTTTAAATTAAATAAACATTACAATATGACATGAAAAATGACTACATGAAAAATGTAGTCTTTAATTTTATTATCATATGACTACCTTCTTTATTTTTGCATGCTGGGTTTCCTAGCGAAATGTGTGAATATAATTATATATTTAAGTTCTCTGTGTACCACATTTCACGTAAATAAATCATTTCATTTCAACTTCATGGCAAGAAAAAAATCAATACTTACCCGAAATGTAGTGTAGAGTTTATAACCTCCCGCTACAGCTGACTTTTTTAAGAAAGACATCGATAAATAGCCACTGCGCAAATGTATCGATAGCATGGGTAAGTACTTCGATTACTAGAAATACTTAACAAGAAATAGGTCATGAGTAATCTTAATATTAATATTATAAATGCGAAAATGTCTCTGTCTGTCTGTTTGTTACGTTTTCACGGCTAAACCGCTGAACGGACCTTGATGAAATTTGGTAAGAAGATGTATTGCATTCGGGGGAAGAACATAGTCTACTTTTTGTCTCAAAAAACCACCATGAAGAGGGTAAAAGGGGATGAAAGTTTGTTTGGGCAACTCATATTTTCTTATGTTAGGGATCTAGGTTTTTGGTAAGAAATAAAGAAATACGTGTTTTAACTTTTTCGCAAAATCATCCCCGAAGGGGGTAAAATAGGGAATTAAAATTATAAGATGTTCTTTAGATGCACAGAATGCATCCTTACAAAAATAAAAATAAAGGTTCTAAGCATACGCATACGAAGTCGTGGGTTTCAGCTAGCAGCTAGTTACCTATAAAATTGCGGTTTTGTACAAAAAAGTAATCATCAATGACCTAATACGGGTATAAACACTGTCATTCTTGACAGGTTAAATAAATAAATAAATAATGCCGGACATTTCACACAGCATCATCTGGCCCCAAAGTAAGCAGAGCTTGTGTTATAGGTACCACATGACTGATATTCTACATACATAAACTTTTTTTTGTAAATACATACATATTATACATAGAAACACCCAGACCAAATACTTGCAGATCATAAAAATATTTGTCCCGAAGCGGGAATCGAACCCGCAACCTTCTGCGTCTCACTCGGCCCTTGGCCAACTGCGACACAGAGGTATACCACAGATAACGTAATACTATATGGTTTGCTAAGTTTCAGCTCAGTTTGCCCTGGCTGTATCATCAAAGGGTTATTCTGTTAATTTCTGGTAATTTTGTTAATTGTGTAATGATGAAAACATTGATACTCGTAGGTACTATCAGCTTTCAATTAGGTACTATCGATAATTGATATTGATATTACGGAAGATAGATATTGATCAACACAATTAACATCAGAATAAAAACTAAGATAGAAACCGAACGTATGTAATAAATAAATAAATAAATAAAGCCGGACATTTCACACAGCATCATCTGGCCCCAAAGGAAGCAGAGCTTGTGTTATGAACCCATATGACTGATATACGACTTATACTTTTTTTTGGTAAATACATGGGTATTTGTAAAAACATACATAAAAACACCCAGACCCGATACAAATACTTGCAGATTACATAAACATTTGTCCCGCAGCGGGAATCGAACCCACAACATTGACATAATCGTCATACGGATCTACGGTACGAATCTTATCATCTAACAAACAACCACACAAACATTAAAAGCTAAATCGCTCAGTTTGCCATTGACACCAACTGGTACCACACTACCAACTTACCTCTTTAATTAGTACATCCTTCTCTGCGTATGAAATCGTACAATTATCATTTATCGCAAACTGTTTTCTGTAGAGTATATGGAAATCCATAAACTTTTTCGTCGATATATTCCCGTTGTCTGTGAAGATATGTAATCCTGAGAGAGAATTCATCTCCTCCTTCTCTGTTATAAATACTGGAAATTGTTTGATAACTTCATCGGTACTGTGACAATGTGGTTTAGCATTAGGCATTTTAGAAATGACTTCATTGGGACCGCAGCATTTCACCAAACAAGGCGGAGATCCAGGTTTGCATTCCTTCTTCAAATCTACCTCTTCACCGTTCGGCCCCGTCACTTCATCACTACACGTGTTATCTGAACTCGATGCCTCACCTTTGGCTAGTATAAAAATTATGCTTATAATAATCAAATTCATTTTTATACAAAATACAAAATGTATTCGTCGGACCAATGCCCTTACTAAAATGAACATAATAATCTTGTTTAATCTATGTTCAAACATATTAGTAGGTACCTACATCATAATTATTATCATAAAAGCTCTTAATTGTCCTTATTAATAAATTGGACAAGCGCGTATGTATCACGGGTACGACTAGACACCATCTAGATAACAAACTACATTCTAACGTTGTAGACGACGGTACCTGCTTACCATCAGGTGGCCCGTAAGCTTATTTACCTCCTTGTAGAATAAAAAAGCCGTTCCGTAGCAGCAAGTAATATAAAAGTTCTTGTAGTTCGTTGTAACTTTGATCGATGTTTTAATATTAGTGTATTTTTTTTTATTAATTTATTGATAGATTTATGACGTATTAATAAAAACTACTTACTAGATCTCGTTCAAACCAATTTTCGGTGGAAGTTCTATGTATGGGGAACCCCCAAAATTTATTGTTCTTTGAAGTGAAAACTTCTTTTAGCGCGGTACGCATATTTTTAGATGAGGTGAAACCTCTGGATTCGCGACACCGTTACCGAGACGCAGCCGGCTGGCGCGCTCGCCCCATTTGATTATAAACCTTAATTCACATGTTTACAGTCTACTTTTCTATAGAGAAGTTTACTGAGTTAGGTTGTTTGATATATTATTTACATTCTGAACAAAAAATATTGCATCATCTGTGTTCCTTCAGTATTTGATTGGCAGTCGCCATAATTACTGATTTTGAAGTGATTTATTACTAAACTCTAACGCGCCAAAATAAGTTTTCACTTCTGTCGGCACTCCCGGAGTGCAACCCGATTTTTTTTTCTATTTTTTGTGTGAAATTCTTTCAGCTACCAAGTTTCAGCAGCATAGTTCTTATAGTTTCGGAAAAAAGTGGCTGTGACATACGGACGGACAGACAGACATGACGAATCCATAAGGGTTCCGTTTTTTGCCATTTGGCTACGGAACTCTAAAAAAAAACGGTGCATTATGCTCAACTTTTTCAACAACTTTTATTAATAATACTTAATAATTATTATAAGGAGGTAGATTGTATCTTGTGTACATGGCTACTTTTTAACTACATACTTCGCGGCAAAACACCGGCCGCAGCTAGTATTCTATAAGGAACCAAGCTAAGCAGTAAGTCAAACTTCTCCAAACATTGCAGAAGCAAATTTTCACTTAAAACAGGATATTTACCACAAGTTATTGCTCGCGACTACGTCCGCGTGAATATCAGTTATCGCGGTTGGATAAATATTATTATTATGGAAGGATCCATGAGGTTAAAGCTTACTCTATACTAAATCTCGTCAAAATCGATTCAGTAGCCGTGAAAGCGCAGATAGACAGACAGGAGTTACTTCTGCGCGCGGGAACCCGCACATACCTATTTTGTTGCGGAGCTATTTTCAAATTATGATATCTCCTTATATGTTGATTCAAATCAAGAGATGTCAAGGACAATTTTGTTCACAATGAAATACATGTGATTAATAACATATTTATTTGGATAAGGATTAATATTATGTCGATAAAACTTCTTTACAAATAATGCATTCATTTCGAACAAAGATTACCATAAAAAAGGTTATAGTGAGTCAATCTTAAAAGATAGACATAGGTATGCTGTCGATTTATTTTAGAACTTTTAAAGAGGAACAATTCCATCATACATAATTTTTGCGTAATTGAAACCGTTTACAGCAGCGCACGCAACGGAATCTCTGAAAAAGGAATAATTTTTCCCGTTTTTGCAACATTTTCCATTGATGCTTCGCTCCTATTGGTCGCAGCGTGATGTTGTAAAGCCTAAAGCCTTCCTCGATAAATTAACTATCCAACACACAATAATATTTCAATTCAAACCAGCAGTTCCTGAGATTAGCGCGTTCAACCAAACAAACAAACTTTTCAGCTTTATAATATCGACGGTCCCACCGAATAAACGCGTAAAGGCTTTTGGCGTAAATTTTATTTTTTTATTTTTGGATTTTTTCGCTTAAAATACACCTCCTAATTTTTTTTCATAAACATTTATCTATTAAATTTATATTTACGTTACTGTGAATGTTAATTCTGCGGAAAATAAAAACACCAATCTAGCACGAATAATTATTGCAAGTACCTATGTATTTTGCACACCGTCTACTCTCACTCGTTTATTGCAAAGTAATTATATTATTCGTGG
Source organism: Lampropteryx suffumata (assembly GCA_948098915.1). Lineage (NCBI taxonomy): Eukaryota > Metazoa > Arthropoda > Insecta > Lepidoptera > Geometridae > Lampropteryx > Lampropteryx suffumata. Next base: position 16,210,657 of record OX402565.1, on the reverse strand, counting down.
TAATTTGGAAACAAAATAATAATCGTAAAAGTGTTTACTGAATTTTGGAGTTTGCCTATAGTGGGTAACTTTCTGTATAATTTTATTCATTTGTACTTTTTGATCTTCGTTTTCCTAAAGAATTTTACCAAACTTTACCAAAACATAATGAACACCCTAAAACTGTGTATAGTTTGTTAACAATTCTAAAATGTATTATAACAATGTTTTATTTTTATTGCACACATTTTCTCGTTGTTTCTTTTACATATCGATTTAGTAAAAGCATTTTATTGCCTATCAAAATTATGATATATTCCGTAAAAGATGGATGGACAGTAGATAAATGCGAGGGGGGTATCATCATCATCATCATATCAGCCTTTAAAGTCCACTGCTGAACAATAGATTTCCAGGAAGAACGATTTTGAGCCCTCTCCATCCACCGACTTCCTGCGATCTTTACAATGTCGTCTTACGCTTCGTTTTCCTGTCCTTGGTCGCCATTCGAGAACTTTTATTCCCCATCGGTTATCAGTTATGCTATATGGCCTGCCCATTGCCACTTAAACTTGCAAATTTTTTGTGCTATGTCGATGACTTTGGTTTTTCTACGGATTTCCTCGTTGCGGATTTTATCACGTAGTGAAACACCCAACATAGCTCTCTCCATAGCACGTTGCGCGGCTCTGAGCTTGTGTATGAGGTCAATAGTTAGTGACCAAGTCTCAGTTCCATATGTCATCACTGGCAACATGCACTGATTATAGAGTTTCGTCTTGAGGCTCTGCGGTATCGGTGACAAGAAGATGTGCTGTTATTTCCCGAACGCTGCCCATCCGAGTTGGATTCGTCGGCTGACCTCTTTGTCAAAGTTGGACTTGCCTAGTTGGATCGTCTGACCCAAATAGACATAATGGTCAACAACTTCCATTATATCGCTCGCAACATGTACCGGGACGAGTGCAACATGAACATTTTTGTCTTGCTTATGTTCATTTTAAGACCCACCTGTTGGGAGGCGATATTAAGGTCGCTGAGCATTGTGCCAAGGTCTTCCAGCGATTCTACCATGAGGACTACATTGTTGGCATATCGAAGGTGAGTGATGCGTTCGCCATTGATGTTGATACCATGTCTAAGCCAGTACAAGTGCTTGAAAACATCCTCAAATGCAGAGGAGAACAGTTTCATTGAAATAATATCTCCCTGTCAAACCCCTTTATGCAATGGGATTGGATTCGTGCTCTGGTCCTGGAGGATAGAGGTCCTAGCGGGGGTGATGCATTGAGTCATTACATCACACAAGGTCAGAAGCGGTAAAACATGCAGCTTACTTGTGCTTGTGTGTGTCTTGTGCTGACGCTCGCAACAGCAAAGCCACGGATACACGAACCAAGAAGAAAGCCTTTAATCAAGACGTCAAGTCCTTCAAGAAGGTGTTACAGAAGGCTCGCTTAAATCGAATTGGCCGTATGGATTGCCAAGCTTGCGACAAATCCAGCTGGCAGCAAAGCATTCTGATCCTTGGCCAAGTCGGTGGAAGCGAACTTCAGCCGCCCTTCTCTCCCTCCACTACTAAAACCGGATGGATCTCTAGCCTATAATGCAATCGAGAAAGCGAATCTCTTTGCTGCTCAATTTGCAGAAGCTTCACGTCTAGACACCTCTAACGAAACCTCACCTAGCTTTCTTCGATGCGAAGCGACAATGCAAGAAATTCACATCCATCAAAATAAGTGCTGAAAACGTTACGGAGTCTTGACATGAACAAAGTTAGTGTTCCGGATCGCATTTTGGCTGTAGTGTTGAAAACTTGTGCCCCTGAGTTGTCTCCCATACTCACAAGACTTTTTCGCCTATCTTTGAAAACTAAAATAGTCGTAAAATCCTGGAAGCTTGCTAATGTGCAACCTATGCCCAAAAAAGGCAGTCGCGCTGACCCATCAAATTACCGCCCAATTTCGGTCACCTCCCTACTGCGTGTCCTGAATACGAACGTCCTTACATACCTTGAAGACGACGACCTACTCAGTCATCGACTATACGGTTTTCGACGAAAGCGATCGACTAGGGATCTTCTTGCGTATGTCACGCACATTTGGAGTGAGGCTATAGAGAAATATGGTGATGCATTAGCTGTTTCACTTGACATCTCAAAGGTCTTTAATAATGGTCTAGCACGCTAGCCTTATTGGTAAGCTTCCAGCCTACGGATTGCCAGTTCAGTTCTGCTCATGGCTTGCTGCCTTCTTGAGGGAAAGATCCTTTCGAGAAGTTATTGACGGCTGCTCGTCTGATAGATTGGCAATTAATGCCGGAGTACCTCAAGGGTCAGTGCTCTCGGCCACACTGTTTTTACTGCACATAAACATTGGGTGCAGACAACAGTACAGTTGTGGAGAGATACTTTGCCAACGCACGAGCCAGTAAAACTGACATTCAGAAAAACAGAGACGAGATGCTTATGCGTCTGGATTTAACTCTCTAGGTCGTGACCGATTAGGGCGATGCCAATGTAATTAAATTCAACGCATCTAAAACGCATGTTTGTCTCTTTTCGGCGTTCCCCGTTTTCCGAAATGTACCGGTAACTGTAGAAGATCATCTCAAACTCTTGGGAGTTTCACTTACTCGGACTCTTAATTTTGGCTCCTATATCGATTCCCAAGCCAAGACTGCTGCCAAAAATCTTCCTGAGGAAACTAGAGTGTCTGGGCATTAGGGGTATTGCTCTGGATTGGTTTTCTAGCTACATGTCGAATAGAGCACAGAGCGTTTCTGTTGCTGGCCAGTCTAGCAATATTCAGAGTGTCTGGTTTGGGTGTACCCCAGGGTAGTATTCTGGGGCCAACCTTATTCTCTCTTTACATTAATGATGTTATCTCTTTATTTTACAACTCAGACGAGACTCAAATAGTATGCTATGCTGACGATACAGCTATTTTATTCATGGGAGGTACGTGGGAAGAGGCGTCTCAACGTGAAAGGAGGGTCTGGCGCGTGTTGCTGCATGGCTGGATGCCAACTTGCTGTCTCTGAACCCTTGCAAAACTAAATTTCTTTGTTTTCATAAAACTAAAAAGTCCGCTCCACCTAACACGACTTCTCTACGGAAACATAAGTGCAGTCGATTTGGCTCTTTATATAATGATTGCTGTTGCCCAACCATTGAACGGTCCGATTGTCTACTTTATCTTAGTGTTTCATTAGACGAGAAATTATCATTTAAGCCTCATATTTATGCTCTCTCTAGTCGCGTTAGGAAATTAATTCACGTTATGAAGCTTCTCCGTGATGGGTCAGACAAGGAGACTTTAATGCTCGTTTACACAGCCTTATGCCAATCAATTTTGTGCTATTGCATCACGGGCTGGGGTGGAGCTGCGAAGACTCATGATCACCCTTGAGAGAGCCCAACGTTCCGTGCTTAAAGTTATGTTTAGGTTGCCGTTTTGGTACCCAACTGTTTCCCTTTATTTGGATACCCAAACGATCAGTGTACGGCAGCATTACATTCAGAGAGTGATATTGGCTCACTACAAAATAGCTTATCTTAATTCTTCTACTTCGAAAAATAATAGTAATGATAATAACAGCAATATTGATAATAATAATAATAATAATAATAATAATAATAATGGTAATGGTAATATAAATAATAATCTTGTTATCCCACCAAGTGAAAATCGGCGGATTAGGATAAATGTACCAGCTATTAAAACTGCATTTGCTAGACGCTTTAGATATTTTTCCTTCCCCTTTTTATATCGTTGTGCCAGTAAACACTGTCAATTATCCTGTTTACTTTATGCAGTTAAAGAGAGAATAAGGAGGTGGCTCCTGACATTGGATTATAACGGAACAGAAAGCCTTCTGGAAATCCAAACCTGACATTACTTTTTCATAGTCTCTTGCTATCAATCCATTCCCACTTCCCTCTTAGTATATTACTTACTTTGACACTCACTCACTCACGTATGCCCTTCTAAAGTCCCTCGTTTGCATTCCACCTACTCCACACATATTCGCACATATTTGTATTGTATGTAATGTTATCGTAGTTTTGGTTTTTGCACGTAGTATTGTTTACTTAGTAAAAATTTTATTTTTTATAGTTTTCTTTAGTTTTCTGTACTAATTGCTTTATTGTTTAGGGCCTTATCACACTGGCGGTTTACGAGCGTTTTCAAAACGGAGCGGGCGCGCAACGAACACGCCGCGGGTGCGCAGCGAACACGTCGCGTGTGCGCAGCGAATATGCAACCTATTCGCCGCCTGTGCGCGGCGAATTCGCAACGTACAGTACGCTCAGTGACAAAATGGATTCCGACGAGGAAACACTGCTGTTAGCTTTGTTACTTCGAAGAATAAGGAAACGAAAACGAAAGCAGATACATCGACGAATTTGGGAGGATCCATTATTAACTAATCGACTGGAAGAGAGCGACTATTTTGTGCTCTTTAGCAAACGAATTAAAGATAATCCAAAAAAGTTTCGTTCCTACCTGCGAATGCCAAGACCTAAATTTTATGAGTTGTTGCATCTGATTCAAACTGACCTAAGACATGAAGACTAGAGTGATTACTATAAGGTATGTTTTTGACATTAAATACACAGTTAAAAATTATTAACACTTCTTTATTATCGGTTAATCATCAATTATCATTTACTAATCAACAAAGCGGTGCTTTAACAGTGGTGATGAAATTATTGTACAAAAAAGGAAATAATCAGGATATTTAAAAAATTTGCTTTCTGTGAATAAATCAGCATAAATTGAATCTGCCGTGTTGCTGTTCTCGTCATAGACACGTGGTGAAGAATTAGTTGTTTGCGATGGCAAATTTCGGGGTGGTTCTAGAGTTGTAAAATATCCTGAATAGTTTGGAGGATAGTTAGACATTTCCTTATATTTTTTCAAAATTCCCATTATTCCATTTGTACGTAATAGGTTTGTCAATGTAAGGAAATGTTTACCACCAATGTACTGATATACATGTCAAAGTCTATTTAGAAGGTTATCTAACTTTGGATATGTTATTTTTATAAATGAAATACGTAGTTGTTAATCACTCAGCGTCTATTCCGTACTCATGTAGGTACATGTATTATTCGTATGCTTGTCGGGAGTTGACTGAGGTATCCAGCGCGCGGGAAGTATTGCATTGCTTATATTTTGCTTAGCTAAGCTGCGCTGCGATCCCTACAATCATCCCCTTCCAAAAAAAATTTTTACAAAAAATCGTCTTTACAACTTAAAACTATACAAGTTATAAAATGTTCAAGTTCATGCTGCGAGGCACACAGGAATGTGCTGCGTTGCAAAGATAGCGGGCGTGACCTACTATTGTGTAGTCATGACGCACGCGATCTTGCATTACAAAGTTGCTAGTCTATTTATAGAATCTACTTTATAATTACTTGGGTTCCGTTCAATTAAAGTAATGAATTTATATTAAAGTTTTTTTTTATCCTACAAGGTTTCACAATAAAAATCAACAAAAATTACCCAATAAGGCTTTACGCAATACAAAATCAACAAAAAAATACTTAAATTTTGATACATAATAAATGTTTAACTACTTAATTATTTGTTTACTTAACCACTGCTTATACCGATTACTTAACATGGGTTCTGATACTGCGACTGCATCACAATAAACTCATTCTTCTGTACCGATCCGGCGGTAGCGGTCTGGGGCACGCAAAAACCGGCGGACCATTTGGTAATGATGCGATGACATACTGACTATAACCCATTATTATCAAAAATACAACTAGGTAGGTACTTAAACAAAGTGTTCTACTTTCTGTTTGTTGGACTGAAATGACCAAAAAAAATGTTCATTTCCTTTTATGACTGAGTGATTTCACAATTATATAATGCTACATAAACTTTCTTACCTTTAAAAACTTTACCATTCCTTTCTAAAATGCGATAGGGGCCATCATAAGTAGGACATAACGATCTTCTTTACATATCGTTCCGCATAAACTCATGTATGCATGTCTCCAAATCTTCACTTACAAAAAACTTTTCGCGCATCGCCTTAGCTGGCTACAAGTTTTAACGTAAGTTTTTATGCATGAATTACAATTAAATATGTTACCGTTCTGTGTTATCTCTATTAAGCACCTTTTTCCGTACGGTCTTGCACGCTCTGCTGACAATTCATAACAATTTATTTCAAAGAACTCGGTAACATGATATCCTCCGTTTCCTGTGCGAGCTCTAGGTATATTATCCATGAACAAATACAAATAATAAAACATAAAATACGGTAATGTATAACAAAACAAAAAAAAAATTTCTTCATATAAACATTTCGCAAGACCCCTTTCATACTAAAAATAAAAAAGCTAAATTTAAAACAACGAGAAAAAAACTTTGCACACGCTTGAGGTTACGCCTCGTCCAGTCCTACAGTACCACAGCACACAGCACCTTCTCAATAAATATATAGCCGCCATATCCATTATCTTAGCGCAGGTTTCTACTTGCATGCCAATCACTCGTTGCAGTGGGACTGAGCTATCTCCAGATCCAGCACTGATCCTCCGGCGAGCATGTCTCCAACCGGGCAAATCCATCTTGAGTGTATCTGCAGGTCCAAACTCCGCATTCAGTAAGACTAAATGAACCTCAGATGTCGCTGGCTCCCATAAAAGTATGTCACCTCGCTGCGTGATCCTCCTTGGCAGGACCGCGGGTTACCACTCCCCGGCCGTACGGTGCCATATCACGCTCTGATGACCGGCTTCTCCCAAAGGCTTCTGTTGCTGGGCAGGACAAAATCTGCGTAACCTGTCGTCTCTCTGCATGTCTTCGCTGCACGCTTCGATGTTCTAATATCTTTCTTCAAAACTTCGTCGATCGAGTCCTCGTTAAGTAAAAACTTAACTATGAGGTTGTCGCCGTTTTGGGTCTGTTCTCGTTACAATACTCGCGGACTACGGAACACTATTTGTCGCGCGAGGAGTCACTCCCGATAAGTCTATGTACCTACTACTCACTTTTAATGTTCACTTTTGTTCCAAAGTTCTAAATTCACAAGTTCATAAGTTCATCGTCGGAAGGTCACCAATGTAAAGAAACGTTTATCACTTTTTGTATATGTACCTTCCGATCACGTCGGACTCCAGATCAGAAGGTTATCTAACTTTGGAACTGTTCTTTTTATAAATGAAATACTTAGTTGTTAATCACTCAGTGTCTATTCCGTATTCATGTAGGTACATGTATTATTCGTCTGCTTGTCGGGAGTTGACTGAGGTATCCAGCGCGCGGGAAGTATTGCATTGCTTATATTTTGCTTAGCTAAGCTGCGCTGCGATCCCTACAAGCATCCATTTTATAATTGGGGTGAATTGCTTTTAAGTCACCTACAAGAGACAACGCAAAGTTGTATTCGGGTTCATCACCACTTCCTTTATGGACGACAGATACCAGCATCTGTCGTCCATCCTTTTAATTAAAATGTCAATTTATCCTCAACATCAGGTTTAGATTTTTTTGCCATTTTTGTAAACTTTGTTGTATCACCGTCTATGTTTATTGTATTCTCATCATCTGATGCTGCTGGTGGTGGCGTTTTCGAAGGACGAGTCCGCGTAGTAGGATTCAAAATGGATAGCAAATGTGAATACAAGTATTCTTTAGAAGTAGATGCTCCGGAGCCACTTTTGACTTTTTTGTTCTTATCTTTGACGTCGGCGTCGCGGATTCCCTTCCATCTTTTTTGCAATTTCAGAGCTGTAACAATAAAAAATATGTTTCAGGTATTTGGCAACTTGGTGCGCTTTGATGGACCTGCATTTTTCATTTAGAAGAGGATTATCGACCATACAAAAAATAGTGCGGGAAACAAGTCAAGCTATTATTAAAAACTAATTTTGTATTTGTATGCCACCTAAACATACGGAAGACTGGGAAAACATTAGTAAAGGCTTTCTAGAAAATGCTGATTTTCCTAACTGCATAGGTGCAGTTGACGGCAAACATATCAGGATGATAAAGCCATGTCATAGCGGCTCACTTTACTTTAACTACAAAAAGTATTTTTCGATGAATTTGCTTGCCGTATGTGACTCGAACTACAAGTTTATATTTATTGATGTTGGTTCCTATGGAAAAAGTTCAGATTCAACTATATTTGACAGAAGCCAATTGAGAAGTGGTATAGAAGAAAATCGTTTAAATACTCCGCATCCGAAACAAATAACAAACAATGATGTGGTGCTTCCCTTTACTTTTATTGGCGACGAAGCATTTTCATTGTCAAACTATATGCAACGACCATATGCCGGTAACCATTTAACGCCTAAAAAAAGATTATTTAATTATAGGCTTAACCGAGCAAGAAGATATATAGAATGCACTTTTGGAATCATGACTAATAAATGGCGTATTTTTCATCGACCATTAAATGTTAAAATAAACTTTGGGGAAGAAATAGTCAAAACTTGTTGTATATTGCATAATTTTGTACGTTCTAAAGTTAAGGTAATAAAACGTCGTAAGAAATTACCACAAATAATTGGACTATATGATAACAAACACGTTGATGGAAATGATTGTAGACTTTCAGGTATTGCAATAAAGGATATATTTGCCGACTATTTTGTTTCAAATGAAGGGGCATTGCCATGGCAAAATAAGTACATATAGGTAAATATAATATTTCACTTACCCGCTTCATTTTTTTCCTTGATTGTTTTTTTCCGCAAAGTCTTCAATAAATATGTTGAAAATCTCTTCCCATGCTTGTTTTTTAAATTACGATCACTATATTCTCTCCTTGTTTGATCCCATATAACGGGACGACTTTGAATTCCTCTAATAAGTAGTTCTGTATCGCAGTTTGAATCTTCTAAGGATGCCATGATGCTACGTCCGCTCACACTCGTATCTTTGTTATAACTGAAGTAGAAGGGGCGGGGCGAGTTGGCTTTTTACGAGAAGTGTACAAAATGGCGTCCGCGGCGCTATCCGCAGCGAGTTCGTTGCGCTTCGGCGATGTTTTCGCTGCGCACCCGCGGCGTGTTCGTTGCGCGCCCGCTCCGCTTTGAAAACGCTCGTAAACCGCCAGTGTGATAAGACCCTTATCTGCCCTGGCCTTGTGCGGGGATCACCAGTAACGTGTAAAATGTATGTGAAATTTATTTGGTAAATAAATCTTATCTTATCTTATCTTATGAAGCTTGGAATTTCCAACAAGGTGAGGCGATATTTCAGCTTTCAACTTTATATAAAGTCCGGTCGGGTATGGAGTATTGCTGCTATCTATGGGATCAGCCAAACACCAGCTGGCTGCTTTGGACTCGATCGAGCGTAGAGCATTGAGTGAGCAGCTAAACGCTGAGACTAAGTTCCAGAGTCTCGAGCACCGGCGTAGAGTTGCATGCCTTTCGATCTTTTATAGAATACATTTCGAAGAATGTGCCCAGGAATTGCAAGATCTCATTCCACCATGTCCTTTTTACAACAGGACAAGCAGAGGTACCGCTCAATACCATCCATACCTTGTCAGTCTACCACCCTTACAAAGAAAGCGCTTTGCTTACACATTTTTAATGCGTATAGCCAACGATTGGAATGCTTTGCCGTCGTCTTGTCTTTCCTGAAAACTACAATCAGGGTTTTTTCAAGTCAAGAGTAAATAGGTATCTTCTAGACCTGCGTGCCCCGTCGTCGACCACATCGTCGCTTAACATTAGGCGAGTTCGTGGTCAAACGTAGGTCTATCTATGATAAAAAAAAAACATTGTTTTGGAGTGTCATCTTGTTTTCAGTAAAATTTGTGCTAAGAACCAAATTACTAACAATAAATGACATATTTTAAACTTTTTCTGTTTAATTTATTGCTGTTTCAGTAAAAAGCGACATAACTAGATAGGTACTTTTATAATTAAGTACCTAATTTTTTTATCCCTCAAAATAATTTAGAATAACCTGTAAGTTCTAAGTTATTTTAAAATATTTTAAATACTTTGTAGTTAAACAAACGTATTTTACAAAATATTGTAAAATAAAAAGCTAAATAAATAAAACAGTAAAATTGTATATTACTGTTTTATTTATTTAGCTTTTTATTTTACAATATTTTGTAAAATTGTAAAATTTATTTTACACTTTAAAAATATAAACTTAATTACTGGAATACCCATGTAACTATCTAATAACCACATTACCAAATCAAAATACCCGTAGTAGACCTGACCAGGTCAATATTTTGTTATACTTTTTAGGAACTATAACATTTCCGACGAATAATAGTGTAAACATTGAAAACGAACCAACCTCGAAAAGTTTTAGCTAGAATAAAAAATTAAAAGGGTTTTTTTTTATATTTCAAATTCTATCCGTATATTGGTGTTTTATATTTTATTACAAAAAAGAAGATTTTTTTACCTTTAATTTGGTAATACATTCTTTATAGGTATATAATGGGGGTTGGGGAAAAAGTTTCTTCGCATTATTTAAGAAAATTCTAAACATTTTTTAATATAGTTTATTTACATTTAACTATGTAGGTACCATTTTGTTCGATAACTTTTTGACATCTTGAAGGTAGGGACATGATCCCATTGCTATAGAAATTTTGGGACTTCTGATCAAAATACCGCGACAAGTGGTTTTGGCAGTCCTCTCGTGATGTTAACCTGAAACTGCCTAAAGAATTCTGAAGAGACCGAAACAGGTGGGAATCTGAAGGTGCAAGGTCAGGACTATACGGCGGATGCATTAACACCTCCCAGCCAAACTCTCTTAATTTTTGCTGAGTGGCTAAAGATGTGTGAGGTTTAGCGTTATCATGATGCAAAACCACACCCCTTCTGTTGATTAATTCCGGGCGCTTTCTCTCAACTTCTTGCTTTAATCTCATCAGTTGTTCGCAAAAGAGTTCAGAATCGATGGTCCTGCCTGGTGGTAACAGCTCATAATGAATAATGCCCTTCCAATCCCACCACACACACAGCATTACCTTGTTGCGAGTTAACCCGGGTTTCGCCACAGTCTGTGAAGCCTGACCGGCCTTTAACCACGACCTTTTTCGCACGTTCTTGTCGTAGGTGATCCACTTTTAATCTCCAGTTATCAGCTTCTTCAAAAATGGTTCGGCTTCATTACGTCGTAATAAAGAATCACAAATGAGTACACGGTTCATTAGATTTCTTTCAGTGAGCTCGTGAGGTACCCAAATATCGAGCTTTTTTGTGTACCTAGTTTTTTTCAAATGCGCCAAAACTGTTTTGTGGTCAATTCCCAGTTCTTCAGCTACGTCGTAACTACTGATATGCCGATCTTGCTCCACTTTTTCAAAAATGGCATCCATTTTATCCGTCATAGGGCGACCAGAGCGACGTGCATCTTTGACATTAACATTTCCGGATTGAAATCGCTTAAACCAAATTTGTGCTACTCTCACAGACACTGCACTAGGTCCATAAACATCGTCAAGTCGTAGTCAAAGTCAAAAGATGATTTATTCAATACAATCACAAGGATCACTTTGAAACGTCTTACATACTAGGTGAATTTAGGTGCCAATTCATCCTAACCCAAGCTCGAAAAGAATTGGCAAGAAACTCGTCTTGGTCCTAGCGCTTTTTTATAATGATCCATCTTATAACTACCTTAACTACAAAATACTAATACAAGAGACTTTATACATTTCAAATGTGTCGGTTAACTGTCTGACGGCAGAGCGACATGAGGCCATGCATTCTTATCAATAATATAGTCATCTATATTATAATAAGCTTTCTTCAAAAGACGACCTATAATGTATGCTTTAAATTTCTTTTAGTAGCATTTTCAGGAAGCTTATTATAGAAGCGCACCGTGTTCCCCATAAATGACTTATTAACTTTTTCTAGTCGAAACCTAGGGATGTATAATTTATGTCTATTTCTAGTGTTGATTCTATGAAGGTCACTATTTTGCTGAATCCCATCTCTATGTTTATGTGTGTATAACAAATTTTTATATATATATTGTGAAGCTATTGTGAGAATATTAATTTCTTTGAATATTTCTCTCAAAGATTCTCGTGGTTTCATTTTATAAATTATTTTTATAATTGGTTGGTAAATATCTCGTTTTGAGTGCAAATTGCGAAGCTATCATGAAGATCGGAGAAGCCTAGCAAGCACCTGCCCCAGTTGGAGCTGAAACCTCAGAATACAAAACTGGTGATGGAGATGCCGGACACTTTCTTCCTTCTGCGGATAGAGGAGATCCGCAAGTATACAGCCAAACTACAAGAATCTAGTATGAACTTTCATGTCTTTTTTTAAGGTTTGTAAATCAGAATCATTTTAGTAAAGCCTTTCTTGTAATCATTTTCCTTCTAAATTCATCATATATTACTGTTACATCAACTAAGTCACCCCCAAACAATGGTTTAGTCTGTAGAGAGGGGGACCCTGAAATCTTCTAAAAATTACTTAATATTTATCAAACAAATATATGTATTGAAATACTATTCATGAAACCTCCTCATATTTGGTAACTTCTCTCTAACGATATGCCACACGATAGGGTAGTGAATAAAAAAAACCTCACTTTAAAGAGGTACTCCTAGAAACTTATTATTCATCTCTATATAGTCTGCGAATATATAGACGGTATAGAGAAACAAGGGTTTCATGTAAACTTGCCAACCCTAAACATTATAAGATAAATAATAATAATAATGCCGGACATTTCACACAACATCATCTGGCCCCAAAGTAAGCAGAGCTTGTGTTATGGGTTGGTATGGGTTATGACTGATATACTACTTATATACTTTTTTTTGTAAATACATACATATTATACATAGAAACACCCAGACCCTGCAAATGCACTAACGAAACATTAGAAACCTCTGTAACCTCATGACTACCGCAGTGGGCGAAACCCACCAGAAGGTTACAGATTGGATTGCCGCCGAGGGACAAATGTTTGTATGATCTTCAAATATTTGTCTCTTGTCTGGGTGTTTTTCTATGTATATACGTATTCACAAAAAAAAAATATCATTCGTGTGGTTCCCATAACACAAGCTCTGCTTACCTTGGAGCTGGACGATGCTGTGAAATATCCGGCATTATTTATTTATGATTAGAAAAAAACTATATATTTTAACTACGAGCTTTTATTTAAAAATCAGTTAGCAGCAATGGCTGGCGTGTCTTTGTCTGATATCTCTGGCGTCTCTGCGACTGGAGGCTCCTCCGGCGCTATCCTGGTCAGTTTGGAGGCGTCCTTGGGCGGCGTCCAGTCTGGTATAATCTTAGCATGGATTCGCCAAGAACCATATATGTTTGAGAGGTGCTTTTCGAAAACTATGTACTCAAGCACGTCCTTGGCAAGGATCTCGCTACCGTGGAGCAGACGGCCAAAGCGATCGTAGACAGCGAGCTGCTGCCGAGTATGGAACCGAACAGTGATCTGTGGACAACAAAACCAAATCAATAAACCATTTTCTTGTTCAGACTGAATACGTATTCGATATATAACCTTACTGCCTGCGAGCTGGTACGCAATTGACCATAACCTTTTATACCCTTTCATAGTCCCGCAAACCGAGCTACCTGAAACGAGTGATTTTGGTCCATTCTATTTTGTTATTACTGTAATGATTTCAAAGATCATTGCTAAACGTTATGTGTTTTTAGAGAGCTAGCTGTGTGCTAACAACAACAAGTGTGTACGTTAAATTGATTTAAGTTATATTTGTAAACATTTGATTTAAAAAATATTTGGGTCAAAATGTGTGCGATTTGCAAGCTCTCGAGTGTGGTTTACGACGTTGTTGGACTAGTTGTTGTATTCGATGCCGATGGTAAAATAACCATGATAGCGAAAGTATGTAAGTACGGTACCCTCTCAGCCGCGTAATTTAAATTATTATTATTAACCTATATTAAATTAATTTAGGTATATATTCGTTTTGTATATCATTGGATTTACCTAGATAGAAGATAGAAAATACTTTATTGCACACCACAAATACATTGGACTGTTATAAGAAACAATGTCTTACACGTTAGTATAATGGCCGGTCTTATCGCTAGATAGCGATTTCTGCCAGACCACCTAGGGATGGGTATAAATCAATATAGCTGTATATGGAGCGATGAAAATAATATAAGTGATTTATGGTAAAAGTAATATGTACCTACTGACATACATATTTACAGGATAACAAAAAGTGAAATACATCAATACCTAATATTACATAAATAAATAAATAATATTAAATACAATATGATAAACTAAATGAACGAATACATACTTATATATATACCTAAATAACGTAAAGAAACAAGCAATTGTTAACAACACCTACCTATCTACCTCCATTGTTAGCCAAAAATAGTTTAAAATATTTAAATACTAGATGACCTGGTGTTAGTCCAGGACTCATGGTCCATTTTTGCTTTTGATTACTATCAAGCTAATTTTCCGTGAGTAGCTTCAATTTGATGAGACGCCCAACAATCGCTCAAAAGTAGTACTACAGATCCTTGATATCCAATTTCAGACCGTAGGACCGGGATAACGTACCACGCAATTTGTAGGACAATATGACTGTTAAATTATATAAATATTAACTAATTTAGAAAAAAAATCAGTTGGTTAGTAATCATTTATGATGACCTCGTTATCGATACATGTTGGAAGGAGAGGACTCTTTGATCAAACCATACATTTTATAGGACAAATATTTTTTCGAATAATTTAGATAATTATCTTGAGATTTAACAAAAAAAAAAACTGTAAGTAATAAATATTTGATAATCATAAAATCGACATATTTTATCCTTGCTACCTCTGTTAGCTACCACGATAGAGAGTTTCGTACAGGAAATTGTTGAGCGTCTCATGAAAATGAAGCTACTCACGGAAAATTAGCTTGATAGTAATCAAAAGCAAAAATGGACCATGGACCATGGACCATGGATCCTGGACTATGTACTTCGTTTCACCTAAAGTTTATTTAATCCTAAACCCCAGTATCGAGAACAATATAAATAAAAGAGTATTCAAATCGGTCGAGCCATTTTCGAGTTTTTGCGTATTTAAAACACGGCAATTTATTTTTTATATAATAATCATTACGTTTTAAAAACTAAAAAGATATGGTCGATTACTTGAATATAAAAAATACAACCGAATGGAAAACCAACTCTTTTTTTTTAAGTCGGTTAAAAAAAATATGATCAATCGGAAATTATATCCATTTACATAAAAAAGGATTTTTTTAAAACGGTTCGGAGTTCGGAGGTCCTTTTTCTGAAGACAGTTAAAAAGAAGATTAGTTGTAAAATACATTTTTACAATTGGGTACAGTATTTTTGATAGTGTACGAATCAGGATGTAGCCGGAATGTAATGTATACTTAATGTATACTACCAAAGTCAATGACTTTATACTAAATAATACATTATTTAAGGTTATGTTACAAAGAAACTACTTTTCACATTGAAATAATCATCTTTTTTTACTCCTGTATGTAGTTCAGTTGAGCCTATTATATTTTCCATACTGTGGAACCATATAATTAAGGGAACACATAGACCCTCCTATGTCCTCAGTTAAATTTCTGTTTTTCACGAGTTTTACTGTTATATATATAATAATACCGGACCTTTCACACAGCATCATCTGGCCCCAAAGTAAGCAGAGCTTGTGTTATAGTACAATATGACTGAAATACTACATATATACTTTTTTTGTAAATACATATATAGAAACACCCAGACCCGAGACAAATACTTGCAGATCATACAAACATTTGTCCCGCGGCGGGAATCGAACCCGCAACCTTTTGCGTGTCAGCCGGACCTAAGCGCACTGCGCACAGAGGTCGTCGTTATATATATATGTTGATTATGGGTATATAACTGTGTTAGTTACACCATTTATAACTCTAGAACGTCTGAACCTATTATATATATGTATGTCTGAATAATGTATGATTTTATTTTGATATAACTATTGACGTCTTTAGTTAGGTTATGACAGTTGTCATTGTACTTTGATTAAATGTGTCGTAAAGAAGCAAAGTCAAGCAAACTGTTTAAATGTGATTGATATATATTCTTTTTAAAACGCGCGGACGAATTCGGAACGGGACAGCTTGTAATTAAATAAATAAATATCCTACTAGAAATGCTATATAAATATGGCCTATAATATTATATAAATATTCTATATTAATCCATTATAAAACCTATATATGAATCCTATATTATTCAAAAGAGAACACTACGTGCCATTTATAATAATAATAATAATACCGGACATTTCACACAGCATCACCTGGCCCCAAAGTAAGCAGAGCTTGTGTTATGGGTATCACATGACTGATATACTACGTATATACTTTTTTTTTGTAAATACATACATATTATACATAAAAACACCCAGACCCCAGACAAATACTTGCAGATCATACAAACATTTGTCCCGCGGCGGGAATCGAACCCGCAACCTTTTGCGTCTCAGCCGGACCTAAGCCCACTGCGCCACAGAGGTCGTTTTAAAATGAAACCACGAGTCTTTGAAAGAAATATTCAAAGAAATTAATATTCTCACAATAGCTTCACAATATGTATACGAAAATTTGTTATGTTACACACATAAAAATAGAGATGGGATTCAGCAAAATAGTGACCTTCATAGAATCAAGACTAGGAATAGAAATAAACTATACATCCCTAAGTTTCGACTAGAAAAAGTAAATAAGTCCTTTATGGGGAGCACAGTGCGCTTCTACAATAAGCTTTCTGTAAATACAACTAAACTACCTATTAAAAAAAATTAAGCATACATAAAGGATATTGTTTTAAAGAAAGCGTATTATAATATAAATTACTACATTATTGATAAGAATGCATGGCCCCATGTCGCTCTGCCCTCAGACAGTTAACCGACACATTTGAAATGTATAAACTCTCTTGTATTCGTTTTACGTAGTGAAGGTAGTTTTAAGATGGATCATGTAAAAAAACGCTAGGACCAGGACGAATTTCATGCCAGTTCTTCTCGGGATTGGGTCAGGAGGAATTGGCACCTAAATTCACCTAGTATGTAAGACGTTTCAAAGTGATCCTTGTGATTGTATTGAATAAAGTATCTTTTGACTTTTTGACTTTGACTTATTAATCCTATATAAATATAATCCTACTCTAAATATGGCTGTTTATGTTTTGCTCCTGGCTTAACCACGCCATAACGGCTGAACAGATTTGGATGAAACTTAGTGTACGGTCTGTAACCTGGAATACCATATAGACTACAATTTATGTAGGTACAGCGCGTGCCAAGCCACAGACAGAAGCTAGATAAAGAAGTGGTAAAGAAACAGTGATCCACAATTTCTTCTTTCGTTTCTTTGTGGCTTTCAAAAATTATGTATTTTTTTGTATATGTTATTTGATATCTCCGTCAATCATCAACCGAGGGTAACTTTGTTACGTAACGCGTTACGGCTCCAGTCTGTCTGGCTTCCCTTTCTCTCACGCATACGGCAGCGGTAGGCAGGCTCCTTCTCTCTCACTCTAACCCACAGCGCTAGTTAGATTAGTATAAATTATCACTTCTGTCGGGCGGCCCGAGACGCACACGTTTTTTAACCTATGGGTGTACCTTCAGGGTATTCCCACATAAGTTTGGTGATGATCTGATTTTTAATTGAGACTTTCAAATTCTTGCAAATTCTTGTTTCTGAATTCGTTCTGTTACCAGAACAGAAACTCCCTCAGCATCGTTCTGAGAAATCAACAAAAGAAAGTGCCAGTTATGGCCCACCCTGTATAATCGGATACACAGGCAAATAAATATTCAGGGAAAATATTCAGCCGGTTTTCAGCATTTCAGAAAAAAAAACTTTCAGTATGAGTATAATTTATTTGTGGTCAGTATTTCATTAATTGTGGTTTACCCCCATATCAACTAAACTAAATAAAACTGAAATATACAGTACTTAGTAATTATCCTCGTACGAACTTGCTGCAAACTATTGTGCTAAGCGTAGGCATGTGCCAAATTTAATGTTTGTCAGATGATGTGCCTAACTATCCTTAGACATATTCAAAGACAGATACAAAGCACAGATCTAACAGATCTAAAGCAGATCAAAATCACTTGATCTGAAACGTCCCGAGCCTGGGGATTACTGTCGTGGGCAAATATTTTATTTATTTTATAAATAAATAAATAAATAATCCCGGACATTTCACACAACATCATCTGGCCCCAAAGTAAGCAGAGCTTGTGTTATGGGTACCACATGACTGATATACTACTTATATACTTTTTTTTTTTTTTAAATACATACATATTATACATAGAAACACCCAGACCCGATTTTGTTATCCTTTTAACCGTATATAGAGCGGTTGGCAACGTGATTCCCAATTACAGTACTAAGACGAAAGCTTGTCGCCTCGGCGACGTTCGCGTTTCCGAATTAGTACGATTATGATACCAATGACGACCTCTGTAGCGCAGCGGGCTCGATTCCCGCCGCGGGACAAATGTTTGTATTATCTGCATCTATAATGTCTCTGGTATGGATGTTTCTTTGTATAATATGTATGTATTTACAAAAAAAAATGTATATAAGTAGTATATCAGTTATAACTTCATAACATAAGCTCTGCTTACTTTGGGGCCAGATAATGTGTGAAATGTCCGGTATTATTTTTATTATTATTAATGTCCAGCTTATCCACGGCTCGTCAGTCACCAGTGAGCTTCAATGACGAGTAGCACGTGTGGTCTTAATTTGGACTTATATAGAGCTTTTTACACCCCCAGTTGCCTGTATATTTCATGGAAGTATTTTTTATGACATTGTACCATTTTATCGCATTTTTTTTTATGTTCTTGCTGTGTACAATAAAATGTTTATATAGTCTATTTATCAGAATTGTTGCAACAGTCTAGATAAATATCAATATCAGGCGCCAAGCTTAAATAGTACTCTGCCTTCTACGCTGTAGGTTTTAGATACGATTCTCTCCTAGGACAATCATTTCAATGGTTAACATAGATGTTTGTTCTGTCTTGGTGTTATAGAGTATCACTATAATCATCTATATTATAAAATATATAAGTATTCTAACAGTCATATCAACTTATCTTACTATATTACTAGCTCACGCCCGCGGCTCCGCACGCGCAGTGCCTGCATAAAGAGTAGCCTGCTATTACAGGTCACAGACTATACAAAGCTTCATCCAAATTTATTTAGCCGATTTAAATCGTGATTATATAAAATAATATTTGTAATTGTGAAGTATTTAAATGACTATAACTAATTAATTCAGGCGTCACTTTGCGGAAATCCATAACAAAACATTAAACGGATGGATAAATATTTAGTTCTATTCCGCCAATCTATTCCCAATGAGTTAGACACGATGCAGACGCATGCACCTCCCTCCCGCCCGCAGTTGAGAAGCCATGCAAAGCGTTAGTAAAATTTTAGCGCACACCATTCACACATGCAACCCCAAAATGAAATTCGACAGGTATCACTGTTCACATGTTTCGTGGAGGGGTGAAACACGTAAGAAGTGCATGCGGCGGAATAGTACTAAATATGTATCCATCCGTATAATGTATTATAAATGACTATATTATTGATAAGAATGCATGGCCTCATGTCGCTCTGCCCTCAGACAGTTAACCGACACATTTGAAATGTATACTCTCTTGTATTAGTTTTTTGTAGTTACGGTAGTTATAAAATGGATCATGCAAAAAAAGCTAGGACCAGGACGAGTTTCTTGCCGGTTCTTCTCGGGCTTGGGTTAAGAGGAATTGGCACCTAAATTCACCTAGTATATAAGAAATTACAAAGTGTTCCATGAGATTGTATTGAATAAAATATCTTTTGACTTTGACTTCGAATTGATTAAGCAACATACAAACACAACTTGCCGCAGCTTTGCACGATTGAATTATACACCTAAACATTCCACATTTCGTGAAAATCTAATGAAAATCAGTACGGTAGTTTCTGAGTTTATCGCGTTTAGACAGACAGAAATATAATAATTGTTATAAAATATCGTAAGTACTGTTGCGCCCGATACATAGCTCCATCTGTTGGCAGGCAGACACATTAAATATTCACCTACGCCATCTGGTATCGAGTAGATGCAAACTACAAAGTACACGTATCGAATGCATAGGAGCGAACGAGATAGCAATATCTCTCTATTGCAATCGAACGTTTGAGCGCGTTCCGGTTCGTTCTCGAACGTTCCAGTAGCATCGCGGTTTTACGCGACTTATTCGATGCTCGTATAAATACAGCGGTGGTTTGTGGATGTAGTCAGTCTATTCTCGGCTAAGCAAGTGATACAAGTGCGATAGTTTCGAAGTGTTATCAGTTGTGTTATAGTGTTGTGACTTTTACAGTGTTCTATTTAGAAGTAAACTAATAGAATCAGTGGATTAAGTTCAGTGTGTGGTAACTTTGAAATTAAAGTTATTATTTGGTAAAATCAAGCGGTTTCACAATTTATCAGTACCCGGCTCGTAACAGTACTTATGTATTTAAAAATATATAAGTACTAGCAGCATATGCATAAGCATATGCTTAGAACCTTTTGTGCGTGCGAAGTCGCGGGTAACAGCTAGTACTTATATATTTTTAAATACATAAGTACTGTTACGAGCCGGGTACTGATAAATTGTGAAACCGCTTGATTTTACCAAATAATAAATTTAATTTCAAAGTTACCACACACAGAACTTAATCCACTGATTCTATTAGTTTACTTCTAAATAGAACACTGTAAAAGTCACAACACTATAACACAACTGATAACACTTGATAACTTGTTATTTTTAGAAGGAATGTATTCTGTACATCAAGAACGTCTCATAAGTTTAATCCCCTATTTTAACCCCTTCGGGAATTATTTTGCAAAAACGGTGAAACACATATTTCTTTATTCCTAAATATGAATTTTCGGATCCCGAACTTAAGGAAATTAAAGTTGCCCAAACAAACTTTCATCCCCTATCTTACCCCTTCAGGGTGGGTTTTTGAGACAAAAAGTTCTTCCCCCGAATGCAATACATCTTTTTACCATATTTCATCAAGATCCGTTCAGCCGTTTAGCCGTGAAAACGTTACAAACAAACAGACAGAAACTTTTGCATTTATAATATTAGTATAGATTCTATCTGGTCACCATAATACAAGCTATGCTTAGTTTGGGGCTATATGGCGTTATGTGCATTGTGCACCTATTAGTTTTAAAACGAGCATAGAATAGAAAATAATTAATTTCTGTAACATG
The DNA here is from genome assembly GCA_948098915.1 of Lampropteryx suffumata. NCBI lineage: Eukaryota > Metazoa > Arthropoda > Insecta > Lepidoptera > Geometridae > Lampropteryx > Lampropteryx suffumata. Next base: position 16,189,356 of record OX402565.1, on the reverse strand, counting down.
TTTACAATAGTAATAACTAAGGTTGAGATCTTCTTTTAAGTATAGAATACTTGTATTAGAAGATCCCGCTCTTCCATAGCCATACTATTAAAGTTACAGATTGGTTAGGTACTATAATACTAATGGCTTTAGATTAATTTACAGAAACATGTATACCTATTTTATCAATTTTAAAAATTTTGATAGATATTTTATACTAAACAAATATAGATAAAAATTATAAGTAAACTAGTGGACATAATGCCTGTGTGTGTTTGTTTGCTGTACTATGTGTATTTGAGTGTGAGTGGGTACGTGTGTGTGTGTGTGTGTGTGTGTGTGTGTGTGTGTGTGTGTGTGTGTGTGTGTGTATGTTTGTGTGTCATTGAATAGAAGGGTTATGGAGTAGTTTGGTGTCTACTAGGTAAAAGTGTGGTAATAGGTACCAATGGTGTTAGGTAATAACATGTAGTAGTGCTTCCGTGTCCTCGTAGCTTTTTGTCAGCAGCCAATTAGTCAGGACTTTTTTACTCTCATAATATGGCATAGGGTAAATATTTAGTTTTTTATTCATTACGTTATATAAGTGGGCAGATTGGATTGCATACTGGTTACGGGCAAATTAAGTTTTCGTTCCAATAGTATTAGCGACCTTGTCTTTTCGTCTACGATTTACGATGTTAGGATTATAAGCTAGAGTTTTGTGCATTCTTAGAACCACTTGTAGGATGTACAAACGTCTGATAGACAATAGTTGCGTCATAGAATAAAGCATATTCGTTGAGAATCTGTATGATTTAAAATACATTACTTTAATTAGTACACTTTGAGCTCTTTCTATTTCGATGAATTTAGTCTTTGCTGCTCCTCCCCAGGTGGAAATACAATATCCCATCACGGATTGAGCTAGGACGATATAAATTTTCTTTAATAAGGATTCTTGAGCAACGTGTCGTAAGGTTTTAAAAATCCATATAAGTTCTCTTATCCTGTTACCCGGCTTCAACTTGAGGATACCATGACATATTCTGATCTATTATAATACCCAAATACTTTGTTGAGGCGACTTTATTAATATAGGGGCAGTTACAATGATCATTATCCATAATGCCACAATTATGGATGCGTACGTTGAAGTCTGCTCCTGGTTGAGTTCTATTGTAAATAGTGTAGCACATATAATTAGTCTTAGAAGCGTTCAGTGTTAATAAGTTTTCTCTGAGCCAACTTGCGATTTTAGCTAAGCTAAGTTCAGCGTTTAATTTAACTTTCTTCCAAGTTTTATCACTGAAGATTACCGCAGTATCATCAGCATACGAAAAAATTCTAGCATTTCCTATGTTAAGTTTACATAAGTTATTTATATATATTAGAAACAAGGTAGGTCCTAAGACGCTTCCTTGAGGAACGCCGTAGGAGATATAGGATTCTTCACTAACATGCTTCCCTATTTTTACACGCTGTTTCCGATCACATAAGTAGCCTCTGAATAGTGCTAGAGACGTATTTCTAATACCGATGTTCTCTAGTTTCTTCATGAGCATTTGCGTATCAACGGTGTCAAAGGCTTTCTTTAGATCTAAGTATGTAGCTAAACATTTTATGCCCTGATCAATTTTATCAACAATAAACGAACTCAATGCAGAAACAGCATCTTCAGTTGACCTCCCGTTTCTAAAACCATACTGGGAGTCGGAAAGTATGTTATACTTATTAAGGTAGCTTATGAGTCTTTTATTAATAATTTTCTCAAGTATTTTAGAAATTGATGGCAGTACTGATATCGGCCTGTAATTATTAATGTCAACAAAAATGGTGACGTAGAGTCACCATTTTTGTAAATTGGGGTGATAATGGATTGTTTTAATAAATTAGGAAATATACCTAGTTTAAAACAGATATTAGTAAGATAGGATATAATAGGACAAACTTCATATTTAGCCAGCTTTAGGAAGCTAGTAGGGATGTTATCCCAGCCAGGAGCACTATCCGACTTTAGACTCATAAGGACGTCAGCGACTTCTGTTGGGTCTGTTTCTAAAAGAACAAAAGAGTTAATTTGGGGATGTTGTGCTTCATTGCTTGGATTTAGGAGGGGAGTCAATAGCAAGTCTTCTGCAAGGTTCTTTCCAATATTAGCCAAATATTGGTTAGCATGATTAACTGAGTCCGAGGGTGACGATTTTATATTTAATAATTTAGTGTTATCAGATTTTGAGTTCTTACTCGTATAAGTTATGAATTTAATGGTATTTCAAAGACTTTTAGAATTTTTCGATGATTTAGCTAACTGTTCTCTTTCAAAATTCCGTTTGCATTTCTTTAATTATTACAAAAGTTTCTATATCTTTTATATGTAATCTTTAAAATTTCATTGTGAGGATCTAATCTAACTTTTTTCTGCAGCTTGTTTCTGTTACGTATGCACCGTAGTATGCCGGTAGTTATCCAAGGCTTTGTAACCCGCTTGCTGTTGGGTAGAGGGACAGTTGTAGTGTTTTCTTGTAATGACTCTACTATCTTGGTAACTAAATGCTCGATCAATAAGTTGGGATTGTAGCAGAATAGCAGTTCCGTGAGGTTTTTTTCGGCCAGAGTGACGAGTGCTTTGTTAAAGTCAGTCACTGTCTTGATTTTGGGATATTCATTTCTAAGATTTAGGCAGGAAAGGTTAATGAAGATCATAGAGTGGTCAGTGATAGTAGTGTTTAGAACAGCTACTTGCGCCGCTGTCTTGTCCTTTTAATTTTTTATCATAATATGATCTAAACAATTTTTTTCTCTTGTTGGGAATGTGTGACTTGGCATCAGGCTATGCATTGCTAACATATTTAAGTAGTTAAGCCTGTTGTTACGTTCTAAAGATAAATCAGTATCTCTCGCAATCAGATTAATGTTTATGTCACCGCTAAGTATTATATTTTTTTGAGATTTAATGGATTCTAAGTGTAAATTTAGTGAGTCTATAAACAGGTCTGCGTTTGTGTTAGAAGGTGAGCGATATATGGCCAAGATAACACTATTTTGTGTATTTATCTGTAAACAGGATGCATGGACTAGCTTTACCTCTTTGACACTCAGGACAATGACCTCATTTCTTATAAACATCACTACTCCGTCATTTTGATTAAGATGATGTGATGTTTTAAAGGAAGTATAATTAGCAAGGGTTGGTGAAGGTTTATTACGTTGAAGTCGACATTCTGTTAAAATTAAAATGTCTGGGTTAAAATCCAAAAAGCTTAAGTTAACATTTAACTCATCAATATTAGCATATATGCTTCTTATATTTTGGCAACAAATCTTAAGATCAGTTTCCTTCATATTTAATTTATTAGAAAGATCTATAATATCGCATTGTATAGCGTGAGTAATTTCAATCTCGTCTATTTCATTTAATGTGTTAAGAGAACTATCCTATATTCTATCCAATAATGAGCTTTTACTATAGGTCTGCAGTGGTATATATTTGTTGTACATATTGAAAAGTTCATCAAGTATGCAAGTTTAAAAGTTATGTTCATATTATGTTTGACTAAAATTTTTAAAAATGTTGTCGGGGAAAGGATTGCGTGCGTGTGTGTGTGTGGTTTGTACGAGTATGCTTGAATGTTGTGGGTAAGTATAGTTTGCACAAAATGTATCAAAGTTACACGGTTATACATAGCTACTACCAAAAATAAATTTGCTATAAAAAAGATATTTAAGATTAAGTGACAAAGACATTTTACCATGACTAGTCAGCGTGCTTGCATCAACTGTTGGACCTGAGCTTCTGTTTTTATTGTGACAGGGGAGTTCTCGTCCTTCCTAACATACACCTTCCCGTACGCCGTCCGTCAAAACTTGTACTGTTTTGACTTTGATAGATCTCGAGCCAAGAAGTGAAGAGGTCGGGAGCCCTTTGCAGTTAACTGTTCCGACACGTAGATAGGTGTATCCTCAGAAGTCCGATGTCCCAGATGCACAGCCCGCAGCTTTGTCTTATGCTTTACATTGAAAGTTTTGCTTAGTTTCAGAATGTCAGTTTTAATTAATGTACAGGACGTCTCGACAATGATAGGTGTATTCTGTGCAGCCTCCTTTTTTCCACGCACTCTGTAAATGTCCCTAATATCAGATCTTTCAATGTTGCCTCCCACGTTTTTGGTTAGGCTCATGACCATCTCTATCAGGTCTTCTTTGGTTTCGGAATGTTTTTTAGGAACATTCATTATTTCGAAGTTAGCTTTACGACTTGACATCTGCATATCCTCGATCTTATCCTCCAAAAGGGTTATGTATTTCTGGTCGTCTTGGATTTTATTTTCCAATTTTTCAATCTTTTTTTGAACTCTTCATTTTGCGCTGTGAGGAGGGTAACCGAGTCCTGAATACAGTGGTTACTGTGTTGAATTTCCTTTAATATTTTTCTAAGTCCTTTTTCCTGGCCAGAGAGCATCGATTTTATCTCGTCCCTAAAACTAATCAGCTCCGTAGTATATTCTTCGGTCCTTTTTCTTTTGTAACTAAGAAAAGCGTTTGGTGGAGTTTTTTCATGTACAAACTGGCTTAGTTCTGAGTCTGATACAGATCTATTAGCTTCGGTTATATTGTCCATCATAATTTCAAAGTTACAAATAGCACTCGGTTTGACCAGTACAGGTACTACAGGTAGTGGAGGTAAGAAAATAGAAGCTTAAAAGTTCTGTTGCGTCGCGTGTCGGTCGAATGCTCGCTGCAGTACCTACTATTACGTTTACTGTGGTGGTTACGCTGCAGTACTCTTGCGTGAGCTGTAGTAAGCGCGTTGCAGTACTGAGCTGTGGCAGGCAGGCTGCAGTACTATTGTGAACTGTGACAGTAGCGGCCGGCTCTCGGTACCAGGCAGTCAGACGTTCGCAGAGGGATCACGGTTATGCGTCACGTCGGTACACGCACACTAGGTTGACAATAGTGTGGTATTAGGTATTGTGTTGTATGACTCACGCGTTCGCAGTGCAGGGTATTGCGCTCGACCTCCGTACAACTTATGCACTCCTAATTTCTCAGTTTGTTTTTTACGTGTAAAATGTTTTAAAATATGGTTTAAATAAATTAAAATGGGATACAGGTTAATCACACGTCTGAGCACCTCAGCGGTCCGGGGGGAAGAGGCATACTTCTTCATTATTAATAACGATATTATTATGAATAGGATAGTATTATAATTTTCACTCAAAACGGGATATTTAGGTAAGTGCCATGATAAAAACAGAAAAAGCAGAAAAACTCATATGTTTTGCTGCTTCTCGATATTTCGGCACAGTTGCATGCGCCATGATCACGAGATAAACTGAAGTCTATGCGGGTGGGTGTTTTTGGCAGACAAAACGGTCTACCCTCTTTCTGTTTTTTACAGCGTACATATACCGGTTTCACTGCCACTAACTCGATTACTATTACGTGAGTGTTGTGTACACTCACGGATTCATCTAGACAATTGAAAACCGTCTGGAGCCTGGAACGCTGTGGTAAGGATGTGTGGAAATTGTAAATGTGAGGTACCAGTTATGCGTCCAGACACCGTGAGTGTTGTCTGTCGTACTCGTGATCGAGTTATTAGTGACAGTGGAACCGGTAGTACGGGTAATATTCGCAGTAAGACTGAGTAAGTCTGAGAAAGAGGGTAGACCGTTTTGTCTGCCAATAACATCCACCCACAGACTTCAGTTTATCTCGTGATCATGGCGCATGCAACTGTGCCGAAATATCGGGAAGCAGAAAAACTCATATATCATGGTAAATGTCCCGTTTTGAGTGAAAATGATGTTCAAAACCAGTTTTAGAAGGTTTAATATTCACTACGTAGTGATTCAACGGGTAAATGTTGAAAAAATTCTCGTTTTTCAGTCCCTACGTCATACTGTAGTTAGTATGACGTACTTTGAAATACATGTTTTAACCAGTATATTAAATACCTACCTCTAGTATATTATATTTTAGTATAGTCTAGTGTATATAGAATTAAAATACAACCTAATTGAACCGAATTGATAATTGATACAGAACCTCTATCTTTTTTAGAACTCGTTTGAAGTACTTTATCATAAGCAAAATATCGAAATTTCGTTTACTTGGATAACATATTTTTTCCAACTAATTTGATTTAGAAAATCTAAATTACTGAACCGATTTATAAAAAAAATCTAATCCATACCAGTAAAAGAGCTTAACCTGACTGTCTGACTGATTCATCATCGCCGAGCCGAAACCGCTGAAGCTAGAAACCTGAAATTTGGTCGGTACCTTCCATTTATAGCAAAACCACCCACTAAGACGGGGTTTTTTGAAATTCAATCCATAAGAGGCTGAAAAGGGGTGAAAACGAATGTATGAAACTTTTTAACGCGTGGTGCGATTTGCTTGAAACTTCTATTGAATAATTAAAATGCAAAATAAATGGACACGTGTTTTAGGATTTTTCAAAATAACCCTCATAAAGGAGTTATATGGGGTGTGAATATTTGTTTAGAAACTTTTTAATGGGTGGTGGTGGGTTTGAAGTTTTGGTTTGAAACTTATCAATAGAATCTGGCAAGGAGATAAATTGTATTCGGGGGAAGGATTTAAGCTACAATTACAAAAAAAACGCGGTCGAAGTAGTGGGCAACCAACCTCTAGTTGGTTCATAAACGACGGGAGTTATGAGGTAACAAATAAAAGTTGGTTAAACCCGAATATTCAGACGTGCCTTGCCTCGAAACTTATAACACCATTAAGAATAATAATATATATGTTTCTCTTCGTATCTTATTTATTTAGGAGAGTTTTGCCACTCAGTGACTTAATAATAATACAAGTGGCTCTGTGAGCTGTAGACCTCGCCAACATTTTTCGAAATTAATAAAATATAACTTTTTGTACGTTTTCAACCTCCATAACCTCCGCAATTTTTTAAAAATTTCAAAAAGTGAATCGACCAAACATATCCTATACAGTTGTAGGACCTGCTCACAAATTATCACGAGAATCGGTTGAGAAATGCGACCTGTAGAGGAAAACATCCGGACAGACATACGAAAGCATTTTCGCCTAAGCTGAAACGGAGAAACTCGCTCATGCTTCGCGCTCTCTCGGTTAATCGATCGCGTAAAAACCACGAATAAATGTTGGTTCTAAAATTACCGAATGTACACCTACCTATTCAGTGTTCTTATAAGAGACCGATACGCTTGACCTAATCAAAATAAAGTTATTTAAGCTCTTGAATAAATAAACTATGCTTGTATCGTAATCATTTTAGAGCTTGCGTAGGTACTCCGTATGATTAAATTGGTGTTGAAATACGAATTTATAGAGGCTTGTATCATTTAACTCATATTTTTTTTATACTGTTCCGATACTAGCATAGATTATGACGAGACAAATTGTTATCACTGTTTGTTTTGGTTGTTCAAAATCCGACAGTGATGTGATATGATATCCATTCGACGTTATTATGGAAATGCAATCGACTAGTTTACTCTTAAAACGATGCCCTCAGCAAATTAACTTTTGTATGGAAACAATCGTCTATTTTTTACTACTATTTAGTAAGTGCTCGTTAATTGATGGAATGATAGTTATAAAATATATATGGTATGGTATTTTTAATATTTTGCCACAATAAATAATAAATAAATAAATAATCCAAGACATTTCACACAACATTATCTGGCCTCAATGTAAGCAGAGCTTGTGTTATGGGTACCACATGACTGATATACTACTTATATACTTTTTTTTTGTAAATACATAACTTTTATACATAAAACAATATTATGAATGAATGAATGAATGAATGGGGATTTAGGGACCCCAGCTTGGCGCATTGCGACTGTGGTGTTCCAACACAATCTATACCATCTATGCATCTGCTCGTGTGCCCTCTCTGTCGAAATAATTGCACAAGGGTGGACCTTATCGCGGCCACGGTGAGTGCAATTGGGATCGCCACCTACTACTACTCTAAATCCATATAACGACTGAAGAATCGACACGAAAAGAAAAAGAATATTTTGTCTCCCACTTCTATTCAAATTGTTTTTAAATAAATTGTATGTTTTATTCTAATTACTAGCGACCCGCCCCGACTTCGCACGGGTGCATTGCTGCTACTAAATATACTACAAATGTGTTTATTTACGACATCCCATTAGAAACCTCTGAAATTATCAGTGTTTCTCTTCTATATTATGCATGTATTATACATATAAACCTTTTCTTGAATCACTCTATCTATTAAAAAAACTGCATTAAAATCCGTTGCGTAGTTTTAAAGATCTAAGCATACATAGGGACAGACAGACAGTGGACAGCGACTTTATTTTATACTATGTAGTGATGAAATAATGTCTAAAATATTGAATAATCATCATCTTCTCCTAAAGTTGTCGTTTTAACTTGCAGTTTACACTAATAGGCTAAGTAAGCTAATTAAAACATTACCCGTTAAACTTTTTTTAGAGTTCCTTATTTGAATGTTTTCTGATAAATATAATCGCGATTTGAGCGACGTGAATACGCGTCAAAATCATTTGATCATAGAATCGCCTTAAGGTTCAAGCATGGTGTAAACAATTAGGTATTGTTAAGTAAAATTTAAATAGCGCAGTATTTAATTAGATGAGGAAAAAAACACTGTCTATTTATATATTGGAAGGTATTTTGCCTAACTTGCTGCAACCGCTGTAGAGTAGGAATAACTAAAATGATAATAGGTTTTCCTTGATATATCATTATAATAATAACAACTTAAATAATAGGTACCTATGCCAAGAGTATCATATGTATATATATTATGTACTAGCTGGAAACATGAGCTTTAGGTTATTTGATGACTTGCGTATCTTTAAAGTTCAGGGTTTGCTCAACTAACAAGTAGGTACAAAAGAATAGCCTGCGATCACCAATGTTATGTCGTTGAAGAGTTATGTAGGGTAGAAGGGTAGTAGGGTAGTAGGGTAGGTAGTAGGTTTGTAGGGTAAGTAGTAGGTAGTAGGGTAGGGTATCTTCAAAGTCTATGGTCATAAAGCATCATAATCATATGATAAACTACTAAGAAATTAAAAACATTAAATTAATTTTGAAGAGAGCGTATTATAATATATATAACTATATTATTGATAAGAATGCATGGCCTTATGTTGCTCTGCCCTCAGACAAGTTTCTTGCTAATTCTTCTCGGGCTTGGGTTAGGATGAATTGGCACCTAAATTCACCTAGTATGTAGACGTTTCAAAGTGGTCCTTGTGATTGTATTGAATAAAGTATCTTTTGACTTTGACTTTGACAGATAAACGACACATTTGTCATGTATAAACTCTCTTGTATTCGATTTTCGTAGTTAAGGTAGTTATAAGATGGATTATGTAAAAAAGCGCTAGGACTAGGACGAGTTTATCTTGCCAGTTCTTCTCGGACTTGGGTTATGAGGAATTGGCTTCTAAATTCACCTAGTATGTAAGATGTTTCAAAGTGATCCTTGTGATTGTATTGAATAAAATATTTTGACTTTTGACTTGACATGACTGTGGTATCATAATATAAAGTCTATTATAAAATATCAGATTATTTAGATGACATATAGGTAAGCTTGGGGAAAATCTGCTCCAACTCAACTCTGCATCCGTAACCAAATTAGCAAGGGTCAAATAGCATTCAGGCCAAAGTTTGTTGTCGGTTTCTTCATGAACTGGGAAATAGGAGTAACCGACACGTATACTCCAGCCATATTCGAGCTATGTTTAATAACAAAGCGTTGGCAACCATGCGTTGCTAGGCAACCATGCGACGGCATGGGTAAACAACATTTTTTATCAATGCTCATTTTTGTAAATGCTAGCTAGCTAACTGCACTATTATCAACCATCACAGCCAACCTTAAATAAAAAAGAAAAATACTTCCACTTACATGTGATTTAAAATGTTTATTAATCAATTTTTATCTTTTATATGACTTTACAAATCATATAATGAATAGTTTGATCGGTTTTTAGGTTAAAACGATTGAAAGTGTGAAATTGTAAAATATTCTGAAGTGAAAACCCTAAAAATCAGCTGTTGTCGTTTGTTTACAAATATTATGTCTCGAATATGGCTGGAGTATAGTTACACCTAAGATAATTCAAAATGGTCCTTGTGTTTTTGAAGAATATTTTTCATCTTTTATTTATCATAATATCTTAATCGCATTCTTTCTTCACTGAAAGGTATCCCTTTATTTTTCCAAAATAATCAATATGGGTTTGTATCATGTTTTCCATCATCAGATCATCATTTGGGACAACCGCGGAGGACAAGAAAAGAGGAACACCTTATATTATAAGAAATTCGATTAACAATTGGCGATATCAATCAAATACATACATATCATACAATCAAAGCCAGGCTCTGCCTAATCGCCTGAAGTCCAACAACAGACCAAAAAACGCTTAAACGCTTATTATATTAGGCGACCTCTGTGGCGGAGTGGGCGAAGGCCTGTCTGAGACGCAGAAGATTGGTTCGATTCCCGCGTGACAAATGTTTGTATGATCTGCAAGTATTTGTCTCGGGCCTAGGTATTTTTTTAATGTATAATATGTAATAAATAATAAACCAAACTAAATAATAGAAAATAAATTGTAATAAATCTAAGTAAGAAAAACAATTTTTATTTAAAAAAGAGCGTGGGGTGCATGGTGTCAATAGTTGTAAATATTTCATTGACAGATATGAGAAGAAGGATTATCATTTCGATAATATCTTAAAAGGCATCCCACGCTTTTTTTTAAATAAAACATTTTTTTCTTACTTACATTCATTAAAATTTATTTTCTATTTTTTAGTTTGGTTTTCTATATAAAGCGTGTTTTTTAGTTTTTCTAAACTATTATTTATTTACCTCTTTTTAGTTTTAGGATAATCGTTTTTTTTTTATTTATTTTTTATTCGAATTATTGCATTGTCATCGGTCTTTGACATGTGTGCAAAATTTTAATGAAATCTGGCCGTTTAAAGTGGGTGAAATCGCGTCCTAAGGAATCGGTTACAAACATACAAACATACATACAAGTGAAGCTAATATAAAGCGTAATAAAAAGGTATATAAGTAGTATATCTGCTATGAGGTACCCATAACACAAGCTCTGCTTACATTGGGACTAGATGACGCTGTGTTAAATGTCCGGCATTATTTATTTTTTATTAGGGTATTTTATAAAGACGTTTAACAACATGGATTGCTCAATTCACGACTATTCCTAGTTGTCGTGAGTTATTTAAAATGGGGACGGGTATTAGAAACACAAATATAGGATAAGCTTTCGGTTGCGCATGTCAAGATGTACTGCATATTAGTTGACAAACAGGAGCTCGCGCTTATTTTCCTCTCTACTTCATACCCTAACATTAAGGAGCTAAAAATTGTATGTGTTTATTTCGGAGTATATAATAAAAATCAATTGCTGTTAGTTAGTCTCGCTAAAACTCGAGAACGGCTGGACCGATTTAGCTGATTTTGGTGTTGAAATGTTTGTCATAGTCCAGGGAAGGTTTAAACGGTGAGAAAATTTGTTGCAATGCAACGTATGCCGGGTACAGCTAGTCTATATAATAAAAATCAATTGCTGTTCGTTAGTCTCGCTAAAACTCGAGAACGGCTGGACTGATTTGGCTGATTTTGGTGTTGAAATGTTTGTCGTAGTCCAGGGAAGGTTTAAACGGTGAGAAAATTTGTTGCAATGCAACGCATGCCGGGTACAGCTAGTCTATATATTAAAAATCAATTGCTGTTCGTTAGTCTCGCTAAAACTCGAGAACGGCTGGACTGATTTCGCTGATTTTGGTGTTGAAATGTTTGTCGTAGTCCAGGGAAGGTTTAAACGGTGAGAAAATTTGTTGCAATGCAACGCATGCCGGGTACAGCTAGTCTATATAATAAAAATCAATTGCTGTTCGTTACTCTCGCTAAAACTCGAGAACGGCTGGACTGATTTGGCTAATTTAGGTTTTGAATCATTTGTGGAAATCCAGGGAAGGTTTAAAAGGTGAGTAAATATGAAAAAAATGCTCGCTTTTTTATTTATTGATTGTGTGGCGGTACGAAGTTTTCCGGGTCAGCTAGTAACCTATTATATATTATATTATAAATATATTTGTTTCTATACGTGAAACAAAAACTTTGTACCCCTTTTACGAAAATTGCGCGGACGGAGGAGTATGTATCCGTTCAGAATAGAAAATATATATGAGTTGAAACAAATACCATGTGGTATTAGTTGTTGGTATTAGAACGGAATAAATCGAAATTTCGCACACTTATAGTTTATATAGAGAAGTGCCAAATTCATATTTTTTAATTACGCATAAAAAAAACATTAATTATAATGCATTATGGTCGAATTTCGACCAGTGGGCGACCACTAGTAAAAATAATAATACCGGACATTTAACACAGCGTCATCTAGCTCCAAAGTAAGCAGATCTTGTCTTATTCGGTACCACACGACTGATAAACTACTTATAAATATATATTTTTTTTGTAAATACAATACATACATATTATACATAGAAATATACCCAGACCCGGGACAAATACAGATCATACAAACATTTGTCCCGTGACGGGATTCAACCCCCAGCTTTCTGCGTCTTCAGTAACTTATTTTTTTCGTGTCAAAGCTTCAGTTGTCTGTAGCCTTATATCTTAACTAAAATATATTTCAGAGCTGGTTTTAGAAGTGGTGGCTCTGAAAGAAGCTGGTGAGTCTGAGAAGATCCGTTGGTTGATTGAAGCTTTATCTTAAGTATAAAGGGGAACTATGAAAAGAATTCCCTAAATTCAAACCATGCGTGAAAGTACCTAATTCCAGCAGAAATAAAATATTTGGGCTCATGGAATGGTCTCAATTTATTGGTTATGGAAATGTTTTGTTAGGGTTAGAGCCTTTATATTATTTTTATGTACATGCATTTTGTCCTTGGTATTAAAATAACAATATAATGCCAATTTCAAGTGATTGTTTTGTTATAATATCATCTTTACGACAATATTATAATCTCAGTCGATCGTCAATTTTGTCCATTCCAAACGTCATGAATCGCGGAATGGCCGTCTAGATTTTTCTTGGATCGTAATTATCTCAAAGGACTTATAATGCAATTGTTTACACTTGTGCTAAGAGCTCAATAAAATTGCCCAATAAAACACTAAATAACACGAGAAAAACTTTTTTTTTTATGATCAATAAACCTACGTTTGTGGTTTGTCAAAGGGCAAAGGAGCGAAGCATCCTCGGCATTAAACTAACAGACCGAATCAAAAATGCTACGATTCGCTCCAAAACAAAAGTCCTCGACGTGGCTGAAAAAGCCGCGAAACTGAAGTGTTACTGGGCAGGGCACATCTGCCGCATGCCAGACGAACTGTGGGCCAAAGCTACCACTAAGTGGAGCCCTGAGACAGTGAGACGGCGCGGTAGACCACGCAAGCGTTGGCGTGACGAGCTAGACACCTTTAGCGACTGTCGGTGGCAGACAATGGCGTTGGACCGAAAGCAATGTAAAACTCGAGGGGAGGCCTTTGCCCAGCAGTGAGACAGTACGGGCTAAAAACAACAACAACAAACCTACGTTTGACCACGATCTCGCCTGATGTTAAGCGACGATGTGGCCGAAGATGCCTTATCTTCGGCCACATCGTCGCTTAACATCGCACGTTCGCAGGTCTAGAAGACACCTATTTACTCGAGACTTGAAGAGACCTAGATTGTAGTTTTCAGGAAAGACAGACGACGGCAAAGCATTCCAATCCTTGGCCGTACGCATTATAAATGTGGAAGCAAAGCACTTTGTTCGTAAGGGTGGTAGGTTGAGATGAGTTAGATGAGTTATGTTACTATGTGAAATACAAACGCTCATTTCCTGTATTTTCTGAACTGACCATTTAACGAATTTAAGTACAATTGCTAAAGATCTGCTAGATAATTGAATAAGGCGTGACTTTGAGGAAATCCATTGCTTCGACAAACGTTAGACTTAGTGTAAGCCTAACGTTTGTCGAAGCAACAAGTCTGCAGAGCAGAGTGGTTTTTCGTCAAAGTGTGGAGTAAGTCAAGTGTTCCTGAGGATGCCTCGTGGCGAGGCGAAACACGTGTCGAATTTCTTTTTAAGGTTGCATGTATAGATGGTGTACGCTAAACTTTTACTAATGCTTTGCATGGCTTTTCAATTGCGGGCGGGAGGGAGGTGCATGCGTCAGCATTGTGTCTAACTCATTGGGAATAGATTGGCGGAATAGTAGTAAATATTTGTCCATGTCATTTTTTTAAGGATCTGCTATAAATTCAGAAAATGAAATGATAGCAGATGAATCGCTCAATGTGGCCTTTTTAGCCCTACAGGTTGTGCACTAATGGATATTTCTGTTCGTTAAATGTATGTGCGCTCTGAAACGGTGAAGAAAAATATCGTCAGAAAACAGGCATGTTGTAGAACTTAAAAAGTTCCATGTCTTGTGCTAAGTGCAAGAAAGGAGCCTCAGAGGCGCACTTTAATCCTTTCACTACACTTGTTCAAAATACCTAGTGGCACGATAAGTAGGGATACAAACTTTTGAATAATATTAGTTAGACGGTGACCTGAGGTGTAGAAACCTATTCTCATAATGTAGTTTAAACATAAAATAATTACGTTTTAAAAACTACAAAGACAACAGATTTCATTAAATTAAATTTGAGCCTATAATACATTTTTAGTGGAAAGGAGATGTATATAATATGGATAAGCCAACTAAACGCACTGCTTCAATGAGACAGCGAGGTACCGGAGTAAACGAAAATATCATCGATGAATACAATTTTTTTATTTTTGTTGATTTTTTTAAAACCGCTCGTCCGATTTCGATAAAATTTAAACGGGAACACCTTGGAAGTATACCCTTTGAATCAAAAAAGAATTTTCCAAATAGGTTCAGGCGTCTTTGAGTGAACACATAAAAAAAAAAGATTCCGATGAATTGATAACTTCCTCATTTTTGGAATTCGGTTAATAATTCTAAGGTGAAATAAATTTAAGGTGAACATTTCTACGAGGCTGACTGTACATTATATGCGTGCCGTGAATAATGCTGACAAAGAAAAGTCAGCAATTACAGAGCACTCCCTAACTTCTAGCTCTACACATTACATTCGGTTTGATAAGGCACAAGCACTATCAAGAGAAACCTTTTTTGAACCTCGAAAGATCCGTGAAGCAAACGAAATCGGCCGGGTTCTAGACTTCAACAGAGACAAAGGTTGGTTTCTTTCTCCAGGCTGGAGACCCTGTCTGCACGAAACGTATTATGGTAACAATGTGGAGCCTGTTAGAGATAGTGGCATTTTGCTCAACTGGTGTAGATCTTACTTGGCTGATAGAAAATCGGAAGTTGTGGCGGCAGGTTATTCTTCTAAACCTTTCTACACCCTCTCAGGTGTCCCCCAAGGGTCACATCTTGGCCCACTGTTTTTTAACGTTTTCATAAATGATATTGGTAATTGTTTAAAAAATTCGAAGTTTTATATGTTCGCTTCGGTTCGGTCTCTTGGTGTGGTTTGAACGGCATGAGCCTGAATACACAAAAATGTCATGTGATTCGTTTCACTAGAAAAAAAATGTTGCTTCTAGGTCATACTACATAAATAATTACCTGCTATCCGAGGTCGAAAATATTCGCGATCTTGGTGTCACCCTCGATAACAAATTGCGATTTAATGTACATATTGATATTATCGTAAAAAAAAGCTTGAGGACCTTGGGATTTGTATTGCGTAATTGTAGGGATTTCCGAAAGCCTATGACCAAAATAACTATTTATAATTATAACGCTCTAGTGCGTAGCTCTCTAGAATACTGCAGTGTTGTATGGAACCCACATTACGACATTAACAATAAACATTTGGAAAGAGTGCAAAAAAAGATTTTATGGCACTTGTCTTACAGTTGTAATTTAGCTAAAAAATTACCAAGCTATGAGGAACGACTCAGATACTTCAATATGGATTCTCTCGTTTGTCGTCGGAAATTGCTTGACAACATGTTTTTATACAAGCTGGTTAACAATCATACTGATAGTTCTTACCTCCTATCAAAATTAATTATGTCTGTTCCTAGAGGATTACCCAGAGCGATGAGTTACAGACCTTTTGTCCAAAAATCAGCATGTTCCAAGTTGGGTCTTTATTCACCTTTAAATAGAATTACTAAAGCATACAACGCTATCCATAATAAGAAAACCATTATCTCTGTGAGGGACAAGTCCATGAGGACGGGTAATGTGGATAAGCATCAGGAAATAGATATTTTTTTTAACAGCCTGTATAGCTTTAGGACAATTTTGGGGTGTTTTCTTAAATCTTGATGTTCATAAATGTTTCTTTTTTTTGTTGTGTATTTAAATTTATATATTTTTAATATTAATTTTATCTTAGCTATTTTTATTCAGCGTAAAATTATCTAATTTTCAAGCTTTTGTCTGCATGTAAACTATTATTTTTTGAATTTTCAGGCATTGATTTTTTATATTTGCATTGTGGTTTGTACCTGTAATTAAGGTAGCACTTAACTCTTTTTTGGAACTGGTATGTTTTTTGTGAATGTTTCCGTATATACTTTGTTGGTACAAACTTAATAAATAAATAAAAATAAATAAATAGTGTCAGTGCTGTATGTTGGAAAGTTCCCAATGTTGAGGGCACGAGTGGTGAAGTCGAAGGTCCAGTACCAGCACCTAATTTGTTACCGCCTGCCGTGACAACGTTTCCCCCTCTACCTGCACGCACTGCACTCGCGCCGTGAGATACCTTACCCGCCTCCCGCAGTGCGAACCGTGAACTCGAGCGGCAACGAGCGGACCGCGGATCAAACTGGGTCTGTTTGATGAAGATTCTCTAGATGAATCGAAACAGTGTCGGTGCCTCCATCGACAACATAATACGTGAGTAAAACCTGTGTTTATCAAAATGTATAAATTAAGTCCTTACCTGTCCATAGATATTCTCCTTACTGATGACATCAGTACAACGAGCATGCACCACTCGGGGCGGTTCCAAAGACTCCAGGAACTTCCACCTGATGGTCTTCTGGTGGGCATTGTGCTTGAACTCAGGGTATGCTTTCTCTGTTACATGTAACCTGCAATAAGACAAAATTACATTTCACATTATCTCCAGTCCTTCTTCTTTGTTAATGGCATGTGACATAATAATGTAAATTTTTCCAGTGTCAAGTGTTTATATTTGTTTATAGTCATTTTTTTGTTAATAAAGTCTTAGTCGATGGTCAATTGTCAATTCTAAACGTCATCGCGGAATGTCCGACTACAATTTTCTTGGATTTCCTCGTCGTTAGAATCACATTGCACCATAATACACATATAATTCAATTGTCCATACTTGTCTTATGTAGTCACAATTTATTCATTCAAACTCCGCTAAGATTACTGAATAAAACAAGTATAAAATATTAGCAGAGCTATGTTACTTCATGAAATGGCAAACGAAGAATCCTCTCCAGCCCTTGTAAACCATGTCCTATGTCCTATCTCTAGTACTTCCTATAATGGCATCTATCTTTTTGACAATTTTACCAGTTTCAAGTGATTGTTTTGTTACAATAAAGTCACAAAAGATTACTTTCGGCCGTTTTTCGGAGTAACCATTGTGCTCACAAATTATAAACATTGGTGGCAATTTGGTTGGCTCATCTGTAAAATTAGGAATTGTCTAAAATATATTTAGTTGATTATTTGTAAAACCTATGGTTGATACCATCTAACTAAATTAGAAACGCTTATTTAAGTTAGATAAAATTAAATCAGGATAAGTTGGTAGCAGCAGAATACCAAAGGTTAATTTGACAGTTCAATACCTAATTTTAGCTAAAATTAGTTAGGTTGGTGCCAACAGAATTGAGGCCATTGTGCTGCTTATATTATTTATTTTCCAGATTTATTTCGGGTTTTATTTGTAATTTTGGTTTGATTTTATTCAAATAAAGCTAGAGTTATTGACTCAGGTGTGAATAATTGGAATGAAAGTTTTGTGTTTCTTTGTGATTTGAGCAAAAATAATCTGTATAAATAACTATTTTATAGAGGCACCTATTTTAAAAAATAACAAACGAGAATGACAACATACGACTTTGTGACGTCTTACTATATACAATCTAAAGACTTGACATTGGCAAAATTGTCACCATAAGACACATGCAATTAACGAAGAAGAAGTAATAAAGTCAAAAATTCAATCGTTCGTTCATTTATCTGTATTAAACTTCACCGCGGAACGGCGGTCTAGAACTTTCTCGGGATTCCTTGTCGTTCAAATCACAATGCAACATAATACACTTATAATTAAATTGTGACTAAGAATGCCGCTCAGAGTACTCAATAAACAGTAGACGCATATGAGATGTAACATCTGACATCTCAGGAAAATGGTACCATCTTTCGATCAACTCTATCACCGCGCGCGCTCGTTGGTTGAACCAAATAGCGCGCGCTTCCCCGGCTTCCTGCTACACACTTCCGCCCCTTTTTACGAAATCACTCCCACAGAATGCGAGAGGAATGATCAAAAATAATTAATTATTGTTATGTTATATTATGTTACATAGAGAAATGACAAACGACGAATCTTTACTCTAGTTCCTGATGCTCTTCATACCAAATAAACTTAAACCAAATAAAAAAAAAGCAATAATCCCGGACATTGAACAAAGCATCATCTGGCCCCAAAGTAAGCATAGCTTGTGTTGTGTACCACATGACTGATATACTACTAAATATTTTATTTTGTAAATACATAAATATTATACATAGACTGGCTGCTGACTGGCCTGTCAGCTCTGTAGGGCGATTATGGAACTCTAATTACAATCAATGTCTATCGAAACGTCAAATTCATCAAACGAATGATTGAAATTAAGCCGAAAATTAATAGACATTGATTGTAATTAGAGTTCCGTAATCGCCCTACAGTTGGTTGTAGTTTGCCTTCTGTGCTGTAGGTTGAGTGTTTGATTCCCTCACATTTGTGTGATGAACACAGGTGTTTGTTCTGTGTCTGGGTGTTATAAGGTATCATAAATATGTATTTAAAAAATATATAAGTATTCTATCAGTTATCTGGTCACCATAATACAAGCTATGCTTAGTTTGGGGCTAGATGGGGTTGTGTGCATTGTCCAACAATATTTATTATTTATTTATTTATAGAAACACCCAGACCCAAGACAAACACTTGCAGATCATACAAACATTTGTCCCATGGCAAGAATCAAACCCACAACCTTCTACGTTTTAGCTAGGCCTTGGCCCACTGCATCAGAGGTTGGCAAATAATAATAATAATTTTATTTTTATACTACAATAGTGGCAAACAAGCTTACAGCCCGCCTGATGGTAAGCGGTCACCAGGAGCATCACATGCACGTTGCCGACCTTTAAGAGACCTATTAACTCCACTCTTGAAGTACCAACAATTTACCTAAGCGCTTTCTTATCATGACTAGCGAGGCTCTCATGTGCTTTGATATAGGTCTGCTGTGCCTGGTTACAGAACTCCTTAGTGTCAAACTCTTCATCAAAGGATTTGACTTTGCGTATTGCCATCATGGATTTAGATTTTTTCTCAAGGAGTTGAACAGCTTGTTTTGCTCTAGCTGGGGATACCAGGGAGGCTTTGCCGTCTCCCTCCGGGGGCACATAGGGCTCAAACACTCCGCCTGGAATTTAGATTTATTTGATTACTTAAATAATTCAAAGTTACTAGGTGATCGAAGATGTGGGGAGTTCCACTACAATTATTATAATAATCCAGAATAGAATTTAATCAAGATGGTTAAATTTTCCCCCAATATTTATTTATTTATAAATATAATAAAAGTAGCCGTTATTTCCCATAGTATTTAAATGTTCAATGAGTGTGGGCAGTGGTATAGTTGGTTCTCAGACAGTATCAACCCATATTTCAAGAGGTTTGTACTGTCAGTAATGTGTGTGTGAAAGAGAAAGGGGAAATACAAAAGTAAAATGCAACAGCTGTGCTCTTAACCTAGTGTTGTGTATAAAGTGTGCGGTTGTATAGACAAATAATATTTGTCTATACAATTGATGTTACCAAGGTGTGATGTCAGTTGTTACACATCATAGGTGATTGATTACTGTAAGGCTCGTTCTTTTTTAATTTATTATTATTAATTACTAGCTGCTGCCCGCGGCTTTGCTTTTGTGGTACATCCATAAAAAGTAGCCTATGTCCTTCTCCAAAGTACCAGCTATCTCTATTCCAAAATTCATCAAAATCGGCTCGGATAAGAGACAGACAGAGTTACATTTGCATTTATAATATTAGTATGGATATATAAGCTATCCCTTTCTAAATAATGGAGAACATTTCAAGCCAAACTTTCCATTTATGACATATAGTTCCACTTATGACATGACAAGTTATCTACACTAATATTATAAAGAGGAAAGATTTGTAATTTGGTATGAATAAACTTACAAAACTACTGGACCAATTTTAAAAATTATTTTACTGTTGGAGAGCTACACTATCCCCAGGCTACTTTTTATCCCAGGAAAATTGGTTAGAAAAACTCTTCAACGCAGGCGAAGCTGTGCGCGGACAGCTAGTTAAGAATAAAGACAAAAAGATGAGTTCTTGTTTTGCGTCACACCATCAGGATTCTAGAATATATTATTACCAGTGGCTGAGATATAATACTGTCGCTCCATCCATGGCCGCGCCGGCATCAGCCCCCGTTCCTTCATCTTCTGCCGAATCTTCTCTGGAGACATCGACTCAAAGTCTTCGTTCATATTAGGGAGTTCTACTTTCAGATATTTTTGAGCGCGGAGTCTCTTGTACTTCGGATCGTAGTGTTTAGATGTGGTGGTGCGGGACGGCTGGCTGTACACATGTGTGGGCATGAGCCGCAGAGCTCCAAACTAAAAATTAGAAACATCTTGAGCCGGTAATCTACGCGGAGACTGGTTAGTTGGTTTATTTTATCCACTTTGAAATACCTTTGTTAAAATAGAATTTGCCATGGTAAACGTAATCTTAGTTTAAGGCAAACTTCAGTTTTGTTTCTATCACTTCTATTCTATTGCAGGAATTGTAAATAGCTGCAGTTTATTTCATTTATTTAATATTTTAGACTTTTGATGATATAAATATAACCTAACTTTTATTCTTTTCTTTTTTTTTCACAAATTTTAAATAAGTAAAAAAAAACAAAACATTGCAAAATTTAGTATCTGTCACTGTCATGATGTCATGCAATTGCCATGTCAAAAGTCAGTGCCATTAGGTGCCACTTATTTAATAATGTGTAATAATTATAAATAGTATTTCAGATTTAGTGCATGCAATGTGTTAAGTACGTACATAAAAATGTAATAATAATGTTTCTAGAACGTATCAGAGAATAAAGGCTATTTTTATTTTATTTATTTAATAAATAGGAACTGATAAAAAAACAAAATTTACATATTAAATAAAATATATAACCATACACCAAAACAAAAAATATATATATAAAGCAATCAATTTGTCAACCTTTCCTTATAAAGTCTTCAAGGTTTACTCTCAATTTTGTCAACATAATAACAACATGGTACGCAATGGTATGGTATTCGTGACACCAAAAGTCACTTCTCACACAAATGCAATTTTTTGCTTCTTCTTCGTTATTTGCATGTGTCATTCGTTAAATGATGACAATGTCAAGTGTTTAGATTTATATAAGACAGGACATCACAAAATCATATGATGTCGTTCGTAATTTTATAAGAAATAGTATTCGTTGTTCGAATTTCATATAAATACAAAACTGTATACAAAACTGTATTAGAAATACAGCTCTGACTTCTGCGCTGTAGGTTGAGGGTTCGATTCCCTCCCAGGATAAACATTTGTGTGACGAACTTCGGTGTTTATTCTGTCTGGGTGTTATAAAGTATCATAAGTATGTATTTAAAAATATGTAAGTATTCTATACTATTACTAAGTATTCCATAGTATTCTATTCTATCAGTCATTTAGTCACCATAATACAAGCTATGCTTAGTTTGGGACTAGATGGTGTTGTGTGCATTGTCCAGCAATATTTATAATTATTCACACCCAAGTCTCTAGTCTTAAGTAATATTTGAATAAAATCACCAAAATTACGAATAAAACCCAAAATAACACAGGAAAAAATAATATTATCAGAGCGCAACGTTTGCTTCGCACAACGGCTAAAAATAATCCCTAAATGCAATCTCCATGGACTAAGGACAATAACAGCTCAAGACGTAGGTAGCTGATTCAAAATTTTGGATTTTTTATTATTGGTATGGATGGATAGATTGATCGATATTGTTTGAAAAACTTATTTTTAACACTGGCAAAGACATACAAATGTCTATGGTGTTTTGTTTTCAGCCATTTTTAGTCAAATATTTTCCATTCAATTAGTGTTTTTTTATTGAAGTGCTTAAAAATAATCAAATTTATTGTGTCGTTTTATAAATTAATTTTATGTTTAATCGTATTGTAACGATTCAGTTGTATAACTGCACAAAATTTTTACACATCTTTTCCCCAGTCAAATTTGTCTTCTTGGCGCATTCATACCTTCTTATTACGTGTTTTGACAGTGTTTCTTTTGTAAAAAAATTAAAAATCTTTGCTCATTGGAGCGTAAAAACTCAAAAATACATTGGTAGAAAATTGTTGCTCCAGAAGATTTGAATCGATCGTCATCAACCTAACCGGACATCCGGCGACTCTGCGTTCACGTTTTGTCTCTAGCACAGGGGAATAGAGACCGCCGCAGCGTTTCTTTCTTTTCTGAACAGGCGCAGTCCTAGAGAAATCGCAAAAGGAGTAAAAGGCTCCTACATAACCTGTCATAAAGTAAGTATCTGTGCAGTGCATGTATAGTTTCGTATAGTCGCATTTTCATTGTATTATTTACTTGTGATCACGGAGTAACTCCGCGAGAGTCCTTGCTGAGTCATAGCCAGGTGATTTCTGCCGGGCCGTGGGGTATTCAGCGCGGAGCATAGGTTCTGAGGTTTCGCCAATCTCAAGTAAGTGGAGCGCGTGCGGACGCCATGGCCGCGTGAAGGGCTGGGGTCGTGTCCCGTGGGGCTGCGTGGCGTTGCGGCCGATGACCTTTACAACGGGCACCTTTATTCCTTAATTGCCACGTGTTTTTTTTGTTTCAGCAATATATTGTATGAGTCAGAAGGTAGAAAAACCAGTATTATCGGGTCAACGGATCAAGACCAGAAAAAGAGGTGAGTTAAAATAAACATAATGCTAAATATGTCTCGGTCAGCTTGGCCATGAATGTATAATGAGGCTACATCTGTAATGTTTTCTTTACTGCAGACTGTTATGTGCATACTTGGTTACTATGTAGGTCATCCAGCATTTACCTTCTTCCATAATACATAAACATACAGGTACTACTTAAACTCATGCTCTTAATCCAAAAAACAATGAATTGAAGGTTGATTCAGATATCTTAGTAGGTTTCTTGCCTCATATTAAAACATTAACCTAATCATCAGTCTCATGGTAACTGTAATGTACAGTTATGCTATCATTTATAATCACAGGTTTTTATGACCTGATTGTCAGGGTTCTTTATATTAGTGTGTATCATTGTTGGTTTAAGTTAAGCAGCTATACTAGTTTAAGTTCATTGTTATCATTTAATTACCCAAACAAAATTCAACATTATGTTGAACACTCTTTTTCTGATTTTTACCTACCTATCGTTATGTAAGTAATACATTGATTCATGAAATTGTATTTCAAAATTATTCAATTAATTTTATGTTAGTAAGATGTAAGTCAAATCATTTTTCTAACATTAACCAGATATTTACATATCCAATGGTTGTTAAAGAAAGATATGAATACAGTGATAAGACTGTAAAGAACTTGTATCATCCCCTTTTCCATAAAGTATATGATAAAATATCTGTTTTTTTTTGATGACAAAACAACTTGGGACGAATCTGCTCCAACTCAACTCATTCGTTGTAAAATTAGC
The DNA here is from genome assembly GCA_948098915.1 of Lampropteryx suffumata. NCBI lineage: Eukaryota > Metazoa > Arthropoda > Insecta > Lepidoptera > Geometridae > Lampropteryx > Lampropteryx suffumata. Next base: position 16,165,296 of record OX402565.1, on the reverse strand, counting down.
ATTGAGCATACAAAAAGACCAGGCAAGTTTCTGCTGGATTCTTTTTGAACTGGAGGTATGGAGATTCACAGGTTATAAGAAACAATTCAGAATGGACCTTGTGATTTTATTGACTCAAAAAACACCTTTGTGGTACAAGGACAAAAGTGAATAATCATAATCATATCCATAATTTCCATCTGTGTAATGAGCATAGGTGTTTGTTCTGTGTCTGGGTGTTATAAAGTATCATAAGTATGTATTTAAAAATATATAAGTATTCTAACAGTCATCTGTAGGGCGATTATGGAACTCTTGATACAATCAATGTCTATCAGTTTCGATTAGCAATCGGCATCAATGTCTATCAATTTTGATTAGCAATAGGCATTATTTCAATCAATCATATACAATGTATTTAAATGCTCAGTACGCTAAACACGGTTCCTACCACAATCGTACTTTGTATATTGGTCAAGGTAAAGTTTGACACCAACTTCACATTGTAACTAGCGATAGAAGCCGATAGTTTGCTTAGTTTTAATGATGTGCCTATCATCCACCAATATCTGTTATTCGTTAATGGGTATTTTGGCATGTTAAAAGTGCATACTTACTCTTGCACAATATCATCACATATCTAACTACAGCTTTCAGCTTTGCTCTCATAGTATTTTAGTTAAAATCTAATACCTTTATAAACAAGCAATTCTTGTAAATATGTAATCTTGGAAACTGCTCCAACAATTTTAATGAAATTTAGTATGCAGGGGGTTTGGGGGGTGATAAATTGATCTAGCTAGGTTTCATTTTAAGAAAATTTTGTTTTATCCGTGTTTTATACCGAGCAAAGCTCTGTCATCCAGGTACTTTTAGTATAAAGTCACCTTTATATAATAGGTATACAAGGTCCAAATCTAATCAATACTACATTTCATCCAAATTGTCAAATGAATTAATCAGATTATGATCCAAACTATTCTAATGAGAAAAACAAAAAATATGTTTGTTTTAATAGATCACAACACAAAAAATGCTCAACCGATTAAAAAACCTATTTTTACCTATTTCGATATCTTCTGCTATATATATATATATATTTTACATTATCAGCGAGTAGCATTGGATTAATTTATTTTTTTAGTTACGTTACGAAATCTCTACAAAAATTGCAATGTATTCCATTGTATCAACAATTTGCCTATTAAGCAATTAATTTACGTGCGCTGCGAAAAGTATTGATAATACATCAACAATGTGCTACATGTTTATAGTACTCGTCATTACCCACAAAAATGCCGCGCGGGCTATAACTATTATATATCTAGGCCGCAGTAACCGATATTTATTAAATAATTTTAAATAATAATCAAAAATAAAAAAATAATAATAAATTTGTCTGTCAAAACGCGGGTAGAATCTAGTAAGATAGGTATGACATTCGTCTCATAATGTTAATCCTTATACAAATTTATCTAAAAAGTTTAATAATCAAGGTTACTAAACTATAAATTGCACACATGTGAAACGCAGGCGAGTCTCTAGTATACCTACTAGCTAAAAAACGAACGACCTTATTTTGCTTGGATCAAAGTACAAATTAGAGTAAAGGTTTTAAGGTACAGTTCTAAAATATGTTTAAGATTTAATTGACTTGTGTTGTATTGATTTTCCGCAGCAGTTTTAATAAACATCTCCTTAAATGAGCTAAATCATGTCAATCAAACGTCAATTTAGTAAATTTAACGACTGACCTCTCAGATTAGTAGGTAGTAGCTCTGCCTTCTAAACGATAGGTTGAGGATTCGATTCCCTCCCAACCCAAGACAAACATTTGTGTGTTGATCATAGAAGAAAGGAAAATCAGTTATTCAAAACACCACTATGATGATACAATATAAAATACAAAAATCACTAATGACTAAAACGTAAACAAATGAGTGAGGGCTGAGTGGTGGTGAAATGGCCCACAGCTCAGCATACATGTTTACAGAACAAACATAGGTACGTGTTCGTTCTGTGTCCGGGTTTTATAAAGTATCATATTTTGTATGTATTTAAAAATATGCAATATGTCCGGTCACCAGTGTCGGAGACTTAAGGAGCGTAAAATATGGTGTTGTTTATCGATAAATCACTATCCCAATTTTTTCTTACCGTCCCATAATAAAATGGCAGCCATTTTGTTTTTTTTACCTCGAAGCTCAGGCGCCTATACTGATTTAATCATTGCTATCGATTTAGACGTCCTAGGAAGACAAAAGTTGTCTCATTTGAATGCTAACAATGCAGACAATCAATTAATGATACATTTTATTAATCATCAATTTTATTGTATTTTTTTAGTTTTTTCACTTTTTTATGAAAACTAACCTGTCAAGCTACATTTTTTTTGCTGTTTTCTCATAATACAGAATATTTCCTTAAAAATAAATCTTACACCAAAGCCCTAAGTAAGATAGTTTAAAAGTTGTGATGGTTTGAATATGACCCTTGAACACTTGAATAAATAACACATGTAAAACAACAGACTCCAGATTTCGGGTAATTCCATGCAGATGTCTGATCTTTGTGAGAACGCGTTAGAAACGCGATAGTCATTTATCGATAATAAACACCATATTTTACCCTCCTTCAGTCTCCGACTCTGGTGACCGAACATATTGGTGGCAATTCGGTTGGTTCATTTCTAAATTTAGGAATGTCTAAAATATATTTTATTTAGTCATATCATTTGTAAAACCTATTCAGTTGGTACCATCTAACTAAATAAGGAACACTTAATTAAATTAGATAAACTTATATTAGGATAAGTTGGTAACAGCAGAATAAAAATGTTTAATTTGACAGTCTAAACCTAATTTTAGCTAAAATTAGCTAGGTTGGTGCCAACCGAATTGCCACCATTGTATAAGTATTCTATCAGTCTTCTGGTCACCATAATAGCTAGAGCTATGCTTAGTCTGTGTCTAGTGTTGAGATAGTGTTGTGTGCATCGTCCACCAATATTTATTTATTTATATTATTTAAGAAGTGTCATTTCAAACTACTCTAATTCATACTTAAATGTAAACAAAATAAGATCGTTTGTGTTAGGATATTTTAGTCCCGCGAAACTACAGTCAGGGACACTATAAGTGTATACTTGGTTGGTACCTGTACCATGTTTCATAAAAAAATATGTTGTTATCACACAAGTCCCAAACAAAAATCCTCACAAACTTCCACATTTTAGTAAGATAGGATAGAATTTTGAAGTTAATTGTCAGCAACTTTACAACATGCAAGTAGGCAAACAAATGCATTATGTATTGTCATACGAACAAATGCTTGGCAAATAATACATTCATATAGACTTTAATACCTACAAATATGTAATTTTCCTGTTGCGTTGTTCACTATATTATATTGGCAGGATTGTGTTCAATAAACAAATTTGCTGTACAAGTACAAAGTATCTACTACATATTTCTACATACCAGAACTTGATTGAATGAGTTATTGTATCTATCTGAACGTAGTACTGGAAACTTGTTTCTCTCAGTTAGGTACATAGTCTAGTGTTTTTAGGGTTCTGAAGTTATATTTATTTGCCGTATCCGTTTGTCTGTCTGTCTGTCTGTCGTCGTCGTCGTCGTCTCGTCGCAGTCTAGTGTTTTTAGGGTTCTGAAGTTATATTTATTTGCCGTATCCGTCTGTCTGTCTGTCTGTCTGTCGTCGTCGTCGTCGTCTCGTCGCAGTCTAGTGTTTTTAGGGTTCTGAAGTTATATTTATTTGCCGTATCCGTTTGTCTGTCTGTCGTCGTCGTCGTCGTCGTCTCGTCGCCGTCTTCCCGCAAGACTTTTTAGTCTTGTCGCTATAAACTTTTGCAGGGCCGTTATTAGTGGTCCCTACAAAGTGTTAAAACTAAAACTTTTGAGAATTTTTAGGTACATATTTGGGTAAAGGGGATGTATTTTTATTTTGTCTGCCCCATCGTGTGTCATATCGTTGGATGTGCCATTTTCGTTGACAATACTGTTCAATTTAATCGCATGCTACCTACCACTGTGGCGCAGTGGGCTTAATTCCGGCTGAGACTCAAAAACGTTGCGGGTTCGATTCCCGCCGCGGGACAAATGTTTGTATGATCTGCAAGTATTTGTCTCGGGTCTGGGTGTTTCTATGCATATTATGACTGTATCTATTAAAAAAAAATGAATATCAGTCGTGTGGTACCCATAACGCAAGCTCTGCTTACTTTGGGGCCAGATGATGCAGTGTGAAATGTCCGGTATTATTATATTATTATATAATATTTATTTTTGAATCTTAATGTTGTCTTATAATGAATTTCATATCTTTTTATTTATTTTTGCCATTCTTTTGTTTTATTGTGTTTGTTGTGTATTTTCTAAATTGTATGTATCCTTGATGAATTTTTATAACATTTGGACGACTTTGAACTATTCTCTGTAAGTCCATTTGTGTTCTTATTTAAATAAATAAATAAATGTGTCTTCGCACCTAAAGTCCAGAGTGCACCTGTCCTGACCTCGCTTCTAAGCTGAGCTCTGTCCGCAACAAGAACGAGCTGGTCTTAATTATTCAACAAATATATGACACGGGGAGTGTAAATTAATTGTTTACTTATAACGCTAACACTGCGCTAACCAGATAGGTACACGTTTTCAGTGTTTTTATATCTATTTTAGTCTCTGTTGGGCAACAACTAGGCAAAAATTGCGTATTGCGTATGCAAAGATAAAGAAAACCGCATCAAAGGAACCTCGAAATCGTGAAAAACTATAATCATACATAACCCTGACGATCTGATAAAAAAGCACTTCTCAACCTGAACATCTTCTGGAGTTTTAGTTTGGGGGTTTACGGCATGCTCGCCTACCAGCTTTATTGATGTGTTTCTTGTCAACTAGGAAGATTGAAACGTCCAATCAATTCCAATCCATGAATAAGACATCTTGTTAATGGCGATCGTAAACAAGGTAATTCAGATGAGGAGATAACGTGGCTTGCCTTGGCTCAACTTCTTCGCCGAGCACTATACTTACTGTATACTATACTATACTGTTGTTCTGAATTTCTGATCACCGTTTTCTAGGATAGCAAATGGTAAAAACATATCATGGTGCAATCGATTGGTTTACCGACCAGTCGGTAGCGTACGATTTATATAATTAACTATCTACGCCTTCATGATTTTATTGGTGTTTGCTTACGTCATTCTACACGACCTTGGCGGACAGATATCAAATGCCCTCCGAGTTTTTGTTATTTTCATTCTTTACCCACACTTCTTTATGGTCTAGAGTAGAGCTCGAATCAGAAATGATTTTTCAACTTTTTGAATAAATAATAGTAAAGAAGTTAGAAATTTAGAAATGTGTTTCTCTTTCCTGTTTACTTGTGTGAATTATATAAACTTTCCTATTTTTTGAGTAGTATTTTAAATGCTTTATAAATAGTGTATAGATTCTTGTAACATAACATCGAGCAGCTCTTATGTCACGGAACGAACATTGAGCACTTTGTTACGACTGATATTACAAACCAACAAAACGAATTAGTGTAACATATCATCCAGCTAAGGCGCAAGCATTTTTTTTTATACAACTCCAACATAAATTACTTGTGCGACCGGAAAATCCATAATTTTTCAACGAAGAATAAGTTTATATTAATACCATTTAAAGCCTTGTCTGCACTTATTTATGCAAATAAATATATTGAATCTTGAAGAGTAAACGCATAGAAAGGAATGTTACAGGTATGCTCACTCGCCTTGAGCATTACATCGAACACAGCGTCAAGCATTCGTAAGATCTTTACATGACAGTGCTCGTGAAAATGCTTTAGTTATTAATCTTTTTTAGATTCTGAATTTAGTTTAGATATACCTCCATCGTCTTGACTCAGCATTGATCTTTATTTCCAGATGAGAAAGAGAAGTATGACCCAAACGGGTTCCGCGACGCACTCGTACTCGGGTTGGAGCGCGCTGGCGCCGGCGGCGACCTAGACGCGGCCTACAAGTTCTTGGACGCGGGGGGGTCGAAGCTAGACTACCGGCGCTATGGCGAGGTCATCTTCGATGTGCTCATCGCCGGCGGCCTTCTGCGTAAGTATCCTAGAACTCCAGGCGGTCTGGATACATCAGTGATTTAACGCTAATTCAAATTGGGAGTACCTGCTCTGACAGATTCAAGCTAGCCACTCCAGGCGGCTTGGACACATCAGCGATTTAACGCTAATTCTAATTCAAAGTGAGAGTATCTGCCCTGTAAGGCGATTATGGAACTCTAATTACAATCAATGTCTATCAGAAATCTATGAAAGCTGATAGACATTGATTGTAATTAGAGTAACATAATCGCCCTACTGATTTCGTTGACAGATTCAATCTACCCACTGAAGGTCTGATGGAGTCTTCACTAGTAAGCTCTATATCACTCCTTCTCTATTTTGACTGGCCTTTCACCTCAGTTGGTAGTAGATGTGCCTTTGCGCCTTAGGCTGTGGAATTGGATTCCATACCAAGACAAATATTTGTGTAATGAACATAAAGGTTTGTTCTTTGTCTGGGTGTTATAAAGTATGATAAATATGTATTTAAAAAGTATGCTTTACACGGGCAAAATAAATTGCACCATACTGGGCATAACTCTTCAATAATTATGACTTTACGTTATCGTAATTTTCGGCAATGGTAGCATGTAGCATTGTTTAGAGATACCGCCTCATCTTGATATGGAGCATTTTAGGAAATCAAACCCATAACAAGCCCCAGTAAGAATGCATCATTTATCCCACATAACTCATATGATGATAAACATAGGCTAGAGTACTGAACCCTCTGCTGACAAACTTATTCGTTCATTTATCTGACTACCCTCAATCTAACTTCAGCTGTGAACATTAAACACATGTAGTAATAAGGTGGTGTCTGTTTGCAGTCCCGGGGGGCGGCGTCTCGATGGACGGTGAGTCGCCTAAGACTAACACCTGCATCTTCTCAGCTAACGAGGATATGGACACCATGCGAAACTTTGAACAGGTAAAATAATTAATGATTGGCTCACTTGATGGCACACTCTGCTCTTCCTACGCTGTAGGTTAGGTTTCAATACCTCCCATGACAAACATTTGTGTGATGTGCCTGGGAGTTTATTTAAAAATATATAATTATTTTATTAGTCATGCGGTTTTCACAGAATAAGCAATGCTTAGTTTGGGGCTAGATTGTGTTGTGTTGAATTTATAAACACACGTTATCCCGGTATTGACCGTTTGTAGCTAACAATTCGTCAATGGTCTAGGTGGTCATTATTTAGAAAGGTGGCATTTAGATCTGAGCGCTTTTATGCTTCAGAGAAAGAGAACTGCTCTTGCGGATTTCGGATACACAGTCTGAGAATTTTTAGAGGTGTAAATACTGACATAAAATAATTTATTGTAAGAATAAAATGATGAAAAAAATGGCTAGAGTCCTGAACACAAGTGTGGAGAAACCTATTCTCGTTCAATTTATACTGAGTTAGTTTATACATTTACTGTTGCACTATCGTTTTAGTGTGTAACTTATGAACTAAGTGTTTGTTGTTTTAGGTATTTGTCAAGCTGATGCGTCGGTACAAATACTTGGAGAAAATGTTTGAAGAGGAGATGAAAAAGGTATGTTAAATTAATCTAATAGTCATAAGCGGCCGATTCACTGTGATCAGCATAGTGTAAAGGATAACTTCTTTAAATCATTGTGAAAGAAACCTCCAATAAACTAGAATGACATGATGAGAAAACACAGATTTTATTTGGTCATATTTATTTGGCTCATTTTAATTGGTTGATGGATGCATCGGACCCCGTTTGTATTCTAGAGAATCTTCAGAATCAATCCTTGAGCAGCTCTATATAAAAGAACGGCTCTACGACATACCAACGTTGTATTTCGGCCACATTGCTAGACGTAGACAAGTTGGTCAATATTGGCCACATAGACGGGAAACAATCTCAGGGAAGATACCCGATCAGATGGTATAAACAGCTTAGAGACAGAAACGTCATTCTATAGTGTTATGCCAGATGGCTACAAATAAAAGTCTCTGGAAACAGGCCATCTAAACCTGCATATTAACCACAAATAAAGAATGAAGATAATTTTTGTGAGTGGATAAGGTATCAAACAAGAAGATTAACTATGTAGGTAAATAAATCGTGTCAACTTTGGTGCCTTTGGTGAGCAAAACCCGTATTTTGTCAAAATACAACTCGCAAATGTTTTGGTTATTAAAAATACATGATGATACAACTAGGCTAGAGTACTGACTGTTTGTGCTGACAAACTCGTTCGTTCATTTTACCTGAATTTTTTGATGTTTAGTACATTATATGTTTTCTATGGCAGATATTACAATATACATTTATCCCCAGGTTTTGGTGTACTTGAAAGGTTTCGAAGCCATCAACCGCATCAAGCTCGCTCGCATGACAGCGCTATGGATCGGTATGTATATAATTTCACCTTGGATAGACTAGGTTAGATGGTTGAAATCAGTGGTTTACAGACCGCTTCACAACCCTTTATTATGGCTTCTATTAACGAATACTGTAGCCTTGAGCGGCAACATAATGTATGATAAATAATAATCTAAAGGCGAAAGTTTGATGATATTCGCCAAGTTCAAGATTACAGCTTCTAGGTGCATTATAATCCTTTCATCATCGTCTCGAATCGAATCGAATGATTGACACGATATGAGTATTTATTACTCATCAGGTCATAAACACTGAACGGATTGGGATATGGACAACGGATTTGACAAGTAAATGGTTTAGAATAAATTAGAGGTTACGTTTTGCTACATATAGGGTGTTACCGTTTTTATTCGACTATGCATTTAAGAAATAATGGGTAGCATAAATTTTGGATATTAATGAAAGGTAGGCGCTTTTCCTTGGCGCTGGCGCTAAAAGATTTTCGATTAGAATTCATATTGGTTTAACGTTTTACCTTTCAATGTATTCCCAACGTTTTCGGTATGTTGAAACAACGGTCGCCTATGGCTTTCTTTGTCAGAGATAGTCTTGTTTAAAATGCGTACAATTAGAACCGGTTCGCGTTCTGTGCGCCAATCGGTGTCGAAGTGCGCGACAGTGCCGTGTGCTCTCGTCATTGGACTGGCTCACTGGCCGGTCCACACATTAGACACACTACATTCAACTGTTTTTATGAATACCTAAATAAATTACTAAAAATATTATATTATATTATAATTTGTTAAAGCAACAAGTCTACAGAGCAGAGTGGTTTTTGTCGGAGTGAGTTAAGTGTCAAGTGATATATTTTTCTTTTAAAAACGCGCGGACAGAGACACGTACGGGACAGCTACTAAGTATAAAAAAGACTGGCTATGCCGCCCACGTGGTACCTAAGTAAAAAGAAGCTTAAAATTAGTGCCAAGATACTATCAATACTATGAAAATACCAGACCATATTTCATTAATATCTGTTTAGCCGTGAATAGGTTCCAAACAAACAGACGGAAACACATATGAATTTATAATATTAGGATGTATTTAGGAATTGTCTGAATAAAAAGCTTTACTATCTATCATGTTGTCCAGGCAATGGCTGCGTCCCTCCTTCAGTACTCCTAGTCCTGGTGAATGAGCATCTGTTGAAGGACAATCTGGCGCTCGACTTTGTGCTGGAGGTGTTCGCGACCGTGAAGCAAGAGCGCGGGGTCAACACTCTCGTAACTGCGCTCAAGAAAGGACAACTGGAGGGCAAGTTAGTATCATTATATTCTGCACTAGAGTAGACTCAGCTGGACAACGGCTGAATACTTCACATAATTAGAAAAAAAATAATAGTTTTATTCGATACAATCACAAGGATCACTTTAAAACATTGTTTATTACTAGGTGAATTTAGGTTTCAATTCCTCTTAACTCGTCCTGGTCCTAGTAGTTTTTTGTATGATTCATCTTATAACCAGCTTAACTACGAAAATAGAATACAAGATTAGCTTATACATTGCAAATCTGTCAGTTAAATGTTCTGAGAGCAAAGCAAAATGAGGCCATGCATAACATATTTACTACTCCAACAATTTCTCAATGGCCCACAACTATTGCTAATCCAATTGTTCTCGGTTATAGTTACCTGCTTCTAACTATTATTGGCCTATAATTGGCTTTCTTGCTGTATGTGTCAACACACAGCTAAAAAAATCTATTTGTTTTTCAATAAATCTAATAAAAATAGAGAAGAAAACTTTCATGGCAACTCCAAGCAACTCCTAGAATTTCAATAATGAAACAAGTCTGTATTTTTAGATTGTTTCTGATATCTAGGGGAGAGTGATGGGTCATGTACTGTCCCTTCGTTATGCATCTCGACGACAGGGTCATAAATGACGCTACATTTAATTAAAAACCCAAACAATCGTGCAAAGCAGGCTTTGTAAACACCTCTACATATCTCTAGTGGCTTAGAAATATTTGAGGATGTGAAAAGGTTGGTCCAGGACCCTAACAGTAACACTTTAATTTTACTTGAATTTGACTCTTCGGCAACATTGTGTTTCTGGTGCTAAGCATATCTGATATTACGGTGACTAGATGACTGATAGAATGCTTATATATTTTTAAATACATACAATTGATACTTTAGAGCTCCCGGACACACAACCAATTCCTACGGTACCTACAGCGCAGAAGGCAGAGCTACTACCAACTGAGCTGTCAGGCCGGTCTAACAACTATTGGATTTGTCATAATTTAGTGTCTTAGGACATTGTTTAGTTTTATGGTAGATGGTGTAGTGTGAATCGTCCACCAATATGTATTTATTTACCCCGTAGACTTCTGGAGTTCCTTCCTCTGAACAAGCGCAGCGAGGATGTGCTGGCGGCTGCCTTCGCGTCGCGCGGCCTCGCCGAGCTGCTGCGGCTGCATCGCGCGCAGGCCTCGCAGGTACCGCTACATACAACTGCAACTACGACTACAACTACAACTACAATAGTGCCGTCGATGATTCTCTGTACAACTGAAAGTGCCATTTGAGATCAACTCGAACGTTATCCGTGATCAAAACTGTACGAGAAAAGTGACGGAAACGTCACGAGTACCATTCAAATTTAAGTGAAGTTTCAGTTATTGGACATTTCTATCATCAAAAATTGTATTTGACACCGACAACCTTTGAGCTAAGACCCGGCTGAAGGTTGACGGTCGCAGGTTTGATTCCCGCCGCGGATCCCTATTATTATTGTGACTATTATGACTATTATATTACACTACTGCTTTCTAAAAAGATCCGTTGAGTCGTGAAAAGCTAGCAAAACAAACACAAGAGAAACTTTCGAAACATTTAAAACTCACCCAGTAGGGCGATTATGGAACTCTAATTACAATCAATGTCTATCAGTTTTCGGCGTAATTTCAATCATTACTGATAGACATTGATTGTAATTAGAGTTCCATAATCGCCCTAGATGAAGATTTTCTAGATAACAGACACAGTGTCGCGGTGCCTTCATCGACAAAATACGCGAGGGTAAAACCGTGTTTGTGTACAACTCGCGCAAGATTAGAATTGTATGTAATTGTTTGTTGTGTAGGAGGCGCGGCGCGAGCTGACGCAAGCCTTGCTGGACGAGTTGGCGGACGACAAACCTATCCTCGACCTCATCCAGGAGCTCAAGGAGATGTCCGTCAAGCACGCCATTCCCGACCACGAGGTCGTCGCTATCGTGAGTACATAACCGAATCTAAATCACACCCCGAAGTCGACCACTGCGGCATTATTTTAAAGGAAATTTGCTGGAGGCACAAATTTCGTTAGATGGTTAAGTTATGTTATGTCAGGTGTTTCTTAGTCTATATGTTTTGGGTTATTGACCAGATTGAGGTATAGCGTAGATCCTACTTGGTAGGACTAACCAATTCAGGAAAATGACTATGATTACCTTATATAATTTATCTTGATTACGCGCTTTGTGCCTTTGCGCTGCAGGTTGCGGGTTCGATTCCTAAATACATGTTGGCTTTTGTAGTATATGATAAATAACTTACATGTGTATTTGAAAATATATAAGTATTCTATCAGTCTACTGGTGCCCATGGTACAAGCTATTATTGGCATTATTTTAAAAGAAATATATATAAATTTAATAATGCAACCGAAACGAACTCGCTCACCGTTCTTTTTCGGCGGGTGTGCGGCTTTAGTAAGTCACTCCAATTGTCTTAGAATTGATTAAGCAGGAATTTGCACCTTCTTCGTCTTACCGTATTACTAGTTACTTAGAACCAGTGTGGTGAAAGGATTAAAGTGCGCCTCACAGGCTCCTTACGTGCACTTGGCACATGTCTTCAAACTTTCAAATCTGCACGTAAAACATTTACGAACTAAAGTCGGGCAGGTCTGGGAAATGGGGGATTGATAAAAGTGGTCAGATGCGATACTTTTAAAAGCAGAAATCGTACCTAACAATCATAACAGACTACTTCTGTATCGTACAAATACTTGTCAGTATGTGTACCTACATGAGTGGTAGTAGAGTTAATAGGCCGTCCGTCTGTCATTGTCTGACAATTTATAAAAAGCCAGGACTTATAGGTTATCTAGCTCTCCGAAGCATGGGAGCACTTTGGTGAAAATGCTACTGCGATCATGCAATCAGGGACTGTCCTTGCAGAAGGCTGCGTAACTTAGTTGATCATCCGTTGAGTAACGCTAGAGCTATGTCACGAACGTTAAATAAATGAAATGATGAAACTTGATGACGAGTCGTAACGTACTCTCGTATCGCGGCACGCACGGCGCGACGGAGTCTTTCTGTCAAACCGAGCTACCGCGAGACGTTTGGACGAAATGTCGACATGGCAATCTGATTAAATATGAGTTTATTCATTATTATTTATCCCATTCAAGCTAGTCGGTATTAATATTGTGGTATGTTGTTAGATCTGGCAGTGCGTGATGTCACGTGGCGAGTGGAACAAGAAGGAGGAGTTGTTGGCCGAGCAGGCGGCGAAGCATCTACGGCATTACACGCCGCTGCTCGCTGCCTTCGCTAAGTCCAGCAAGGCTGAGTTGGCGCTGCTGTCAAAGGTATGTGGAACTCTATATATCTGTACTCATTTATTTCTACATCCATTTATATTCACAAAAGCATGAACAGAGCAAATAATAATAAAAATACCAGGTAGATAAATACTCATACCTACACACAAGTTTAAAATTATTTATTGACTGGTCAGCTAGTTGGTAGTAACTCTATCTTCTGCGCTGTTGGTTACGGGTTTGATTTCTTCCCAGGATAAACTTTTGTGTGATGGACATAGTTTGTTCTGTGTCTTGTGTTATAAAGTATCATGAGTATGTATTTAAAAATAATATGTATTCCATCAGTCGTCTAGTAACCTTAATACGCGGGCTATGTTTGGTTTGGGGCTCTAGCCCCAAATGGCCCCAATTCTGTTGGCACCAACTAAACTAATTTTAGCTAAAATTAGGTTTTGAACTGTCAAATTAACCTTTGGTATTCTGCTACTACCAACTTATCCTAATTAAATGATATCTAACTTAATTAAGCGTTCCTAATTCAGTAAGATAGTACCAACCGAATAGGTTTTACAAATGCTATGACTAACTAAATATATTTTAGACAATTCCTTATTTTAAAAATGAACCAACCGAATTGCTACCAATGTGTGATGTCCTCCAATATTTATTACAATTATATTAGTAAGATAACACATTCTCACGTAAATCAATGAACATTCTATTATCACAGAACATTTATTTATCTTCAATACTATAATAACAATGATAAATGTAATTCTTTCTCTTTATTACGTTCTCTGCCTTTGTTATTAACACCAATCGCATACAGTCTTGACTTCACACAATTTCTTGTGTCATGAGTATCAAAAACTACAATGAACATTGTACATGACTCGTACACAGAGGCTCTCAAACATTAGATACATACTAATTTTTGCACTCTTTTATTTGTTATATTTCTTAAAATGTCAGGAACCCAGCACGACCTTGTGTTGTGTGTGAGAATTGCTCAGTATTCTTATATATTCTGAATACTAACCATGCATAAATAAATATTGATAGACAATGCACACAACACCATCTAGTCCCAAACTAAGCATAGCTTGTATTATGGTGACTAGATGACTGATAGAATACTTATATTTTTTAAATACATACTTATGATACTTTATAACACCCAGACACAGAACAAACACCTATGTTCTTCACACAAATGTTTATCCTGGGTGGGAATCGAACCCTCAACCTACAGCGCAGAAGGCAGAGGTACTACCAACTGAGCTGACAGGCCAGGTATAATGTTCATGTCTCAGATATTTTATGAATCCTGGGTTTCACACTGTCGTGACCATATTTTTCTATGTCAATATATTTAAAGATATACCAACAGTACACCTACGAAGTTACTTACCATAAACGTCGGTTATCATGAGATATGTTATACGCATATGTGCACTAATTAAAGGCTTATACGAGAACATACTATACTGACTAAAGCACACGCTCTTTTGTTATCATTGTGGTTTGCGCAGACGTCTTTTTGTCTGAATCCTCGTTCGTTGCAAAGGCTCTGTGGTCGCGGAGTTTATACTGAATTTGTTTGATATGTGATTGTAGCCCTTAACGCGTACAATTAGAACCGAGTCGCGTTCTATGCGCGATTCGGTGTCGAAGTATGCGACAGTAAAGTGAGTTTTAATGAACGGACTAGGCTCCATGTCGGGTTCACTTATTAGACTCGCAACATTACTACAGCCACAGAATAATTACAAGTTCAAATACAGAAGGCTGACTCCACGAAAACATTTATATAAATAGCGACTCTAGCTACGACACAACAAAGTGTAATTCAGCTCGCACAAACGCTTAGCGCCTAACATTATATATACCGATATAGTAACTCTTTTGATCTCGTCTGGCGCGGCACTTCACTACCAGTTTGACCACCTAGGTGGGCCCGCTGATGTACTTGCTGCAACAACATAGCGGAGTCTATGATCTGGAATAGCATATAGGTACCACGTGTGAGAAACTTCAGGCACAAGCTCTTAGGGGGCGTCCATAAATTACGTGAGGTGTTTTTTTAAATTTTCTGTAGATAATTCTGCAGATAATTCAGTCGGTAGATGTATAACGTCGAAGTATGAATGAAATTATTTTCTTTCGAACGAATTAGTGAATAATCTTAATCGTATTACAATTACGCTTAAGATTAAATCTTAAGCATGTACAATCTGGATTAAATGGACCAAAATAGTATTTTTTTTTGTTTCAATCAGAAAAAAAATTGCGTGATATTTGCCGAGACCCCCCTCCAACGTAAGATTAGATGAGATTTGACTCGACCCCCTTAAACATCTCACGTAATTTATGGACGCCCCCTTACTATAAAGTTATACATACTCCCTCAAAAAGAAAGGGCAAATCATGCATTGTCTGTTGCCCAATACATATATATTTTGTTGTCTCATCTGCCCAGGACTTTCATATTATGGTACCCTTCAAACCTAAATATAACATACACAAAGAGCCAGATATTCTGGCATTGTGGCATTGTGGTGATACCCTAGAGCCAATTTTTACTGAAGAGTTACTGAAATCCGGTTACATGATACAAAGTTAATCTCAGTTGTGACTTTTCAGGTGCAAGAGTACTGCTATGAGAACATGAGCTTCATGCGAGCATTCAGTAAGCTGGTGCTGATGTTGTACAAGACGGATGTCCTGTCTGAGGAGGTGATCCTCAAGTGGTACCGCGAACCTAACTCCTCCAAGGGAAAGATGATGTTCCTTGACCAGATGAAGAAGTTTGTGGAATGGCTGCAAAGCGCAGAAGAAGGTAAGGGACTGCCGCGTTCTTAGCGGATATTTAAATGTTTTAAAAATATAATTGTCAAGTCTTGTCATGTTTGTTGAGTTTAAAAGTGATACTTCTTGGTGTTTTAATGTATTAAAAAGAACAAAATAAAAGTAAAGTATGTTATAAGTTTGAATAACATATAAGGGGTCATCCATAAAGTACGTCACACAAATTTCGTAATTTTTTTACCCCTCCCCCGTCCTTGTCTCAGTAGGTCATATTTGTCCCCTCCCTAGTTTGACGTCACATATTTTGCAATTTAAATTAAAATAAAAGTTCCGAAATTGGTTTTATTTCTAGATTAACACTTGGATGTATAAAATTTTGAAATGATTTGTCATACTTCGTCGACCCCCTCCCCCCCTTAACGTGTGACGTACTTTATGGATGGTCCCTAAGGAGAAAATTTGTCTCGCGTAACGTAGGATAAGAGCATAGATATAATCATAACACGAAATATTTGTTGCAGAGTCTGAGAGCGGCGAAGACGAAGATTAGTATAAGAGCAGCGTGAGACTGACGACACAGACGCCGCTTACCCTCCCCCCCACCCCTCCCCTCCCCGCGGGGTGGGGAGAGACGACATACGGACACGATTCACTGCCTCCTAAACCTCCCATAATACCCACGTAACCAACTACTAGAATATCGTAGCTACGCGGTACCTGCGTGTATTCTTCATCAAAGTCTGTACGGGATTACTATCCTAGTCTTTATAGGTCGCTTACCGTCTTCGTGATAAAACTTCCCTACTATATTGTATTGTAATGTCAAAATAATGTAAATTAAAATTATAGTGATTGTAACAGTTGGATTTTGTATATTGATAAGATTTGTACGTGTTGTAAGTTGATATTGCACGCACTAGACTGTTGTTAGCAATAACATTGATAAAAGTACCTCACGATATACTGCCGTTTAGACGTTAATGCTAATGAATAGAAAAATCATTCTTTAGTAGCTTTAACTTTAGCTTTATACATATTTATAGCACCTTATAGTATTCTCATTAGGTAAATCGTTGATAGGTTTAGAGAGTGGATCATGTTCGCGAAATTCATTCCATTTTAAAATCGGCACTTTGTCTCTCCTCATCCCTCACACACATAGACCGGCTCAGACGGACGGCGTCGCCGATTTTCTGATAAATAGTGCACCTCTCTGTCGCACCTTATTAGTGTTGATACAGGCCAGCTCCACTGGCGTCTGATAAGTTGAGTGGTAATATTTGCACACAATCTTACTAAATAACCAGATACTTATCTGCGCTTGTGGATAAGGTTCTAAGATAATTTAATGATGTTACGCGCACGTTAGGGCGACATAGCGGAAATGTTTTCTACAACTGTATATTATTCCTTTATAAAGTAACATGTTGATGAAATACAATATTTTTTATTCAATTTTTATAGTAAAATTCCAATAAATGGTGGTAACACACAACAGTTTTTGGTTTTATTTCCTTTTATTCGAACTTTGTGTAGACATGTTCAACAAATTTTGCTTGAATCTGCATTATAATATGAGTAGTGACATAACATACCTTGGCTTAAAAAAAATAACACTAGATCTGGGGTGCCAACTGCATATTCTGAGGGTGGTAATATTCTTTAATCCTTTATCAGGCACTGCACTGGCAATATGTAAACCACCTCTGTTACTGTAAAATGAACCTTAGTCTTACCACGATGGTAACAATTAGCGACGAGCGAGTTTTTTGGTTCTTCCGAAGATACGGACAAATAATCTTTATTGTTAAAATAATCTAATCCCTCTAAAAATTTAATATAAGAACGCTTTTCTATGACCTCTTTGTTTAGAGGATATATTAATATTTTGGTAGAATGTTTAGGGAAGTATGATCTTTGGCAGAATAGAGTGTAGTAGCCACAGTGAAAATATAAAGAGAAGGAAAAAAAGGCGGCAACATGAATTGGTGATGAAAAAAGGAAAGATGGATTGTAAAAATACAAAATATTAAAAGATAAAGTGAGTATTTTTAGCTTTAATGCATAGAAGTAAATTAGTCAGCTAATAACAAAATTAGGCCGTGAATCGAACACAAGCTACCCTCAACTATACCTTCCACCCAAAACAAATTAAAACCAAAATGTCTTATAATCATAAATACCTTTTTTATAATAAATTACACACTAAAATACCGCTCCTCTATTATAGAAACATGCCGTGTCCATCGTGCGGAAACGATGATCACAAGAGATCGTCTAGCTCAAAGTGCGCTAATAGAAAACGTCGCATAAGAGAAACTGATCTAATGAGGATGTGCATGTATACACCGTAAAATGTGGTTTGAATACTTTTACGTGTCCTCTTCTCGATCCACTGACGAGAGCAAAGTTGCTCTCAGAGATCAGAAAAGATGTCAGGGATCTGAGCAGTTTCACAGTGGAGATGTCATATCTTATAAATTTATTCTATAAAACTTATTAAAACGATTCTGATTACATGTAAAGATACAACAAATTGGATGCTTTGCGTTCACCTACCTATCTATTGAAAAACGTAAACTACACGAAACTCCGATCCCAGGCGTGTGTTTGATGAGTACAAAAAGTTATGAGGGTCCTCTTCGATGTAGGTACGACGGAAAACTGCGCAGCTTCACCATCATAGCCATCGCTAAGCAATACGAGACAAACATGCACACCCACGCCTTTGCTAGAATCAAGATCCTCTAGGGTGGTACGCGTCCCAATCTGGGTCGCGTCAATATCGCTTGAGTGGCATGCGACCCAATTTGGGATGCAGCGTTTTGGCCATACGATAAATAGGTACGACAGTACGATAAATATAGCTATCATATCACATATAGCTATAATATAGCTGTTTGCGTCTATGTCAATGTGTACGGGATAGCGATAAGGTCAATGGACGGCGTCAATCGCGCGCGCGCGGTGTTTCGAGCGGTTGGCTGTTGTAAGTCTGTAAAAAATATGTATGTAAATGTGTTTTTTTATAGTTTGTTTGTTTATTTTGTAAATAATATACCTAGGTTTAAAATAAAAAAAAAAAAAAATTATGTCTAGTTTTTAAATTATATCCTGATGTAGTAGGTACGAGGGTACTACTATTTTAATTGTTTAAACTTTACATGAACATCATTTAAATTTTATTTGGGGAACTTAAGAATATGTATACTCTAATATATACTCTAATTAGTAAGAATCCAAATAGGTATAGATGTTATTAGGTATTCCTACAAAATAATTGAGAAATCTGGGAAAGAAAGCATCAACTCCCACCCAGCGCGCTACCCGCCATGATACATACCCGCCACGAGCGAGGGGAGAGCGATCGGGTCGACGCTTGAGAGGATTCTGCGTTTTCAATTTAAAATGGAAAAAAAGTTGGTACATGAAACGGTATTTCGCGCCTACTATAAAGCAGAGTATAGTCCAGTTCAGAGCTAGGTAATTGGCTGAAAAAACATGATTTGACCGAAAAAACATGAAGAATTATTGGCGATTTGTGCCACTCTTTATAGAAATACAAGAGGAACTATATAAGGCAAACGAGACCTCTTTTGCAGTGTTCCCCATATACAAGCACGGTCTTAAATCCATAACCTACGATTCTAGAGGGTTCCACGAATTACTGAGACGAGTCTCTCCGAAAGATACGCCTAGCACTTGGCAAATGAGGAGAACACAAAACAGTACTGGTCTATATACTTTAATTTCAAACGAAACTTTGGCTATTCGTTCAGTACAGACGGTGAGAATGTGGGCATCTCCATGAACAGGATTGTACCCAAGTCAGCTGCAAGCAAAACAAAGAAACTTACTAGACTAGATAATGAGAAACGAGCGTATAAGCGAGTCATTGCGGTTGATCCCGGTGCTAAAACTCCAATAGTCACTTGTCAGAGGACTGACGATGGTAAATTTACATACAAAATACTGAAGAAGGAACAGTTTAAACACGATACTCTGGAGAGGAGAAGAGAGAAGAAACGAAAACGTTACGTGGGTGACTTGGAGGATCGCATTAAAGCGGACAGAGAGTTTAATAAGTTTAATAAGAAAACCGATTCGGTCTTGTCAGGAGCGATCATGCTTTGGATTACACTAAATTTTAACTGAAATGGTTCTTTGAGAAACAAAAAGTCTACGAGAGACGTGAACTTCAAAGGCTCAAATTCGACAAGTACCTACCTACATGAACAAAAGGCCATAGAGAAGGTGGTGAAAGGACAGTTTGGTACAGAGCCTGACACTCTTGTTGTATACGGGTCAGGATTCGATTTCATGAACAAGGGTACTTTCAAAGGACACAGAAAGTTTAGACACAACAATGTCATTAAATCCATCAGAAGAAGATCAAATTTGTCATTATACATAATTGATGAGGCGTACACCACATAGAATTGCAGCAAATGTTACGAGTCCAAGCTGACGAATAGAGCGACCTTATCAAAGTCTCCACACCGTTACGTATATTGCAGTATATGTCGTAAAGGTATACACAGAGATAAGAATGGTTCAAAAAATATACTATTGAAGTAGGAATACAACAACATTTTACCGAGCATTCTTTCGTGTGCCGGTATTGATATTGAACAATAAGGTTCAGTATCGTAACTGTTCACTTGGTTGGTTGACCGGTAAAGGGCGCGGGCGGTGGGGGCGGTACGCGGAGCTCGGCGAAAACGATACTGCGTCTGCGATCTGCGTTTAATTGAACGTGTATCGTGCGTGTGCAAGGACATAGCTGTGCTTTGCGCTGTTATTTGTTTGTTATATTTGAGTGTCAGTAATTAGTTAAGTTAGTAATATATAGTAATACTAAACAACTGTGCGAGGAAGTGAATCATTAATTACTGACCGTTCTTAACTTTATTTCTTGAATTTGTTCGTAAATAATATAGGTAAGTGAACATTTTGTTTCGATAAACCCTCTCCGTATGTATTAAAAATGAACTTTTTCGGGCCGTCATTAATTGAACATGTTCAATGCACCTAGGTATTTCTGTTTGTCTATTGGCGGGATCGTACATCGCGTTCCTTTCTGCCTTTCCAGTTTGAAACTATTTTGCCTTGCGTTGGTTTTGGGTTACAGGCCACACCTTTTCTTTGTTGTCTTGTTTGACCAATAGAGTCCGGGCAGTCAACATCTGCTCAACATATTTTTGTAATGGTTCTTTTTAATGACTTTTTTAATTGCAAAGTCATCAATAAAATATTGTTAAAATTAGTCATTAGGAACTAGTCACAAAGACCCATTAAGGTTGCAATTGGTATACTTGCCCGACAGGGCTACCGGTGCTCATCATTTAGAGTTGTTGCGGGACACAATGTTGCCCACGGTGAGAACGAACTCCCGGAGTTTATGTTCGTAGACGATAACTGTCCGATACACCGCTGTCGCTTGGTTCAGCATTGGCTCCAACAACAACCTGAGATACGAACAGTCCGGTGGCCTTCGCGTTCTCCAGACTTGAATCCTATAGAGAATTTATGGGGCATAATGGTTCAGAGGTGGGATTCAAGGGCTGAGAGAACAAAAGAAGCCCTAGTCGCTCATGTTGACCAGATGTGGGACTCCTTGCGCGGTTCGAATCTTTGTGAGAACCTCGTAAATTCTATGCGGAGCCGATAAATATAGGGGTTTTAGTTATATATTTAATAAAACACAATCTTGTAAAATATAGTTTTATTGTTACGTAAATATTTTTTTATAAAATAAACCTTTTACTAAAAATAACTAGTTATAATCACACATACTGTTTTTGAATACCACATCAAAATAAAAGCATCCACAAAAAGTAAGTCACTAAAAACATTTCATGCAGGCACGAGGGGCTCAAAATCAACCTCGAAACCTTGTTTTACTTTGCGGTAGCAATAAATATTTGCTCATTTTGGTTTAAAAAATAAACTTGTTTTATTACCTACCCTAGCACTCTAAAGTAGCCATGCGCGAAATGTGTCAGTGAAAAGAAAAGAATGAAGTATATCTTTTGGCTCAGTGAAGTAGTTCATTGATTTAGTTCACTAGTTCATTTAGTTCAGGACTATTGTTTAGTACGTTCAGTTCTTAGATAAATTATTCTGAGTAATTGGACGAACGAAATGAAGAAATGAGTTGCTTCCTTAGTGCTATGAACTATGAAATGTTTTTATTTTTATATCTCGATTTTCCTTCATACTTTACAGGCTTAGGACTGTCAACCAGAGGCAAACATTTATACCTTAAAATAGGTAGATAGGTAGGTAAATATAGTATGTTTGCTGTAAGAAATTCAGGTTTAGTCCATTGAAAAGTTACATTTGGGTATGCATTTGTCAGAGGACGCAATTTTATTTTTTTAATGTGTAGGGGGGGTCAGTAGAAGCTTAAGTTCAAGTTTGTGGGGTCGGCACCCTTGTCCCCCGGCCGCCATCTTGGAAAAGGGGGTGCAAAGGGTTTTCGCGCTGTATCTCGTAAACTAGTTACCTTACAGAAAATTTAATCAAACATAAAATGTAGCAAATTAAATTTCCTACAATTTTATTTCTATTACTTTTTATCGTCAAGTGACCAACAAAAAAGTTATAAACAAAAATAAATGAAAATTTTGTTTGTTTGTTCTAGGTTTTACAGCGCTCCAAACTTAAACGGATTCTCGAATGCTCATAGGGATGCAATAAAAACTAAAAATTAGGCTTACTTTTCTATCTATATTTTTTTTATTCATACAATTTATTATGATCTTAACATTCCTATGCTATTATTGAACTATGTTTGACCCTTTTACCCACCACCTATGAGGTATAACATGGGCAAAGTCAAATTTATAAAAATTTTGCAGAAGCATCCAGAGTTAGCAAGTGGAACTAAATTATTTATGAGTGAGAAAGTCGAGTCATCGTTACTCAGTGTTGTTGGCGAACGTTTTTTCGTCTTTTTATATGGCGGAAATAAAGACGATACTCTAGACACTCTGCGATACAAACGATTTGCTAAGACAGTGACAAAAAATGCATTAAAAAATGCATTAAATTTTTATAAATTTGACTTTGCCCATGTTATACCTCATAGGTGGTGGGTAAAAGGGTCAAACATAGTTCAATAATAGCATAGGAATGTTAAGATCATAATAAATTGTATGAATAAAAAAAATATAGATAGAAAAGTAAGCCTAATTTTTAGTTTTTATTGCATCCCTATGAGCATTCGAGAATCCGTTTAAGTTTGGAGCGCTGTAAAACCTAGAACAAACAAACAAAATTTTCATTTATTTTTGTTTATAACTTTTTTGTTGGTCACTTGACGATAAAAAGTAATAGAAATAAAATTGTAGGAAATTTAATTTGCTACATTTTATGTTTGATTAAATTTTCTGTAAGGTAACTAGTTTACGAGATACAGCGCGAAAACCCTTTGCACCCCCTTTTCCAAGATGGCGGCCGGGGGACAAGGGTGCCGACCCCACAAACTTGAACTTAAGCTTCTACTGACCCCCCCTACACATTAAAAAAATAAAATTGCGTCCTCTGACAAATGCACACTAAGGCCTAAAAAATGTAACATTTTAATGGACTAGTTGGCGTACTTAAAAATTGAGATATTTACAATGATTTAAATTTACAAAATATATACATAATATACATTAGTGATTGCCAATGCCAATCATTTGCTATTACTACTTATAAATAGAAGTTGTGACAACTTCTTTGTTGTCTTGTTCTCCGCTCATTTAGAATATGTCCGGCTTTTGAAAATATTCTCTCGCATGGGACCGAGGTGGCGACTAAATGCAGTCTCTTTAGAGCATATTTAAAAATAATTGGATAAAATGAACGACGCTCGTGCCACCAGCGCAGTGGGTCATTGCAGCGTTGCAACAGTGGTTCTTGCAAATATTTATTCAATTCCACGATGCCAGCAGCAACCGGATTTGTTGGCGTTAATTTTGCAATATCTTCATCGAATTGAGCCCAAATTGACGTGTTCTTGGTAGGGGCCGAAGACGTGGATGCTGTATTTGTATCTGTAGTTGTAAGAGGTTGTTGGACTCTTTCAGATCCGATTTTTCTTCTTAAACTTTCTACAGCCAGTTCGAAGTTATTTGTGCAGCTGAAACCTTTGCCTTTAAATCGAGGATCCAAAATTGTCGCTTCGCTGTAGAGTGTATGTCTTTCTATGTGCGAAAAACGTTTTTCCACTTGTTTTTCCAACGTCTTTACCATTGTTTGCACTTGCGGTGGAAGTGTACAGTTGTTTGTATACAATTTTATGTGGTTTTTCATGATGTTGCAAAGGGGGATGACTTTGGCCAACGTAACATTTTTTTCTGCACTAATGTCTACTGTTATTTCATAAAAAACCTTCAAAATTGGCACTGTGCTTTCTACAATTTCCCAGTCGTCGTTATTTAACGCAAGTTCATTTCTCGTTATTGCAATCGTAGCTATTACGGCGTCTTTTACTAATAATAGTCGCTGCAACATATCATATGTTGAATTCCACCGCGTGGGCATGTCCTGTTTCAACTTCAGTTTCGCCAAGTTAAGTTGACTTTGTAATTCATGCAACTTATGTTGGGCATGGGAGCTTCGTTTGAAAAACTCAACTATATTTTTTAATTTAATTAATGTTGCTGCTATTGATGTTAAGGCGGCTTGCACACACAAATTAATAGTATGTGCAAAGCACGGTATGTGCCACCTGCCTGTATCCCTTATTGCAGCAGTGATGTTAGCTGCGTTGTCGCTTGCAATAGCAGTTGTGTAGTCAGCTATACTCCACTTCTCCATTATATCGCGTAAGAACGCTGTTAAGTTTTCACTTGTGTGCCTTTCGTTGTACTCGACACATCCAAGCAAATTGGATTTTAATATGGTTTCATCCGATGTAGAGCTAATATAATGGACAGTTAGGGCTAAAAAACTGTCATTATTTATCGATGTCCATCCGTCTGTCGTCAAACAGAAAGCTTTTCCTTGCTGAACTTCGGTTTTCACCTTTTCTAGGCACGTATTATAGAATTTAGGCAAAATACTCTCAGAAATAGTTTTCCGCGTCGGAAGAGTGTACTGCGGATTTAACATAGCTATCAGTTTCTTAAACTCTACATCTTCAACCATGCTGAATGGATAGTGCCCCGTAGCCATCATTTTGATGAGTTGCTCATCAATTTGTTGAGCACGCCGCTGTGGGACTGGCCTCGTGCATTGAGCATAATTTTTTATTGTCTGTTGACTTGAAGTCGCCCGAGGTTGTTGTTCTTCAGTTCCTTCAGTGGCACTTGATGGTT
Source organism: Lampropteryx suffumata (assembly GCA_948098915.1). NCBI lineage: Eukaryota > Metazoa > Arthropoda > Insecta > Lepidoptera > Geometridae > Lampropteryx > Lampropteryx suffumata. The sequence goes on along the minus strand of OX402565.1, from coordinate 16,140,126 downwards.
CTGGGTCCATCATACCTATAAGCGGCTGCGGCTGTCTTTCTTCGATCAGCTTCACTGTCGGGTGCTTTGTCTTTAAATGTCTATTCAAGTTCCCAACATTGCCGCCCGTAACCGATAGTTCACTGGCACAGTAGGAACATTTTGCCTTTTTAGGTCCCTTTTCCTCAAAATGTGTCCACACGGCACTTCTTTTTCTTTTTGCACTACTATTTACAATATTTACATCCATTTTTAGTTCTTTAATAAGCAGGTATTTTTTTTACAAGTATAATTTATATATAATAATTTATTTACAAGTATTTATAGGATATTAGTTTATTTACAGCACTAAAACTATTTAGGTAGGTACTTATTTACACTTATTATCTATTTATTTTAAACACATTTACACTTGGTAGGTAGGTACATTTAGGTACACCTACCTAATTAAACTGATTAATATTTCAAAATTATTAATAAAACGACTAAACTAATTTTTTTTTTGCATAAAAAACTGACCCGTAAGATGCGCAACACGACGCGCTCATAATCGCAAATAACTAACTGAATTAAATTTAAGCAATTCAAAATAGATAGAAATAGAACAATTTAAGATAGAATGTACTTAGGTACGTACATACTTTCTTGCTCAAACAAAATAATAATAATCAAAAAACAAAACGCACGTATACAAAGAATAAAAGCACTTTATTTCAACGGCGTAAGGGTTTGTTTTAATTGCAAGTTCTTAGAAAGAGATACCATATCAGCTATCACTCTACTCTCACACTTCTATTGTTGAAAAAATTGTGCAAAATAATATAGTCCTTGTGTACACGCCATAACACCGTTTTTTCTATTCGTGTCGTCTTTGTCGAGCGTGATGCTAAAGGAAAGCATTGAAGTAAACGACTAGGTACTATAAGAAAGAACAGGCTTATGACAAAGAACACAAGATACATTTTCGTTTGCAGCAAGGCAAAAGATACAAAGTGAACTAAATGAACTAGAGACACATTAGAATGAGTAGTGAAGTATATGACGAGACAATCTTCTGTATGAAGTACTTCATTTACTTCACTCGTTCGCGAAGTACCCATGACTACTCTAAAGTCATAAGCATCTGAAGTGACAAAAAATCCCCGTTAGGCCCCGTTGAGTGGGTAATAACATAAATTCGTCAAAATGCTTGTAAGTTATGAAAAAATCTACTTCAACCAAAATTTAATTTTCAGATTCATATGCTGAATAACTCAGTTGCATTTTAGCTTTCGGCCCCTTCCCATCAACATTTTACTAATAAAAATGACAGTAATTTTTGAAGGAGATTGTGTTTTGAGCAAACACAATTTTTTAATTTTAGTGTTAGGAGAAGCCCTGTGGCCTTGGGTGGGTCAAACCCATTTTGTTTAAAGGAACCGGTGCGCATGTGGGTTGGCTAGCCCGATCATGTGGGACCTGACCACATGACTTTTAATTTTAAATTACACGAAGACTTAACTCATTCACTGCCACCACTATTTTCTTGAAGTTTATCGAGATGCCGCCGTATAAAACCGCGGACACGCTAGGCGTGCTCGCGGCATTGCTTGGCAAAATAGATTTTAGTAAGTAAATTTATTATAACGTAACTTAAGGTTCTCAAACTTTTTTTACTAAAATTCCCATGCATAAATGAATAAAGTTTTATTGTGAACTGTAACATTGGCATTGTTAACAGTGCAAGTACATTTGTTTTAATAATATATTGAGTGACAATCATATTTAAACATATTTTCAGTCTTATATGAGTGAATTCATCTAAATTATTAAACCGATAAAAAGCTTTGAACTGCAGAAAGTTTGTTTACGTTATTTATCTCGTATTATCGTAATGTTGGTTGATTGGCCGTACCTAATTACATAAGTATGAATTAAATTCAATATATTCATATGAAATAAATTGATTTCATATCTTTTTTTCAGGAAAAGTTAAATTTGTACCGGAAACGGAAGATATTAATGATGACAAAATTTTTAGCGAGACAAACGAACAGCAATTGATTTTTATATAATAGAGATAATTTTACTGTACGTGTGTATGTCACTGTGTGTGTATGTATAATTATGTAAAGATATACATCGGATAGGTACGTTTTTTTTTCATTGATGGCGTATGGAGTTGTATAAGCGACTTCATATAAGTAGTATATCAGTCATGTGGTACCCATAACACAAGCTCTGCTTACTTTGGGGCCAGATGGTGCTGTGTGAAATGTCCGGCATTATTTATTTATTATTTATTCATACATGACACAGTACTGTTTACGGTAAAAAACAACGGTCTGATAAATTATGACATTCCGTTTTGTCATCAAATACTGGTTAAAAATCTAATATCGCAAGCTTATAACTTTGAAATTAGCGAAGCGTTTAATAGAATAAAAAAGTTTGGGAACCTAAGGGTGGCTTCAGTAAGTGAACACACCTAGCGTGTTCTCGGCACTACAAAATACCTATTTTTCGTAAAAAAAATCTAACTAGTTTTTTTAGGGAACCGCTTCAATATGCCATAGCCTATCCTTTAAAAATGATGCACTAAAAATTTGAACAGAAAATCTGGCCTAGTTTTGGAAATATAACCGAAACATTCAAAACACGCCTGGCGTGTTCTTGGCGTAGAGACTTAGATTAGTCTGAACACGCGAGGCGTGTCAGTGGCAGTGAATGTGTTAACTAACTTTTTTAACATGGACGTTGTGTGGTGCCAGAGTGGAACGGCGTACCTACTATGACCACTACGAGCTCGACGAGTGTGATAGATTATTTAAACATGATATAAACATAATGTATAGCTGTGTATATGCTCCTGAATAAAATAAAGTAATAATACTGTAAAGCATTAAACATACCTCGATTGTATTGTTTACTTTTATAATTTAACCTTGTTTTGCAGATGAAACTGTATTTTATACGCTGTTTTATCTGCAAAATAATGTATTCATTCGAAGTTATTATTATGTGTACTATTTTTAAAGAAATTATAAGCAAAAACACCTTTTCTTGTCAAATAACCTGCAAACTGGAAGTTGTTTACTCGCTGATATAAAAGGCTGTCGTGCGGCCGGCAGTGGCACTTGGTGAGCGGCCGTCGGACAGAGCGGAGCTCTCCCTCTTTGCAAGTTGTTAAAGCTAAGTACTTTAAATACTGTCTTACTAGTTTGGAAGACGAAATTATATTATTGAAATATTTTATGAGGTTACTTGTGTTTACTTAAAAATAAAATCTAAACTGTAAAGCTTACGACAAAATAAATTATTTGAAACTTACTCTTTAGTATTTAATGATGATTGGAATTTTATGATCAATTAATAAACAATTTTTAATATGAATAGATTATTTATTTATTAATTTATTAATACTTCTCTTATCAGAAGTGGGATTCGAATGAACATCAAAATATTTTTATTAACATATTTATTTTTAAATTTCAGGAATATTCGAGCACGGCTCCAGGGATTATGGACCCCGCATTGTTGGAGAGCCTGCTATAGGTTATTCAAGATGCTGTTTCCGACCGACGTCGAAGTGATGACGCCTTGCGATTCTGAGACCAACGACAACGGTGCTGACAGCTGGTGCAACACCGTAAACTCCATCGCCAGAGACATGGGATGGAGCAGCATAACAACGGTAGCTAAAGCCGGTAAGGCCTTAAAAGGCTCAGCATTATTATGGTACGAAACATGGGATCCAGAAGTGGACGTGGGAGTCGTTCAAATCTACTTTGAGGGAATTATACCACGAAAAATGAAATTTATCCGAAAAACTTACCAACGCTGTGTTGCTAATGTCAGATAAATTAAGACAGCTTGTCTGTGGAGGTATAGTTGTAACTGTTAAAACTGCTTCGCATAACATAATAGAGTTAAAACCACTGCAGATTTGTCTTTATTTACAACATATGTAAAAATACTAGGAAACGCCCTTTAGATTCCGACGCCTCCACTGTTGTAACCAATGGTAAACGTCAAAAAAAATATAATTCTCAAGAAACACGCTGTTTCCTGTGTAACAAACTATACCATATAAGAAAATATTGTTTTTAAAAAAAACCTAATGGGGAAAATAAGCCGCTATTAGATCCAAAGCCTCTTCCAACTTTACCTCGCCACCCAAATGTACCTATCGTTAAAATGTCGGACATACTGAACCGGTTTGTTTCTTTGCTAATTTGGCGACACGTCAATCAGATAATAGCCTCAATTCTGTTGGCACCAACCTAACTAATTTTAGCTAAAATTAGGTTTAGAAGTGTCAAACGAAACTTGTTATTCTGCTGCTACCAACTTATCCTAATTTAATTTATCTAATTAAATTAAGCGTTTCTAATTTGGTTAGATAGTACCAACCGAATAGGTTTTACAAATGCTAGTTTAATAACTAAATATATTTTAGACAATTCCTAATTTTAGAAATAAACCAACAGAATTGCCACCAATAGCTGACTAACTAAGTAATTGTTTAAAAAAAAAATATAAAGTTAAAACTAACTCCGGTGGTTATCGGGGATGTGACGGTTTATGCTTAAATTGATACTGGCGCTAGTTGAAGTATTATTAAAGAATCGGTAGCTAGACGTTTAGATCGGAATAGGTAATGGGAAACTACACATATTTACTAAATTGACCATTCTGGTAAAGTTTGATGACGTATGTTTAGAAATTGAGTTCTATGTAACAGATAAAGGATTTTCGTACGATTGTTTAATAGGCAGAAATATTATTGAAGAATATTCAAAAGTATTAATGTAGTTATTAACTCTTTCAGAACTGCCCATTAATAAAATTAATATAATTGAGACCACCACGAATAGTTTCGAACAATTGAGTGAAGCAATAAAAAATCTAAATAAAATAATAAAACTTTTTGAACGTTTCCAAGAAGTATTTCCGACCGAAAATAATATTGGTACCTACAGTAAAAACCGGTGAAATGATTTTGCGTTAAAAACAATTAAATCATACACTATCGACCCTATAGATTAGCACCTATTGAAAGAGAAAAAGTTAAAATTTTTATGAGGATTTATTAAAAATAAAAGTATTATTGGAGAAAGAATATCACAATTTTTACCAGCCCTGTGTTATTAGTTTTAAAAAAAAAAGATGAGACAAGACAGACCTCGGACAAGAAAATGACTAGGAAGCACAAAGAATAATCAATTACAAACCGGTGAAATTGATAATAGTAGAAAGTAGAATTGATAATATATAATATTGAATAATTAATTACTTTATAAAAACAAAACCCAGTACGACACCGAAATTATTTATTCCTAAGGGTTATAGGTTGAGTTTATTATGTCTGTTTCATGATAACTGCCATGTAGGGTATGATTAGACTTTGGGCAAAATTCGAGAGTACTTTTGGTTTCCAAGTGTTGCAGCTTTCACAAAAAAGTATATTTCGCATTGTTTAACGTTTAAAACGAGAAAAATTTACGCTGGGCCAAAACAAGGCTTCCTGCATCCTATTGAGAAATCTATTCCATTTCATACATTACATCGTGATTGTACATCTTGATTGTACAGGATCTTTTAGACAAAGTAGCGAAGGATTTAAATACGTACTCCTAATTATAGATGGATTTACAAAATTCTGTATATTAAAACCTCTTAAAAGCTTATATGGTCAAGAACTTTTGTCTGTTTTACGTGAGACAACTACATTGTTTGGCACGCCGAGTAGTATAATAACGGATAGAGGAACAAATTTCACTTCAACTCAAGTACAGTTTAGGGAAATGCAAATTCAACATCATTATGATCTCTGGCACCCCCAGTAGTAATGTTCAAGTTGAACGTCGATAAAAAATACATCAGAATGGCCAAACGTTTTATGGAAAATACAACAAACGCTTAACACTACTGTTCAAAAGGTTACTGCATTTACCCCTACTAGATTATTAATACGTAGAGAAGGAAATATACCTTCAATACAAGCTCAACTAGATGTAGTTGTTGATGAATCATTACAATTAATAATTAAATTAGAATCGGATAGAGAATTAGTTAGGCAACGGCTAAGAGATAGTGCTGATCGTTATAAGAAACGTTTTGATACAACTAGAAGGACCAATAAAAGTTATAATGCTGCATAAATTCAAAGGGCCCTATGAAATAATAAGAGTTGCCAAACGACAGATTTTCTTTAAGGGGACAAAATAACTTGCGCAATATAACAATAGCTAAAGAAAAGTTGCGAAAATGGCCGGGTGAATGGTTTGAATAGAATAATGACTTTAAAGAATCACTTTGATTGGTACCGTGATAGATTATTGTGTTACAAAAATTAGATATGTTTAAATATTGGTTAAGTTACATAAAATTATATTTAAAAAAATTAAATATAAAAATTTATACTAAAATAATTTTAGTATGTAAAGTTAATTAATATGTTAGTTTGATTTTGGATGAATCTGTGATTGAACACGTCTTGTTTTATATAAATAAGTTAATGTTTAATTTATTATATCATATGGATATTATTGTAAGGAGCATACACATAGATGGGTTTTTAGAACACTGGTCGATTCTTTGCCTGATGTGGACCTGAATGTCATTTGCAGTGGTGACAGGGTCTTCATGCCAAGGTACTGAATAAATATAATAGTAAAAAGCATACACATATATGGGTAATTAGAACACTGGTCGATTCTTTGCCTGATGTGGACCTGAATGTCATTTGCAGTGGTGACAGGGTCTTCATGCCAAGGTACTGAATAAATATAATAGTAAAAAGCATACACATATATGGGTAATTAGAACACTGGTCGATTCTTTGCCTGATGTGGACCTGAATGTCATTTGCAGTGGTGACAGGGTCTTCATGCCAAGGTACTGAATAATATAATAGTAATAAAAATGATTGAACTGCTGGTCGATCTCTGACCTGATACTTCACTGGAATTCATGTTGCAGCAGGTGATAGGTGTAGTATGTCAAGGCCAGGGATCTCAAACTGTTGTTGTCTCAGTATGGGACAACACAGGCTAATTTGTGGGTTAATTATAGTTGGTACTTCGAGAACGAAGTACTGGTCAGTATGGCCGTGATAGATTATTTAAACATGATATAAACATAATGTATAGCTGTGTATATGCTCCTGAATAAAATAAAGTAATAATACTGTAAAGCATTAAACATACCTCGATTGTATTGTTTACTTTTATAATTTAACCTTGTTTTGCAGATGAAACTGTATTTTATACGCTGTTTTATCTGCAAAATAATGTATTCATTCGAAGTTATTATTATGTGTACTATTTTTAAAGAAATTATAAGCAAAAACACCTTTTCTTGTCAAATAACCTGCAAACTGGAAGTTGTTTACTCGCTGATATAAAAGGCTGTCGTGCGGCCGGCAGTGGCACTTGGTGAGCGGCCGTCGGACAGAGCGGAGCTCTCCCTCTTTGCAAGTTGTTAAAGCTAAGTACTTTAAATACTGTCTTACTAGTTTGGAAGACGAAATTATATTATTGAAATATTTTATGAGGTTACTTGTGTTTACTTAAAAATAAAATCTAAACTGTAAAGCTTACGACAAAATAAATTATTTGAAACTTACTCTTTAGTATTTAATGATGATTGGAATTTTATGATCAATTAATAAACAATTTTTAATATGAATAGATTATTTATTTATTAATTTATTAATACTTCTCTTAAGTGCGACTATTGCTACGAGCACGGCAATAATTAACGACCATGGCCATCAGTCGTAAGAGATGATTTATTTATTTTATAGTAGGTACCCTAGAACGTTTACAAGACCGTAAACATATCCATCTTTTAAAGCTTAAATAGCTGCATGGGGCGCACCCCTGCCAGCCAGCAGCAAGGCGAGATGTATGCGTGTGATGCGGAAATCGAACCCGCAACCTTCTGCGCCGCAGGCGGACCTTTGCCTACCGCGCTGCATCAGTCGTAAGAGATGATTTATTTATTTTATAGTACCCTAGAACGTTTACAAGACAGTAAACATATCCATCTTTTATAGCTTAAATAGCTGCATGGGGAGCACCCATGAACCCGCAACCTTCTGCGCCGCAGGCGGACCTTCGGCGGGTGATGCGAGAAACGAACCGGCCGCGCCACATCAGTCGTAAGAGATGATTTATTTATTTTATAGTACCCTAGAACGTTTACAAGACAGTAAACATATCCATCTTTTATAGCTTAAATAGCTGCATGGGGCGCACCCCTGAACCCGCAACCTTCTGCGCTGCAGGCGGACCTTCGGCGGGTGATGCGGGAATCGAACCTACCGCGCCACATCAGTCGTAAGAGATCGTAAGAGTCGTAAGAGATGATTTATTTATTTTATAGTACCCTAGAACGTTTACAAGACAGTAAACATATCCATCTTTTATAGCTGCATGGGGCGCACCCCAGCCAGCCAGCAGCAAGACGAGACCGAGGGCTATGCGGGTGATGGACCCTCTCATGGTTCGTCATGGACCCTCTCCTCGTCGGAGGCGAGCTTTTCAGCCTTGTTGGAGGAATGGGGATATATCCCACGGGTGGAGACCCCCGATATTTATTGTAGTTATTAGTTTAGAGTTTAATTATTATTTTTTTAATTTTAATTTTATTATTAATAAAATTTTACGTGAAATATTTGTTATTTATTTACTTACTACTTTTAAGTAGGAGCTGCATTATTTAATAAAAAGAATATGATAATCGAGATTCCATATTTATTTATTTTTTATTCTAATTTATTCACGGGCGCGGCAGTGGGGCCAACATAGTAGCGACAAGTAAGCACTTAAAATTCTAAACGACTATAAGAACAGTAAGATCAAACGACAGAGTTGTTGTCTGTGTAGCAAAAGTATAGGCTTAACCTTTAACTGACGACCTGGTCTAAACGTAGCACTAACGCCGAGATTACGTCTTACAGACGTCATAAATTTAAATGATTATAAAAACTTGTATACAGCTTACCAGTTTTTTTCAAGTTTTTTTTATTGATAGATATTAGTTTAAAGTAAATAAATAATAAATGAAAAATAAAGTAACAATTCAATTTTAAGAATAATTAACACTTTCTCGTAGTATCACAACAATTGGTTGCTTAATTTTAGGAACTTACTTTCAGTCTCCATTTTTCTAAACTAACATAAAAAAAAGCAAATGAACTTAAACAATCATCTTCTAGTAATATGAGTATCAAAATAAAACAAAACTAATAACTCCTACTTCTAAATATAAAAAACTGACAACACATATATTTGGTACACTTCTTGATATTTTTACTGACGTTTTTTGCAGTCACTGCATACTTGATCGCAGCAAGTAACACATTGGCACATTGATTTTTTGCAGTTATATCAAAAGTACTTTGTTTCGTTCGCCTCTTCGATCGACTAGGACAGATCACACAGGTATTTCGAGTACCTGGAACTGGATTAGCATTGTTTTTTGGCGGCGGAGGTTCAGTCACATCAGTAGGCCCAATAACTCGCTTCATAGTTAGCCGCGATTCACGTGGAATTCTTTCATTATACACACGTACTTTCATTTCAGGTAAGACTAATTCCCGTGCAAGTGAGAGATCACTATCTTCTCAATCATATCTTCAGTAATAAATAATTTCCACAAATTACCGAGAGCTGTACTTTCCATTGGACTAACTTGTTGTGGTGCATTGACAATATTATGCGAACGCATTCATGTTGCTCGTGATGGTTCCATCGATATTTTTTTTATCGATTTTCCATTGAATTAGCGTGAACGGCATGTGGTTGATTCTTCATTCAGTTCCTGTTCATCACTTATCAGTTGTTCACGTCTTTCTCTAATCTGGTAATTTTCAGCCTCTTATCTTCACAATGTGCCTGTCTGACTTCTTTATTTCCAGCCTTTTCTTCGTTATGCCCGCTACAGCCCTGACTTCTAGCAGCGTCAATTTCGCTTCGGCCCTCTTCATCTTCATGATCTGACCTGATTCCTTCTTGGCAATCTTTCTCTATTTGAGGATTTGCAGCTTGATCTTCTTCGTCGTCTTCGGATTGTTCAGATTCAGTATTGTATGTGCTCTCTAAATCAAAATCAGGAACCTCCACATCATGCAGTTGTAATCACCTTCTTAGGCCTTCTGTAAAATGTTATAAAACTATTAAACCGATGTCACGTCAATGAGACACTATAAACTTACCTACGCAAACACTGAGGTGACGATCAAGAGACGTACAAAGTTTTAGTATATAAACACCGTACTTACGTCTCTGAGATGGCAGTGGCTCCTGTAGGGCCACGTGTGCAGCCGCACTCGCACCGTCAACTGGCGGCAATAAGATGGCAGAAGGGGAAGGTACCGGCAGAAGGGGCTCCGTGCGCCACGTTTTTTAGCAAATATTGTATTAATAAAATTATCGCCATCTGTGAGGTGTATAGTCGTCAGTTAAAGGTAATATACAAAGTAATGAAGGGATCCCTACAGAGTCCCTTTTGGCATGAGGTGGCAAAAAATACCCCGTCGACTCGACGTTTTCAACACTTGATAACCGAGTATTTGTTAAGTGATGTCAGGTGTGATTACCGATAAAAAGTTCCGACGAAGACAGAGATCCTTAAGAAACAAAAATGTTTACACAAGAATAGAAATAAAGCACCCCTTGTGTGTATAATGTTATAAAGGTTACTCAAATTTTCGAGACATTATGTAAGGAGTATATCTTCGTTCTGTAGTACCCATAACATAGGCTTTGTTACTTTCTCTCTGCTTGCTTTGGGGCTAGATGTTGTGTCGATTGTCCAGCATTATTGTTAGGACAAACAATAAAAACAATACCACTGGGCCACTGGGCTGCTTGCCCATAACGATGCATCCCACATTGAGTTTTTATATTGAGTGTGAACATGTGTTCAGTTGTTGATAATTATGCGAGCCATAAAGATTAGTACCGTTGAACAGCAATGATTCAGAGTAGTCCTTAAGTCGCAAAGTATTCACTTGGAAAGGACCAATATCTACGCGTTAATTTATGCCACTTAGGTGAAGGAAAGTTGTATTTGCCATGGAAAAGAGTAAAAATGAGTTGTGAAACAAAAAATTATATTAAAATCAAAGCACAGAAAAATACTATCAAATTACAAATAAAAATTATCTGTTGAACACTAACTACTACAACTAATTAATCATTTACCTACCTTTTTTATTTAAATCACAAATTTATTTATTGAACACTTAGAGCTCATTAACTTTAATGTATACCTACTTACCTAAATTACCTTTTTAGTTAACAAATAACAAATAACAACTACATATAGTGCTAGTGTATGCCCCAACCGGAAATGCCACCGATGAGACTATTGACAGCTTTTACGCAAAACTGAGCGAGGTCCTTGATGAAATACCTAGCCGCAACACCACTATTATCCTTGGTGATTAGAACGCCAAAGTCGGATCCACCTCCTCGGACAATCATATTGGGACTACCGTCGGCAAATATGGTTTGGGCGCTAGAAATGACCCAGGCCAAAGACTCCTTGAATTCTGCATAGAAAGGAATCTAAGCATCATGAACACCTTCTTTCAGCACCATCTCAGACGCTTATACACATGGACATCTCCAGGAGCGCGTTACCGTAACCAGATAGATCATCATAATAAGCGCTGGCGATCCTCCATACACAACACAAAGACTTATCCAGGTGCGGAGTGTGGGTCGGACCACAACCTGCTGGTCTCTAAGTTTAATCTTCGCTTAAAGGCTCCGAGGAAAAATCTAGCTATCAGACCAAGAAACTTGAACCATATTGAGCGAGCTCATCTTCGTGACACGGTTGAAACAAAGCTATCAGTTGATCCCCCTACTGGAGACAATGCTAGCACTGCGTGGAACCAGCTTAAATCCACAATATGCAACACTCTCGACATTATTTCCAAGGAGAGAAAAGCCGGAGTAGAACGGAAGAAAAGAATGTGGATAACCGATTCTACCTTGGAACTTATCGAACAGAGGAAGGCGATCAAGGTTAAGGGTCTGCAAAACGATGAAGTGCGGAAAGACTACTCTATACTAAGCAGTGCAATCAAGAAGCATTGTCGCCGTGACAAAAATAGTTTCATAGCGAACATATGTAGAGATATCGAGGAGCACTGCATCAAATACCACACGCATGACCTTTTTAAAAAGGTTCGCATCATCTGTGGTGAATTCAAACCTAAATCGTGGGTCATTGAGGACAAGGATGGCAAACTCATACACGAGTTGGAGTCTGTTGTAGAGAGATGGCGCGAATACTGTGAAGTTCTTTATCAGGATACCACCACCTCCCCAGATGACACTATCAATTGGGATAGCCTTGATATCGAACCGGAAATTCTACTCTCTGAGGTAGTAGCAGCCATCAATCTTTTGAAGAACAGAAAGGCTCCTGGCCCTGACCAAATAACGGCGGAAGTTCTAAAAGCCCTGGGCGAAAAGGGGATCCACACTTTGCATAAGATCTGCAACTACGTATGGACACACGGTGAATGGCCGACGGACTGGACCGAGTCGATTGTACTGCCACTGCATAAAAAGGGGTCTATCAAGGTATGCGACAATTACCGAACTCTAGCCCTAATATCTCACGGAAGCAAAGTCCTCCTGCACATCCTAAATAACAGGATCCGCCATTATTTGGATTGGCAAATTTTACCGGAACAAGCTGGTTTCGTGAAGGGAAAGGGCACTAGAGAACAAATTTTAAACATTAACTTATTGAGAAGTCTTACGAATATAATACCCTCTTGGTTCTGTGCTTTGTCGATTACAGCAAGGCTTTCGACTGTGTTAATTGGAACAGTTTGTGGACCGTGCTTAACGAGCTTGGCGTACCCCAGCACTTAATCTTGCTCCTCCGGTCTTTATATGTAAACAACCATGGAGTCGTAAGAGTGGATCAAACCCTCTCGAAACCTTTTAAATTTGGCAAAGGAGTGAGACAAGGATGCATTCTGTCTCCTATTCTTTTCAACGCATACGGGGAATACATCATGCGACGTGCTCTCGAAGATTGGGGAGGCGGTGTCTCTATTGGAGGCGTCAGAATCACTAACTTGCGCTACGCTGATGACACTACACTGGTCGCGACCGACGAATTGGAGATGGGAGCGCTACTGGAGCGTATGGAACGTGTGAGAGGCGAACTTGGGCTTTTGATAAACAAAGCCAAGACCAAAATCATGGTGGTAGATCGCACGAAGCAGCTGGAGCTTAGTGGGACACTCAACCTTCAATATGTGGACAACTTCATATACCTGGGCTCTACCATATGTAACGATGGCTCATGCGAACCGGACGTGCGGAGGCGGATCGGGATGGCAAAGAGCGCGATGACCCGTCTTAGTAGGATCGAGCAATCGGATGGCGGATAGAGCAATCTCTCTGAAGACCAAGATAAGCCTGGTGAGGACCCTAGTATTTGCAATTTTTTGAAACGTGGACCCTCAAAAAGGCTGATCGTACACGCATCGACGCGTTCGAAATGTGGTGCTGGAGGAGAATGCTGAGAGTACCCTGGACAGCGCACCGCACAAATGTGTCTATTCTGCGCGAAGTGGGAATCACCGTAAGGCTATCAACCATCTGCCTCCGAAGGATCTTCGACTTCTTCGGGCACATGGCCAGGAGGAAGAACGACAGCCTCGAAAAGCTCCTGGTGACAGGAAAGATACAGGGAAGGCGACCAAGGAGAAGGAGTCCGATGCGGTGGACAGACCAGATCCGGGACACCACCAACAAGAACGTCCACGAAAGCCTACACACTGCCGAAGACCGAAGCAAGTGGAAAGCGATCGTCCAAAAAATGATTCGTGGAGGTCACGACCCTCAGCAATGAGGAACACGACACAAGGAGGAGGAGTTAACAAATATACAAAAAAACAGAATCTAACCGTTATTATTTAATCATTGTTAAAAATGCCAAAACTAAACAGATGTTAACCTATTGATGATGATGTCAGATGTCTTCGATCAGTCAAAATAAGAAAACAAAAGAAAGAGGTTTTAGTACTTGACCAGACCCACGAAATACGTAGCTCCTATTGGTCTTTAAAAACAAAAGAAATCGAGCAAGCCACCCTCGGCAACCCGTCACTTCACAGAAAAATCATCCTAGTGGTGAAATGGCAGAAAGGAACGCGATAGGTACCTACCTATAGCAAAGTAGTATATTGATTGTAAACTAAAACTACTACGATCATATTATAATACCTAAACTTACGCTTTTATTTTTTTGGTTTGTATTCAGTATAATTTTTTGTATATTATTTTTAGAATGGCGCCGAAGAGGAAATACGACAATAGTTATATAAAATTTGGATTAACCTCGATAGAAAGTAACGGAGAAATAAAACCACAGTGCGTTATATGCGCAACCGTTCTTGCGAATGACGCGTAGAAACCAGCGAAATTATAACGCCACTTAGAAATGGTACATCCAAATTTGTCTGATCGTCCGGTAGAATTGAAATGAAACTCGGGTCTAGTGGTAGGTACGAGGTTTGCAACATCGGAAAAATCATTAGTAGCGTCGTTTGAGATTTCTAAATTAATAGCACAATCTAAAAAACCTCACACAGTCGAAGAAACACTCGTGAAACCGTGTTTGATCAAAGCCGTCAAAGAAGTTTTGGGATTAGAGGCCAAGAAAAAATACAAGAAATACCTCTGTCCAATCCAATAACACGGTTAAAGCTCGAATTGAACTTATGTCAAATGATATAGAGGAGCAACTTGTTTCAAGAATCAAAGTCGACATTTTTCACTTTGCAGTGTGATGAATTGACCGACATTTCAAATTTTTGTCAATTACTTGTATTTGTTCGCTTTTTAGACGACGACAATATAATTAAAGAAGAATTATTGATTTCCCGTGAAATCAATAATTATTCTTCTGGAAACAACATCAAAAGGTTTTGACGTTATGAACTTAATATCGGAATATTTTGAGAAACATAATCTTATGTGAGATAAACTCGTTGCCCTCTGTACTGATGGTGCTCCGGCAATGTTGGGATCACGTTACGGGCTGGCGACGTTAGTAAAACAAAAAATCATAACGTAATAACAACGCACTGTATCATACATCGCCAGGCATTAGCTTCTAAGACTCTTCCTAGATGCCTTAATGATACACTGCAAATGGCCATTAAAGTTGTAAATATTATCAAAAGCAGCGCCTTAAATACACGCCTTTTTAAAAAATTGTGCACTGAAATGGACTCTGACCATGAGGCAATTCTTTTTCACACAGAAGTTCGATGGCTATCGAAAGGTAATATGTTGGGAAGATTATATGAACTAAGAGCAGAGGTTGAGATTTTTCTGGTTGATAAAAAAATAATGATTTGTTAAAACAGTTTACTTTATAGTATACTTTAGTATACTTTAATCCGGCATGTCAGATGAATTTGGCTTATCTTGTGGATATTTTCTCACACTTAAATAAATTGAATATGCAACTGCAAGGTTTCGGAAATAAACAATTAGAAAACGTCGCAAATATATTCATTTTTGAAGATAAACTTCGCGCTTTTATTTGCAAACTTCAGTTGTGGTTACGTAAAATTGAAGAAAATAATAATTCTGCGTTTCCGACATTAAAAGCACTTGTGGAAGACTAAAAGTATGACGTTAGTAAAGCAAGACTCATTTACAAAATGTTGATTGATGAATTCAATCGCTACTTCCCAGAATATACTGAAGAAGCTAAAGTTGATCAAAAACTGATTCGTAACCCTTTTGGCACGGACGCTGGTGAAGTTACTGAAGGAATCCAGGAAGAACTCATTGAATTCCAAAATGACAGAAACTGCACGGATGCTTTTGAATCGAATTCACTTGAATCGTTTTGGTGTAAAAAAGCAATTTCTTATACTTAACTTCGAGAAATCGCCTTGCGCTATTTAATGATTTTCTCAACAACGTATTTATGTGAACAAGGATTTTCTGCTTTGTTGGTAATTAAAAACAAGGCGAGGAATCGTTTGAAAGTAAGTGATGATTTGCGTGTAGCTTTGAGTAACAATATTAGTCCTAGGATAGCCGAACTCGTGAAGAAGATGCAAGCTCAGAAATCACATTAATTCAAAATTACAGAAGTTTATCCTAAAAATATTATTATTTCTTGTTTTGTTATTTCCTATTGAGTTGTTAGTTAAAGTTTCAGTTTGATTTATTATAGTTTATTTTTATTATACCTACATAGATGTCCCTGCTAACAACAATAATATAATAGTGGTCTCTGATCAAGAAAAGGTTGGGAGCCCCTGGTCTAGTTACACAACTCTGTCGAGTTGCTAACCTGTAACCTAAATAATCTTTATGCACTTCAAATAAGAAGTTTTGATAACAAGGTGGACGGTGGAAACTAAATATTTCACCTAGGTGAACAAGGGTGAGCTGTTGTAAAAAAACATTCAACGGTTCACCCAGATGGTCTCAGGGAGGTGGACGGGGTAAGCACTCAAAAATGGTGCGCGTACGTTTTGTTGGCAAAATGCCCATGCCGATTCTCGGCCGATTAACCTGATTAAACTTTTTGTTAGCTCTATCATTTGAGCAGGTTAAATGGATGGATTATAACACAGAAAAGATGTTTTCTGTCTGTCTGTTCTAAATATCAGTTTCGAAGATATAATTGTAGGAAAAGAAACATATTGATAACCTGACATTAGTATCAAGTCAAGCGTACTTACGGAAAAATTAAATGTAGTTAGTTACTTACTAAAATATATCTGAATTTCGAACTTCATAAAACGTTTTCGGTATTTCGAATTTCGGAATAGATACCCACCCATTTAGATCAAACGTTGGATAAACATTTTTTTTTTTAATAAAAAAAAACTTATTTCTGCTGTATTTTCACATACCTATCTAAACATTTGTATGTATTGTATTTTAGAAACAATTTCATCTTGGTACAAAGTGCGATAAAAAATCTATTTTAATTCTTACATAATAAGTAATAAAGCAAAGCAGCTGAATTTGATGGTTTTATAAAGAAAAGAAATTTGGAGTAATATTCAAAATTCATAATCTTCGTCTAAAAACTCAGACCATGGCAAAAGTTCTTGAACTTCGAAATTATCTACAGTTTCGTTTAATTTTGCCGTTTTAGATGGGAGTATCTCAACCGCTTTGCTTCGTTTTGCCTTAGATGGGGGTTCCTCAGCCGTTATGCTTCGTTTTGCCTTAGATGGTGGTTCCTCAGCCATAATACTTCGTTTTGCCTTAGATGGGGGTTCCTCAGCCGTTATGCTTCGTTTTGCCTTAGATGGTGGTTCCTCAGCCATAATACTTCGTTTTGCCTTAGATGGGGGTTCCTCAGCCGTTATGCTTCGTTTTGCCTTAGATGGTGGTTCCTCAGCCGTTTTGCTCCGTTTTGCCTTCTTAGGTGAGGTTCCCTCAGAGTTATCTAATAGAGAACCCTGCTTCGGGGAATACTCAATCTTGTAATCCGCTAACAGAGCAGAAACTGCGGCTTTTCGACTATGTAACGTTATTTTAGGAATGATTTTCATATTTTGCACTGTCCCGCTCTTCAAATTAGTTGGCGGTTGCAATGACCCTTTGCTGATATCATTTACCAATGAATGTGCTGCAACCTTTCTCTTGACAGCTAAGGGCAGATTTGTGGTTTCCTTTAGCTCTGTACGGGTAGCTAGTATGTTGATGATTTTCTTAGGCTTAGTTTGCGACGCTAACTTTGGTATTTCGACATGAGAAGTTGCTTTTATAGAGGACCTTGTTATATTTGATGGAGTTGGCAACGATGAGATCGCTTTCTTATAAGATTGAAGGCCTTTTGCTATCAAGTTAGCTTTAACCACCTTTAGTGAACTCTGAGGAGTAGATGATGTTGCTTGCACTGCATTTGGACTGTTAGCACTTTTTTGGATAGCATGCATTGTTACCCCACTTTTACTACGTGGGGAGACCAGCGTTCTCTTAACACTGGATGTAGGTACCAAAACTGCACCTTTTTTAAAATTCGACAATTTGACCACAGTGGCACATTGATTTTTAAACTTTACTTTAGTACCACTCGCAATGTTACACTCACTTAAAAACTGTAGTTTCTCTAAGACCGGCCTAAGCACAAGTTCTTTCGATTTCGGAGATGGTTTTGATGTAGTATTAGATTTTTGGGTGGGTTGAGTCTCTACATGTTCTTTTTCTTTTTTTGGTTCTGATGTTACTTTTGGTTTTTTAGGCGGAGAGGGTTTTACCACTTCACTGTCACTTTTTAACTTCTGCAGAACCTGCTTTAACACGTCTAGGTGTGCCTCTGTAGGCTTATACACTTTTTTAGGGCGAGATCCTGAAAGGTCAATACTCGGGGTAAGCTCAGATGCGTCACTTGTACGGGTCTCTGCTTCTAACTGAAGTGGATCTTTCTGTGCACTATCTGTGATGCAGCTACACTTAGAATCAGCGATTAATTCTTGAATTCGCTCCGCGTCGTCAGAGTGATGTAGCAACCTGTGCATAACTTCAGAAATACCACCCTGTTGACCATTTGCTTTGCATTTCTTCGTCAGAGCCTGTTCAAGTCTCTCCATAGGGTACTTTAGAACTGGGTCGTATGTCGGCGGTTCAGTGTTTTTTGCTTTAGGATTTTTCAAATCGAATATGGCTTGTATAAACGCGGGCCATCGGACATTCATATGCAACCAAAATTCAAATTTACATTCAAATAAGTCTTCTTTGTGATCAGCGGTCAGCCATTTGAATTTCATGTCCGATACATATCTTTGACAGAATTTTATGAGTTTATTTTTGTTTTCTACCGTTATATCGTTGGTTATAGATGTTAGAATTGAATACAGCATTTCTGGTTTGAAAGATGGCGTCGATCTTTTCAGGAACTTGAATACATCAGCATTTGTCTCGAGGTCCATGCGTAATAATGGCGAGTCGTGGTTTCCAGGGTTTTTTGCTTCAACTGATGCGCTCTGGCTTTTTGTATACGGTGTGAACTTAACCAATGGACCATTAAGCCAACCGTGGTATTTTTTAAAAAACATCTCTTTGTTATTTTTGCTACTAAGCCACATTTCGGATAGTTGAAACGAAATTTCTGAGATGATGTTTTTGATAGTTTCCTTAGATTCTGTTACTTCATTGATGTTCATTTTCGTACAGATTAAATTAAACAGCCTGCGGTCTTGCTCAAAGCCCGGGGCAGATGCATTCTTTAACCATTCTTTGCATAACTCCATTTTAGAAACAGAGTAACGGCCATCTGAAAAAAATGTTCGTAACTTAATTAGTCATTTATAATCGTAACAGATCAATAAGATAGGTAAATATAACAAAAAATGCACACCTCAAACTAAGCATAGCTTGTCTTTTGGTGACCAGAAAACTGATAGAATTCTTATATATTTTTAAATACATACCACTCCCAGATTCAGAAGACCACCAATGTTCATCACACAAATCAGTCTTGGGGGCGAATCGACCCCTCAACGGTATAATTTTGAATGGCCCTACCCATCAAATTTTAATGACTGACACAGGATCGGAAAGAATGGCACATACAAAGGGAGGCAGATTACATTTTACACATAATTATCTGGCCTCAAAGTAAGCAGAGCTTATAGTATGGGTACCATGACTGATATACTACTTATATATATTTTTGTAAGTCCATCCATATATGCCTAGAATACCCAGACTCTAAACAAATACTTTCAGATCATACAAAC
This sequence comes from Lampropteryx suffumata, assembly GCA_948098915.1. Taxonomy (NCBI): domain Eukaryota; kingdom Metazoa; phylum Arthropoda; class Insecta; order Lepidoptera; family Geometridae; genus Lampropteryx; species Lampropteryx suffumata. Next base: position 16,120,394 of record OX402565.1, on the reverse strand, counting down.
ATTTGTCTCGAGGCGGGAATCGAACCCACAACCTTTTACGTATCAGTCGGGCCTAGATCCACTACAGCGGTCGATAAAGATGCTTATCTTTCTTACTATTTAGTGTTGCCAAGTTGTCACTCGGTTTTGGTATAAAGTCCAGATATTCTTGCAGCTGTTGCTTGGGTGATACTGGCAACCATACAATCTCTGTATCCACCTCACCCGTTGTCTGATCATCAACAACATTTTGGAACGTGTGGAATGCGTCATTTTGTTCTGGACTAATATGGCTTAACTCAACTTTTTGTACTAAACTTGTATTCGCTTTAATTAATTCAAAATTTTTCATGATATTACCATGGTTACCCAATTTAACATTTTGTTCTGAACTTCTATTGTTTTGTTTAACATCATGTACATGTTTAAATGAACCATTAATTGTTAATTCCACATCATGTTTCAACTTTCTTCCGGTTAATTCAATATTGTTTTTCACTTCTGGCTTGGTTAATTCATTATCGGGTTTCACCTCTTTTTTATGTAGAATGAACGTAGTGCCATCGCATTGTTCCAGTGTATAGGTAAAGTTATCAAAATCGATATCTGGGTCATCAATTTGAAAAATAACATCGCCCGAGTCCGCTGCTGACTCATTTAGTGCATGTGAGTCAACAGTTTGTTTATTTAGTACCTGTGAGTTAACATTTTGTACATTTGAGTTAACACTTTGTACATTTTGTACATGTGAGTTAACATTTTGTACAGGTGAGTGAGTATATTTTCTAGAAGACTTTGCTTGTGTAGCTGAAAATAGTAGAATTTAAATTAGTTCTTACCAAATTTTATTTCTAATTATAAATAATTGTGGTTAATAAAATACATACAAAGTGGCCTCTGTTTGGGAGGGTTGCTGCAAGGCTGTTGTTTTATACCAATAACACGGTGCACTATAATATCATCTTTCGTATGCCTGTTTTTGTCAATGGGTTCTGGTTTAGCATGTACTGAAATAAAATTACACCTTTAACATTAATACCTTCGCTTGCAGATCTCAATTCAACTCAACTGATTAATTTTCTAATTAAAAGTTAACCGGTAAATATTATATTATTATTCAGTATTGTTTGTACCATGCCAAGCAATCTGTCTTTTTCATGTGTACTGTATGTACCTATCTTAGTGGAATATACATTATTTTAACAACAATTAACCACTTATATATCTATTAAATAGTATATCAGTCATGTGATACCTATAACACAAGCTCTGCTTAATTTGGGCAAACAATGATGTGTGATATCTCCAGTATTTCACATAGCACTGTTTGTTTGTGCTACTATTTATTTCGAACCAGTGTGGTGAATGGATTAAAGTGCTCCTTTCATGCACTTGGCACATTCTTCGAACTGCTTAGGTTCTACAATATTCCGGTTTCCTAACCATGTTTTCCTTTGCAGTCTGAGTGTACTGGTATAGCACAAATACATTTTTGAACATAAAAATCATTGGTGCACAACCAGATTCAAACTCAGTTTAGGAATGGATGGCATCAAGCATAAGTTATCATTGTCACTTACTAACTATGATGGGTCTTTTCCCTCCTATTCATGTTACAGATAAGGGTTTACAGTTTATTATCTTGACCAATCCTGATCGATGTGTTGAATATTACGAGTATTACAAACTTACCAACAATTTGAAATGTTTGGAATAGTATTAAATAACATGATGTCCTACTTGTAAGTTTGTAAACACATTATTACCAAATATTACATAGGTACTAGCAATCTGCCCAAGCCTTGACAGGTCCATGCAAACTATTAGAAGTTTCGTAGGGATATCTAATTTTTTTTAAACAAAATACAGTCAATGTTACTTGTTGATAATGTACCTTTCTATAGGTGGTTTTTTTACTGGCTATGAAGTTTTTGCATTTATCGTTTACATACAAAAAGAACGAGCGAGCATTAAGTACATATGATTTCATCTGACATCTCACCTATGTAATAAGAAACATTAACATTATATCCTGAAATAGTACATGTAACAGCATACTTTTTGCACAACGCTGTAACACTGTAGGTTAAGCGCACAGCTGATAGCTTATACAGGGAATTCAAGAACTAGTATTTTAAGCCTGAACGAGGAGATTCCGACCATGGAAATTAACAGTTGTGGGGGTACAAATCCTAAGAATTAATATTTTCAGATTTCCATAAAAAAACATTCAAGAAATAAAATTGACAACCCTTATTTTGCCAACAATGTTAAGTGCGTTACCTACCTACATACCTACCTAGTTTCGCGTGAGTACAAATTGTCTGCTAAGCTAGGCTAGATACCTAGGTTGGTGTATGTAAGTATCTTTTGATGTAGGTAGGTACCTACATTACATACTGACTGCGGTATTCACACAAGCCATGTTGTTTCGTTTGTCGCACAAAACTAAGAGTCGTTCGTCAACTCGCACCGAAAAACTAGTACCACGTGGTACCAGTTGACGCATTGCAAGAATAATATTATTTTCGTTGTGCAACTCGTACCACTTTTTTTTTTTATTGAGTTTATTCGTCAAGGGACACTCAGCTAAGAAGGTGAACCATCATTCTACTCCCAATCGTGTGTTTTTATTGTCAAACCCAAAAACGTTGTTTGCAACTTCTAATAGAATAGAATAGGTTACTATTGGCTATCATCAAAGTAAGCCTAGAATGCTGGAAATAAAAAACTGTTACCACATGTCAAATGTAAGGTTTATAAGTGCATGTCGTTTCTTTGCATTAGATATTATTTGAAATCAGTAGGTATATTTATATGGTCTGTTTACAAAATTACTAAAAAAACTACAAAATTTACAAAATACACCTTACTGTGCTAAAATTGTATTATAAAAACATCTAAAAACTATTATGGTTTTGAACATAATTTTCACTCGAAACGGGATATTTACCATTATATTATTATATGAGTTTTATGGTAGTACTGAAACACATACTAATATAGTGCCCATTTTATTTGCACTTCTACCAAACAAAAGAAGACTAACTTACGAAATAATGGTGCGGTTAATTTAATCCCAAGTTCCAAATGGAATCCAATGTCTTTTATATTGGATTTCGAAAAGCAGCTATGCAAGCTATAATCAAAGTATTTCCAATGACTCTTATGAATAGTTGTTATTTTCACTTAACAAGGTGCTTATGGAGGAAAGCAAAAGAATTATAAATCACGAAATCGAAACTAATAAAAAAACATATTCGACGTTGTTCCGTTTTAGTGCATTTACCCCAAAGCGCAACCGGAGACGGTTGGCTTTACATAATGTAATTAAGTTCAATGATTAAAAAATGCAAAAAGAAATAAATTATTACAAAACATTGGTTCGAAAGGGACTCTAAAATTTATCAGAAAATAAAGAAACAATGGAAATTTATGAATATTACAAATGGAGTAATTTCTGTCGAATTACATACTCGTATGCGTGGAATCGTTGATAGTTTAAGACAATTCATGTATTTTATGTATACCAATCTTATAAGTGAGATAAGATTAATTTTGTTGATATTTACATTGCAATTATAAAAAGTAGTGAAGTAAAGACTGATTTTATTGTTATTGGCTCATATAACATGCAATTATGAATCTTACCTTAATTAGGATGACTTGACCTACTCGGATCGTTAAAGGACGACCAAGATCGCAAGTTCTCCGCTATTCTAAACTCTATCAACGAGGTAAAGGTTTCAATGGACTCTATGTCACATAGGTACGATGAAGTCCTGCAAAAAATAAATACCCTAGAAGCTGAAAAAAGACCTCTGATCTAAAAATTCAGTTTCTCGAAAACAAAGTTGAGATTTTGGAGCGTTATACCAGAGGCACTAGCATCGAAATAAGGAATGTACCACAAACCACAAAAGAGACTAAGGAAGATTTAAAAAATATTATTCGTAAAACTGCCGAATTACTACAAGTGCCTTTGGATAGCTCCAGTGAGATACGGGATGTCTATCGCATTAACTCCAAATCACAGATAAAACCTATTATAGCAGACTTTACTACTGTCTTTGTTAGAGACAGCTTCTTGGTCTCCTTTAAAAAGTACAATAAGGAGCATCAGTTCGAGAAGCTGAGCACTTCGAACCTAAGGATTGTCGGCGCCGGACCGAGCAAACTCGTCTATATCTCAGAAAATCTAACGCAGAAAGAAAGGAAGCTATATTCCCTTACCCGGGAGTTCGCAAAGAATAGTGGATACACCTTCTGCTGGACGTCCTTCGGTCGAATTTTCATACGTAAAACAGAGGGCTCGCCGCAAATTCGAATTAACTCCGAAAGTGATCTACAAAATCTGATACAATAGACTATTCTATTTTTCTTTTTCTGTACAATATAGACTAAATGGATAGTGGAAGTTATGTGGTGTATCGCACTAGGTCTTTTTGTGTATCTCTACTAATTAATAAATTTAAGTGTATCATGATCATAGTAAACTGATCAATTTAAAGTAAAAACACGTTACATATTGTTACATATTACCTATTTATATCGTACTCGATTTATGCACGGGTGGTTTAAATTACTTTTATAATTCCTTAATTTATTCTTTTTATCATACAAGTACGAGTACCTTCAACAAACCTTTTATTAAGAATTGCTAACCAACACATTACTTACATGCCAAGAAATGATTAACGATGTCGATGAGATCTATATATCTGTTGATCACGTGATCAACCCTGGAGATTCTTTCTTGGTCGACGATCCTTGTGAATTTTTTAAGCTTAACCTTGTGAATAGAAGTTATCTAAAAGTTATTTCACAGAATATTCGAAGTGTAAACAAAAATTTGGATGACTTTTTAATATTTTTGGCAAGAAGTAAAGTAGACTTCGACTTGATTATTCTGACAGAATGCTGGCTCCAAAACTGCAACTCTATCCCTCTTTTAGATCAATATCATTCGTTTTATACTCATTCACATATTAATCAGAACAGCGGAGTCATTGTTTATATGCGTAGTAATATCACTGGTGTATCTACATATGAACCAGGTCTAGCGGATGCGGACTGTTTAGTTATCACGATTGGTAAAAGTTATGTGTACGTTTGCATATATAGATCCCCATCATTTAGCTCCGTTACAAATTTTCTCAACTCTCTAGATGAACTACTAACTAAACTACAAAATGTACCGAACATTTACATTCTTGGGGACATAAATATAGATATAGGCAAGAATACTACTGACAATAGATCAGATGAATATCTGGATCTCCTAGTATCACACGGTTTATTACCTAGTCACCTGTTCCCCACTCGACTGGAAAAATCAGTTATCACTGCCATATGTGAATCATCAGTCACTGACCACAGTTGTATTTACCTTGCCACAACGCTAGCACAACCACTTAACAATAAACAGAACTATTATAATAAAATTAATTATAACAAAGCATCTGAGTTGCTACTAAAAGTAAATTGGAATACTATTCTAGTCAAAACTGACCCAAATATTGTAACTGAATTGTTTACCACAACCTTGGCTGATATTATTCAGAAGTGTACCAGTACATCTGTAGTGCCGAACAGGAAATTAACCTTTCAACCCTGGATTACCCCAGGACTACTGCGGTGTATGAGGTTTAGAGACTTGCTACATAAACGACATAAAAAATCTCCAAATGATGAAAACTTAGCAATTACCTATAAATGATATCGAAATCATTGTAATAATATTTTCCACAATCTAAAAAATAAATACGACCGAACAGAACTACAAGGTGCTAAAAAGGATATAAAAAAAACCTGGAACGTCATAAAACGTGTCTGTAACCTGAACGCTTTCAACAAAGTAAATAAATTAAACGAGCTCCTCAAGATTAAAGAATCGCCCAAGGAATCCGTTAATATTTTAAATGATTACTTCGTAGGTGTGGGTCACGGTCTCGCCACAAACATTTTAGAAAAACTTAACTTAACTGAAAAAACATACACCAAATGTTTAAACCTAATAATACCGTATTAAATTCCTTCATGCTACTAGAAACTGACACACAAGAAATAAATGAACTAGTAGCGTCGTTAACTCATTCACTGCCACCACGATTTTCTTGAAGTTTATCGAGATGCCGCCGTATAAAACCGCGGACACGCTAGGCGTGCTCGCGGCATTGCTTGGAAAAATAGATTTTAGTAAGTAAATTTATTATAACATAATATAAGGTTCTCAAACTTTTTTACTAAAATTCCCATGCATAA